>CM027401.1:14445547-14463592 GCA_015711505.1 Sylvilagus bachmani | reverse complement strand
TAGTGCTAAGGTTAGGTTTAGGTTTAGGGTAGGGCTAGGGCCAGTGCTATGGCTAGGGTTTGGGTTAGGTTTAGGGTTAGGGCCAGGGCTAGGGCTAGAGCTAGGACTAGGGTAAGGGTTAGGATTAGGGTGAGGGCTAGGGCTAGGGCTAGGTTTAGGGTTACGATTAGGTTTAGGGGTAGGGCTAGGGGTAGGGCTAGGTTAGGGCTAGGTTTAGGGTTAGGCGTAGGGTTAAGGTTTGTGTTTTTTCTAGGATTTAGTGTTTTTTTAGGATTAAGGGTGAGGGTTAGGGTTCGGGTTAGGGTTAGGGTTAGTGTTAGGGTTTGGTTTATGATTAGGTTTGGGTTTGGGGTGGGATTGGGGCTGGGGTTAGGGTTATGCGTGGGGTTGGAGTTGGGGTTGGCGTTAGGGTTAGGTTTAGGGTTAGGGCTAGGGCATGGGTTAGGGTTATGATTAGGGCTAGGGCTATGGCTATGGCTAGGGTTAGGGTTAGTGTTAGGGTTATGGTTAGTGTTAGGGCTAAGGTCAGGTTTAGGGTTAGGGTAGGGCTAGGGGCAGTGCTATGGCTAGGGTTTGGGTTAGGGTTAGGATTAAGTTTAGATGTAGGATTAGGGTTAGGTTTAGGGTTTGGGTTAGGATTAGGGTTAGGGCTAGGGGTAGGGGTAGGGGTAGGGCTAGGGTGAGGTTTAGGTGTAGGTGTAGGGTTAGGCTTAGGGTTAGGTCTAGCGCTATGGTTAGGTTTAGGGTATAGTTTAGGACTAGGGCTTGGGCTAGGGCGAGGCCAAGTTCTAAGGCTAGGGCTAGCGTTAGGTTTATGGTTAGGTTTAGGGCTAGGGCTAGGGTTAGGTTTAGGGTGTGTTGGGGTTAGGGCTAGGGTTAGGTTTAGGGTTATGGGTGGTGTTGGGGTTCTGGTTTGGGTGGGTTAGGGCTAGGGCTATGGCTGCGATTAGGGTTGGGGTTAGGGTTAGAGCTAGAGTTAGGGTTAGGGCTAGTGTTAGGGTTAGGATTAGGGTTTGGGTTAGTGCTAGGGTTAGGCCTAGGGCTAGAGTTAGGATTGGGTTTAGAGCTAGGCCTAGGGTTAGAGTTAGGTTTAGGGTTATGGTTAGGGTTAAGTCTAGGGCTTGGCCTAGGGCTGGGGTTAAGGTTAGGGCTAGGGCTAGGGTTATGGTTAGGGTTAAGTCTAGGGCTTGGCCTAGGGCTGGGGTTAAGGTTAGGGCTAGGGTTAGGGTTAGGGTTAGGGCAAGGGTTAGCATTACAGCTAGGGCTAGGTTTAGGGTTAGGGGTATGTTAGGGTTAGGGTTAGGGCTAGGTTAGGGTTAGATTTAGGTTAGGGCTACGGCTTGGGTTAGGACTAGAGCTGGGACTAGGGATAGGGTTAGGGCTAGGGCTAGGGTTAGGGTTAGGGTTAGTGTTAGTGTTACGGCTAGGTTTAGGGTTATATTTAGGGTTAGGTTTAGGGTTAACTTAGGGCTAGGTTAGGGCTAGGTTTAGGGTTAGGATTAGGGTTAAGTTTAGTGTTTTTATTAGGATTTAGAGTTTTTTAGGATTAAGGATTTTGGTTAGGGTTTGGCTGAGGGTTATGTTTAGTTTAGGGTTAGGGTTAGGGCTAGGACTAGGGTTAGGGTTAGGGTTAGGGCTAGGGCTAGTGTTAGGGTTAGGGCTTGGGCTGGGTTAGGGTTAGGGTTAGGGCTAGGGCTAGTGTTAGGGTTAGGGCTTGGGCTGGGTTAGGGTTCGGGTTTCCGCTAGGGCTAGGGCTAGGTTTAGGTTTAGGGCTAGGGCTAGAGTTAGTGTTAGGGTTAGGGCTAAGGCTAGGGCTAGGTCCACGGTTTGGTTTAGGGTTAGGGCTAGGACTAGGATTAGGGTTAGTGTAGGGTTAGCGCTAGGGCTAGCGTTAGGTTTAGAGTTAGGATTAGCGTTAGGGCTAGGGCTGGGCTAGGGCTAGAGTTAGTTCTAGGCCTATAGCTAGGGCTAAATTTAGGTTTAGTGTTACGGTTGGGTTTGGGATTAAGGTTAATATTAGGCTTAGGTTTAGGGTTAGGGTTAGGTTTAGGGCTAGGTCTTTTGCTAGGGTTAGGGCTAGGGCCTGGGCTAGGGAAAGGTTTAGGGTTACGGTTAGATTTGAGCTAGGGATAGGGCTAGAGCTAGGGGTAGGGTCAGGGTTAGGGTTAGGATTAGGGCTAGGGCTAGGGTTACGGTTAGGGTAAGTGTTAGGGCTAATTTTAGGTTTAGGGTTAGGTTAGGGCTAGGACCAGTGCTATGGCTAGGTTTAGGGTTAGGGTTGGGGTTAGCGTTACGGTTAGGGTTAGGGTTCGGGTTAGGTTTAGGGCTAGGTCTAGGATTAGTTTTAGGATTAGGGCTAGGGCTAGGGCTAGGGCTAGGGCTAGGGCTAGGGTTAGGGTAAGTGTCAAGGCTAAGGTTAGGTTTAGGGTTAGGGTAGGGCCAGGACCAGTGCTATGGCTATGGTTTGGGTTAGGGTTGGGGTTAGGGCTATGGCTAGGGCTAGGGTTAGGGTTAGAATTTCGGTTAGGGCTAGGCCTAGGGCTAGCTTAGGGCTAGGTTTAGGGTTAGGATTAGGGTTAAGTTTAGTGTTTTTCTTTAGGATTTAGTGTTTTTTTAGGATTACGGTTTAGGGTTAGTGTTAGGTTTAGAGTTGGGCTTGGGTTTGGGTTGTGGTTGGGGCTGGGGTTAGGGTTCGGTTTGGGGTTGGATTTGGGGTTGGGGTAGGGTTAGGGTTAATGTTAGGGTTAGGGTTAGGGCTACGTCTAGGGTTAGGGTTAGGTTTAGGTCTAGGGCTAGGGCTTGGGCTAGGGCTAGGGCTAGTGTTAGTGTTAGAGTTAGGGTTAGTGTTAGGGCTAAGGTTAGGTTTAGTGTTAGGGTAGGGCTAGGGCCAGTGCTATGGCTAGGGTTTGGGTTAGGGTTCGGGTTAGGGCCAGGGCTAGGGCTAGGGCTAGGGCTAGGCCTAGGTTTAGGGTTAGGGTTAAGATTAGGGTTGGGGTTAGGGCTATGGCTAGGGCTAGGTTGAGGTTTAGGGTTAGGTCTAGGGTTAGTCTTAGTGTTAGTGCTAGGGGTATGGTTAGGTTTAGGGTTTAGTTTAGGGCTAGGGCTAGAGCTAGGGCAAGTTGAGGAAAGGGATAGGGCTAGGGCTAGCGTTAGGGTTAGGGTTAGTGTTAGGGGTAGGGCTAGGGTTAGGTTTAGGGTGTATGTTATTGTTAGTGTTAAGATAGGTTTAGTGTTATTGTTGAGGTTGAGATTGGGGTTGGGGATGGGGTTGGGTTTCTGGTTCGGGTTCAGGTTAGTGCTAGAGCTATGGCTTGGATTAGGTTTAGGGTTAGGGCTAGAGCTAGGGCTAGGGCTAGAGTTAGGGCTAGGGCTAGGTTTAGGTCAAGTTCTAGGGCTAGGGTTAGGGTTAGGGTTAGTGTTAGTGTTAGGGCTAGGTTTAGGGTTAAATTTAGGGCTAGGTTTAGGGTTAGGTTAGGGCTAGGTTAGGGCTAGGTTTAGGGTTAGGATTAGAGTTAAATTTAGTGTTTTTATTAGGATTTAGAGTTTTTTTAGGATTAAGAATTAGGGTTAGGGTTCGGCTTAGTGTTATGGTTAGATTAGGGTTATGATTAGGGCTAGAGCTAGGGTTAGCGTTATGGTTAGGGCTAGGGCCAGGGCTAGGGCTAGGGTTAGGGTAAGGGCTAGGTCTAGGGTTAGGGGTTGGGTTAGGGCTAGGGCTAAGCCTAGGTTTAGGGCTAGGACCTGGATGCGGGTTAGGGTTAGGGCTAGGGCTAGGGTAGCGTGCGGTTTAGGGTTAGTGTTAGGGTTAGGGCTAGGGCTAGGGCTATGCCTAGGGCTAATGCTTGGGTTAGGGCTAGGGCTATAGCTAGGGGTAAGGTTAGCGTTAGGTTTAGGGTTTGGGTTGTTTTATGGTTAATATTAGGCTTATGGTTAGGTTTAGGTTTAGGGCTAGGGCCAGGGCTAGGGCGACGGTTAGGGTTACAGTTAGATTTGACTAGGGATAGGTCTAGGGCTAGGGTTAGTGTTAGGGTTAGGATTAGGGCTAGGGCTATGGCTATGGCTAGGGTTAGGGTTAGGGTTAAGGCTAGCGTTGGGGTTAGGGTTAGGTCTAGGGCTAGGGTTAGGGTAGGGTTAGGTTTCAGTTTAGGACTAGGTCTAGTGCTAGGGCTACGGTTAGGGTTAGGGTTAGGGTTAGGGCTATGGCTAGGGCTAGGGCTAGGCCTAGAGCTTGGGCTAGGGATAGGGTTAGGGCTAGAGCTAAGGTTAGGGTTAGTTTTATAGTTAGGGTTAGGTTTGGGTTAGGGTTAGGGCTAGGGCTAGGGCTAGGGTTAGGTTTATTGTTAGTGTTAGGTGTAGGGCTAGGGTAAGTGTTAGGGTTAGCGTTAGGACTAAAGCTAGGGCTCTGGATAGGGCTAGGACTAGGGTTAGGGCTAGGTCTAGGGTTAGGGCTAGGGTTAGGGCTAGGGCTAGGCCTAGGGCTAGGGTTAGGATTAGGGTTAGGGTTAGGGTTAGGGTTAGGGTTAGTGCTATTGCTAGGGTGTGGGTTAGGTTAGGGTTAGGGTTATTGTTGGGGATTGCGTTGGGTTTGACTTTAGGGTTACTGTTAGGGTTAGGTATAGGACTATGTTTAGCTTTAGGGTTAGGGCTAGGGCTAGGGCCAGGACTAGGTGTTGGGGTTAGTTTTAGGGTTAGGGTTAGGGTTAGGTTTAGGGTTTGGGTTAGGGCTAGGTCTAGGATTTGGGTTAGGATTAGGTCTAGGGCTAGGTCTAGGGTTAGTGTTAAGGTAGGGTTAGTGTTAGGGCTAAGGTTAGGTTTAGTGTTAGGGTAGGGCTAGGGCCAGTGCTATGGCTAGGGTTTGGGTTAGGGTTAGGGTTAGGGTTAGTGTTAGGGCCAGGGCTAGTTGTAGGGATAGGCCTAGGTTTAGGGTTAGGGTTAAGATTAGGGTTAGGTTTAGGGCTAGGGCTAGGGCTAGGGTGAGGTTTAGGGTTATGTCTAGGGTTAGTCTTAGGGTTAGCGCTAGGGTTATGGTTGGGTTTAGGGTTTAGTTTAGGGCTAGGGCTAGGGCTAGGGTTAGGGTTAGGGCTAGGACTAGTGTTAGGGCTAGGGCTAGGGTTAGGGCTAGGGCTAGGGCTGGGGCTAGGGTTAGGTTTACAGTTAGGGTTAGTGCTATGGCTAGGGTTTGGGTTAGTTTTAGAGTTATTTTAGTGTTTGGGTTAGGGTTAGGTTTAGGGCTAGGGCTAGGGTTAGGGTTAGGGTTAGGTCTTGGGCTAGGGTAGGGCTAGGGCTAGGGTTAGGGTCAGGTTAGGTTTAGGGTTAGGTTTAGGGCTAAGGTTTGGGTTAAGGCTAAGGTTAGGGTTAGCATTAGAGTTAGGGCTAGGGCCAGTGCTATGGCGAGGGTTTGGAATAGTGTTAGGGTTAGGGTTAGGTTTAGTGTTAGGGGTAGTGCTAGTGTTAGGGTTAGGGCTAGGGCTAGGGCTAGGGCTAGGTTTTTTTGTTAGGGTAAGAGTTACGGCTATGGCCAGTGCTATCGCTAGTTTTTGGGTGAGGGTTAGGTTTAGGGTTCGGGTTGGGGTGGGGTTGGAGCTGGGGTTATCGTTTGGGTTAGGGTTGGAGTTGGGGTTGGGGTTAGGGTTAGGGTTAGGGTAGAGTTAGGGTTAGAGCTAGGTCTAGGGTTATGGTTAGGATTAGGGCTAGGGTCGGATAGGGCTAGGTTTAGGGTTATGGTTAGGGTAAGTGTTAGGGTTAAGGTAAGGTTTAGGATTAGGTTAAGGCTAGGGCCATTGCTATGGCTAGGGTTTGGGTTGGGGCTAGGGTTAGGGCTAGGGCTAGGGCTAGGGCTACGTCTAAGGTTAGGGTAATGATTAGGGTTAGGGTTAGGGATAGGCCTAGGGCTAGGGCTAGGGCTAGGGTTAGGGTTAGGGTTAGGATTAGGGTTAGGGCTAGGGCTAGGGCTAGGGCTAGGGCTAGGTTAGGGCTAGGTTTAGGATTAGGATTAGGGTTAAGTTTAGTGTTTTTTCTCAGGACTTAGTGTTTTTTTAGGATTAAGGTTTAGGGTTTGGGTTTGTGTTAGAGTTCGGATTCGGGAAAGGGTTAGGGTTAGGGTTATTTTTGGGGTTGGGGTGGGATTGTGTCTGGGATAGGGTTAGGGATAGGGCTATGGTTAGGTTAGGGTTTAGTTTAGGCCTAGGGCTATGGATAGGGCGACAGCAACTGCTAGGGCTAGGGCTAGCATTAGGGTTAATGTTAGGGTAAGTGCTAGGACTAGGGTCATGTTTAGGGTGTGTGTTAGGTTTAGTGCTAGTGTTAGGTTTAGGGTTATGGTTGGGGTTGGGGTTGGGGTTGGGGTTGGGGTTTGGTTTCTGTTTTGTGTTAGGGTTAGGGCTAGGGATACGGCTTGGATTAGGGTTAGGTTTAAGGCTAGAGCCAGGGTTAGGGTTAGGGCTAGAGTTAGGGTTAGGGTTAGTGTTAAGGTTAGGGTTAGGCCTAGGTTTAGGCAAAGGCCTAGGGTTTGGATTAGGGTTAGGGCTAGGCCTAGGGTTAGGGTTAAGGTTAGGGTTAGGGTTAGTTTTAGGGCTATGGTTAAGGTTAGGTTTAGGTTTAGTTCTAGGACTAGGGATAGGGCTAGAGCAAGGCTAGGATTAGGGTTAGGGCTAGGCCTAGAGCTAGGGCTAGGCTCAGGGTTAGGGTTACGGTTAGGTTTAGTGTTAGGGTTAGGGCTAGGGCTAGGGTTATGGTAAGGCTAGGTCTAGAGCTAGGGCTAGGGTTAGGGTAGGGCTAGAGCTAAGGTTAGGGTTAGATTTATAGTTAGGGTTAGGTTTGGGTTAGGGTTAGGGATGGGGTTGGGGTTGGGGGTGTTGGGGTTGGGGTTAGGGTTAGGGTTAGGGTTAGGGTTAGGGCTAAGGCTAGTGTTAGGGCTAAGGCTATTGTTAGGGTTAGGATTAAGGGTTAGGGTAGATTTCGGGTAGATTTCGGGTTAGGGTTAGGTTTAGGGTTAGGGTTAGGGCTAGGGTTAGGGTTATGGCTAGGGCTAGGTCTAGGGTTAGGGTTAGGTTTAGGGTTAAGGCTAGGTTTAGGGTTAGGGTTATGGCTAGGGCTAGGTCTAGGGTTAGGGTTAGGTTTAGGGTTAAGGCTAGGGCTAGGGTTAGGGTTAGGGTTAGGGTTAGTGCTAGGGCTAGGGCTAGGGCTAAGGCTAGTGTTAGGTCTAAGGCTATTGTTAGGGTTAGTACTAGAACTGAGGCTAGTTTTAACGTTAAATTTAGGGTTAGTGTTAGTGTTAGGGCTAGGTTTAGGGTTATAGTTAGGGCTAGGGTTAGGGTTAGGTTAGGGGTAGGTTAGGGCTAGGTTTATGGTTAGGATTACTTCTAAGTTTAGTGTTATTTCTTAGGATTTATTGTTTTTTTAGGATTAAGTTTAGGGTAGAGTTCAGGTAAGGGTTAGGGTTAGGGTTAGGGTTAGGGATGTGGTAGGGTTTTGGGGGGTTGCCATTGGTGTTAGGGTTAGGGTTAGGATTAGTGCTAAGGCTTGGGTTTGGGTTAGGGTTAGGGCTAAGGCTAGGGCTACGGCTAGGTTTAGGGTTAGGGTTAGGAATAGGGCTAAGGTTAGGGTTAGGGTTACGTTTAGGGCTAAGGCCACTGAATGTCTAGGGTTTAGGGTTAGGGTTAGGGCTAGGGCTAGGGCTAGGGCTAGGTGTAGGGTTAGGGCTAGGTCTTGGTTTATGGTTAGGGTTAAGGTTAAGGCTCGGTCTAGGCCTAGGGCTAGGGCGAGGGCGAGGGCGATGGTAGGGTTTGGGTTAAGGTTAGGGTTAGTGTTAGTGTTAGGGTTATGTTTAGGGTTATAGTTAGGGCTAGGTTTAGGGTTAGGTTCGGGCTAGGTTTATGGTTAGGATTACGGTTAAGTTTAGTGTTTTTTCTTAGGATTTAGTGTTTTTTTAGGATTAAGGGTTAGGGTAGATTTCGGGTTAGGGTTAGGGTTTGGGTTAGGTTTAGGGATGGGGTTGGGGTTGGGGGGCTTGGGGTTGGGGTTAGGGTTAGTTTTAGGGTTATGGCTAAGGCTAGGGCTATCGCTAGGTTTAGGGTTAGGGTTTGGGATAGGGCTATGTTTAGGGTTAGTGTTAGGTTTAGGACTAGGGCCTGTGAATGTCTAGGGTTTGGGTCAGTGTTAGAGTTAGGTCTAGTGTTACGGTCTAGCTTCGGGCTAGGGTTAGGGTTAGGGTTAGGGTTAGGGTTAGGGCTAGGACTAGGGCTAGGAGTAGGGTTAGGGCTAGGGATAGGGTTAGTGATAGGGCTAGGGCCAGTGCTATGGCTAAGGTTTGGGTTTAGTGTTAGGGTTAGGGCTAGGGCTAGTTCTAGGGCTAGGGTTAGGGTTAGGTTTTCGGCTAGGGCTAGGGCTAGGGCTAGGGTTAGGGTTAGGGATAGGGCTAATTGTCGGGTTAGTGTTAGGGCTAGGGCTAGGGTTAGGGTTAGGCTTATGGTTAGGGCTATGTCTAAGGCTTGGTCTAGGTTTAGGGCTAGGGATAGGGCTAATTGTAGGGTTAGTGTTATTGCTAGGGCTAGGGTTAGGGTTAGGCTTATGGATAGGGCTAGGTCTAGGGCTCGGTCCAGGTTTAGGGCTAGGGCTAGGGCTAGGGTTAGGTTTAGGGTTAAGTTTAGGGCTAGGGCTAAGACTAGGTCGAGGGCAAGGGTTAGAGTTAGGGTTAGGGTTATGCCTAGGGCTAGGGCTAGGGCTAGGGCTAGGGTGAGGGTGAGGGTTAGGGTTAGGGTTAGGGTTAGGGTTAGAGTTAGGATTGGGACTAGGGTTAAGTTTAGGGTGTGTGTTAGGTTTAGGGCTAGGGTAAGGTTTAGGGTTATGGTTGAGGTTGGGTTTGGGGTTGGGGTTAGGGTTGGGGTTAGCGTTAGTGTTAGGGCTAGGGCTAGGATTAGGGTTAGGGTTAGTGTTAGGGCTAGTGTTAGGGTTATGGTTAGTGTTAGGGCGAGGGCTAGGTTTAAGGTTATGGCTATGGCTATAGCTAGGGCTAGGTCAACGGTTAGGGTTAGGGTTAGGGCTAGGGCTAGGACTAGGACTAGTGTTAGTGTTAAGGTATAGGGTTAGGACTAGGGTTAGGGTTAGGGCTAGGGATAGGGTAATGTTAGGGTTAGGGCTAGGGCAAGGTTAGGTCTAGGGTAGGGTTAGGGTTAGGTCTAGGGTTAGTGTTAGCGTTAGGGTTAGGGCTAGGTGTAGGGCTAGGGCTAGGGCTAGGGCTAGGGCTAGGGTTAGGATTAGGGTTAGGGCTAGGGTTAGGGTTAAGGATAGGGCTAGCGCCAGTTCTATGTCTGGGGTTTGGATTAGGGTTAGGGTTAGGGTTAGGGCTAGGGCTAGGGCTAGGTTTACATTTAGGATTAGGTCTAGGTCTAGGGTTAGGGTTATGGTTAGTGCTTGGGCTAGGGCAAGGGATAGGATTAGGGTTAGCTCTATGCCTAGAGCTAGGGCTAGGTTTAGGATTAGGGCTAGAGTTAATGTTAGGGTTTTGTTTAGGGTTAGGGTTAGTCCTAGGGTTAGGGTTATGGCTAAGGCAAGGGCTATTTTTAGGGTTAGGGTTAGGGTTAGTGCTAGGGCTAAGTGTTGGGTTTAGGGTTAAGGTTATGGCTAGGGCTAGGGCTAGGGCGAGGGCAAGAGTTAGATTTAGGGTTAGGGTTATGGCTAGGGCTGGGGTTAGCGGTATGGCCAAGGTAGGGTGAGTGTTAGGGTTACGGTTAGATTTGAGCCTGTGATAGGGCTAGAGCTAGGGCTAGGGTTAGGGTTAGGGTTAGGATTAGGGCTAGGGCGATGGCTAGGGCTAGGGCAGGGTTAGGCTTAAGGCTAGAGTTAGGGTTATGTTTAGGGCTTGGGCTAGGTTTAGGGCTAGGGCCAGGGCTAGGGCGAGGGTTAGGGTTACTGTTAGATTTGAGCTAGGGATAGGGCTAGAGCTAAGGCTATGGTTAGGGTTAGGGTTAGGATTAGGGCTAGGGCTATGGCTAGGGCTATGGTAGGGTTAGGGTTAAGGCTAGAGTTAGGGTTAATGTTAGGGCTCAAGCTAGGGTTAGGGTAGGGTTAGCTTTAGGTTTAGTGCTAGGGCTAGTGCTAGGGCTACGGTTATTGTTAGTGTTAGGGCTAGGGCTAGGGCTAGCGCTAGGGTTAGGGTAAGGCTAGGCCTAGAGGTAGGGCTAGGTTTAGGGTAGGGCTAGAGCTAAGGTTAGTGTTAGGTTTAAAGTTAAGTTTAGATTTGGGTTAGGGTTAGGGCTAGGGCTAGGGCTAGGGTTAGGGTTATTGTTAGTGTTAGGGCTAGGGCTAGGGTAAAGTTTAGGGTTAGGGTTAGGGCTAGGGCTATGGCTAGGGCTAGGGCTAGAACTAGGGTTAGGTCTAGGGATAGGTTTAGGGCTATGGCTAGGCCTAATGCTAGGTTTAGTGTTAGGGTTATGTTTAGTGCTATGGCTGGGGTTTGGGTTAGGGTTAGTGTTAGGGTTAGGGTTGGGGTTGGGGTTGACATTAGGTTTAGAATTAGGGCCAGTGCTATGGCTTGGGTTTGGGTTAGGGTTAGGGCTGGGGCTAGGGCCATAGCTAGGGTTAGGTTTAGTTTAGGCTTAGGGTTAGGTTTAGGGCTAAGTTTATGGTTAGCGTTAAGGCTAAGGTTGGCGTAAGCATTAGAGTTAGGGCTAGGGACAGTGCTATGGCTTGGGTTTGGGTTAGGGTTAGGGTTGGGGTAATGGTTAGGGTTAGGGTTAGGGCTAGTGCTAGGGCTACGGTTATGGTTAGGATGAGGTCTAGGGCTAGGGCTAGGTTTAAGTTTAGGGTTAGATCTAGAGCTAGGCTAGGGCTAGTGTTACGGTTAGGATGAGGGCTAGGGCTAGGGTTTGGTTTAGGGTTAGTGCTAGGGCTAGGGCTAGGGTTAGGATTAGGGTTAGGGCTAGGGCTAGAGCTAGGGCTAGGGTAGTGTTAGGTCTAGAGTTAGGGTTAGGGTTAGGTTTAGGGTTAGGGTTAGGGCTAGGGTTAGGGTTATGGCTAGTGCTAGGGCTATGGTTAGGGTAGGGTTAGGGTTAGGGCTAGTGCTAGGGTTAGGGTTAGGGTTAGAGTCAGGGTTAGTGCTAGGGCTAGGGCTAGGTTTAGGGTTAGGGCTAGGACGGGGGCTAGGTTTTACGATAAGGTGAGGGTTAGTGTAAGTTTCAGGGCTAGGTTTAGGGTTATAATTAGGTCTAGGTTAGGGCTAGGTTCATTGTTAGGATTAGTTTTAAGTTTAGTGTTTTTTCTTAGGATTTAGTGTTTTTTTTAGGATTAATGATTATGATAGAGTTCGGGTTAGGGTTAGGGTTAGGGTTAGGGTTAGGGTTAGGGTTAGGGTTAGGGTCAGGGTTACGGATGGGGTTGGGGATGGGGGGGTTGGCGTTGGGTTTAGGGTTAGGGTTAGGGTTAGTGCTAGGGCTAGGATTAGGTTTAGCGTTAGGGCTAAGGCTAGGTCTTCGGCTAGGTTTAGGGTTAGTGTTAGGGGTAGGGCTAAGGATAGGGTAGGGTTAGGTTTAGAGTTAGGGCCAGTGAATGTCTAGGGTTTGGGTTAGTGTTAGGGTTAGTGCTAGCATTAGTGTTAGGTTCAGGCTAGGGTTAGGGTTAGGGTTAGTGTTAGAGCTAGGGCTAGGGCTAGGGCTAGGGTCTAGGGTTAGGGCTATGGTTAGGGTTAGGGATAGGGCTAGGGCCAGTGCTATGGCTAGGGTTTAGGTTTAGGTAAGGTTATGGCTAGGGCTAGGGCTAGGGCTAGGACTTGGGTTAGGGTTAGGGTTAGGGTTAGGGTTAGGGTTAGAGTTAGGATTAGGACTAGGGTTAAGTTTAGGGTGTGTGTTAGGGTTAGAGCTAGGGTAAGTTTTAGGATTATGGTTGAGCTTGGTTTGGGGTTGGGGTTGGGGTTAAGTTTAGGGTTAGGGCTATGGCTACGGTTAGGGTAAGGTTTAGGGCTTGGGCTATGATTAGGGTTAGGGTTTGGTTTTAGGGCTAGTGTTAATGTTATGGTTAGGGTTAGGGCGAGGGCTAGGTTTAGGGTTATGGCTAGGGATAGGGCTAGGGCTAGGGCTAGGGTTAGTGTTAGGGTTTGGGTTTGGGCTAGGACTAGGACTAGGATTAGTGTTAGGGTTAGGGTTAGGGCTAGGGTTAGGGTTAGGGTTAGGGCTAGGGCTAGGATAGCGTTAGGTTTAGGGCTTAGGGCTCGGGCTAGGGCTAGGGTTAGCGTTAGGATTAGGGTTAGGGATAGGGATAGGTCTAGGGTTAGTGTTAGGGTTAGGGTTTGGGCTAGGACTAGGACTAGGATTAGTGTTAGGGTTAGGGTTTGGGCTAGGACTAGGACTAGGATTAGTGTTAGGGTTAGGGTTAGGGCTAGGGTTAGGGTTAGCGTTAAGGCTAGGGCTAGGGGTAGCGTTAGGTTTAGGGCTTAGGGCTCGGGCTAGGCCTAAGGTTAGCGTTAGGGTTAGGGTTAGGGATAGGGCTAGGTCTAGGGTTAGTGTTAGAGTTAGATTTAGGCTAGCCCCAGTGCTATGGCTAGGGTTTGGGTTAGGGTTACGGTTAGGGTTAGGGTTAAGATTAGGGCTAGGGCTAGTTCTAGGTTTACATTTAGGTTGAAGGGTAGGTCTAGGTTTAGGGTTAGGGTTAGGGATAGGGCTAGGGCTAGGGTTAGGAATAGGGTTAGGGCTTGTCCTAGAGCTACGGCTAGGTTTAGGGTTAGGGCTAGAGTTAGGTTTAGGTTTAGGTTAGGGTTAGGGTTAGGGCTAGGGTTAGGTTTATGGCCAGGGCCAGGGCTATTGTTAGGTTTAGGGTTAGGGTTAGGGCTACGGCTAAGATTTGGGTTTAGGGTTAAAGTTAGGGCTATGGCTAGGGCTAGGGCAAGAGCAAGAGTTAGATTTAGGGTTAGGGTTATGGCTAGGGCTGGGGTTAGGGCTAGGGTTAGGGTTAGGTTTATTGTTAGGGTTAGGATTAGGGCTAGGATTAAGTTTAGGGTGTGTGTTAGGGTTAGGGCTAGGGTTAGGTTTAGGATTATGGTTGGGGTTGTGTTTGGGGTTGTGTTTGGGTTTGGGGTTAGGGTTATTGGTAGGGTTAGGATTAGGGCTAGGATTACGGCTAGGGTTAGGTTTAGGGCTAGGGCTAGGATTCAGGTTAGGGTTAGGGTTAGGGCTACAGTTAGGGTTAGGTTTAGGTTTAGGGTTAGGTCTAGGGTTAGGGTTAGGGTTATGTCTAGGGCTAGGGCTAGGGTTAGGGTTAGGGATAGGGTGAAGTATAGGGCTAGGGCTAGGGATAGGGCTATTGCCAGTGCTATGGCTAGGGTTTGGGTTTAGGGTTAGGGTTATCGCTAGGGCTTTGGTTAGGGTTATGCTTAGTGTTAGGGCTAGGTCTAGGACTTGTTTAGGGTTCGGGTTAGGGTTAGGGTTAGGGCTAGGGCTACGACTAGGACTAGGGTAGGGCTAGGGTTAGGGTTAGGGTTAGGGTTAGGGCTCTGTTTAGGGTTATGGCCTGGGCTAGGCCTAGGTCTAGGGTTAGGGTTAGGGTTAGGGTTAGGGTTAGGGTTAGGGTTAGGGTTAGGGCTAGGGTTAGGGCTAAGGCTAGGGCTAGGGCTAGGGCTAGGGCTAGGGCTAGGGCTAGGGCTAGGGTTAGGGTTAGGGCTAGGGTTAGGTTTAGGACTATGGCTAGGGTTAGGTTTAGCGCTAGGGTTAGGGTTATGGCTAGGGCAAAGGCTATGTTTAGGGTTACGGTTAGGGTTTAGGGCTAGGATTAGGGTAGGGTTAGGGCTAGGGCTAGGGCTGGGGCTAGGGTTAGGGTTAGGCTTAGTGCTAGGGCTAGGGCTAGGGCTAGTCCTAGGATTAGGGCTAGGGTTAGGGTTAGTGTTAGTGTTAGGTTAGGGCTAAGGTTAGGATTAGGGTTAGAGTTAGTGTTAGGGCTAAGGCTAGGGCTAGATTTAGGGTTATAGTTGGGGCTATGGTTATGGTTAGGTTAGGGCTATGTTAGGGCTAGTTTTATGGTTAGGATTAGTGTTTAGTGTTTTTTCTTAGGATTTAGTGTTTTTTTAGGGTTAATGGTTATGGTAGAGTTCGGGTTAGGGTTAGGGTTTGGCTTAGGGTTAGGGTTAGGGATGGGGTTGGGTTTGGGGAGGTTGGGGTTGGGGTTAGGGTTAGGGTTAGGGTTAGGGTTATGGCTAAGTCTAGGGCTACGGGTATGTTTAGGGTTAGGGTTAGGGATAGGGCTAAGGTTAGGGTTAGGGTTAGGGTTAGGTTTAGGTCTAGGTCCAGTGAATGTCTAGGGTTTGGGTTAGTGTTAGGCCTAGGGCTAGGGTTAGGTTTAGGTTTTGGTTCGGGCTAGGGTTAGCATTAATGTTAGGGTTAGGGCTAGGGCCACGGCTTGGATTAGGGTTAGGGTTAGGGCTAGAGCTAGGGCTAGGGCTAGGGTTAGGGTTAGGGTTATGGCTAGGGTTAGGGCTGTGTTTAGGGTTAGGGTTAGGATTAGGGATAGATTTAGCAATAGGGCTAGGGCAAGTGCTATGGCTAGGTTTTGGGTTTAGAGTTAGTGTTAGGTCTTGGGCTAGCGCTAGGGCTAGGGTTAGGGTTAGGTTTAGGGCTAGGGCTAGGTCTAGGTCTAGGATTAGGGTTAGGGTTAGGGTTAGGGCTAGGGCTAGGATTAGTGTTAGGGTCAGGGCTAGGATTAGGGCTAGGGTTAGCGTTACCGTTAGGGTTAGGGCTAGGGCTAGGGCTAGGGCTATTGCTAGGGTTAGGGTTAGGTTAGGCTTAGGATTAGGTTTAGGGCTAAGTTTAGCGTTAGGGTTAGGATTAGGGATAGATTTAGCAATAGGGCTAGGGCAAGTGCTATGGCTAGTGTTTGGGTTTAGAGTTAGTGTTAGGTCTTGGGCTAGCGCTAGGGCTAGGGGTAGGGTTAGGTTTAGGGCTAGGGCTAGGTCTAGGATTAGGGTTAGGGTTAGGGCTAGGGCTAGGATTAGCGTTAGGGTTAGGGCTAGGGTTAGGGCTAGGGTTAGCGTTACCGTTAGGGTTAGGGCTAGGGCTAGGGCTATTGCTAGAGTTAGGGTTAGGTTAGGCTTAGGATTAGGTTTAGGGGTAAGTTTAGAGTTAGGGTTAAGGCTAAGGTAAGCATTAGCTATAGAGGTTTTGGTTAGGGGTAGGGTTAGGTTTAGGATTAGGTTTAGGGTTAGGGCTGTGTAGGGCTACGGTTACGGTTAGGATGAAAGCTAGGGCTAGGGTTAAGGTTAGGGTTAGGGTTAGTGTTAGGACTAGGGTTAGGTTTAAGATTAGAGTTAGGGCTAGGCCTAGAGCTAGGGCTAGGGTTATGGCTAGGGCTTGAGTTAGGGTTAAGATTAGGTTTAGGGCTAGGGTTAGGGCTAGCGTTATGGCTAGGGCTTGAGTTAGGATTAAGATTAGGTTTAGGGCTAGGGTTAGGGCTAGCGTTAAGGTATGGCTATGGCTAGGGCTAGGGTTAGGGTTAGGGTTAGGGTTAGGGCTAGGGCTAGGGTTATGGTAAGGCTAGGCCTAGAGCTAGGGCTAGGGTTAGGGTTAGGGCTAGAGCTAAGGTTAGGGTTACGTTTAGAGTTAGGGTTAGGTTTGGGTTAGGGTTAGGGTTAGGACTAGGGCTAGGGTTAGCGTTACAGTTAGGGCTAGGTCTAGGACTAGGGCTAGAGTTAGCTTTAGGGTTAGAGTTAGGGCTAGGTCTATAGCCAGTGCTATGGCTAGGGTTAGGGTTAGGGTTAGGGTTAGTGTTACGGTTAGGGCTAGGTCTAGGGCTAGGGCTATAGCTAGTGTTACCTTTAGGGTTATGGCTAGGGTTACGGTTAGGGTTAAGTTTAGTTCTAGGGCTAGTGCTAGGCCTAGTGCTAGGTTTAGGGCTAGGGCTAGGGCTAGGGTTAGGGTTCGGGCTAGGACTAGGGCTAGGTTTAGGGTTAAGATTAGTGTGTTAGTGTTAGTGTTGGTGTTAGTATTAATGTTAGGGCTAGGCTTAGGGTTAGGTTAGGGCTAGGTTAGGGCTAGCTTTATGGTTAGGATTAGGGTTGAGTTTAGTGTTTTTTGTTAGGATTTTCTGTTTTTTTAGGATTAAGGATTATGGTAGAGTTCAGGTTAGGGTTAGGGTTAGGAATAGGGTTAGGGATGTGGTTAGGTTTGTGGTTAGGATTAGTGCTTGGACTAGGGTTAGGGTTAGGGTTAGGACTAAGGCTAGGGCTATGGCTAGGTTCTGGGTTAGGGTTAGGGATAGGTCTAAGGTTAGGGTTAAGTTTAGGGCTAGGGCCAGTGAATGTCTAGGGTTTGAGTTAGTGTTAGGGTTAGGGGTATTGTTAGGGTTAGGTTCGGGCTAGGGTTAGGGTTAGGGTTAGGGTTATGGTTATGGTTAGCGCTAGGTCTAGGGCTTGGGCTAGGGTTAGGGTTAGGGTTAGGTCAAGGGCCACGGCTAGAGTTAGCATTAGGGTTAGGGCTAGGGCTAGGATTAGGGTTAGGGTTAGTGTTAGGGCTAGTGTTAGGGTTATGGTTAGGGTTAGGGCGAGGGCTAGATTTAGGGTTATGGCTAGGGCTATTGTTAGGGTAGGGCTAGGGTTAGGGCTAGGGTTAGGGATAGGGTTAGGGTTAGGTTTTGGTCTAGGACTAGGGATAGGTTTAGGGTTAAGTTTAGTGTTAGTGTTAGTGATAGTGTTAGGGCTAGGTTTAGGGTAGGTTATGGCTAGGTTACTGCTAGCTTTATGGTTAGGATTAGGGTTAAGTTTAGTGTTTTTTGTTAGGATTTAGTGTTTTTTTAGGATTAAGGATTACCGTAGATTTCGTGTTAGGGTTAGGTTTAGGGTTAGGGTTAGGGTTATGGATGGCGTTAGAGTTGGGGGGGTTTGGATGGGGTTAGTGTTAGGGTTAGGGTTAGGGCTAGGGTAGAGTTATGCGTTAGGTGTAGGGCTAGGGCTAGGTTTAGGTTTAGGGTTAGAGTTAGGGCTAGGGCTAGGGATAGGGTTACGGTTAGGATGAGGGCTAGGGCTAGGGTTAGAGAAAGGGTTAGTGCTAGGGCTAGGGCTATGTTTAGGTTTAGGGTTAGGGCTAGGCCTAGAACTAGGGCTAGGGTTAGTTTCAGTGTTAGTGTTAGGGCTAGGTTTAGGGTTAGGCTTTGGGCTAGGTTTAGGTTTATGGCTAGTGCTAGGTCTAGGGTTAGGGTAGGGTTAGGGTTAGGGCTAGGGGCAGGGTTAGGGTTAGGGTTAGGGTTAGGGTTAGTGCTAGGGCTAGGGCTAGGGCTAGGGCTAGGGTTAGGGCTAGGACTGGGACTAGGTTTAACGTTAAGTTTAGGATTAGTGTTAATGTTAGGGCTAGGTTTAGGGTTATAGTTAGGTCTAGGGTTAGGGTTAGGTTAGGGCTAGGTTAGGGCTATGTTTATCGTTAGCATTAGTTTTAAGTTTAGTGTTTTTTCTTAGGATTTAGTTTTTTTAGGATTAATGGTTAGGGTAGAGTTCGGGTTAGGGTTAGTGTTAGGGTTAGGGTTATGCCTGGTATTGGGAATCGGAGGGTTGGCGTTGGGTTTAGGGCTAGAGTTAGGGTTAGTGCTAGGGCTATGGTTAGGGTTAGGGTTAGGGCTAAGGCTAGGACTACGGCTAGGTTTCGGGTTAGGGTTAGGGATAGGGCTAGAGTTAGAATTAGGGTTAGGTTTATGGCTAGGGCCAGTGAATGTCTACGGTTTGGGTTAGTGTTAGGGTTAGGGCTAGGGTTAGGGTTAGGTTCGGGCTATGGTTAGGGTTTTGGTTAGGGTTAGTGTTAGGGTTAGGGTTAGGGTTAGTGTTAGGGCTAGGGCTAGGGCTAGGGCTAGGGCTAGGGCTAGGGTTAGGGTTAGGGTTAGGGCTAGGGCTAGGGTTAGGGTTATGGCTAGGTTTAGGGTTAGGGATAGGGCTAGGGCCAGTGCTATGGCTAGGGTTTAGGGATAGGTTTAGGGTTAAGGTTAGGGCTAGGGCTAGGCCTAGGGCTAGTGCGAGGGCAAGGTTTAGAGTTATGGTTAGGCTTATGGCTATTGCTAGGGCTAGGGCTATGTTTAGGGTTAGGGTTA
>CM027401.1:14422117-14439565 GCA_015711505.1 Sylvilagus bachmani | reverse complement strand
GAAACCTGAATGCTGATTGAATACACCTGAAAATCCCATTCACACTCCATTTGGAGGGAATTCCTAGCTGTGCCCTCAGCAAAATGTTGCATTTCATTTTCCAAAACACAAAAACTCACCTTGGTCGTGTTCCCTGTAGATTTCTAAACATGAAACGCCAATTTCCTCTGTTTTTTATTTCAGTACGATTACTCCGCCGAACCTCTATTTTCTGTCGTGTCAGAATACAAATTGTGGAAAGGAAGAAGGAAAACAAGCGCAAACCCAGAACACATTTAGGAAATTGCCACTTAAGAAACCTGAATGCTGCTGATTGAATACACCTGAAAATAAAATCCACACTCACTTTGGAGGGAATTCCTGGCTGTCCCCAACAAAAGTGTTACATTTCATTTTCCAAAACACAAAAAAACCTTGGTCGTGTTCCCTGTAGATTTCTAAGCATGAAACGCCAATTTGCTCTGTTTTTTATTTCATTATGGATACTCCGCCTAACCTCTTTATGGTATGGTGTCAGAATACAAATTGTGGATAGGAAGTAGGAAAAACTGATGAAAACCCATGAACACATTTAGGAAATTCCCAATGAAGAAACCTGAATGCTGCTGATTGAATACACCTGAAAATCCGATTCACACTCGATTTGGAGGGAATTCCTAGCTGTCCCCAAGGAAAAGGGTTACATTTCATTTTCTAAAACACAAAAACTCATCTTGGTTGTGTTGCCTGTAGATTTCTAAGCATGTAAAACGAATTTGCACTGTTTTCTATTCCATTATGGATACTCTGCCTAACCTCTTTCTTCTGTGGTGTCAGAATACAAAATGTGGTAAGGAAGAAGGCAAAACAAACGCAAACCAAGAACACATTTAGGTACTTGCCACTCAAGAAACCTGAATGCTGCTGATTGAATACACCTGAAAATCCCATTCACACTCGATTTGGAGGGAATTCCTAGCTGTTCCAATGGCAAACCTGTTTCATTTCATTTTCCAAAACACAAAAACTCACCTTGGTCATGTTGACTGTAGATTTCTAAGCATGAAACACCAGTTTGCTCTGTTTTCTATTCCATTATGAATACTCTGCCTAACTTATTTTTTCTATGGTGTCAGAATACAAAATGTAGAAAGGAAGAAGGAAAAACAGATGCAAACCCAGACACATTGAGGAAATTGCCAAAAAAGAAACCTGAATGCTGCTGATTGAATACACCTGAAAATGCAATTCACACTCCATTTGGAGGGAATTCCTAGCAGTGTCCAAGACAAAAGGGTTACATCTCATTTTCCAAAACACAAAAACTCTCCTTGGTTGTGTTGCCTGCACATTTCTAAGATGAAATGCCAATTTGCTCTGTTTTCTATTCAATTATGGAAACACTGCCTAACGTCTTTTTGTATGGTGTCAAAATACAAAATTTGGAAAGGAAGAAGGTAAAACAAATGCAAACCCAGAACACATTTAGGAAATTGCCAATCAAGAAACCTGAATGCTGCTGATTGAATACCCCTGAAAATCCCATTCACACTCGATTTGGAGGGAATTCCTAGCTGTCCCCAAGGCAAAAGGGTTACATTTCATTTTCCAAAACACAAAAACTCATCTTGGTCGTGTTGCCTGTAGGTTTCTAAGCATGAAACGCCAATTTGCTCTGTTTTCAATTCTATTATTGATACTCTGCCTAACATCATTTTTCTGTGGTGTCAGAATACAAACAAAATGTGGTAAGGAAGAAGGCAAAACTGACGCAAACCCAGAACACATTTAGGAAATTGCCAATCAAGAAACCTGAATGCTGCTGATTGAATACACCTGAGGATCCCATTCACACTCGATCTGGAGGGAATTTTTCGCTGTTTCCATGGCAAATGTGTAACATTTCATTTTCCAAAACACAAAAACTCACATTGGTCGTGTTGTCTGTAGATTTCTAAGCATGAAATGCCAATTTGCTCTGTTTTCTGTTTCATTATGGATACTCTGCCTAACCTCTTTGTGGTATGGTGTTAGAATACAAAATGTGGAAAGAAAGAAGTCAAAACAGGTGCAAACCCAGAACACATTTAGGAAATTGCCACTCAAGAATCCTGAATGCTGATTGAATACACCTGAAAATCCCATTCACACTCGATTTGGAGGGAATTCCTAGCTGTGCCCTCAGCAAAATGTTACATTTCATTTTCCAAAACACAAAAACTCCCCTTGGTCATGTTCCCTGTAGATTTCTAAACATGAAACACCAATTTTCTCTGTTTTTTATTTCAGTACGATTACTCCGCCGAACCTCTATTTTCTGTCGTGTCAGAATACAAATGGTGGAAAGGAAGAAGGAAAACAAGCGCAAACCCAGAACACATTGAGGAAATTGCCAATTAAGAAACCTGAATGCTGCTGATTGAATATACCTGAAAATACAATCCACACTCACTTTGGAGGGAATTCCTGGCTGTCCCCAACAAAAGTGTTACATTTCATTTTCCAAAACACAAAAAAACCTTGGTCGTGTTCCCTGTAGATTTCTAAGCATGAAACGCCAATTTGCTCTGTTTTTTATTTCATTATGGATACTCCGCCTAACCTCTTTATGGTATGGTGTCAGAATACAAAATGTGGATAGGAAGTAGGAAAAACTGATGCAAACCCAGGAACACATTTAGGAAATTGCCAATGAAGAAACCTGAATGCTGCTGATTGAATACACCTGAAAATCCCATTCACACTCGATTTGGAGGGAATTCCTAGCTGTCCCCAAGGCAAAAGGGTTACATTTCATTTTCCAATACACAAAAACTCACCTTGGACGTGTTGCCTGTAGATTTCTAAGCATGTAAAACGAATTTGCACTGTTTTCTATTCCATTATGGATACTCTGCCTAACCTCTTTCTTCTGTGGTGTCAGAATACAAAATGTGGTAAGGAAGAAGGCAAAACAGATGCAAACCCAGAACACATTAGGAAATTGCCAATCAAGAAACCTGAATGCTGCTGATTGAATACACCAGAAAATCCCATTCACACTCGATTTGGAGGGAATTCCTAGTTGTCCCCAAGGCAAATGGGTTACATTAAGTTTTCAGAAACACAAAAACTCTCCTTGGTCGTGTTGCCCGTAATTTTCTAAGCATGAAACGCCAATTTGCTCTGTTTTCTATTTCGTTATGGATACTCTGCCTAACATCTTTGTTCTGTGGTATCAGAACACAAATTTGGAAAGGAAGAAGGCAAAACTAAAGCAAACCCAGAAGACATTCAGGAAACTTCCAATCAAGAAACCTGAATGCTGCTGATTGAATACACCTGGAAATGCCATTCACACTCGATTTGGAGGGAATTCCTAGCTGTCCCCTCAGCAAAAGTGTTACATTAAATTTTCCAAAACACAAAAACTCACCTTGCTCGTGTTGCCTGTAGATTTCTAAGCATGAAACTTCGATTTGCTCTGTTTTTTTATACCATTTTGGATACTCTGCCTAACCTCTTTTTTCTATAGTGTCAGAATACAAAATATGGAAAGGAAGAGGGCAAAACAAATGCAAACCCAGAACACATTTATGAAATTACCAATCAAGAAACCTGAATGCTGCTGATTGAAAACACCCGTACATCCCATTCATACTCGATTTGGAGAAAATTCCTATCTGTCCCCAAGGCAAAAGGGTTACATTTCATTTTCCAAAACTCAAAAACTCACCTTCGGCATGTTGCCTGTAGATTTCTAAGAATGAAACGCCAATTTGCTCTGTTTTTCATTTCATTAAGGATACTCTGCCTAACCTCTTTTTGGTATGGTGTCAAAATACAAAATGTGGAAAGGAAGAAAGCAAAACAAATGCAAACCTAGAACACATTTATGAAATTACCAATCAAGAAACCTGAATGCTGCTGATTGAATACACCTGGACATCCCATTCATACTCGATTTGGAGAAAATTCCTATCTGTCCCCAAGGCAAAAGGGTTACATTTCATTTTCCAAAACACAAAAACTCACCTCCGTCGGGTTGCCTGTACATTGCTCAACATGCAACAAGAATTTGCTCTCTTTTTTTATTCATTATGGATACACTGCCTAACCTCTTTTTTCTATTGTGTAAAAATACAAAATTTGGAAAGGAAGAAGGCGAAACAAACGCAATCCCAGAAAACATTGAGGAAATTGCCAATTAAGAAACCTAAATGCTGCTGATTGAATACACCTGAAAATCCCATTCACACTCGATTTGGAGGGAATTCCTAGCTGTCCCCAAGGCAAAAGGGTTACATTTTATTTTGCAAAACACAAAAACTCACATTGCTCATGTTGCCTGTAGATTGCTAAGCATGCAACGAGAATTTGCTCTGTTTTTTTATTCATTATGGATACACTGCCTAACCTCTTTTTTCTATTGTGTAAAAATACAAAATGTGGAAAGGAAGAAGAGCAAACAAACGCAAACCCAGAACACATTTAGGACATTGCCAATCAAGAAACCGGAATGCTGCTGATTGAATACACCAGAAAATCCCATTCACACTCGATGTGGAGGGAATTCCTACCTGTCCCCAAGGCAAATGGGTTACATTAAATTTTCAGAAACACAAAAACTCTCCTTGGTCGTGTTGCCCATTTTTTTTCTAAGTATGAAATGCCAATTTGCTCTGTTTTCTATTCCGTTATGGATACTCTGCCTAACATCTTTTTTCTGTGGTATCAGAACACAAAATTTGGAAAGGAAGAAGGCAAAACTAAAGTAAACCCAGAAGACATTTAGGAAACTTCCAATCAAGAAACCTGAATGCTGCTGATTGAATACACCTGGAAATGCCATTCACACTCGATTTGGAGGGAATTCCTAGCTGTCCCCAAGGCAAAAGTGTTACATTAAATTTTCCAAAACACAAAAACTCACCTTGGTCTTGCTGCCTGTAGATTTCTAAGCATGAAACGCCAATTTCCTCTGATTTTTGTTTCCTTAAGAATATTCTCCCTAACCGCTTTTTGTTATGGTGTCAAAATGCAAAATGTAGAAAGGAAGAGGGCAAAACAAACGCAAACCCAGGACACATTTAGGAAACTGCCAATCAAGAAACCTGAATGCTGCTGATTGAATACATCTGAAAATCCCATTCACACTCGATTTGGAGGGAATTCCTATCTGTCCCCAAGGAAAAAAGGGTTACATTTCATTTTCCAAAACACAAAAACTCATCTTGCTCATGTTGCCTGTAAATTTCTAAGCATGAAACACCATTTGATATGTTTTTTTCCATTATGGACACTCTGCCTAACCACTTTTTGGTATCCTGTCAGAAAACAAAATATGGAAAGGAAGAAGGCAAAACAGACACAAACGCAGAACACATTGAGGAAATTGCCGATCAAGTACCTGAATGCTGCTGATTGAATACACCTGAAAATCCCATTCACACTCCATTTGGAGGGAATTCCTAGCTGTCCCCAAGGCAAAAGTGTTACATTTCATTTTCCAAAACACAAAAACTCACCTTGCTTGTGTTGCCTGTAGATTTCTAAGCATGAAACTTCGATTTGCTCTGTTTTTTTATACCATTTTGGATACTCTGCCTAACCTCTTTTTTTTATCGTGTCGAAATACAAAATGTGGAAAGGAAGAAGGCAAAACAAATGCAAACCTAGAACACATTTAGGAACTTGCCAATCAAGAAACCTGAATGCTGCTGACTGAATACACCTGAAAATGCCATTCACACTTGATTTGGAGGGCATTCCTAGCTGTATCCTTGGCAAAAGGGTTACTTTTCAGTTTCCAAAACACAAAAACACACCTTGGTCGTGTTGCCTGTAGATTTCTAAGCATGAAACGCCAATTGACTCTGTTCATTATTTCATTAAAGATACTCTGCCTAACCGCTTTTTGGTATGGTGTCAGAATACAAATTCTGGAAAGAAAGAAGGCAAAACAAATGCAAACTCAGAACACATTGATGAAATTGCCAATCAACAAACCTGAATGCTGCTGATTGAATACACCAGAAAATGCTAATCACACTCGATTTGGACGGAATATCTAGCTGTCCCACCGGAAAAAGGGTTGCATTTTATTTTAAAACACACAAAAACTCACCCCGGTCTTGTGGCCTGTAGATTTGTAAGCATGAAACGCCAATTTACTCTGTTTTTTGTTTCTTTAAGGATACTCTGCCTAACATCTTTTTTCTGTGCTGTCAGAATACAAAATGCAGAAAGCCAATTGACTCTTCTCATTATTTCATTAAAGATACTCTGCCTAACCGCTTTTTGGTTGGTGTCAGAATACAAATTCTGGAAAGGAAGCAGGCAAAAAAACCACAAACTCAGAACACATTGAGGAAATTGCCAATCAACAAACCTGAATGCTGCTGATTGAATACACCTGAAAATCCAATTCACAGTTGATTTTGAGGGAATTCCTAGCTGTCCCCAAGGCAAAAGGGTTACATTTCATTTTCCAAAACATAAAAACTCACCTTGGTTGTGTCGCTGTGGATTTCTAAACATGAAATGCCAATTTGCTCTATTTTTGTTTCATTATGGATACTCTGCCTAACTGCTTTTTGGTATGGTGTCAGAATACAACTTGTGGAAAGAAAGAAGGAAAAACACAGGCAAACCCAGAACACATTTAGGAAACTGCCAATCAAGAAACCTTAATGCTGCTGATTGAATACACCTGAAAATCCAATTCACACTCGATTGGTTGGGAATTCCTAGCTGTCCCCAAGGCTAAAAGGGTTACATTTCGTTTTCCAAAACACAAAAACTCACCTTGGTCGTGTTGCCTGTAGATTTCTAATCATGAAACACCAATTTGCTGTGTTCTTTATTTCATTATGGATACTCTGCCTAACCGCTTTTTGGTATAGTGTCAGAATACAAAATGTGGAAAGGAAGAAGGCAAAAGAGAGGTAAACCCAGAACACATTTAGGAAACTGCCAATCAAGAAACCTGAATGCTGCTGATTGAATACACCAGAAAATGCTAATCACACTCGATTTGGAGGGAATTTCTAGCTGTCCCTCTGGAAAAAGTGTTGCATTTTATTTTAAAAAACACAAAAACTCACCTCAGTCTTGTGGCCTGTGGATTTGTAAGCATGAAACGCAAATTTGCTCTGTTTTCAATTCTATTATGGATACTCTGCCTAACATCTTTTTTCTGTGGTGTCAGAATACAAAATGCAGAGAGGTAGAAGGCAAAACAGAGGCAAAACCAGAACACATTTAGGAAATTGCCAATCAAGAAACATGAATGCTGCTGATTGAATACACCTGAAAATGCCATTCACAGTTGATTTGGAGGGAATTCCTAGCTGTCCCCAAGGCAAAAGTGTTACATTTCATTTTCCAAAACACAAAAACTCACCTTGGTCGTGCTGCCTGTAGATTTCTAAGCATGAAACGCCAATTGACTCTGTTCATTATTTCATTAAAGATACTCTGCCTAAACAGTTTTTGGTTGGTGTCAGAATACAAATTCTGGAAATGAAGTAGAAAAAACAATGGCAAACTCAGAACACATTGAGGAAATTTCCAATCAAGAAACCTGAATGCTGCTGATTGAATACACCTGATAATCCCATTCACACTCGATTTAGAGGGATTTCCTACCTGTCCCCTCGGCAAAAGGGTTACATTTCATGTTCCAAAACATAAAAACTCACCTTGGTCATGTTGCCTGTAGATTTCTAAGCATTCAATGCCAGTTTAATCTGTTTTATTACATTATGGATACTCTGCCTAAACTCTTTTTTCTATGATGTCAGAATACAAATTGTGGAAAGGAAGAAGGCAAAACAAACACAAACCCAGAACATATTGTGGAAATTGCCAATCAAGAAACCTGAATGCAGCTGATTGAATACACCTGAAAATCCCATTCACACTCGATATGGAGGGAATTCCTACCAGTCCCCAAGGCAACAAGGTTACATTATATTTTACAAAACACAAAAACTCACCTTGGTCTTGCTGCCTGTAGATTTCTAAGCATGAAACGCCAATTTGCTGTGTTCTTTATTTCATTATGGATACTCTGCCTAACCTCTTTTTGGTATGGTGTCAGAATACAAAATGTGGAAAGGAAGAGGGCAAAACAAACGCAAACACCGAACACATTGTGGAAATTTGCAATCAAGAAACCTGAATACTGTTGATTGAATACACCTGAAAATCCCATTCACACTCGATTTCAAGGGAATTCCTAGCAGTCCCCTCAGTAAAAGTATTACATTTCATTTCCAAAACAGAAAAACTCACCTTGGTCGTGTTGCCTGTAGATTTCTAAGCATGAAACGCCAATTTGCTCTGTTTTTTATTTCATTATGGATACTCTGCCTAACTTCTTTTTTCTGTGGTTTCAGAATGCATATATGGAAATAAGAAGGAAAAACAAAGGCAAACCCAGAACACATTTAGGAAATTGCCAATCAAGAAACCTGAATGCTGCTGATTGAATACACCTGAAAATCCCATTCTCACTCGATTTGGAGGGAATTCCTAGCTATGACCTTGGCAAAAGTGTTACATTTCTTTCTCCAAAACACCAAAACTCACCTTGGTCGTGTTGCCTGTAGATTTCTAAGCATGAAATGACAATTTACTCTGTTTTTTATTTCAATATGGATAGACCGCCTAACCTCTTTTTGGTATGGTGTCAGAATACAAACTGTGGAAAGGAAGAAGAAAAAAAGATCCCAACCCAGAACGCATTTAGGAAATTGCCAATCAAGCAACCAGAATGCGGCTGATTAAATACACCTGAAAATCCCATTCACAGTCAATTTGGAGGGAATTCCTGGCTTTGCCCTCAGCAAAAGGGTTACATTTATGTTCCTAAACACAAAAACTCACCTTGGCGTGCTACCTGTAGATTTCTAAGCATGAAATGCCAATTTACTCTGTTTTCTATTCCATTATGGATACTCTGCCTAACCTCATTTTGGTATGGTGTCAGAATACAAAATGTGGAATGGAAGAAGGAAAAATAAACGCAAACCCAGAACACACAGGGAAATTGCCAATCAAGAAACCTGAATGCTGCCGATTGAATACATCAGAACATGCTAATCACACTCGATTTGGAGGGAATTCCTAGCTGTCCCCAAGGCAAAATGTTACATTTCATTTTCCAAAACACAAAAACTCACCTTGGTCGTGTTGTCCGTAGATTACTAAACATGAAACACCAAAACACTGTTTTTTATTCCATTATGGATACTCTGCCTAACATCTTTTTTCTGTGGTGTCAGAATACAAATTGTGGAAAGGAAGAACGGCAAACAAACGCAAACCCAGAACACATTTAGGACATTGCCAATCAAGAAATCGGAATGCTGCTGATTGAATACACCTGAAAATCCCATTCACACTCGATTTGGAGGAAATTCCTAGCTATGCGCTCAGGAAAAGTGTTACATTTCATGTTCCAAAACACAAAAAGTCAGCTTGGTCGTGTTACCTGTAGATTTCTAAGCATGAAATGCCAATTTACTCTGTTTTCTCATCCATTATGGATACTCTGCCTAACCACATTATGGTATGGTGTCAGTATACAAATTGTGGAAAGGAAGAAGGCAAAACAGATGCAAATCCAGAACACATTGAGGAAATTTCCAATCCAGAACCCTGAATGCGGCTGATTGAATACACCAGAACATGCTATTCACACTCCTTTGGGAGGAAATTCCTAGCTGTGCCCTTTTCAGAAGGGTTACATTTCATTTGAAAAAACACAAAAACTCACCTTGGTCGTGTTGCCTGCAGATTATTAAGTATGAAACACCAATTTGCTCTGTTTTCTAGTCCATCATGGATACTCTGCCTAACCTCTGTTTTCTGTGGTGTCAGAATACAAATTGTGGAAAGGAAGAAGGCAAAACAAACGCAAACCCAGAACACATTTAGGAACTTGCCAATCAAGAAACCTGAATACTGCTGATTGAGTACACCTGAAAATCCCATTCACTCTCGAATTGGAGGGAATTCCTAGCTGTCCCCATGGCAAAAGGGTTACATTTCATGTTCCAAAACACAAAAACTCACCTTGGACATGTTGCCGGTAGATTTCTTTGCATGAAACGCCAATTGGCTCTGCTTTTTATTTCATTATGGATACTCTGCCTAACCGCTTTTTTCTATGGTGTCAGAATACAAAATGTGGAAAGCAAGAAGGCAATACAAACGCAAACCCAGTACACATTTAGGAAACTGCCAATCAAGAATCCTGAATGCTGCTGATTGAATACACCAGAAAATCCCGTTCACACTCAGTTTGGAGGGAATTCCTAGCTGTCCCCAAGGCAAAGAGTTACATTTCATTTTCCAAAACACAAAAACTCACCTTGCACGTGTTGCCTGTAGATTTATAATCATGAAACCCTAATTTGCTGTGTTTTTTATTTCATTATGGATACTCTGCCTAACCGCTTTTTGGTATGGTGTCAGATACAAAATGTTGAAAAGAAGAAGGCAAAACAGATGCAAACCCAGAACACATTTAGGAAATTGCCAATCAAGAAACCTGAATGCTGCTGATTGAATACACCAGAACATGCTATTCACACTCGATTTGGACGGAATTCCTAGCTGTCCCCAAGGCAAAAGTGTTACATTTCATTTTCCAAAACACAAAAACTCATCTTGGTCGTGTTGTCTGTAGATTACTAAGCATGAAATGCCAAATTATTCTGTTTTTTATTTCATTAACGATACTTTGCCTAACACCTTTTTTCTCTGGTGTCAGAATACAAAATGTGGAAAGGAAGAAGGAAAAACTGATGCAAACCCAGAACACATTGAGGAAATTGCCAATCAAGAAAACTGAATACTGCTGATTGAATACACCTGAAAATCCCATTCACACTCGATTTGGAGGGAATTCCTACCAGTCCCCAAGGCAAAAGTGTTACATTTAATTTTCCAAAAAACAAAAACTCACCTTGGTCGTGTTGCCTGTAGATTTTTAAGCATGAAACGCCAATTTGCTCTGTTTTTTATTTCATTATGGATACTCTGCCTAACCTCTTTTTGCTATGGTGTCAGAATACAAATTGTGGAAAGGAAGAAGAAAAAACAGATTCAAAGCCAGAACACATTTAGGAACTTGCCAATCAAGAAACCTGAATGATGCTGATTGAATACACCTGATAATCCCATTCACACTCGATTTGGAGGGAATTCCTAGCTGTGTCCTCAGAAAAAGGGTTACATTTCATGTTCCAAAACACAAAAACTCACATTGGTGTGCTGCCTGTAGATTTCTAAGCATGAAACGCCAATTTACTCTGTTTTCTAATCCATTATGGATACTCTGCCTAACCACTTTTTGGTATGGTGTCAGCATAAAAATGTGGAAGGGAAGAAGGAAAAACAAACGCAAAGCCAGAACACATTTGGAAATTGCCAATCAAGAAACCTGAATGCTGCCGATTGAATACACCTGAAAATCCCATTCACCCTCGATTGGGAGGGAATTCCTAGCTGTACCCTTGGCAAAAGGGTTACATTTCATTTTCAAAAACACAAAAACTCACCTTGCTCGTGTTGCCTGTAGATTTCTAAGCATGAAACATCAATTTACTCTGCTTTTTATTCCATTAAGGATACTCTGCCTAACATCTTTTTTCTGTGGTGTCAGAATACAAATTGTGGAAAGGAAGAAGGAAAAACATACGCAAACCCAGAACACATTTAGGAAAAGAAACCTGAATGCTGCAGATTGAGTACACCTGAAAATCCCATTCACACTAGATTTGGAGGGAATTCCTTGCTGTCCCCAAGGTAAAAGGGTCAATTTCCTGTTCCAAAACACAAAAACTCACCTTGCACGTGTTGCCTGTAGATTTCTAAGCATGAAAAATGAATTTACAATGTTTTCTATTCCATTATGGATACTCTGCCTAACCGCTTTTTTGTATGGTGTCAGAATACAAAATATGGAAAGCAAGAAGGCAAAAAAACCGCAAACCCAGAACACATTTAGGAACTTTCCAATGAAGAAACCTGAATGCTGCTGATTGAATACACCTGAAAATCCATTCACTCTTGATTTGGAGGGAATTCCTAGCTGTCTCCAAGGCAAAAGTGTTACATTTCATTTTCCAAAACACTAACTCACCTTGGTATTTTTCCCTATAGATTTCTAAGCATGAAATGAGAATTTATTCTGTTTATTTTTCATTATGGATAGACTGCCTTACCTCTTTTTGGTATGGTGTCAGAAAAGAAATTGTGGAAAGGAAGAAGAGAAAACAGATGCAAAGTCAGAACTCATTTAGGAAACTGCCAATCAAGAAACCTGAATGCTGCTGATTGAATACTCCAGAAAATGTTATTCACACTCGATTTGGAGGGAATTCCTAGCTGTCCCCAAGGCAAAAGGGTTGCATTTTATTTTCCAAAACACAAAACCTCACCTTGGTCTTTTGGCCTGTAGATTTCTATGCATGAAACGCCAATTTGCTTTGTTTTTTGTTTCTTTAAGGTTACTCTCCCTAACATCTTTTTTCTGTGGTGTCAGAATATAAAATGTGGAAAGGAAGAAGGCAAAACAAAAGCAAACCGAGAACACATTTAGGAAATTGCCAATCAAGAAACCTGAATGCTGCCGATTGAATAAACCTTAAAATCCCATTCACACTCCATTGGGAGGGAATTCCTAGCTGTTCCCTTGGCAAAAGGGTTACATTTCATTTTCAAAAACACAAAAACTCACCTTGGTCGTGTTGCCTGTAGATTTCTAAGCATGAAACACCAAATTACTCTGCTTTTTATTCCATTAAGGATACTCTGCCTAACATCATTTTTCTGTGGTGTCAGAATACAAATTGTGGAAAGGAAGAAGGAAAAACATACGCAAACCCAGAACACATTTAGAAAAAGAAACCTGAATGCTGCTGATTGAATATACCTGAAAATCCCATTCACACTCCATTGGGAGGGAATTCCTAGCTGTCCCCTCAGCAGAAGGGTTACATTTAATGTTCCAAAACACAAAAACTCACCTTGGTCCTGTTGCCTTTAGATTTCTAAGCATGAAATGACAATTTACTCTGTTTTCTAATCCATTATGGATACTCTGCCTAACTGCTGTTTGGTATGGTGTCAGAATACAAATTGTGGAAAGGAAGAAGAAAAAACAGATGCAAAGCCAGAACACATTTAGGAAACTGCCAATCAAGACCTGAATGCTGCTGATTGAATACACCAGAAAATGTTATTCACACTCGATTTGGAGGGAATTCCTAGCTGTCCCCAAGGCAAAAGGGTTGCATTTTATTTTCCAAAACACAAAACCTCACCTTGGTCTTGTGGCCTGTAGATTTCTAAGCATGAAACGCCAATTTACTCTGTTTTTTGTTTCATTATTGATACTCTGCCTAACCTCTTTTTGGTATGGTATCAGAATACAAAATGTGGAAAGGAAGAAGGAAAAACAGACACAAACGCAGAACACATTTAGGAAATTGCCAATCAAGAAACCTGAATGCTGCTGAATGAATACACCTGAAAATCCCATTCACACTCCATTGGCAGGGAATTCCTAGCTGTGCCCTTGACAAAAGGGTTACATTTCATTTTCCAAAACACAAAAACTCACCTTGGTCGTGTTGCCTGTAGATTTCTATGCATGAAACGCCAATTTGCTCTGTTTTTTATTTCATTATGGATACTCTGCCTAACCGCTTTTTTCTATGGTGTCATAATACAAAATGTGGAAAGCAAGAAGGCAATACAAACGCAAACCCAGTACACATTTAGGAAACTGCCAATCAAGAATCCTGAATGCTGCTGATTGAATACACCAGAAAATCCCATTCACACTCGATTTATAGGGAATTCCTGGCTGTCCCCAAGGCAAAAGGGTTACATTTCATTTTCCAAAACACAAGAACTCACCTTGGTCGTGTTGCCTGTAGATTTCTAAGCATGAAACACTAATTTGCTGTGTTTTTTATTTCATTATGGATACTATGCCTAAACGCTTTTTGGTATGGTGTCAGAATACAATTTGTGGATAGGAAAAAGGAAAAACAGATGCAAACCCAGAACACATTGAGGAAATTGCCAATTAAGAAGCATGAATGCTGCTGATTGAATACATCGGAAAATCCTATTCACACTCGATTTGGAGGGAATTCCTAGCTGTGCCCTTGGCAAAAGGGTTCCATTTCATTATCCAAAACACAAAAACTCACCTTGGTCGTGTTGCCTGTAAGTTTCTAATCATGAAACGCCAATTTACTCTGTCTTTTGTTTCATTATTGATACTCTGCCTAACCACTTTTAGGTATGGTATTAGAATACAAAATATGGAAAGGAAGACGGAACAACAGACACAAACGCAGAACACATTTAGGAAATTTACAATCAAGAAACCTGAATGCTGCTGAATGAATACACCTGAAAATCCCATTCACACTCCATTCGCAGGGAATTCCTAGCTGTGCCATTGACAAAAGGGTTACATTTCATTTTCCAAAACACAAAAAATCACCTTGGTCGTATTGCCTGAAGATTTCTAAGCATGAATAGCCAATTTGCTCTGTTTTTTCTTTCATTATGGATACTCTGCCTAAATTATTTTTTCTATGGTGTCAGAATACAAATTGTGGAAAGGAAAAAGGAAAAACATATGCAAACCCAGTACACATTTAGGAAACTGCCAATCAAGGATCCTGAATGCTGCTGATTGAATACACCAGAAAATCCCATTCACACTCGAATTGTAGGGAATTTCTAGCTGTCCCCAAGGCAAAAGGTTCACATTTCATTTTCCAAAACACAAAAACTCACCTTGGTCTTGTGGCATGTAGATTTCTAAGCATGAAACACTAATTTGCTGTGTTTTTTATTTCATTATGGATACTCTGCCTAACCGCTTTTTGGTATGGTGTCAGAATACAAAATGTGGAAATGAAGAAGGAAAAACAGACACAAACGCAGAACACATTTAGGAAATTTACAATCAAGAAACCTGAATGCTGCTGAATGAATACACCTGAAAATCCCATTCACACTCCATTGGCAGGGAATTCCTAGCTGTGCCTTTGACAAAAGGGTTACATTTCATTTTCCAAAACACAAAAACTCACCTTGGTCGTGTTGCCTGTAGATTTCTATGCATGAAACGCCAATTTGCTCTCTTTTTTATTTCATTATGGATACTCTGCCTAACCGCTTTTTGGTATGGTGTCAGAATACACAATGTGGAAAGCAAGAAGGCAATACAAACGCAAACCCAGTACACATTTAGGAAACTGCCAATCAAGAAACCTGAATGCTGCTGATGGAATACACCTGAAAATCCCATTCACACTCGATTTGGAGAGAATTCCTAGCTGTCCCCAAGGCAAAAGTGTTACATTTCATTTTCCAAAACACAAGAAATCACCTTGGTCATGTTGCCTGTAGATTTCTAATCATGAAACACTAATTTGCTGTGTTTTTTATTTCATTATGGATACTATGCCTAAACGCTTTTTGGTATGGTTCAGAATACAAATTGTGGAAAGGAAAAAGGAAAAACAAACGCAAACCCAGAACACATGAGGAAAGGTCCAATCAGGAAAACTGAATTCTGGTGATTGAATACACCTGAAAATCACATTCACACTCCTTTGGGAGGGAATTCCTAGCTGTCCCCTAGGCAGAAGTGTTACATTTCATGTTCCAAAACACAAAAACTCACCTTGGTTGTGTTGCCTGTAGATTTCTATGCATGAAACGCCAATTTGCTCTGTTTTTTATTTCATTATGGATACTCTGCCTAAATTCTTTTTTCTATGGTGTCAGAATACAAATTGTGGAAAGGAAGAAGGAAAAACATACGCAAACCCAGTACACCTTTAGGAAACTGCCAATCAAGGATCCTGAATGCCGATGATTGAATACACCTGAAAATCCCATTCACACTCGATTTGGAGGGAATTCCTAACTGTCCCCAAGGCAAAAGGGTTACATTCCATTTTCCAAAACACAAAAAATTGCGTTGGTCATGCTACCTGTAGAATTCTAAGCATGAAATGGCAATGGCTCTGTTTTTTACTTCATTATGGATACTCTGCCTAACATCTTTTTTCTGTGTTGTCAGATTACAACATGTGGAAAGGAAGACGGAAAAACAGATGCAAACCCAGAACACATTTAGGAAATTGCCAATCAAGAAACCTGAATGCTGCTAATTGAATGCACCTGAAAATCCCATTCACACTCGATTTGGAGGAAATTCCTAGCTTTCCCCTCGGCAAAAGTGTTACATTTCATTTCCAAAACACAAAAAATATGCGTTGGTCATGCTGCCTCTAGAATTCTAAGCATGAAATGCCAATTGCTCTGTTTTCTATTCCATTATGGATTCTCTGCCTAACCTCATTTTTCTATGGTGTCAGAATACAAATTGTGGAAAGGAAGAAGGCAAAACAGACGCAAACCCAGAAAACATTTAGGAAATTGCCAATCAAGAAACCTGAATGCTGCTGATTGAATACACCTGGAAATGTCAATCACACTCGATTTCCAGGGAATTCCTAGCTGTCCCCTCGGCAAAAGGGTTACATTACATTTTCCAAAACACAAAAACTCACCTTGGTCATGTTGCCTGTAGATTTCTAAGCATGAAACGCCAATTTGCTCTGTTATTTATTTCATTATGGATACTCTGCATAACCTCTTTTTTCTGTGGTGTCAGAATACAAATTGTGGAAAGGAAGAATGCAAAACAGATGCAAAGCCAGAACACATATAGGAAATTGCCACTCAAGAAACCTGAATGCTGCTGATTGAATACACCTAAAAATCCCATTCACACTCGATTTGGAAGGAATTCCTAGCTGTCCCCTCAGCAAAAGTGTTACATTTCATTTCCAAAACACAAAAACTCACCTTGGTCGTGTTGCCTGTATATTTCTAAGCATGAAACACCAATTTGCTCTGTTTTTTGTTTCATTATGGATACTCTGCCTAACCTCTCTTTGGTATCATGTCAGAATACAAATTGTGGAAAGGAAGAAGAAAAATAAAGGCAAACCCAGAACACATTTAGGAAACTGCCAATCAAGAAACCTGAATGCTGCTGATTGAATACAACAGAAATGCAATTCACAATTGATTTGGAGGGAATTCTTAGCTGTTCCCAAGGCAAAAGGATTAAATTTCATTCTCCAAAACACAAAAACTCACCTTGGTCGTGTTGTCTGTAGATTTCAAATCATGAAACGCCATTAAATGTGTTTTCAATTTCATTATGGATACTCTGCCTAACATTTTTTTTCCTGTGTGTCAGATTACAAAATGTGGAAAGGAAGAAGGCAAAACAAACGCAAACCCTGAACACATTTAGGAAATTGCCAATCAAGAAACCTGAAACCTACTTATGAATAAACTTGAAAATCCCATTCAGACTCGATTTGGAGGGAATTCCTAGCTGTCCCCAAGGCAAAAGGGTTACAT
>CM027401.1:14398994-14421617 GCA_015711505.1 Sylvilagus bachmani | reverse complement strand
GGGATTAGTCTTGTGGTTAGGGATATGGCTAGGTCTAGGGCTAGGGCAAGGGTTAGGGTTAGGGTTAGGGCTAGGGCTAGGGTTAGGGTTAGGGTTAGGATTAGTTTTAGTGTTAGGACTCGGATTAGGTTTATAGTTAGCGCTAGAGTAAGGGTTAGGTTAGGACTAGGTTAGGGCTAGGTTTAGGGTTAGAATTAGGGTTAAGTTTACATTTTTTCTTAGGATTTAGTGTTTTTTTAGGTTTAAGGGTTAGGGTTAGGTTTCGGGTTGGGGTTGGGGTTGGGATTGAGGTTGGGATTGGGGTTGGGGTTGGGGTTAGTGTTAGTGTTAGGGTTAGGTTTAGGGCTAGGGCTAGGGCTAGGGTTAGGGATAGGGCTAGGGCTAGGGCTAGGGTTAGGGTTAGGGTTAGGGCTAGGGCTAGTGCTAGATCTAGGATTATAGTTAGGGTTAGGGCTAGGGATATGGTTAGGGTTAGGGCTAGGGCCTGGTTTGGGTTTGGGATAGGGTTAGGGCTAAGGCTAGGGGTAAACTAGGGAAAGGGTTATGGTTAGGGTTATGGTTAGGGTTATGGTTAGGTTAGGGTTAGGGCTAGGGATAGGGCTAGGGTTAGGGTTAGGGCTAGGGCTAGGTTAGGTTTAGGGTTAGTGTTAGGGTTAGGGCTATGGTTAGTGTTAGGGCTATGGTTAGGATAAGGTCTAGGGTTAGGGTTATTGTTACAGTTAGGGCTAGAGCTAGGGCTAGCGTTAGGGTTAGGTTTAGGGTTCGGGTTATCGTTACGGTTAGGGCTAGAGCTAGGGCTAGGGTTTGGGTTAGTGTTAGGGTTAGGGCTAGGGCTAGTGCTAGAGCTAGGGTTATGGTTAGGATTAAGGTTAGGGATAGGGTTAGTGTTAGGGCCAGGGCGAGGGTTGGGTTAGGGTTAGGGTTTAGGGATAGGGCTTGGGCTAAACTAGGGAAAGGGTTAGGGTTAGGGTTATGGTTAGGGTTAGGGTTAGGTTAGGGTTAGGGTTTGGGCTAGGACTAGTGCTAGGGTTAGGGTTAGGGCTATGGCTTGGTTATGTGTAGGGTTAGGGTTAGGGTTAGGGCTAGGGCTAGGGCTAGGTTTTGGGCCAGGGCCAGGGCTAGGGCTAGGGTTAGGGTTAGGGTTAGTGTTAAGGCTAAGGCTAGGGCTAAGATTAGGTTTAGTGTTAGGGTTAGGGCTTGGCCTAGTGCTAGGGCTGGACTAGGGTTAGGGTTAGGGCTAGGGCTAGGGCTAGGGCTAGGGCTAGTTATTGGGCTAGGGCTAGGGTTATGGTTAGGTTTAGGGTTAAGTTTAGTATTTTTTTACGATTTAGTGTTTTTTTAGGATTAAGGTTTCGGGTTAGGGTTAGGGTTAGGGCTAAGGCTAGCGGCAGGATGATGTTTAGGTCTATTGCTAGGGTTAGGGTTAGGGTTAGAGTTAGGGTTAGGTTTAGGTCTAGGGTTAGGGAGGTTTAGGATTAGGTTCAGGGTTAGGGTTATGGTTAGCTTTAGGGCTAGTGCTAGGGCTAGGGCTAGGGCTAGAATAGGTTTAGGGTTAGTGTTATGTTAGGGTTAGGGTTAGGGTTAGGGTTAGGATTAGGGCTAGGGTTTGGGTAATGGTTAGGGTTAGGTCTTTGGCTAGGGCTAGGGCAGGGTTAGGCTTAGGGTTATGGTTAGGTTTAGGGTTAGTGTTAGGGTTAGGGCTAGGGCTAGGGTTCGGGCCAGGGCCTGGGCTAGGGCTATGGTTAGGGTTAGGGTTAGGGTTAAGGCTTGTGCTAGGGCTAGGGCTAGGTTTAAGATGTGTGTTTGGGTTAGGGCTAGGGTTAGGTTTAGGGTTATGGTTGGTGTTGGTGTTGGGGTTGGGGTTGGGGTTGTTGTTAGGGTTAGGGTTAGGGTTAGTGTAATGGCTTGGATTATGGTTACAGTTAGGCCTAGAGCTAGGGTTATGTTTAGTGCTAGTGTTAGGGTTGGGGTTAGGTTTAGCGCTAGGTTTAGGGTTAGGGTTATGGTTAGGGCTAGGTTTAGGGTTAGTGTTTGTGCTAGGTCTAGGGCTAGTGCTAGGTTTAGGGTTAGTGTTAGGGTTGTTGTCGGGTGTGGTTGTGGCTGGGGTTAGGTTCAGGGTTGATGTTGGAGTTGTGGTTGGGGTTAGGGTTAGGGTTAGGGTTATGGCTAGGTCTATGTCTAGGCTTAATTTAGGATTAGGGCTAGGGCTAGGGCTATGGCTAGGTTTAGGGTTAGGGTTATGTTTAGGGCTAGGGTTAGGATTATGGTTAGGGTTAGTGTTAGGGCTAAGGTTAGCTTTAGGTTTAGGGTAGGGCTCTTTCCACAGCTATGGCTATGGTTTGGGTTAGTGTTAGGCTTAGGGATAGGGTTAGGGCTAGTGCTAGGGCTAGAGTTAGGGTTAGGATTAGGGTTAGTGCTATGGCTAGGGCTAGGTTAGTGTTTGGGTTTGGGCTGGGGTTAGGCTTAGGGTTAGGGTTAGGGTTATGGTTAGGTTTAGGGTTAAGGTTAGGGCTAGGGCTAGGGCTAGGGCTAGGGCTAGGGCTAGTGCGAGGGCAAGGGCTACTGTTACGGTATGGTTAGGGTTAGGGCTAAGGCTAGTTTAGGGTTAGTGTGTGTGTTCGATTAGGGCTAGGGTTAGGTTTAGGGTTATGGTTGGGTTGTTGTTGGGGTTGGGATTGGTGTTGGTGTTGTGGTTAGGGTTAGGGTTAGAGCTAAGTCTATGGCTTTCATTAGGGTTAGGGTTTTGGCTAGTGTTAGTGTTAGGGTTAGGTTTAGGTTTAGGGCTTGGTCTAGGGCTAGGGCTAGTGTTACGATTAGGGTTATGGTTAGTGTTAGGATTCGGGTTAGGGTTAGGGTTAGGGTTAGGGTTATGGTTAGGATTGGTTTTGGGGTTTTGGGGATGGGGAGGGTTGGGGCTAGGGTTAGTGTTAGGGTTAGGGCTAGTGTTAGGCTTAGGGATACGGCTAGGGCTATGGTTAGGTTTAGGGTTAAGTTTAGGGTTAGGGTTATGTCTAGGGCTAGGGCTAGTCTTAGGGTTAGGCTTAGGGTTAGGGCTAGGGCTATAGTTAGGTTTAGTGTGTGTGTTAGTGTTAGGGCAAGGGTTAGGTTTAGGATTTTGGTTGGTGTTGGGTTTGGAGTTGGGGTTGTGGTTAGGGTTAGAGTTTGGGCTAGTGCTATGGCTTGGATTAGGTTTACGGTTAGGACTAGAATAGGGTTAGGGATAGGACTAGGGTTAGGGTTTCGTTTAGGGTTAGGGTTAGGGTAAGGGTTAGGTCTAGGGGTAGGTTTAGTGTAGGGCCAGGGCTAGGGGAAGGATTAGGGTTAGGGTTAGGGTTAGGGTTAGGGTTAGGGTTAGGCTTAGGGTTAGGGTTAGGGCTAGGGCTAGGGTTAGGGTTATTGTTATGGTTAGGGCGAGGACTAGTTTTAGGGTTATGGCTAGGGTTAGGGTTAGGATTATGGTTGGTGTTTGGTTTAGAGTTGGAGTTGTGGTTAGGGTTAGAGTTAGGGTTAGAGTTGGGGTTGTGGTTAGGGTTAGAGTTAGGGCTAGGGCTACGGCTTGGATTAAGTTTACGGTTAGGACTAGAATAGGGTCAGGGTTAGGGCTAGGGTTAGGGTTACGTTTAGGGTTAGGGTTAGGGTAAGGGTTAGGCCCAGGGGTAGGTTTAGGGTAGGGCCAGGGCTAGGGGAAGGATTAGGGTTAGGGTTAGGGTTAGGGTTAGGGTTAGGGTTAGGGCTAGGGTTATGGTTATGGTTAGGGTGAGGGCTCTTTTTAGGGTTATGGCTAGGCCAAGTGCTAGGGCTAGGGTTAGGGTTAGGGTTAGGGCTAGGTCTGGGGATAGGATTAGGTTTAGGGCTACGGTTAGGGTTAGGGTTAGGGCTAGGGTTAGGTTTAGTGCTAGAGCTAGGGCTAGGGTTAGGGTTACGTTTAGATTTGGGGTGTGGTTGGGACTGTTTTTAGTGTTAGGGTTGGGTTTGGATTTGGGGTTGGTGTTAGGGTTATGGTTAGTTTTAGGGCTAAGGCTAGGTTTAGAGTTGGGGTAGGGCTAGGGCCAGTGCTATGGCTAGGTTTTGAGTTAGGGTCAGGTTTAGGGCTAGGGTTAGGGCTAGGGCTAGGGCTAGGGTTAGGGTTAGGTTTAGGCTTAGGGTTAGGGTTAGGTCTAGGTCTAGGGTTTGGTTTTGGGCTAGGTTTAGGCTTAAGGTTAGGGCTAGGGCTATGGTTAGGTTTAGGGTTAGGGTTAGATCTACTGTTAGTAGATCTAGGGCTAGGGCTTGGGCATGGGTAAGGGCTACAGATAGGGTAGGGTTAGCTTTAGGGTTAGGGCTAGGGCTAGGGTTAGGTGTAGTGTGTGTGTAAGGTTAGGGCTAGCATTAGGTTTAGGGTTATGGTTGGAGTCAGGGTTGGGGTTGGGGTTGGGGTTGGGGTTGTGGTTAGGATTAGGGTTAGGGCTAGTGCTACGGCTTGGATTACGGTTAGGGTTATTGCTAGAACTAGGGTTAAGGTTAGGGCTAGTATTTGGGTTAGGGTTACGGTTAGTGTTAGGGCTAGGGTTAGACCTAGGGCTAGGGTTAGGGTTACGGTTCGGTTTAGGGTTAGGGCTAGGGTTAGGTTTAGGGTATGGTTAGTGTTAGGGTTAGGGGTAGGTTTAGAGTTATAGTTAGGGCTAGGGTTAGCGTTAGGTTAGGCTAGGTTTTGGCCGGGTTTAGGGTTAGGATTAGGGTTTAGTGTTTTTTCTTAGGATTTAGTGTTTTTTAGGATTAAGGGTTAGGTTTAAAGTTAGGGTTAGGGTTAGTATTAGGTTTAGGTTTAGGGTTGGGGTTGGGTTGGGGTTGGGGCTGTGGTTAGGGTTAGGGTTGGGGTTGGAGTTGGGGTTGGGGTTAGGGTTAGGTCTAGGTCTAGTTTAGGGTTTGAGTTAGTTCTAGAATAGGGCTAGGTCTAGGGCCAGGGTTAGGGTTAGGGTTAGTTCTAGAATAGGGCTAGGGCAAGGGCTAGGTTTAGGGTTAGGGTTAGGGTTAAGATTAGGGCTAGGGCTGGTTTAGGATTAGGTTTAGGGTTAGTGTTAGGGCTAAGGTCAGGTTGAGGGTTAGGGTAGTGCTAGGGCCAGTGCTATGGTTAGGGTTTTGGTTAGGGTTATGGTTAGGGCTAGGGCTAGGGCTAGGGCTAGGGCTAGGGCTAGGTCTATGGTCAGGTTTAGGATTAGGGCTAGGGCTAGGGCTAGGGCTAGGTCTAGGGTTTGGGTTAGGGCTAGGGTTAGGCTTAGGGTTAGGGGTAGCTTTATGGTTAGGTTTAGGGTTAAGTTTAGGGCTAGGGCTAGGCCTGGGCTAGGGCGAGGGCAAGGGTTATTGATAGGGCTAGGGTTAGTGTTAGGGTTAGTGTTAGGGTTAGGGTTAGGGCTAGGGCTACGGCTTTGATTAGGGTTAGGGTTAGGGCTAGAGCTAGGGTTACGGCTAGGGCTAGGCTTAGGTCAAGGTCTAGGGCTAGGGCTAGGGTTAGGGTCAGGGTTAGGGTTAGTTTAGGTTAGGGCTAAGCTTAGGGTTAGGTTTAGGGTTAGGATTAGGGTTAGGGTTAGGGTTAGGGTTAGGGTTAGGGTTAGGGTTAGGGTTAGGGCTAGGGTTAGGGCTAGGGTTAGGGCTAGAGCTAGGGCTAGGCCGAGGACTAGTATTTGGGTTATGGCTAGGGCTTGGGTTAAGTTTAGGTTTAGGGATAGGGCTAGGCCTAGGGCTAGGGTTAGGGTTAGGGTTAGGGTTAGGGCTAGGGTTAGGGTTATGGTTAGGGCTAGGGTTAGGGTTAGGGCTAGGGCTAGGTTTAGGGTTAGTGTTAGGGTTAGGCCTAGGGCTTGGGGTAAGGCTCGGGTTAGGTTTAGGTTTATGGCTAGGGCTAGGTTTAGGGCTACAGCTAGGGCTAGGGTTACGGCTAGGGCTAGGGTTAGTTCAAGGTCTAGGGCAAGGGCTAGGGCTAGCGTTAGGGTCAGGGTTAGGGTTAGTGTTAGTGTTAGGGCTAGGTTTAGGGTTATAGTTAGGGCAAGGTTTAGGGTTAGATTAGGGCTAGGTTAGGGCTAGGTTTAGGGTTAGCATTAGGGTTAAGTTTAGTGTTTTTTATTAGGTTTTAGAGGTTTTTTTAGGATTAAGAATTAGGGTTAGGGTTTGGCTTAGGGTTATTGTTAGGGTTAGGATAAGGGCTAGGGCTAGGGCTAGGGTTAAGATTATGGTTAGGGCTAGGGCTAGGGTTAGGACTAGGCCTAGGGCTAGGGTTATGGTTAGGGTTAGGGCTAGGGTTAGGGTTATGGCCAGGGCAAGGGCAAGGGTTAGGGTTAGGGTTAGGTTTAGGGTTGGGTATGGGGTTGGGTTGGTGTTGGGGTGGGGCTGGTATTGGTTTTAGGGTTGGGGTTGGGGTTGTGGTTAGGGTTATTATTAGGCTTAGGGTTAGGGTTAGCATTATGGCTAAGGCTAGGGCTAGGGTTAGGTTTAGGGTTAGGGCCAGAGCTCAGTAGAGGGTCAGGTTGGTTTAGAGTTAGGGCTAGGGAAAGGGCTAGGGCTAAGATTAGGGTTAGGGTTAAGGCTAGGGGTAGGATAGGGTTAGGGCTAGGGTTAGGGTTAGGGATAGGGTTGGGGTTAGGCTAGGATTAGGGCTAGGGTTAGGATTATGACTAGGTTTATGGTTATGGTTAGTGTTAGGGCTAGAGCTAGGGCTCGGTTTAGGGTTAGGTCTAGGTTTAGGCTTAGAGTTAGGGCTAGGGCTATGGTTAGGTTTAGGGTTAGGGTTAAGGCTAGAGTTAGAATTAGCGTTTTGGCTAGGGCTATCGTTAGGTTAGGGTTAAGTTTAAGGCTAGGGCTAGGCCTAGAGCTAGGACAAGTCAAGGGTTAAAGTTAGGGTGTTGTGTTGTGCTTGTGTTGGGTTGGTGCTAGGGTTAGGGTTAGCGTTAGGGTTAGGGTTAGGCTTAGGGTTAAGACTAGGGCAATGGTTGGGTTTAGGGTAAAATTTAGGGCTAGGGCTAGGCCTAGGGCTAGGGCGAGGGCAAGTGTTAAGTTTAGGGTTAGGGTTAGGGCTAGGGCTAGGATTTGGTGTAGGGTGTGTGTTAGGGTTAGGGCTAGGGTTAGGTTTAGGGTTATGGTTGGTGTTGGAGTTGGGGTTGGCTTTGGGGTTGGGGTTTTGGTTAGGGTTTGAGCTAGGGCTAGGGCTAGGGTTAGGGTTTTGGCTAGGGATAGGTTAGATTTAAGGTTAGCGTTAGGGTTAGGGCTAGGGTTAGGATTAGGGCTAGGGTTAGGGTTAGGGTTAGGGTTACGGCTATGGCTAGGGCTAGGGCTAGGGTTAGGGTTCGGGTTAGGGTTAGGGCTAGTGTTAGGGTTAGGGTAGGATTGTGGTTGGAGTTGGGGTTGGGATTAGGGTTAGGGTTAGGTTTAGCGCTAGGTCTAGGGCTAGGGCTAGGGTTAGGGTTAGGTTTCGGGTTAGGATTAGGGCTAGGGTTAGGGCTAGGGTTATGGTTAGGTTTGGGGTTAAGTTTAGGGCTTGGGCTAGGGTGAGGGCAAGGGCTAGGGCTAGGTCTAGGGTTAGTGTTAGGGTCAGAGTAAGGGCTAGGGCTAGGGATAGGGTTAGGGTGTGTGTTAGGGTTAGGGCTAGGGTTATGGTTGGGGTTGGGGTTTCGGTTGTGGTTAGGCTTAGGATTAGGGCTAGGGCTACAGCTTTAATTAGGTTTAGGGTTAGGACTAGATAGTGTTAGGGTTAGGGCTAGTGTTACGTTTAGGGATAGGGGTAGGGTTAGTGCTAGGGTTAGTACTAGGGTTAGGGTTTGTGTGAGGGTTAGGGCTAGGGCTAGGGTTAGTGTTAGGGTTAGGGTTAGGGCTAGGGGATATGGTTAGGGTTAGGGCTAGCGTTAGTTTTAGGGCTAGGTCTAGGGCTCGGGTTAGGGTTAGGGTTAGGGATGGGGTGGGGTTGGGGCTGGGGTAGGCTTAGGGGTGGGGTTGGATTTGGAGTTGGGGTTAGGTTTAGGGTTAGTGTTAGGGCTAAGTTTAGGTTTAGGGTAGGGCTAGGGCCAGTGCTATGGCTAGGGTTTTAGTTAGGGTTAGGGTTAGGTCTAGGGCCAGTGCTATGGCTAGGGTTTTAGTTAGGGTTAGGGTTAGGGTTAGGGTTAGGTCTAGGGCTAAGGCTAGGGCTAGGGCTACAGTTAGAGTTAGGATTAGGGCTTTGGCTAGGGCTAGGGCTTGGGTTTCGGTTTGGGTTAGGTCTAGGTTTAGGCTTAGAGTTAGGGCTAGGGCTATGATTAGGTTTAGGGTTAAGATTAGGGCTAGGGCTATGGCTAGGTCTAGGGCATGGGCAAGCGGTAAGTATAGGGTAGGGATAGGGTTAGGGTTAGAATTAGGGTTATGGCTAGGGATAGGTGTAGTGTGTGTTTAAGGGTTAGGGCTAGGGTTAGGTTTTGGGTTATAGTTGTGGTTGGTGTTGGGGATGGGGTTGGGGTTGGGGTTGGGGTTGTGGTTAGGGTTAGGGTTAGGGCTAGGGCTACACCTTGGATTAGGGTTAGGTTTAGCAGTAGAGCTAGGGCTAAGGTTAGGGTTAGTTTTAGGGTTAGGGTTAGGGTTAGGACTAGGATTAGGTTTAGGATTATGGTTAGTGTTAGGGTTAGGGCTAGGTTTAGGGTTATGGTTAGGGCTACGGTTAGCATGAGGTTAGGGCTAGGTTACGGCTAGGTTTAGGGTTAGGAATCGGGATTAGTGTTTTTTCTTAGGATTTACTGTTTTTTTAGGATTAATCGTTAGGGTTTGGGTTGGGGTTAGGGTTAGGGTTGGTGATGGGGAGTGTTTGGGGCTGGGGTTAGTGTTAGGGTTGGAGTTGCCTTTGGGGTTAGGTTTAGGGTTAGCATTAGGCCTAGGTCAGGGTTAGGGTTAGTATTAGGGCTAAGGTCAGGTTTAGTGTTAGGGCTAGGGCTACGACTAGTGCTAGGGCTAGGGTTTGGGTTAGGGTTAGGCTTAGGGTTAGGGCTAGGGTATGGGCTAGGGCTAGGGTTAGGGCTAGGGTTAGGGTTAGGGTTAGGGTCAGGACTAGGGCTAGGTTTAGGGTTAGGGTTAGGGCTAGGTCTAGGGCTAAGGTTAGGTTTAGGAATAGGGTTAGGGTTGGGGTTGGGGTGGGGTTGGGGCTGGGGTTAGGGTTAGGTTTGGGGTTGCTGTTGGTGTTGGGGTTAGGGTTAGGGTTAGGTCTAAGTCTAGGGTTAGGGATAGGGTTAGTTCTAGAATAGGGCTAGGGCTAGGGCTAGGGCTATGATTACGGTTAGCGTTAGTTTTAGAATAGGGCTAGGGCTAGGGCTAGGTTAAGGGTTAGGGTTAGGGTTAGGATTAGGGCTAGGGCTATATTTAGGTTTAGGGTTAAGTTTAGGGCTAAGAATAGGTTATGGGTTAGGGTAGGGCTAGGGCCAGTGCTATGGGTAGGGTTTGGGTTAGGGTTCGGGTTGGTGCTAGGGCTAGGGCTAGGGTTAGGGCTAGGGCTAGGGTTAAGTTTAGGATTAGGGTTAGGTCTAGGGCTAGGGCTAGGGCTATGGTTTGGGTTAGGTTTGGGTTAGGCTTAGGGTTAAGGCTAGGTCTATGGTTAGGTTTAGGGTTAAGTTTAGGGCTATGGCTAGGGCTAGGGCGAGGGCAAGGGCTACGGATAGGGCTAGAGTTAGGGTTAGGGCTAGGGCTAGGGCTACGGCTTGGATTAGGGTTAGGGTAAGGGCTAGGCCTAGGGTTAGGGTGAGGGCTAATGTTAGGGTTAGTGTTAGTGTTAGGGATAGGTCTAGGGTTAGTCCTCGGGCTATGGTTAGGGTTAGGGTTAGGGCTAAGTCTAGGGTAGGGTTAGGGTTAGGGTTAGAGTTAGGGTTAGGGGTAGGGTTAGTGCTAGTGTTAGGGCTAGGGCGAGGACTAGTGTTAGGGTTATGGCTAGGGCTAGGGATAGGGTTAGGGCTAGGGCTTGGGCTAGGGCTAAGGTTAAGGTTAGGGTTACGATTAGGGCTATGGCTAGGGCAAGGGCTAGGCCTAGAGCTAAGGTTATTGTTAGGGTTAGGGCTAGGGTTAGGGTTACGGCCAGTGTTAGGGCAAGGGTTAGGGTTAGGGTTAGTTTTAGGGTTGGGGTTGGGGTTGGTGTGGGGTTGGGGTGGTGTGGATTTGGGTTTAGGTTTGTGGTTGTGGTTGTGGTTATGTTTAATATTAGGCTTAGGGTTAGGGTTAGCATTAGGGCTAGGGCTAGGGCTAGGTTTTGGGTTAGGGTTATGATTAGGGCTATGGCTAGGGCTAGGGATAGGGTTAGGATTAGGGTTAGGGCTAGGGCTATGGTTAGGGTTAGGTATAGGTTTAGGTTTAGGTCTAGGTTTAGGGCTAGGGTTAGGATTAGGGCTAGGTTTAGGGTTATGGTTAGGGTTAGGGCTAGGGTTAGGGTTCGGGTTAGCGTTAGAGTTAGGTTTACTGTTAGTTTAGGGTAAGGCTTAGGGTTATTGTTAGGGTTAGTTTTAGGTTTAGTTTTAGGGTTAGGGTAGGGTTAGGGTTAGGGTTAGGGTTAGGGTTAGGGTTAGGTCCAGGGTTATGGCCAGGGCCAGGGCTAGGGCTATGGTTAGGGTTAGGGTTAGGTTTATTGCTAGGGTTGGGCTATGGCTAGGGATAGTGTTAGGGTTAGGGTAATGGTTAGGGTTAGGGCTAGGGCTATGGGAGGTTTAGGGTTAGGGCTCGAGCTAGGTTAGTGTGAGGGTTAGGGTTAGGGTTAGGCTAGGGTTAGGGTTAAGGCAAGGGCCAGGGCTAGGACTAGGTTTAGGGTTATGGTTAGGGCTAGGGTTAGGGGTCGGGATAGGGCTAGTTTTAGGGCTAGGGCTAGGGTTAAGGCTAGGGTTAGGGTTAGGGTTATGGTTAGTGTTAGGTTTATGGTTAGGGTTAGGGTTAAGTTTAGCGTTTTTTTTTTAGGATTTTTTGTTTTTTTAGGATTATGGTTTAGGGTTATGGTTCAGGTTAGGGTTAGGTTTAGGGTTAGGGCTAGAGCTAGGCTTAGGGTTAGGGCTAGGGCTATGTTTAGGTTTAGGGTTAAGTTTAGGGCTAGGGCTAGACCTATCGCTAGGAGAAGGTCAAGGGTTAGGGTTAGAATTGGTTTAGGGGTGGGGGGATTGGGGCTAGAGATAGGTTTAGGGCTAGTTCTAGGATTAGGTTTAGGGTGTGTGTTAGGCCTAGGGCTAGTGTTATGGTTAGGGCTAGTGTTAGGGTTAGGGTTAGGGTTAGGGTTAGGTTTAGCTTTAGGGCTAGGTCTAGGGTTAGGGTTAGATTTGGGTTAGGGCTAGGACTAGGGTTAGGGTGAGGGATAGGGTTAGTGTTAGTGTTAGGGCTCGGTTTAGGGTTATAGTTATCGCAGGGGTTAGGGTTAGGTTAGGACTTGGTTAGGGCTAGGTATAGGGTTAGAATTAGGGTTTAGTTTACATTTACTCTTAGGATTTAGTGTTTTTTTAGGTTTCAGGGTTAGGGTTAGGGTTAGGTGCTAGGACTAGGGTTAGGGTTAGGGTTAGGGTTAGGGTTAGGGATAGGGTTAGGATTAGGGCTAGTGCTAGATCTAGGGCTAGGGTTAGGGTTAGAGTTAGGGCTAGGGCTAGTGCTAGAGCTAGGGTTATGTTTAGGGTTAGGGTTAGGGCTAGGGCTAAGGATAAGTTGCGGGTTATGGAAGGGCTACGGCCAGTGCTATGGGTAGGGTTTGCGTTAGGGTTATGGTTAGGGTTAGGGCTAGGGCTAGGGTTAGGTTTAGGTTTAGGATTAGGTTTAGGTCTAGGGCTAGGGCTAGGGCTAGGGCTAGGGTTTGGGTTAGGGTTAGTGTTAGGCTTAGGGTTAGGGCTAGCCTTATGGTTAGGTTTAGGGTTAAGTTTAGGGCAAGGGCTAGGGTTAGAGCAACGGCAAGAGCTACGGATAGGGCTAGGGTTAGGGTTAGGGCTAGGTCTAGGGTTACGGCTTGGATTAGGGTTAGGTTTTGTGCTATGACTAGGGTTAGGGTTAGGGCTAGTGTTAGGGTTAGTGTTAGTGTTAGGGATAGGTCTAGGGTTAGGCCTAGGGCTATGGTTAGGGTTAGGGTTAGGGCTAAGACTAGGTTTAGGGTTAGGGTTAGGGTTAGATTTAGGGTTAGGGCTAGGTTTAGGGCTAGGGTTAGGGTTAGGGTTAGGGCTAAGACTAGGTTTAGGGTTAGGGTTAGGGTTAGATTTAGGGTTAGGGCTAGGTTTAGGGCTAGGGTTAGTGCTAGATCTAGGGCTATGGCGAGGACTAGTGTTAGGGTTATGGCTAGGGATTTGGTTAAGGCTTGGGTTAGGGATAGGTCTAGGCCTAGGGCTAGGTTTAGGGTTAGGTTTAAGGCTAGGGTTAGGGTTAGGTTTATGGCTAGGGTTAGGGTTAGGGCTAGGGCTAGTGTTAGGGTTAGGGTTAGGGTTAGTGTTAGTCCTAGGGCTTGGGCTAGGGCTCGAGTTAGGTTTAGGTTTAGGGCTAGGGCTTGGGTTAGGGCTACAGCTAGGGCTAGGGTTATGTCTAGGGCTAGGGTTAGGTTAAGGTCTAGTGCTAGTGCTAGGGCTAGCATTAGGGTCAGGGTTAGGTTTAGTGTTAGTGTTAGGGCTTGGTTTAGGGTTATATTTAGGCTAGGTTTAGGGTTAGATTAGGGCTAGGTTCGGGCTAGGTTTAGGGTTAGCATTAGGTTTAAGTTTAGTGTTTTTTATTAGGATTTAGAAGTTGTTTTAGGATTATGAATTAGGGTTAGGGTTAGGGTTAGGGTTATGGTTAGGGTTAGGGTTAGGGTTAGGGCTAGGGCTAGGGTTAGCGTTAGCGTTAGGGCTAGGGTTAGGGTTAGGGCTAGGGCTAGGGCTAGGGTTAAGGTTAAGGTTAGGGTTACAGTTAGGGCTAGGGCTAGGGCAAGGGCTAGGCCTAGAGCTAGGGTTATGGTGAGGGTTAGGGCTAGGGTTAGGGTTACAGCCAGTGCTATAGCAAGGGTTAGGGTTAGTTTTAGGGTTGGTGTTGGGGTTGGGGTGGGGTTGGGGTAGGGTTGGAATTGGGTTTAGGCTTGTGGTTGTGGTTGTGGTTATGGTTAATATTAGGCTTAGGGTTAGGGTTAGCATTAGGGCTAGGGCTAGAGCTAGGTTTAGGGTTAGGGTTAGGTTTATTGCTAGGGTTGGGCTATGGCTAGGGCTTGATATAGGGTTAGGGGTAAGGCTAGGGGTTGCATTAGGGTTAGCGATAGGGATAGTGTTATGTATAGGTTTAGGGTTAGGTCTAGGGTTAGGGCTAGGATTAGGATTAGGGCTAGGTTTAGTGTTATGGTTAGGGTTAGGGCTAGGCCTAGGGCTCGGGTTAGTGTTAGGGTTAGGGTTACTATTAGGTTAGGGTAAGGCTTAGGGTTAGGGTTAGGGTTAGAGTTAGGGTTAGGGCTAGGTCTAGGGCTATGGCCAGGGCCAGGGCTAGGGCTATGGTTAGGGTTAGGGTTAGGTTTATTGCTAGGGTTGGCCTAGGGCTAGGGATAGTGTTAGGGTTAGGGTTATATTAGAGTTAAGGCTAGGGCTAGGGCGAGGTTTAGGGTTAGGGTTAGGACTAGGGTTAGGGGTCGGGTTAGGGCTAGGTTTAGGGCTAGGGCTAGGGTTAAGGCTAGGGTTAGGGTTAGGGTTATGGTTAGTGTTAGGTTCATGGTTAGGGTTAGGGTTAAGTTTAGCGTTTTTTTTTTAGGATTTTTTGTTTTTTTAGGATTAAGGTTTAGGGTTCAGTTTAGGGTTAGGGTTAGGTTTAGGGTTAGGGCTAGGGCTAGGGTTAGGCTTAGGGTTAGGGCTAGGGCTATATTTAGGTTTAGGGTTAAGTTTAGGGCTAGGGCTAGGCCTGTGGCTAGGAAAAGGTCAAGGGTTAGGGTTAGAATTGGTTTTGGGATAGGGGTTGATTTGGGGCTAGAGTTAGGTTTAGGGCTGGTGCTAGGATTAGGTTTAGGGTGTGTGTTAGGGCTATGGCTAGTGTTATGGTTAGGGCTAGGGTTAGGGTTAAGGTTACGGTTAGGTTTAGCTTTAGGGCTAGGGCTAGGGCTAGGGCTAGGTTTAGGGTTAGTTTTGTGTTAGGACTAGGACTAGGGTTAGGGTGAGGGATAAGGTTAGTGTAGTGTTAGGGCTCGGTTTAGGGTTATAGTTATCGCAGGGGTTAGGGTTAGGTTAGGACTTGGTTAGGGCTAGGTTTAGAGTTAGATTTAGGGTTTAGTTTACGTTTACTCTTAGGATTTAGTGTTTTTTTAGGTTTCAGGGTTAGGGTTAGGGCTAGAGGCTAGGACTAGGGTTAGGGTTAGGGTTAGGGTTAGGATTAGGGCTAGTGCTAGATCTAGGGCTAGGGTTAGGGTTAGAGTTAGGGCTAGGGCTAGTGCTAGAGCTAGGGTTATGGTTAGGGTTAGGGTTAGGGCTAGGGCCAGGGTTGGTTAGGGTTAGAGTTACGTCTAGGGCTAGGGCTAGGCTAGGGTTAGGGTTAGGGCTAGGGCTAGGGCTATGGTTAGGGTTAGGCTTAGGGTTATGGCTAGGGCTAGGGTTAGGGCTAGGTTTAGGGCTAGGGCTAGGATTAGGTTTAGGTTGAGGTTTAGGGTTAGGGTTGGTGTTGTGGATGGGGTGGGATTGTGGTTGGGTTTGGAGTTTGTTTTGGGTTTGTGGTTATGGTTAATATTAGGCTTAGGGTTGTGGTTAGGTCTAGGGCTAGGGCTAGGGGTAGGTTAACACAAGGGCGAGGGTTAGGTTTGGAGTTAGGGTTAGGGCTAGGGATAGGGCTGTGGCTAGGGCAAGTCTTAGGGTTAGGGTTAGGGTTAGGATTAGGTCTATGACTATGGCTAGGGCTAGGGTTAGGGTTAGGGTTAAGGCTAGGGTTAGGATTAGGTTTACACCTAGGGCTAGGTTTAGGTTTAGGGTGAGGTTAAGGTTTAGGGCTAGGGCTAGGGCTAGGGCTAGGGTTAGCGTTAGGGTTAGTGCTAGGGTTAGGATTAGGGTTAGGTCTAGGGCTAGGGTTTGGGTTAGAGTTAGGGCTCTATTTAGGGTGAGGTGTAGGGCTAGGGCTAGGGCTACATTAGGGCTAGGGCGAGGGTTAGGTTTGGTTAGGGTTAGGGCTAGGGATAGGGTTGTGGCTAGGGCAATTCTTAGGGTTAGGGTTAGGGTTATGATTTGGTCTATGACTATGGCTAGGGCTAGGGTTAAGGTTAGGGTTAAGGCTAGGGTTAGGATTAGGGTTACAGCTAGGGCTAGGTTTAGGTTTAGGGTGAGGTTAAGGTTTAGGGCTAGGGCTAGGGCTAGGGTTAGGGTTAGGGCTAGGGTTAGGATTAGGGTTAGGTCTAGGGCTAGGATTTGGGTTAGAGTTAGGGCTACTGTTAGGGTTAGGGCTAGGGCTAGGGTTAGGGCTAGGATTAGGGCTAGGGATACGGTTAGGGTTAGGTTTAGGGTTAGTGTTAGTGTTAGGGATAGGTTTATGGTTATAGTTAGGGCTAGGGTTAAGGTTAGGACTAGTGCTAGGGTTATGGTTAGGGTTAGGGCTAGGGTTAGGGTTAGGGTTATGGCTAGGGCTAGGGCTAAGGGTAGGTTTAGGTTTAGGGTTAGGGTTAGGGTTAGGGTTATGGCTAGGGCTAGGGCTAGGATTAGGGCTAGGTTTAGGTTTAGGGCTAGGGTTCGTGTTAGAGTTAGTTCTAGGGCTAGGGTTAGGGTTAGTGTTATGGGGCTAGGGCTAGGTCTAGGGCTAGGGCTAGGGCTAGGGTTAGGGTTAGGCCTAGGACTTGGGTTAGGGTTAGGTTTAGGACTAGGGCTAGGGCTGCAGCTAGGTTAAGGGCTAGGGCTAGGGTTAGGGCTAAGGTTAGGGTTAGAGTTAGTTTTAAGGTTCGTGTTATTGTTAGGTGTAGGTTTAGCGTTATCGTTAGTGCTAGGGTTAGGGTTAGGTTAATGCTAGGTTAGGGCTAGTTTTAGTGTTAGGATTAGAGTTAAGTTTAGTGTTTTTTCTTAGGATTTAGTGTTTTTTTAGTATTAAGGGTTAGGGTTAGGTTTCAGGTTAGTGTTAGGGTTAGGGTAAGGGTTAGGGTTAGGGTTATGGTTGGGTGGGGTTGGGTTGGGGGTGGGTAGGTTTGGGGCAAGAGTTAGGATTAGTGTTAGGGCTAGGGTTAGGCTTATGGTTAGGGCTAGGTCTATGGTTAGATTTAGAGTTAAGGTTAGGGCTAGGCCTAGGACTAGGGCTTCGGCAAGGGCAAGGGTTAGGTTAGGGTTAGGGCTAGGGCTAGTATTATGTTAGGGTGTGTATTACGGTTAGGGCTAGGGCTATGGCTTGGATTAGGGTTACGATTATGGCTAGAGCTAGGGTTAGGGATAGGACTAGGGTTAGCGTTAGGTTAGGGTTAGGGTTAGGGTTAGGGTTAGGGTTAGGGTTAGGGTCAGGGCTAGGGTTAGGGTTAGGGTCAGGGCTAGGGTTAGGGTTATGGTTAGGGTTAGGGTTAGGTAAGGGTTTAGGGTTAGGTCTAGGGTTAGGGCTAGATTAGGATTAGGGCTAGGCTTAGGGATATGGTTAGGGTAATGGCTAGGGCTAGGACTCGGTTTAGAGTTAGGATTAGGGTTACTGTTAGGTTAGGGTAAGGCTTAGGGATAGGGTTAGAGTTAGGGTTAGTGTTAGGGCTAGGTCTAGGGTTATGGCCAGGGCCAGGGCTATGGCTATGGTTAGGGTTAGGGTTAGGGTTATTGCTAGTGTTGGGCTAGGGCTAGGGATAGTATTAGGGTTAGAGTTATGGTTAGAGTTAGGGCTAGGGCTAGGGCGAGGTTTAGGGTTCGGGCTCGGGCTAGGTTAGTGTGAGGGTTAGGGTTAGGGTTAGGCTAGGTTTAGGTTAGGGTTTGGCTAGGGTTAGAGTTAAGGCAAGGGCCAGGGCTAGGACTAGGTTTAGGGTTAGAGTTAGGGCTAGGGTTAGGGGTCGGGTTAGGGCTAGGTTTAGGGCTAGAGCTAGGGTTAGGGCTAGGGTTAGGGTTAGGGTTATGGTTAGTGTTAGGTTTAGTGTTAGGGCTCGGGCTTGGTTAGTGTGAGGGTTAGGGTTAGGGTTAGGCTAGGGTTAGGTTAGGGTTAGGCTAGGGTTAGGGTTAAGGCAAGGGCCAGGGCTAGGGCTAGGTTTAGGGTTAGAGTTAGGGCTAGGGTTAGGGGTTGGGTTAGGGCTATGTTTAGGGCTAGAGCTAGGGTTAGGGCTAGGGTTAGGGTTAGGGTTATGGTTAGTGTTAGGTTTAGGGTTAGGGTTAAGTTTAGTGTTTATTCTTAGGAATTAGTGTTTTTTTAGGATTAAGCTTTAGGGTTAGGGTTCGGGTTCGGGTTCGGGTTAGGGTTAGGGTTGGGGTTAGGGCTAGGGTTAGGCTTAGGGTTAGGGCTAGGGCAATGTTTAGGTTTAGGGTTAAGTTTAGGGCTACGGCTAGGCCTATTTCTAGGACAAGGACAAGGGTTAGGGTTAGAATTGGTTTTGGTGTGGGGGTGGGGTTGGGGCTAGAGTTAGGTTTAGGACTAAGGCTAGGATTAGGTTTAGGGTGTGTGTTAGGGCTATGGCTAGGGTTAGTTTTAGGGCTAGTGTTAGGGTTAGGGTTAGGGTTAAGTTTATGTTCAGGACTAGGTCTATGGCTAGGGCTAGGGTTAGGGTTAGATTTGGGTTAGGGCTACGACTAGGTTTAGGGTGAGTGTTAGGTTTAGTGTTAGTGGTAGGGCTCAGTTTATTGTTATAGTTATCGCTAGGATTAGGGTTAGGGTAGGACTTGGTTAGGGCTAGGTTTAGGGTTAGAATTAGGGTTTAGTTTACCTTTTTTCTTAGGATTTAGTGTTTTTTTAGGTTTCAGGTTTAGGGTTAGTGTTAGGGCTAGATCTAGGGCTAGGGTTAGGGTTAGAGTAAGGGCTAGTGCTAGATCTAGGGCTAGGGTTAGGGTTAGAGTTAGTGCTACGGCTAGTGCTAGAGCTAGGGTTATGGTTAGGGTTAGGGTTAGGGCTAAGGCCAGGGTTGGGTTAGGGTTTGAGTTAGAGCTAGGGCTAGGGCTACGCTAGGGTTAGGGTTAGGATTATGGCTAGGGTTAGGGTTAGGGCTAGGGCTAGGGCTATGGTTAAAGTTAGGCTTAGGGTTAGGGCTAGGACTAGTGTTAGGGTTAGTTTTAAGGTTAGTGTTTGTGTTAGGGCTCGGTTTAGGGTTATATTTAACCCTAGGTTTAGGGTTAGCTTAGGACTAGGTTAGGGCTAGGTTTAGGGTTAGAATTACGGTTAGGCAAGGGCTGGGGGAGGGTTAGAGTTGGAGTTAGGGTTAGGGCTAGGGATAGGGCTGTGGCTAGGGCTAGGGTTAGGGTTAGGTTTAGGATTAAGTCTAGGGCTATGGCTAGGGCTAGGGTTAGAGTTAGGGCTACGGCTAGGGTTAGGATTAGGGTTAGGACTAGGGCTAGGGGTTGTTTTAGGTTTAGGACTAGAGTTAGGGTTAGGGCTAGGGCTAGGGATAGGGATAGGGCTAGGGCTAGGGTTAGGGTTAGGGTTAGTGTTAGTGTTAGGACTAGGTTATGGTTATAGTTAGTTCTGGGGTTAAGTTTAGGGCTATGGTTAGGGTTATGGTTAGGGTTATGGCTAGGGTTAGGGTTAGGTTTAAGGCTAGGGCTAGGGCTAAGGGTAGGTTTAGTGTTAGGGTTAGGGTTAGGGCTAGGGCTAGGTCTAGGATTAGGGCTAGGTTTAGGTTTAGGGCTAGGGTTAGTGTTAGGGTTAGTTCTAGTGCTAGGGTTAGTTTTAGGGTTAGTTCTAGGGCTACGGTTAGAGTTGGGTTAGGGTTAGGGTTAGGGCTAGGGCTAGGATAGGATTAGGTTTAGGGTTAGTGTTAGTGTTAGGGATAGGTTTATGGTTATAGTTAGGGCTAGGGTTAAGTTTAGGACTAGTGTTAGATTTATGGTTTGGGTTAGGGCTAGGGTTAGGGTTAGGGTTAGGGCTAGGGCTAGGGCTAAGTGTAGGTTTAGGGTTAGGGTTAGGGTTAGGGTTATGGCTAGGGCTAATGCTAGGATTAGGGCTAGGTTTACGGTTAAGTCTAGCGTTAGTGTTAGAGTTAGTTCTAGGGCTAGGGTTAAGGTTAGTGTTAGGGCTAGGGCTAGAGCTAGGGCTAGAGCTAGGGTTAGGGTTAGGCCTAGGACTAGGGTTAGGGTTAGGCTTAGGGCTAGGGCTAGGGCTGTGGCTAGGTTAAGGGCTAGGGCTAGTGTTAGGGCTAGTGTTAGGGCTAGTGTTAGGGTTAGTGTTACGGTTAGTGTTAGTGTTAGGTGTAGGTTTAGGGTTATCGTTAATGCTAGGGATAGGGTTAGGTTAGGTCTAGGTTAGGGCTAGGTTTAGTGTTAGGATTAGAGTTAAGTTTAGTGTTTTTTCTTAGGATTTAGTGTTTTTTTAGGATTAAGGGTTTTAGTTATTTTTCGGGTTTGTGTTAGGGTTAGGGTAAGGGTTTGGGGTAGCGTTAGGGTTGTGTGGTGGTTTGGGTTGGGGATGGGTTGTGGTTGGGGCTAGAGTTAGGGTTAGTGTTAGTGCTAGGGTTAGGCTTAGGGTTAGGGCTAGGGCTATGGTTAGGTTCAGGGTTAAGGTTAGGGCTAGGCCTAGAACTAGGGCTTGGGCGAGGGCAAGGGTTAGGGTTAGGGTTAGGGCTAGGGTAGTATTAGGTTTAGCGTGTGTATTATGGTTAGGGCTAGGGTTATGGCTTGGATTAGGGTTATGATTATGGCTAGAGCTAGGGTAGGGTTAGGGCTAATGTTAGGTTTAGGTTTAGTGTTAGGGTTAGGGTTAGGTTTAGGGTTAGGGTCAGGGCTAGGGCTAGGGTTAGGTCTAGGGCTAGGGTTAGGCCTAGGGTTAGGGCTAGGCCTAGTTCAAGGTCTCTGGTTAGAGTTAGGATAGGGTGAGTTTTCCGATTAGGGTTAGGGCGAGGGCTACATTTAGGGTTATGGCTAGGGCTAGGGCTAAGGCTAGGTTTATGGATAGGTTTAGGGATAGGGCTAGGGCTAGGGCTAGTGTTAGGGCTGGGTTAAGGTTAGTGTTAGGGTTAGTGTTATGGTTAGGTCTACGGCTAGGGTAAGGGACAGCATTACGGTTAGGGTTAGGGCTAGGTTTAGGGTTAATTTTAGCCTTAGGGCTAGGATTAGTGTTATGGTTAGGGCTAGGGCTAGGGCTAGGGCTAGGTGTAGGTTTAAGGCTAGGCCTAGAGATAGCGCTAGGGAAAGGGTGAAGGCTAGAGCTCGGGTTAGGATTAGGTTACGGTTAGGGTTGGGGCTAGCCTTAGTGTTTGGGCTAGGGTTAGGTCTAGATTTAGGGTTAGGTTTAGGGCTAGGTGTAGGGTTATGGCTAGGCCTACAGCTAGCGCTAGGGTAAGGGTGAAGGCTAGAGCTTGGGTTAGGGTTAGGATTAGGGCTAGGGTTAGGGTTAGGGTTAAGGTTGGGATTGGGATTGGGGTGGGGTTTTGGCTAGGATTAAGGTTACAGTTAGGGCTAGGTTTAGTCTTAGTGCTAGGGTTAGGGTTAGGGCTAGGGCTATGGTTAAGGCTAGGTCTAGGGCTAGGTCTAGGGTTAGGGTTAGGGTTATGGTTAGGGTTAGGGCTAGGGCTAGGGCTAGGGCTAGAGCTAGGGTTAGGGTTAGGTTTAGGATTAGGGCTAGGGCTATGGTTAGGGCTAGGGTTAGGGTTAGGGTTAAGGCAAGGATTAGGATTAGAGCTAGGGCTATGGCTAGGTTTAGGATTAGGGTTTGGTTTAGTTTTAGTGCTAGGTCTAGGGCTAGGGCTAGGTTTAGTGTTAGGGATAGGGCTAGGTTTAGTTTTAGGGTTAGGGTTTTGTTAGTGTTAGGACTCAGTTTAAGGTTATAGTTAGCGCTAGGGTTAGGGTTATGTTAGGACTGGGTAGGGCTAGGTTTAGGGTTAGAATTAGGTTAAGTTTACGTTTTTTCTTAGGATTTAGTGTTTTTTTAGGTTTAATGGTTAGGGTTAGGGTTCATGTTAGTGTTAGGGTTAGGGTTAGGGTTGGGTTTGGGTTTGGGGTTAGGGTTGGGGTTGGCGTTGGGGTTGGGGTTAGGGTTAGGGTTAGGGTTAGGGCTAGGGCTAGGGTTAGGGCTAGGTTTAGGGATAGGGCTAGGGTTAGGGCTAGGGCTATGTTTAGGGTTAGGGTCATGCTAAGGGCTAGGACTAGAGCTAGGTAGACGGATAGGGTTAGGTTTAGGGTTAGGTTTAGTTCTAGGGCTGGGCTAGGGCTAGGGTTATGTTTAGGGTTAGGGCTAGGGCTAGGGCTAGGGTTATGGTTAGGGTTAGGGTTAGTGTTAGGGTTAGGATTAGGGTTATGGCTAAGGCTAGGTTTAGGGCCAGGACCAGGGCTAGTGTTAGGGTTAGTTTAGGACTAGGTCTAGGGTTAGGTCTAGGGCTAGGGCTAGGGCTAAGTTTAGGGTTAGTGTTAGGGTTAAGTTAGTGTTTTTTCTTAGTATTTATTTTTTTTTTTAGGATAAATGTTTAGGGTTAGGTTTCGGGTAGGGTTAGGGTTAGGGTTAAGGTTGGGATTGAGATTGGGGTGGGGTTTTGGCTAGGATTATGGTTAGAATTAGGGCTAGGTTTAGTCTTAGTGCTAGGGTTAGGGTAGGGTTAGGGTTAGGGTTAAGGTTAGGGCTAGGGCTAGGGCTAGGGCTAGGGCCAGGGTTAGGGTTAGGGTCAGTGTTAGGGTTAGGGTTAGGGTTAGTGTTAGGGTTAGGGCTAGGGCTAGGGTTAGGTTTAGGGTGTGTGTTAAGGTTAGGGCTAGGGTTATGTTTAGGGTTATGGTTGGGGTTGGGGTTGGGGTTCTGGTTTGGTTAGGGTTAGGGCAAGGCCTAGTCCTAGGGTGAGGTTTATGGCTAGGGCGAGGTTAGGTTTAGGTGTAGGGTTTGGGTTAGTGCTAGGGTTAGGGCTAGGGTTAGGAATAGGGCTAGGTTTAGGGATATGGTTAGTGTTACGGCTAGGGCTAGGACTAGGGCTAGGGTTAGGGTTAGGTTTAGTGTTAGGTTTAGGGTTAGGGTTAGGGTTAGGGCTAGGGCTAGTGTTAGGGCTAGGGCCAGGGCTAGGGTTAGGGCTAGGGTTAGGAATAGGGTTAGGGTTAGGGATAGGGATAGTGTTAGGGTTAGGGCCATGGCTAGGTCTAGGGCTAGGGTTAGGTTTAGGGTTAGTGTTAGGGATAGGGTTAGGGCTATGTCTATGGTTAGGGTAAGGGTTAGGGTTAGGGTTGGGGCTAGGGATAGTGTTAGGCCTAGGGCTAGGGCTATGGCTATGGTTATGGTTAGGGTTAGGCTTAGGGCTAGCGCTAGGTTTAGGTCTAGTGCTAGGGTTAGGTCTAGCGTTAGGTTTGGGTTATGGTTAGCGTTAGGGTTAGGTTTAGGTTTATAGTTAAGGCTAGGTTTAGGGTTAGGTAAGGGCTAGGTTACGGCTAGGTTTAGGGTTAGGATTATGGTTAAGATTTGTGTTTTATCTTAGGATTTAGTCGTTTTTTAGAATTAAGGTTTAGGGTTAGGGTTCGTGTTAGGGTTAGTGTTAGGTTTGGGGTTGGGGTGGGGTTGAAGCTGGGGTTAGCATTGGGGTTGGGGATCGCATTGGGGTTAGGGTTAGGATTAGGATAGGTCTAGGGCTAGGGCTAGGGTTAGGGTTAGGATTGGGGT
>CM027401.1:14391494-14393994 GCA_015711505.1 Sylvilagus bachmani | reverse complement strand
GGGATATGGTTAGCTTTAGGGCTAGTGTTAGGGTTAGGGTTAGGCCTGGGTTAGGTTTATGGCTAGGGCTAGCGCTAGGTTTAGGGTTAGGATTTGGTTTGGAGTTGGGGTTGGGGTTAGGGTTAGGGTTAGGGTTAGACTAGGGTTAGGGTCATGGTTAGGGTTAGGACGAGGGCTAGGTTTAGTGTTATGGCTTGGCCAAAGGCTAGGACTAGAGTTAGGTTTAGGGTTAGGGCTAGGGCTAGGTCTGGGGATAGGGTTAGGGTTAGGGTTAGGGTTAGGGTTAGGGTTAGGGCTAGGGTTAGGTTTATGTCTAGGGCTAGCACTAGGTTTAGGGTTAGGATTGGGTTTGGAGTTGGGGTTGGGTTTAAGTTTAGGATTAGTGTTAGGGCTAAGGCTAGGTTTAGAGTTAGGGTTGGGCTAGGGCCAGTGCTATGGCTAGGGTTTGAGTCAGGGTCAGGTTTAGGGCTAGGGTAAGGGCTAGGGCTAGGGTTTGCGTTAGGGCTAGTGTTAGGCTTAGGGTGAGGGCTAGGGCTATGTTTAGTTTTAGGGTTAAGTTTAGGGTAGGGTTAGGGCTAGGGCTAGGGCATGGGCATGGGCAAGGGCTACAGAAAGGGTAGGGTTAGTTTTAGGGTTACGGCTAGGGCTAGGGTTAGGTGTAGTATGTGTGTTATAGTTAGGGCTAGGGTTAGGTTTAGGGTTATGGTTAGTGTTAGGGTTAGGGCTAGGTTTAGGGCTATAGTTAGGGCTAGGGTTAGTGTTAAGTTAGGGCTAGGTTACAGCCAGGTTTATGGTTAGGATTAGGGTTTAGTGTTTTTACTTAGGATTTAGTGTTTTTTTAGGATGAAGGTTTAGGGTTATGGCTAGCGTTAGGGTTAGTATTAGGTTAGGGTTAGGGTTGGTGTTGGGGTGGGTTTGGGGCTGGGTTATGGTTAGGGTTGGGGTTGGAGTTGGGGTTGGAGTTACGGTTAGGTTTAGGGTTAGGACTAGGTCCAGGTTTAGCGTTAGTGTTAGTGTTAGGCTTAGGGTTCGTGCTAGGTTTAGGGTTAGGATTAGGGTCAGGGTTAGTGTTAGGGCTAAGGTTAGGTTTAGGGTTAGGTTAGGACTAGGGACAGTGCTATGGCTAGGGTTTGGGTTATGGTTAGGGTTAGGGCTAAGGCTAGGGTTAGGGTTAGGAATAGGGTTAGGTCTAGGGCTAGGGCTAGGGCTATGGCTAGGGTTTGGGTTAGGGTTAGTCTTAGGGTTAGTGCTAGGGCTATGGTTCGGTTTAGGGTTTAGGTTAGGTCTAGGGTTAGGTCTAGGGCTAGGCCTAGGGCGAGGGCAAGAGCTAGAACTAGGGCTAGGGTTAGGGTTTTCGTTAGCTTTAGGGCTAGGGCTAGGGTTAGGGTGTGTGTTAGGGTTAGGACTAGGGTTAGGTTTAGGGTTAAGTTTGGAGTTGTGGTTGTGTTTGTGGTTGGGGTTGGGGTTTTGGTTAGGGTTAGGGTTAGGTCCTGGGCTACGGCTTGGATTAGGTTTAGGTTTAGGGCTAGTGATAGGGTTAGTGTTAGGGTTAATGCTAGTGTAAGTGCTAGGGTTAGGCCTGGGGTTAGGGTTAGGGCTAGGGTTAGACCTAAGTCTAGGGTTAGGGTTAGGGCTAGGCCTAGAATCAGGGTTAGTGTTAGGGTTAGGGCTAGGGTTAGGGTTATGGCTAAGCTAGGACAAGTGTTAGGGTTATGTTTAGGGTCTGGACTTGGGCTATGGCTAGAGGTAGGGTTAGGGCTAGGGTTAGGGTTAGGGCTAGGGCTAGGGCTAGGGCTAGGGCTAGGGCTAGGGTTAGGGACTGGACTCGGGCTATGGTTAGGGCTAGGGCTAGGGCTGGGGCTAGGGTTAGGGTTAGGGTTTGTGTGGGTGGTCTTGGGGCTGGGATTAGGGTTAGGGTTGGGGTTGCAGTTGGTGTTGGGGTTAGGGTTAGGGTTAGGGTTAGGTCTAGGTCTAGGTTTAGGGTTAGGGTTAGTTCTAGAATAGGTCTAGGGATAGGGCTAGAGTTAGGGTTAGGGTTAGTTCTAGAATAGGGTTAGGGCTAGGGCTAGGTTTAGGTTTAGGATTAGGATTAGGGTTATGATTAGGGCTAGTGCTAGGGTTAGGATTAGGTTTAGGGTTAGTGTTAGGGCTAAGGTTAGGTTGTGGTTTAGGGTATGGCTAGGGCTAGTGCCAGGGTTAGGTTTAGGATTAGGGTTAGGGCTAGGGCTAGGGCTAGGGTTTGGTTTAGGGCTAGGGTTAGGCTTAGGGTTCGGGCTATGTTTATGGTTAGGTTTAGGGTTAATTTTAGGGCTAGGGCTAGGGCGAGGGCAAGGGCTACGGATAGGGCTAGGGTTAGGGTTAGGGTTAGGGCTAGGGCTACGGCTTAGATTAGGGTTACGGTTAGGGGTAGAGCTAGGGTTAGGGTTAGGGCTAGTGTTAGGGTTAGTGTTAGTGTTAGTGTTAGTGTTAGTGTTAGTGTTAGTGTTAGTGTTAGTGTTAG
>CM027401.1:14375336-14390994 GCA_015711505.1 Sylvilagus bachmani | reverse complement strand
AGTCTAGGGTTAGGGTTATGGTTAGGGTTAGGGCTAGGGTTATTGTTAGGGCTAGGGCTAGTGTTAGGGTTAGGGCTACAGTTAGGGTTAGTGCTAGTGTTAGGGATAGGTCTAGAGTTAGGCCTAGGGCTATGGTTAGGGTTACGGTTAGGGTTAGGGTTAGGGTCAGGGTTAGGATTAGGTTTAGAGTTAGGGTTAGTGCTAGGGTTAGGGCTAGGGTTAGGGCTAGAGCTAGGGCTAGGGCGAGGACTAGTGTTAGGGTTATGGCTAGGGCTAGGGTTAAGGTTAGGGTTAGGAATAGGGCTAGGCCTAGGGCTAGGGTTAGGGTTAGGTTTAGGGCTAGGGTTAGGGTTAGGGTTTGGGCTAGGGTTAGGGTTATGGCTAGGGCTAGGGTTAGGGTTAGGGTTTGGGCTAGGGCTTGGGCTAGGGCTCGAGTTAGGTTTAGGTTTAGGGCTAGGGCTAGGGTTAGGGCTAGTGCTAGGGCTAGGGCTAGCGTTAAGGCTAGGGCTAGGGTTAGGCAAGGTGTAGGGCTAGGGCTAGGGCTAGTGTTAGGGTCAGGGTTAGGGTTAGTGTTAGTGTTAGGGCTAGGTTTAGGGTTATACTTAGGGCTAGGTATAGGGTTAGATTAGGGCTAAATTAGGTCTAGGTTTAGGGTTAGCATTAGGGTTAAGTTTAGTGTTTTTTATTAGGATAGAGTTTTTTTTAGGATTAAGAATTAGGGTTAGGGTTCGGCTTAGGGTTATGGTTAGGTTTAGGGTTAGGGCTAGGTTAGTGTTAGCGTTAGGTTAGGCCTAGGTCTAGGGTTTGGGTTAGTGCTAGGGCTAGTGCTTAGGGCTAGGGTCAATGTTATGGTTATTGTTAGGGCTAGGGCAAGGGCAAGGGCTATGCCGAGAGCTAGGGTTATCCTTAGGGTTAGGGCTAGGGTTAGGGTTAGGGCCTGGGTATGGCAAGGCTTAGGGTTAGTGTTAGGTATAGGGTTTGGTTGTGGTTGGGGTGGGGTTGGGGTTGGGTTGCGGTTAGGGTTAATATTAGGCTTAGTTTAGGGTTAGCATTAGGGCTAGGGCTAGGGCTAGGTTTAGGTTTAGGGTTATGATTAGGGCTAAGGCTATGGCTAGGGCTAGGGCTAGGGTTAAGGCTAGGTGTAGAATTAGGGTTAGGGCCAGAGTTAGGGTTAGGGTTAGGTCTAGGGTTAGGATTAGGGATAGGTTTAGGGTTATGTTTAGGGTTAGGGCTAGGGCTAGGGCTAGGGCTAGGGCTCGGGTTAGGGTTAGGGTTAGGTTTAGGGTTAGGGGTAGGGTTAGGGTTAGGGCTAGTTCTAGGGTTGGGTTAGGGCTAGGGATAGTGTTAGGGTTAGTGTTAGGTTTAGGGTTAGGATTAGGGTTAGGGCTAGGGATAGTGTTATTGTTAGGGCTATGGTTATGGTTAGGGCTAGGGCTAGGGCGAAGGCTGTGGTTAGGGTTAGGGTTAGGGTTAGTGTTAGGGTTAGGGTTAGGGCTAGGGTTAGTGTAGGGTTAGGGCTAGTTCTAGGTTTGGGCTAGGGCTAGGGATAGTGTAGGTTTAGGGTTAGGTTTAGGGTTAGGAATAGGGTTAGGACTAGGGATTGTGTTAGGGTTAGGGTTATGGTTATGGTTAGATCTAGGGCTAGGGCAAGGGCTGTGGTTAGGGTTAGGGTTAGGGTTAGTGCTAGTGTTGGGCTAGGGTAGGGATAGTGTTAGGGTTAGGGTTAGGGTTACGGTTATTGTTATGGCTAGGGCTAGGGCGAGGGTAGGGTTAGAGCTAGGGCTAGGTTAGTGTGAGGGTTAGGGTTAGGGTTAGGCTAGTGTTAGGTTAGGGTTAGGCTAGGATTAAGGCTAGGGCTAGGTTTAGGGCAAGGGCCATGGCTAGGGCAAGGGTTAGTGTTAGGGTTAGGGCTAGGGCTAGGGATCGGGCTAGGGCTAGGTTTAGTGCTAGGGCTAGGGTTAGGTCTAGGTTTAGGGTTAGGTTTATGGTTAGTGTTAGGTTTAGGGTTAGGGTAGGGTTAAGTTTAGTGTTTTTTCTTAGGATTTAGTGTTTTTTTAGAATTAAGGGTTATAGTTAGGGTTCGGGTTGGGTTAGGGTTAGGGCTAGAGCTAGGCTTAGGGTTAGGGCTAGGGCTATGGTTAGGTTTAGGGTTAAGTTTAGTGCTAGGGCTAGGCCTAGGGCTAGGACAAGGGCAAGGGTTAGGGTTAGAATTGGGGTTGGGGTGGGGGTGGGGTTGGGGCTAGGGTTAGGGTTAGGGTTAGGGTTAGGGCTAGGGTTAGGCTTATGGTTAGGACAAGGGCTATGGTTAGGTTTAGGGTTAAGTTTAAGGCTAGGGCTAGGCCTAGGGCTGTGTCGAGGGCAAGGGTTAGGGTTAGGGTTAGGGTTAGGGCTAGGGCTAGGATTAGGTTTATGGTGTGTGTTAGTGTTAAGGCTAGGGTTAGGTTTAGGGTTATGGTTGGTGTTGGAGTTGGGGTTGGCTTTGGGGTTGGGGTTTTGGTTAGAGTTAGGGTTTTAGCTAGGGCTAGGTCTAGGTTTAGGGTTTTTCCTAGGGATAGGTTAGGTTTAAGGTTAGCATTAGGGTTAGGGCTAGGGTTAGGATAAGGGCTAGGGTTAGGGTTAAGGTTAGGACTAGGTCTAGGGCTAGGGCTAGGGTTAGGGTTAGGTTTCGGGTTAGGGTTAGGGCTAAGGTTAGGGCTAGGGTTTTTGTTGGGTTTATGGTTAAGGTTAGGGCTAGGGCTAGGGTGAGGGCAAGGGCTAGGGCTAGGGCTAGGGCTAGGGTTAGGGTTAGGGTTAGGGTTAGTGTTATGGTTAAGTTTAGGGCTAGGGCTAGGGCTAGGTCTAGGGTTAAGGTGTGTGTTAGTGTTAGGGCTAGTGTTAGGTTTAGGGTTATGGTTGGTGTTGGGGTTGGGATTGGGTTTGGGGTTGTGGTTAGGCTTAGGGTTAGGGCTAGGACTAAGACTTGGTTTAGGGTTAGGTTTAGGACTAGAATAGGGTTAGGGTTTGGGCTATATTAGGTTTAGGGTTAAGGTTAGGGCTATGACTAGGACTAGGGCTTGGGCGAGGGCAAGGGTTAGGGTTAGCTCTAGGCCTAGGGTTAGGGTTAGGGTTATGGTTTGGGTTAAGGTTAGGGCTAGGGTTGGGGTGAGTGCGAGGGCTAGGTTTATGTTTATGGCTAGGTCTAGGGCTAGGGCTAGGGTTAGGGTTAGGATTAGGGTTAGGGCTAGGGCTAGGGCTGGGGATAGGGTTAGGTTTAGGGCCAGGTTTAGGGTTAGGGTTAGGGCTAGGGTTTGGTTTAAGGCTAGGGCTAGAGCTAGTGTTAGGGTTAGGATTAGGGTTAGGGCTAGTGCTAGGGCTAGGGTTAGTTAGGGTTAAGATTAGTGCTAGGGCTAAGACTATGTCGAGGGCAAGGGTTAGAGTTAGGGTTAGGGTTATGGCTAGGGCTAGTGCTAGGGCTAGGGTTAGGGTTAGGGCTAGGGTTAGAGTTAGAATTATGACGAGTGTTAAGATTAGGGTGTGTGTAGGTTTAGGGCTAGGGTAAGGTTTAGGGTTATGGTTGAGCATGGTTTGGGGTTGGGGTTGGGGTTGGGGTTAGGGTTAGTGTTAGGGTTAGGGTTAGGGCTATGGATACGGCTAGGGTTAGTGTTAGGGCTAGGGCTAGGATTAGGTTTAGGGTTCGGGTTAGGTCTAATGTTTATGGTTTGATTAGGGTTAGTGCGAGGGCTAGGTTTAGGGTTATGGCGAGGGCTAGAGCTAGTGCTAGGACTAGTGTTACAGTTAGGGTTAGGGCTAGGGTTAGGGTTAGGGTTAGGGCTAGGGATAGGTTAGCGTTAGGGTTAGGGCTAGGGCTAGGGCTAGGGTTAGGTTTAGGGTTTGGGTTATGGCTAGGGCTAGGGTTAGCATTACGGTTAGGGCTAGGGTTAGGGCTAGGTCTAGGGTTAGGGCTAGGGTTAGATTTAGGGTTAGCGCCAGTGCTATGTCTAGGGTTTGGGTTAGGGTTAGTGTTAGGGTTAGGGTTAGTGCTAGGGCTAGTGCTAGGGTTACATTTAGGATGAGGTCTAGGTCTAGGGTTAGGGTTAGGGTTAGTGCTTGTGCTAGCCTAGGGTTAGGATTAGGGTTAGCGCTTTGCCTAGAGATAGGGCTAGGGTTAGCATTAGGGCTAGAGTTAGGGTTATGGTTAGGTTTAGGGTTAGGGTTAGGGCTAGCGTTAGGGTTATGGCTATGGCTAGGGCTATTGTTAGGGTTAGGGTTAGCGTTAGGGTTAGGGCTAGGGCTAAGGGTTGGGTTTAGGGTTAAGGTTATGGCTAGGGCTTTGGCGAGGGCGAGAGTTAGAGTTAGGGTTAGGGTTATGGCTAGGGCTGGGGTTAGGGCAAGGGTTAGAGTACGGTTAGATTTGAGCTTGTGATAGGGCTAGAGCTAGGGTTAGGGTTAGGGTTAGGGTTAGGATTAGGGCTAGGGCTGTGGCTAGGGCTAGGGTAGGGTTAGGGTTAAGGCTAGAGTTAGGGTTAGGTTTAGGACTAGGGCTAGGTTTAGGGCTAGTGCCAGGGCTAGGGCGAGGGTTAGGGTTACGGTTAGTTCTGAGATAGGGATAGGGCTAGAGCTAAGGCTAGGGTTAGGGTTAGGGTTAGGATTAGGGCTAGGGCTATGGCTAGGGCAAGGGTATGGTTAGGGTTTGGTTAATGGCTAGGGCTAGGGCTAGGGATAGGTTTAGGGTTAGGGTAGGGCTTGGGTTAGGTTTTGGGTGTGTGTTAGGGTTAGGGCTAGGGTTAGGTAGGGTTATGTTTGGGGTTGTGTTGGGGTTGGGGTTGGGGTTGGGGTTAGGTTTAGTGTTAGGGTTAGGAATAGTGCTAGGGCTACAGCTAGGGTTAGTGTTAGGGTTAGGGCTAGGGCTAGTGTTAGGGTGAAGGCAAGGGTTAGTGTTAGTGTTAGTGTTAATGTTAGTGTTAGGGTTAGGGCTAGGGTTAGGGCTAGGCTTAGGTTTAGGGTTAGGGCTATGGTTAGGGTTAGGGCTAGGGCTAGGGCTAGGGCTAGGTTTAGGGTTAGGTTTAGGGTTAGGGCTAGGGCTAAGTTTAGGTTTAGGGTTAGGGTTAGGGTTAGGGTTAGGGTTAGGTTTAGGGCTAAGGCTATGCCTAGGACTAGGGTTAGTTATAGGGTGGGGGCAAGGCTAGGGTTAGGTTTAGGGTTAGGTTTAGCGTTATGGCTAGGGCTAGGGATAGGATTAGGGCTAGGGTTAGGGTTAGTGTTATTGCTAGGGTTAGGGTAAGGGTTAGGGTAGGGCTATGGATAAGTTTAGGTTTAGGTCTAGGATAGGGTTTGGGTTAGGTTTAGGGCTAAGGCTATGCCTAGGGCTACGTTTAGGTTTAGGGTTAAGGCTAGGGCTAGGGTTAGGGTTAGAGTTAGGGTTAGGTTTATGGCTAGGGCTAGGGCTAGGGTTAGGGTTATGGCTAGGGCTAGGGCTAGATTTAGGGCTAAGTCTAGGGCTAAGGCTAGGGTTAGTGTTAGGGTTAGAGTTAGTGTTAGGCCTAGATTTAGGGTTATAGTTAGGGCTAATGTAAGGGTTAGGTTAGGGTTATGGTTAGGGTTGGGGTTGGGGTTCGGGTTGAGGTGGAGTTGGGGCTGGAGTTAGGATTAGAGTTTCGATTGCGGTTGGTGTTATGGTTGCAGTTAGGGTAGGGTTAGGGTTAGGGTTAGGGTTAGGGCTAGGGCTAGGTCTAGCGCTACGGCTAGGGCGAGGGTTAGGGTTAGGGTTAGGGTTAATGCTAGGGCTAGGGCTACGTTCGGTTTAGGGTTAGGGTAGGTCTTGTGTTAGGTTTAGCGTGTGTGTTAGGGTTAGGGCTTATGTTAGGTTTAGGGGTATGGTTAAGGTTGGGTTTGGGGTTGGGGTTGGGGTTAGGTTTAGTGTTAGGTTTAGGATTAGGGCTAGGGCTACGGCTAGGGTAGGGTTAGGGTTAGGGCTAGGGCTAGGGTTAGGGTGAATGCTAGGGTTAGTGTTAGGGTTAGGGTAACGGTTACGGATAGGGCTATGCCTACATCTACCGTTATGGTTAGGTTCAGGGCTAGGTCTAGGGCTATGTTTAGGGATAGTTTTAGAGTTAGGGTTATGGCTAGGACTAGGGCTTATGCTAGGGTTAGGGTTAGGGTTAGGGTTAGGGTTAGGGCTTGGGCTAGGGTTAGGTTTATGTTGTGGGTTAGGGTTAGGGCTAGGGATACGGATAAGTTTAAGGTTTGGATTTTGTTTGGGGTTGGTATTGGGGTTGTGGTTGGGTTTAGGTTTAGGGTTAGGGCTAGGGCTAGGGTTAGTGCTAGCGTTAGGGTTAGGGCTAGGGTGGGTTAGGGTTAGGGTTAGGGTTAGGGTTAGGGTTAGGGCTAAGCCTAGGGTTAGGTTTAGCGTTAGGGTTAGCGTTAGGGTTAGGGCTATGGAGAGGATTAGGGTTAGAGTTAGGGTTAGGGTTAGGGCTAGGGCTAGGTCTAGGGCTAGGTTTAGAGTTAGGGTTAGGGTTAGGGCTAGGGCTTGGGTTAGGGTTAGGTTTAGGGTTAGCGCTAAGGCTAGGGTTCGAGTTAGGGTTAGGACTAGGGCGAGGGCTAGGTTTAGGGCTAGGACTAGGGCTAGTGCTAGGGCTAGGGTTAATGTTAGGGCTAGGGCTAGGGCTAGGGCTAGGGTTAGGTTTAGGATTAGGGTTAGTGTTAGGGTTAGGGTTAGGGTTAGGTTTAGTTTAGGAATAGTTTAGGGCTAGGCTTAGGGTTAGGATTAGGGTTAAGTTTAATGTTTTTCTTAGGATTTAGAGTTTTTTTAGGATTAAGGGTTAGGGTTAAGTTTCAGGTTAGGTTTAAGGTTGGGGTTGGGGTTGGGCTGGGGTTGGGGCTAGGGTTACGGTTAGGGTTGCGGTTGGGGATGGGTTTGGGTTTAGGGTTAGGGTTACGGTTATGGTTAGGGCTAGGGCTAGGGTTCGGGTGAGGGTTATGGCTAGGCCTAGGGTTAGGGTTAGGGTAAGGATTAGGGTAGGGATTGGGCTAGGGCTGGGTTAGGTTTATGGTGTTTGATAGGGTTAGGGCTAGGGTTAGGTTTAGGGTTATGGTTGGGGTTTGGGTTGGGTTTGGGTTTAGGGTTGGTGTTAGGGTTACTTTTAATATTAGGATTAGGGTTAGGGTTATGGCTAGGGTGAGGGCTAGGGCTAGACTTAGCGTTAGGGTTAGGGTTAGGGTTAGGCTTAGGGTTAGGTTTAGGGTTAGGGTTATGGTTAGGGTTAGGGTTAGGGTTAGGGCTAGGGCTAAGCCTAGGGCAAGGGCGAGGGCTAGGGTTAGGGTTCGGGTTAGGGCTAGGGTTATGGTTAGGGTTAGTATTAGTTTTAGCGCTAGGTTTAGGCTTATAGTTAGGGCTAGGGTTAGGGTTAGTTTACGTTAATGTTAGGGTTGGGGTTGGGTTTGGAATGGGGTTGGGGATGGGGATAGGGTTAGGGTTGGGGTTTAGGTTGGGGTTGGGGTTAGTGTTAGGGTTAAGGCTAGGGCTAGGGCTAGGGCTAGGGTTAGGTTTAGTGTGTGTGTTAGGTTTAGGGCTAGGGTTAGGGTTAGGGTTTTGTTTGGGGTTAGGGTTGGGGTTAGGGTTAGGTTGAGGGCTAGGGCTAAGGCTAGCATTAGGGTTAGCATTAGGGCCAGGGCTAGGGTTAGGGTTAGGGCTAGGGTTAGTATAGGGTTAGGGTTAGGGCTAGGGCTAGGCCTAGGGCTAGGGTTAGGGTTAGGTTTAGGGCTAGGGCTAGGGCTAGGGTTAGGGTTAGGGTTATGGTTAGGGTTACGGCAAGTGCTAGTTTTAGGGTCAGGGTTAGGGTTAGGGCTAGGCCTAGGGTTAGGTTTACTGTTAGGGTTAGGGCTAGGGCTAGGGTTTTTTGTTAGGGTTATGGCTAGGGCTAGGGTTAGGGTTATTGTTGGGGTTGGGTTTGGGTTTGGGTTTGGGTTTGGGGTTGGGGTTAGGATTAGTGTTAGTGTTAGTTTAGGGTTAGGTTTATGGCTGGGTGAGGGCTATGGCTATGGTTAGGGTTAGGGCTAGGGCTAGGGCTAGGGCTTGGGTTAGGGTTAGGGTTAGGGCTAGGGCTAGGGTTCAGGTTAGGATTAGGACTAAGGCGAGGGCTAGGTTTAGGGCTAGGACTAGAGCTAGGGCTAGGGCTAGGCATAGGTTTAGAGTTAGTGTTAGTGTTAGTATAAGTGTTAGGGCTATGTTTAGGTTTAAATTTAGGGCTAGGCTTAGGTTTAGGGTTATGGTTGGTGTTGGGGTTGGGTTTGGGTTTGGGGTTGGGTTAGGCTTAGTGTTAGTGTTAGGTTTAGTGTTAGGGTTATGGCTAGTACGAGGGCTAGGGCTATGATTAGGGTTAGGGTTAGGGTTAGGGTTAAGTACTAGGGCTAGGGCTAGGACTAGTGCTAGGGCTAGGGTTAGGGTTAGTGTTAGTGTTAGTGTTTGTGTTAGTGTTAGTGTTAGTGTTAGTGTTAGTGTTAGGGCTAGGTTTAGTGTTAGGGTTAGGGCTAGAGCTAGGGTTATGGTTAGGGTTAGATTTAGCATCTTTTCTAGGGCTAGGCTAGGACTAGGGTTAGGGTTAGGGTTAGGGTTATTGCTAGGTTTAGGGTTATGGTTAGGGTTAGGGCTAGGGCTAAGTTTAGGTTTAGTGCTAGGGTTAGGGTTAGGGTTAGGTTTAGGGCTAAGTCTATGCCTAGGGCTTGGTTTAGGTTTAGGGTTAGGGCTAGGGCTAGGGTTAGGGTTAGGGCTAGGGTTAGGGTTAGTGTTAGGGCTAGGGTTAGGGTTAGGGCTATGGTTAGGTTTAGGGCTAGGACTAGGGCTTGGTTTAGGTTTAGGGTTAGGGTTAGAGCTAGGGCTAAGGTTAGGTTTAGGGCTAGGGTTAGGGTTAGGGTTAGGTTTAGGACTAAGGCTATGCCTAAGACTAGGGTTAGTTATAGGGTTGGGGCAAGGGCTAGGGTTAGGGTTAGGGTGAGGTTTAGTGTTATGGCTAGGTCTAGGGTTAGGGTTAGGTTTATTGCTAGGGTTAAGTTAAGGGTTAGGGTTAGGGCTAGGGCTAAGTTTAGGTTTAGGGCTAGGGTTAGGGTTAGGGTTAGGTTCAGGGCTAAGACTATGCCTAGGGCTAGGTTTAGGTTTAGGGCTAGTGCTAGGGCTAGGGTAGGGTTAGGGTTAGGTTTATGGCTAGGGCTAGGGTTAGGTTTATGTCTATGGCTAGGGATAGGTTTAAGGCTAAGTCTAGGGCTAAGGCTAGGGTTAGGGTTAGGGTTACTGTTAGTGTTAGGGCTAAGTTTAGGTTTATAGTTAGGGCTAGGGTTAGGGTTATGTTAGGGCTAGGTTACAGCCAGGTTTAGGGTTAGGATTAGGGTTAAGTTTAGTGTTTTTTTTTTAATAGGATTTAGTGGTTTTTTTAGGATTAAGGGTAAGGGTTAGGGTTCGGGTTAGGGTTTGGTTTAGGGTTATGGCTAGGGCTAGGGTTAGGGTTGGGTTTGGCTTGGGGTTGGGTTGGCGTTAGGGTTGGGGTTGGGGTTGGGTTTGGTGTTCGGGTTGTGGTTAGCGATAGGGCTATGGCTAGGTCTAGGGTTATTGTGAGCGCTAGGGTTAGGGTTAGGACTATGGCTAGGGCCAGGGCTAGCTTTAGGTTTTGGGTTAGGGTTAGGGCTAGAGCTAGGGCTAGGGCTAGGGCTAGGGCTTGGGTAGGGCTAGGGCTAGGGCTAGGGCAAGGGTTAGGTTAGGGTTAGGGCTGGGTTTAGGGTTACATTAGGGTTAGTGTTAGTTCTAGTTTTAGGGTTATAGTTAGGGCTAGGGTTAGGGTTAGGTTAGGGTTATGGCTAGGGTTGGGGTTGGGGATCGGGTTGAGGTGGGGTTGGGGCTGGAGTTAGGATTAATGTTGCGGTTGCAGTTGGTGTTATGGTTGCAGTTAGGGTAGGGTTAGGGACAGGGTTAGGGCTAGGGCTAGGGTTAGGGTTAGGGTTAGGGTTAATGCTAGGACCAGGGCTAGGGTTAGGGTTAGGTTTAGGGCTAGGGCTTGGGTTAGGTTTAGGGTTTGTGTTATGGTTAGGGTTATGGTTAGGTTTCGGGTTATGTTTAGGGTTGGGGTTGGGGTTGTGGTTGTGGTTAGTGTTAGTGTTAGGGTTAGGACTAGGGCTAGGGCTAGGGCTACGGCTAGGGTTAGGGTTAGGGTTAGGGCTTGGCCTAGGGTTAGGGTGCAGGCTAGGGTTAGTGTTAGGGTTAGGGTAAGGGTTAGGGATAGGGCCATGCCTTCAGCAAGCATTAGAGTTAGGTTTAGGGCTAGGGCTAGGGCTAGGGTTAGGGTTAGGGTTTGGGTTAGGGTTAGGTTTAGTGCTAGGGCTAGGTCTTCGGCTAGGGCTAGGTTTAGGGTTAGGTTTAGAGTTAGGGTTATTGCTAGGGCTAGGGCTAAGGTTAAGTTTATGTTGTGGGTTAGGGTTAGGGCTTGGGCTACGGTTAGGGTTATTGTTTGGGTTTTGTTTGGGGTTGGGGTTGTGGTTGCTGTTGGGTTTAGGTTTAGGGCTAGTGCTAGGGCTATGGTTAGAGTTAGGGTTAGGGATATGGCTAGGGTTAGAGTTAGGTTTAGGGCTAAGCCTAGGGTTAGGTTTAGCATTAGGGTTAGGGTTAGGGATAGGGAGAGATTTAGTGTTAGAGTTAGGTTTAGGGTTAGGGCTAGGGCTAGGTCTAGGGCTAGGTTTAGAGTTAGGGTTACGGTTAGGGTTAGGGCTAGGGTTAGGGTTAGGGTTAGGGTTAGCGCTAAGTCTAAGGTTCGGGTTAGGGTTAGTACTAGGGCAAGGGCTAGGGCTAGGGCTAGGACTAGGGCTAGGGCTAGGTTTAGTGTTAGTGCTAGGGCTATGGATAGGGCTAGGTTTAGGTTTAGGGTTAGGGTTAGGTTAGACTAGTTTAGGGCAAGGTTTAGGGGTAGGATTAGGTTTAAGTTTAATGTTTTTTCTTAGGATTTAGTGTTTTTTTAGTTTAAGGGTTAGGGTTAGGTTTCAGGTTAAGTTTATCGTTGGGGTTGTGGTTGGGGTGGGGTTGGGGCTAGGGTTAGGGTTAGGGTTGTGGTTGGGATGTGTTTGGGGTTAGGGTTAGGGTTATGGTTATGGTTAAGGCTAGGGCTAAATTTCGGGTGAGGGTTATGGCTAGGGCTAGGGTTAGGGTTAGGGTAAGGGTTAGGGTAGTGTTAGGGCCTGGGCTGGGGTTAGGTTTAAGGTGTTTGTTAGGGTTAGGGCTAAGGTTAGGTTAGGGTTATGGTTGGGGTTGGGTTTGCGTTTAGGGTTGGTGTTAGGGTTACTGTTAATGTTAGGATTATGGTTACGGTTATGGCTAGGGTGAGGGCTAGGGCTAGACTTAGCGTTAGAGATAGGGTTAGGGTTAGGCTTAGGTTTAGGTTTAGGGTTAGGGTTATGGTTAGGGTTAGTGTTAGGTCTAGGGCTAGGCCTAGGGCAAGGGCGAGGGCTATGTTTAGGGTTCAGGTTAGGGCTATTGTTATGGTTAGGGTTAGTATTAGTGTTAGCGCTAGGTTTAGGCTTATAGTTAGGGCTAGGGTTAGGGTTATGTTACCTTTAGTGTTAGGGTTGGGGTTCGGGTTGGAATGGGATTGGGGCTGGGGATAGGGTTAGGGTTGGGATTGAGGTTGGGGTTGGGATTAGTGTTAGGGTTAGGGCTAGGGCTAGGGTTAGGGTTAGGGTTAGGGCTAGGGCTAGGGCTAGGGTTAGGTTTAGTGTGTATGTTAGGGTTAGGGCTAGGGTTACGATTAGGTTTATGGTTGGGGTCAGGGTTGGTGTTAAGGTTAGTGTTAGGGTTAGTTTTAGGGCTAGGGTTAGTGTTAGGGTTAGGGTTAGGGCTAGGGCTAGGGTTTGTGTAAGGGTTAGGGCTAGGGCTAGGGTTAGGATTAGGGTTAGGGCTATGGCTAGGGCTAGGGTTAGGGCTAGGGTTAGGGTTATGGTAGGGTTAGGATTAGGGCTAGTGTTAGTGTTAGGAATTGGCTTAGTGTTAGGGTTAGGGCTAGGGCTAAGATTAGGGTTATGGCAAGGGCTAGGGCTAGGGCTAGAGCTAGTTTTAGCGTTAAGGTTAGGACTAGGGTTAGGTTTTGGGTAGGGCTAGGGCTATGGTTAGGGTTAGGTTTATGTTTTGGGCTAAGGCTAGAGCTAGGACTAGGGCTAGGGCTAGGGTTAGTGTTAGGGCTAGTGTTAGTGTTAGTGTTAGGGTTAGGTCTAGGGCTAGGGTTAGGTTTAGGGTTAGGGTTAGGACTAGCGCTAGGGTTAGGTTTAGGGTTATGGTTATGGCTAGGGCTATGTTTAGGATTAGGGTTTTGGCTAGGGCTAAGGCTAGGTCTAGGGTTAGGTTTAGGCTAGGCCTAGGGCTAGGGCTAGGGTTAGGGTTAGGGTTAGAGTTAGTTTTATGGCTAGTGCTAGGGCTAGGGCTGCGTTAGGGTCAGGGTTAGGGTTAGGGCTAGTGCTAGGGTTAGGTTTAGGGCTAGGGTTAGGGTTAGTGTTATGTTTAGGGTTGGTGTTCGGGTGGTGTTGTGGTTGGGGTTAGGGTTGGGGTTGGGTTTGGGGTTGGGGTTCTGGTTAGGGTTAGGATTAGGGTTAGGGTTAGGGCTACAGCTAGGGCTAGGGCTAGGGCTTTGGTTAGTGTTAGGGCTAGGGTAGGGGTAGGGCTAAATTTAGGGTTAGGGTTAGGTTTAGTGCTAGTTTTAGGGTTAGAGTTAGTGTTAGTGTTAGTGCTAGGTTTAGGGTTATAGTTAGGGCTAGGGTTAGGGTTAGGTTAGTGTTAGGGTTAGGGTTGGGGTGTGGGTTGGTTTGGGGTTTGGGCTGGGGTTAAGGTGAGGGTTGTGTTTTGGTTGGGGTTTGTTTAGGGTTAGGGTTAGGGTTAGGTTAGGGTTAGGGTTAGGGTTGTGATTAGGGCTGGGGCTAGGGTTAGGGTTAGGGTTAGGGCTAGGTCTAGGTCTAGGGCTAGGACGAGGACTAGGGTTAGGGTTAAGGTTAGGGTTATGCTAGGGTTAGAGTTAGGTTTAGGATTAGGTTTAGGGTTGGGATTGTGGTTGGGGTTTGGGTTAGTGTTAGTGTTAGTTTTAGGACTAGGGCTAAGGCTAGGGCTATGGCTAGGTTTAGGGTTAGGGTTAGGGCTAGGACTAGGGTTAGGGTGAAGGCTAGGGTTAGTGTTAGTGTTATGTTAAGGGTTTGGGATAGGGCTATGCCTACGGCTAGCGTTAGGGTTAGGTTTAGGGCTAGAGCTTGGGCTAGGGTTAGGGTTAGGCCTAGCGATAGGGCTAGGGCTAGGGTTAGGGCTAGGGCTAGTTTTAGGGTTAGTTTTAGAGTTAGGGTTATGGCTAGGGCTAGGGCTAAGGCTAGGTTTAGGGTTTGGTTTAGGGTTAGGGTTAGGTTAGGGCTATTTTAGGGCTAGGTTTAGGGTTAGGATTAGGGTTAAGTTTAATGTTTTTTCTTAGGATTTAGTGTTTTTTTTAGGATTAAGGGTTCGGTTTAGGTTTCAGGTTTGGTTTAGCTTTGGGGTTGGGGTTGCCGCGGTGTTGGGGCTATGGTTAGGTTTAGGGTTGCGGTTGGGGATGGGTTTGGAGTTAGGGTTAGGGTTACGGTTAGGGTTAGGGCTAGGGCTTGTGTTAGGGTTAGGGTAAGGATTAGGGTAGGGTTAGGGCTAGGGCTGGGTTTAGGTTTAGGGTGTTTGTTAGGGTTAGAGCTAGGATTAGGTTTAGGGTTATGGTTGGGGTTGGGGTTGGGATTGGTTTTAGGGTTGGTTTTAGGGTTACTGTTAATGTTTGGATTAGGGTTAGGTTTATGGCTAGGGCGAGGGCTAGGGCTAGACTTAGCGTTAGGGTTAGCGTTAGGGTTAGGCTTAGGGTTAGATTTAGGGTTAGGTTTAGGCTAGGTCTAGGCCTAGGGCTAGGTCAAGGGCTAGGGTTAGGGTTAGGGTTAGGGATAGGGCTAGGGCTAGGGTTAGTGTTAGGGTAAGGGTTGGGGCTAGTACTAGGGTTAGGGTAGGGTGTGTGTTAGGGTTAGGTTTAGGGCTAGGGCTATGATTAGGTTTAGGGTGTGGTTTAGGGTTACGGCTAGGGCTAGGGTTAGGTAGGGTTATGGTTGTGGTTAGGGTTAGGGTTATGGTTATGGCTAGTGCTAGGCGTAAGCTTGCATTAGCGTTAAGGTTAGGATTAGGGCAAAATCTACACTAAGGCTACAGAACTTCCATATACAGCTTCTCGCCACACGCAGGTTACACGTATCCCTAAGCTGCTTCAACTACACTCTGGCTATAGACGCTATATAAAGTATGTCTCCTACACTAAGGTTACAGAACTCCTGTATACAGCTTATCGTTACATCCAGGTGACAGATATCCTGTAAGCTGTGTCTGCTACACTCAGGCTACTGAACTGCACTAAGTATTGTCTGCTACACTCAGGCTACAGAAGCCCTTTAAAGTGCGTCTCCTACACTAAGGTTACTGAATTACCATATACTGATTCTCACTACACACATGTTACAGAACTCCCCGAAGCTGTGTTTGCTACACTCTGCTACTGAACTGTAGTAAGTAGTGTCTACATTGCTACACTCCGTATACCGAATTCTGGGAAGTTGAGCTTCCTACAGTCAGGATACCAAAGCCCTGTACATCTCTTACTCTAAGGACACAGAATTCTTGTATACTGCTTCTCGCTACACACATGTTACAGAACTCCACGAAGCTGCGTCTGCTACACTCAGGCTACTGAACTGCACTAAGTAGTGTCTGCTACTCTCAGGGTACAGAAGCTCTGTAAACTAAATCTCCTTTCTAAGGCGGCAGAACTCCCATATAGTGCTTCTCGTTATATCAGGAGACAGATATGCTGTAAGCTATGTCTGCTACACTCAGGCTGTAAACTGAGTCTCCTACAATAAGGCTATAGAATTCCCATATACTGCTTCTCTACACACATGTTACAGAACTCCCCAAAGCTGTGTATGCTACATTCAGGCTACCAAATGCCAGAAACCTGCGTCTCCTACACTCAGGCTACAGAAGCCCTGTATACTGCTTCTTGCTACACCCAGGTTACAGATATCCCATAAGCTGCGTCTGCTACACTGAGGCTCCCGAACTCCTGCAAGTAGAGTCTCCTACATTCAAGCTAGAGAAGCCTTGTCAACCGCATCTCCTACACTAAGGCTACAGAACTCCCATATACTGCTTCAGGCTACATCCAGGTGACAGATTTCCCCTAAGCTGCATCAGCTACACTCAGGCTACAGAATCCCTGCAAAATGCGTCTCCTACACTAAAGTTAATTAACTCCCGTATACTACTTCTCGCTACACACATGTTACAGGACTCCCAAAACTGCATTGCTACACTCAGGCTACCGAACTCCAGGAAGTGGCGTCTCCTACACTCAGGCTACAGAAGCTCTCTAGACTACGTCTCCTACACTAAGGCTACAGAACTCCCGTATACTGTTTCTTGTTACAACCAGGTTAAAGATATTCCCTCATCTGCGTCTGCTACACTCAGGCTACAGAAGCACTGTAAACTGCATCTCCCACACTTAGGCTACAAAACTGCCCTATACTGCTTCTCGCTGGTGTCATTACAGATATCGCATAAGATGCTTCTGCTACACTCAGGCTACAGATGTGCTGTACGTAGGGTCTCCTA
>CM027401.1:14346413-14374836 GCA_015711505.1 Sylvilagus bachmani | reverse complement strand
TAAACTCCGTCTCCTACACAAATGCTACAAGATTCCCGTATAATGCTTCTCTCTACACACAGGTTGGGGAACTCCCTGAAGCTGCGTCTGCTACACTCAGGCTACTGAACTGCACTAAGTAGTGTCTGCTACACTAAGGTTACAGAAGCTATGTACAGTACGTCTCCTAAAAAAGGCTACAAAATGCCTGTATACTGTTCTCACTAAATCAAGATATAGCTATGCTATTAGCTGCATATGCTACACTCAAGCTACCGAACTCCAGTAAGTAGGGTCTTCTACATTCAAGCTAGAGAAGCCCTGGATACATCTCCTACACTAAGGCTACCAAATTGCTGTATACTGCTTCTTGCTACGTTAGGATTACAGATATACCTTAAGTTGCAGAGGGTACACGTTCTCTTAAGCTGCATCAACTACACTCAAAGATTAGAAGCTATTTAAGCTGCGTGTCCTACACTAAGGATACAGAATTCCTGTATAATGCTTCTCGCTACACACATGTTGCAGTACTCCCCAAAGCTGCATCTTCTACACCCAGGCTTTGAACTGCAGTAAGTAGTGTCTGTTAAAATCAGTCTAGAGAAGCCTTGTAAACTGAGTCTCCTACAATAACGCTATAGAATTCCCATATACTGCTTCTCTCTACACACATGTTGCAGAACTCCCCGAAGCTGCGTCTGCTACATTCAGGCTACCGAACACCGGAAAGCTGTGTCTCCTACTCTCAGGCTACAGAAGCCCTGCATACTGGTTCTTGCTACACCCAGGTTGCAGCTATCCCATAGGCTGCATCTGCTACACTGAGGCTCCTGAACTGCTGCAAGTAGATTCTCCTACATTCAAGCTAGAGAAGCCCTGTCAACCGCATCTGCTACACTAAGGCTACAAGAACTCCCAAACAGTGCTTCTTGTTACATCCAGGTGACAGATATCCCGTCAGCAGTGTGTGCTACACTGAGGCTACTGAACTGTTACTTCTTAAACCCAGGTTAAAGATATTCCCTCACCTGCGTCTGCTACACTCAGGCTACAGAAGCACTGTGAACTGCATCTCCCACACTTAGGCTACAAAACTGCCCTATACTGCTTCTCGCTGGTGTCATTACAGATATCGCATAAGGTTCATCTGCTACACTCAGGCTACAGATGTGCTGTACGTAGGGTCTCCTAATCTCGAGCTATAGAAGCCCTGTAAACCGCAACTTCTACCCTAAGGCTACAGAAATTCCTTATACAGCTTCTCCCTACAGTCAGGCAATGAAAGCTATTTAAACTGCGTCTCCTACACAAACGCTACAAGATTCCCGTATAATGCTTCTCTCTACACACAGGTTGGGGAACTCCCTGAAGCTGCGTCTGCTACACTCAGGCTACTGAACTGCACTAAGTAGTGTCTGCTACACTAAGTTTACAGAAGCTCTGTACATTACGTCTCCAACAATAAGGCTACAAAACGCCCGTATACTGTTTCTCACTAAATCAAGATATAGATGTGCCATAAGCTGCATATGCTACACTCAAGCTACCGAAATCCTGTAAGTAGGGTCTCCTACATTCAAGCTAGAGAAGCCCTGTAAACTGCATCTCTTACATTAAGGCTACAAAACTGCTGTAGACTGCTTCTTGCTACGTTAGGATTACAGATATACCTTAAGTTGCAGAGGGTACACATTCCCTAAAGCTGCATCAACTACACTCAATCATTAGAAGCTATTTAAGCTGCATGTCCTACACTAAGGCTACAGAACTTCCCTATACACCTTCTTGCTACTGAACTGCAGTCAGTAGCATCTACCACACTCAGGCTACAGAAGCTCTCTAAACTGCGTAACCTGCTAAGGCTACAGAATTCCCATACAGTGCTTCTTGGTATATCCAGGTGACAGATTTCCCCTAAGCTGTGTCAGCTACATCCAAGCTACAGAAGTTATCTAAACTGCATGTCCTACCCTAAGTTTGCAGAGCTTTGTATAGTACGTCTCCTACAATAAGGCTACAAAACGCCTGTATACTGCTTCTCACTAGAATCAGGATATAGCTATGCCATAAGCTGCATATGCTATTCAGGCTACCGAAATCCTATAAGTGGGGTCTCCTACATTGAAGCTAGAGAAGCCCTGTTAACTGCATCTCCTACACTAAGGCTACAGAATCCCCTGCACTGCTTCTCATTACATCCAGGTGACAGATTTCCCCTAAGCTGCGTCAGCTACACTACTAGCTATAGAAGATATGTAAAATGAGTCTCCTCCACTAAGGCTATAGAACTCTTGGATACTGCTTCTTGCTACACATAGTTGCAGAACTCCACGAAGCTGTGTCTGCTACACTCAGGCTACAGAAGCACTGTAAACTGCATCTCCCACACTAAGGATACAAAACTGCTGCATACTTCTTCTTGAGACATTAGTATTACAGATATCCTATAAGCTGCTTTTGCTACACTCAGGCTACCGAACTGCTGTAAGTAGGGAATCCTACACTCGAGCTACGGATGCCATGTAAACCACAACTTCTACCCTAAGGCTACAGAACTTCCGTATACAGCTTCTCGCTACACGCACTTTACACATATCCCAAAGCTGCGTCAAGTACACTCAGGCAATAGAAGCTATTTAAACTGTGTCTCCTACTCTAAGGATACAGAATTCCCGTATAATGCTTCTCACTACACACATGTTGCAGAACTCCCTGAAGCTGCGTCTTCTACACCCAGGCTACTGAACTGCATTAAGTAGTGTCTGCTACACTCAGGCTAGGGAAGCCTTGTAAACTGAGTCTCCTACAATAACGCTATAGAATTCCCATATACTGCTTCTCTCTACACACCTGTTGCAGAACTCTCCGAAGCTGCGTCTGCTACATTCAGGCTACCGAACACCGGAAAGCTGTGTCTCCTACTCTCAGGCAACAGAAGCCCTGTATACTGCTTCTCGCTACACCCAGGTTGCAGCTATCCCATAATTCCATCTGCGACACTGAGGCTGCTGAACTCCTGCAAGTAGAGTCTCCTACATTCAAGCTAGAGAAGCCCTGTAAACTGCATCTCCTACACTAGCGCTACAAAACTGCTGTAGACTGCTTCTTGCTACGTTAGGATTACAGATATACCTTAAGTTGCAGAGGGTACACATTCCCTAAAGCTGCATCAACTACACTCAAGCAATGGAAGCTATTTAAGCTGCATCTCCTACACTAAGGCTACAGAACTTCTGTATACAGCTTCTTGCTACTAAACTGCAGTCAGTAGCGTCTACCACACTCAGGCTACAGAAGCTCTCTAAACTGCGTAACCTGCACTAAGGCTACAGAATTCCCATACAGTGCTAATTGGTATATCCAGGTGACAGATTTCCCCTAACCTGTGTCAGCAACATCCAAGCTATAGAAGTTGTCTAAACTGCATGTCCTACCCAAAGTTTGCAGAGCTTTGTATAGTACGTCTCCTACAATAAGGCTACAAAACGCCCGTATACTGCTTCTCACAAGAATCAGGATATAGCTATGCCATAAGCTGCATATGCTACTCAGGCTACCGAACTCCTATAAGTAGGGTCTCCTACATTGAAGCTAGAGAAGCCCTGTTAACTGCATCGCCTACACTAAGGCTACAGAACTCCCCTACACTGCTTCTCATTACATCCAGGTGACAGATTTCCCCTAAGCTGCGTCAGCTACACTACTAGCTATAGAAGATATGTAAAATGAGTCTCCTACACTAAGGCTACAGAACTCTTGGATACTGCTTCTCGCTACACATATGTTGTAGAACTCCACGAAGCTGCGTCTGCTACACTCAGGCTACAGAAGCACTGTGAACTGCATCTCCCACACTAAGGCTACAAAACTGCCACATACTTCTTCTTGAGACATTAGTATTACAGATATCCTATAAGCTGCTTTTGCTACACTCAGGCTACCGAACTGCTGTAAGTAGGGGATCCTACACTCGAGCTACGGATGCCCTGTAAACCACAACTTCCACCCTAAGGGTACAGAACTTCCATAAACAGCTTCTCACTACACGCACTTTACACATATCCCAAAGCTGCGTCAACTACACTCAGGCAATAGAAGCTATTTAAACTGTGTCTCCTACTCTAAGGATACAGAATTCCCATATAATGCTTCTCGCTACACACATGTTGCAGAACTCCCCAAAGCTGCATCTTCTACACCCAGGCTACTGAACTGCAGTAAGTAGTGACTGCTACACTCAGGTTACAGAAGCCTTGTAAACTGAGTCTTCTACAATAACGCTATAGAATTCCCATATACTGCTTCACGCTACATCCAGGTGACAGATTTCCCCTAAGCTGCATCAGCTACACATAGGCTGCAGAAGCCCTGTAAACGGTGTCTCCTACACTAAGGTTACTTAACTCCCGTATACTGCTTCTCTCTACACACATGTTACAGAACTCCCCAAAACTGCGTCTTCTACATTCAGGCTACCAAACTCCGGGAAGTGGCGTCTCCTACACTCAGGCTACAGAAGCTCTCTAGACTACGTCTCCTACACTTAGGCTACAGAACTCCCGTATGCTCTTTCTTGTTACAACCAGGTTAAAGATATTCCCTCATCTGCGTCTGCTACACTCAGGCTACAGAAGCACTGTAAACTGCATCTCCCACACTTAGGCTACAAAACTGCCCTATACTGCTTCTCGCTGGTGTCATTACAGATATCGCATAAGATGCTTCTGCTACACTCAGGCTACAGATGTGCTGTACGTAGGGTCTCCTATTCTTGAGCTATATATAGAAGCCCTGTAAACCACAACTTCTACCCTTAGGCTACAGAAATTCCTTATACAGCTTCTCCCTACGGTCAGGCAATGAAAGCTATTTAAACTGCGTCTCCTACACAAACGCTACAAGATTCCCGTATAAAGCTTCTCTCTACACACAGGTTGCGGAACTCCCTGAAGCTGCGTCTGCTACACTCAGGCTACTGAACTGCACTAAGTAGTGTCTGCTACACTAAGGTTACAGAAGCTATGTACAGTATGTCTCCAACAATAAGGCTACAAAACGCCCGTATACTGTTTCTCACTAAATCAAGATATAGCTATGCCATAAGCTTCATATGCTACACTCAAGCTACCGAAATCCTGTAAGTAGGGTCTCCTACATTCAAGCTATAGAAGCCCTGTAAACTGCATCTCCTACACTAAGGCTACAAAACTGCCGTAGACTGCTTCTTGCTACGTTAGGATTACAGATATACCTTAAGTTGCAGAGGGTACACATTCTCTAAAGCTGCATCAGCTACACTCAAGCAATAGAAGCTATTTAAGCTGCATGTCCTACACTAAGGCTACAGAACTTCTGTATACAGCTTCTTGCTACATTCATGCTACTGAACTGCACTCAGTAGCGTCTACCACACTCAGGCTACAGAAGCTCTCTAAACTGCGTAACCTGCTAAGGCTACAGAATTCCCATACAGTGCTTCTTGGTATATCCAGGTGACAGATTTCCCCTAAGCTGTGTCAGCTACATCCAAGCTACGGAAGTTATCTAAACTTCATGTCCTACCCTATGTTTGCAGAGCTTTGTATAGTACGTCTCCTACAATAAGGCTACAAAACGCCCGTATACTGCTTCTCACAAGAATCAGGATATAGCTATGCCATAAGCTGCATATGCTACTCAGGCTACCGAACTCCTATAAGTAGGGTCTCCTACATTCAAGCTAGAGAAGCCCTGTTAACTTCATCTCCTACACTAAGGCTACAGAATCCCCTGCACTGCTTCTCATTACATCCAGGTGAACAGATTTCCCCTAAGCTGCGTCAGCTACACTACTAGCTATAGAAGATATGTAAAATGAGTCTCCTACACTAAGGCTACAGAACTCTTGGATACTGCTTCTCGCTACACATATGTTGCAGAACTCCACGAAGCTGCATCTGCTACACTCAGGCTACAGAAGCACTGTAAACAGCATCTCCCACACTAAGGATACAAACCTGCCGCATACTGCTTCTTGAGACATTAGTATTACAGATATCCTATAAGCTGCTTTTGCTACACTCAGGCTACTGAACGGCTGTAAGTAGGGAATCCTACACTCGAGCTACGGATGCCATGTAAACCACAACTTCTACCCTAAGGGTACAGAACTTCCATATACAGCTTCTCACTACACGCACTTTACACATATCCCAAAGCTGCGTCAACTACACTCAGGCAATAGAAGCTATTTAAACTGTGTCTCCTACACTAAGGATATAGAATTCCCGTATAATGCTTCTTGCTACACACATGTTGCAGAACTCCCCGAAGCTGCACCTGCTACATTCAGCCTACTGAACTGCAGTAAGTAGTGTCTGCTACACTCAGGCTACAGAACCCTTGTAAACTGGGTCTCCTACAATAATGCTATAGAATTCCCATATACTGCTTTTCTATACACACATGATCCAGAACTCCCCAAAACTGCGTCTTACACACTCAAGCTACCGAACTCCGGGAAGTGGCGTCTCCTACACTCAGGCTACAGAAGCTCTCTAGACTACGTCTCCTACACTAAGGCTACAGAACTCCCGTATACTGTTTCTTGTTACACCAAGGTTACAGATATTCCCTCATCTGGGTCTGCTATACTCAGGCTACAGAAGCACTGTAAACTGCATCTCCAACACTTAGGCAACAAAACTGCCATATACTGCTTCTCGCTGGTGTCATTACAGATATCGCATAAGATGCATCTGCTATGATCAGGCTACAGATGTGCTGTACGTAGGGTCTCCTATTCTCGAGCTATAGAAGCCCTGTAAACTGCAACTTCTACCCTAAGGCTACAGAAATTCCTTATACAGCTTCTCCCTACAGTCAGGCAAAGAAAGCTATTTAAACTGCATCTCCTAAACAAACTCTACAAGATTCCCGTATAATGCTACTCTCTACACACAAGTTGGGGTACTCCCTGAAGCTGCGTCTGCTACACTCAGGCTACTGAACTGCACTAAGTTGTGTCTGCTACACTAAGGTTACAGAAGCTCTGTACAGTACGTCTCCTATCTTAAGGCTACAAAACGCCTCTATATTGTTTCTCACTGAATCAAGATATAGCTATGCCATAAGCTGCATATTCTACACTCAAGCTACCGAACTCCTGTAAGTAGGGTCTCCTACATTCAAGCTAGAGAAGCCCTGTAAACTGCATCTCCTACACTAAGGCTACAAAACTGCTGTAGACTGCTTCTTGCTACGTTAGGATTACAGATATACCTTAAGTTGCAGAGGGTACACATTCCCTAAAGCTGCATCAACTACACTCAAGCATTAGAAGCTATTGAAGCTGTGTCTCCTACACTAAGGCTACAGAACTTCTGTATACAGCTTCTTGCTACTGAACTGCAGTCAGTAGCATCTACCACACTCAGCCTACAGAAGCTCTCTAAACTGCATAACCTGCACTAAGGCTACAGAATTCCCATACAGTTCTTCTCGGTATATCCAGGTGACAGATTACCCATAACCTGTGTCAGCTACATCCAAGCTACAGAAGTTATCTAAACTGCATGTCCTACCCTAAGTTTGCCGAGCTTTGTATAGTACATCTCCTACAATAAGGCTACAAAATGCCCGTATACTGCTTCTCACTAGAATCAGGATATAGCTATGCCATAAGCTGCATATGCTACTCAGGCTACCGAACTCCTATAAATAGGATCTCCTACATTGAAGCTAGAGAAGCCCTGTTAACTGCATCTCCTACACTAAGGCTACAGAATCCCCTACATGGTTCTCGTTACTTCCAGGTGACAGATTTCCCCTAAGCTGCGTCAGCTACACTACTAGCTATAGAAGACATGTAAAATGAGTCTCCTACACTAAGGCTATAGAACTCTTGGATACTACTTCTCGCTACACACATGTTGCAGAACTCCCCAAAGCTGCATCTTCTACACCCAGGCTACTGAACTGCAGTAAGTAGTATCTGCTACACTCAGGCTACAGAAGCCTTGTAAACTGAGTCTTCTACAATAACGCTATAGAATTCCCATATACTGCTTCTCTCTACACACATGTTGCAGAACTCCCCGAAGCTGCATCAGCTACACACAGGCTACAGAAGCCCTGTAAACGGTGTCTCCTACACTAAGGTTACTTAACTCCCGGATACTGCTTCTCTCCACACACATGTTACAGAACTCCCCAAAACTGCGTCTTCTACACTCAGGCTACCGAACTCCGGGAAGTGGCGTCTCCTACACTAAGGCTACAGAATTCCCGTAATACTGTTTCTTGTTACACCCAGGTTACGGGTTAGAGCTAGGGCTACGGTTAGGGTTAGGTTTAGGTTTAGCGTTAGGGATAGGGCTAGGGTTGGGGATAGGGTTAGGGTTAGAGTTTTGGTTAGGGTTAGAGGTAGGGTTAGAATTAGGGTTAGGGCTAGGGCTAGAGCTAGGATTAGGGTTAGGTCTAGCGCTAGGGCTATGGTTAGGGTTAGGGCTAGTGCTGGGGTTAGGGTTAGGTTTAGGGTTAGGGTTAGGGCTAGCGTTAGGTTTAGGGTTAGGGTTAGTGTTAGGGTTAGTTCTTGGGGTAGGTCAAGGGCTAGCGCTAGGGTTAGGGTTACGATTAGGGGTTGGGCTAGGTCTATGGTTAGGGTTAGATTTAGGGTTAGAGCTAGGGCTAGGATTAGTGTTAGGTTTAGGTTTTGGGCTAGGGTTAAGGTTAGGGATAGGGTTAGTGTTAGGGTTAGGTTTAGGGTTAGGGATAGGGTTAGGGTTTGGATTAGGGTTAGGGCTAGGGCTAGGGCCAGGGTTATGGTTATGGTTAGGGTTCGGGCTAGTGCTAGGGTTAGGGTTAGGCTTAGCTCTAAGGCTAGTGCTAGGGTTAGGGTTAGATTTAGGACTAGGGCCAGGGTTAGGTCTAGGTTTAGTGTTAGGGTTAGGGTTATCACTAGGTCTAGGGCTCGGGTTAGAGTTAGGGTTACTGTTTGGGCTAGGGCTAGGGCTAGGTTTAGGATTAGGGTTAGCGTTAGGGCTAGGGTTACAGTTAGGGTAAGGTTTAGGGCTAGGGCTAGGGTTAGGGTTAGGGTTAGGGTTAGGGCTAGTGCTAGGGTGAAGGATATGGTTATGTTAAGGGCTAGGGCCAGGGCTAGGGCTATGGTTAGGGTTATGGTTAGTGTTAGGTTTAGAACTAGGGCTAGGGTTAGGCTTAGGGTTAGGGCTATGTTAGGGTTAGGGTTAGGGTTAGGGCTAGGGCTAGGGTTAGGGTTAGAGCTAGGGTAGGGTTAGGGTTAATTTTAGGTTTAGGGCTAGGGATAGGGCTAAAGTTAGGGATAGGGATAGGGTTAGGGTTATGGTTAGGGTTAGGGATAGTGTTAGGGTTAGGTTTAGGACTAGGGCTAGGGCTAGGGCTAGGGTTAAGGTTAGGTTTAGAGCTAGGGCTAGGGTTAGGGTTAGGGCTAGGGCTAGGGATAGGTTTAGGGTTAGGGTTAGGTTTACAGCTAGGGGTAGGGTTAGGGCTAGTGCTATGGTGAAGGATATGGTTAGGTTAAGGGCTAGGGCCAGGGCTAGGGCTATGATTAGGGTTAGGGTTAGGGTTAGGGTTAGGTTTAGAGCTAGGGCTAGGGTAGGTTTAGGTTTAGGGTTAGGGTTAGGGCTAGGGTTAGGGTAAGGGTTAGGTTTAGGGCTAGGGCTAGGGCTATGGCTAGGGTTAGGGTTAGGGTTAGTACTAGGGCTAGGGCTAGGGCTAGGGCTAGGGCTAGGGCTAGGGTTAGGGTTAGAGCTAGGGTAGGGTTAGGGTTAGTTTTAGGGTTAAGGCTAGGGCTAGGGTTAGGGAGAGGGTTAGGGTTAGGGTTAAGTTTAGGGTTAGGGTTAGGGATAGGGTTAGGGTTAGGTTTAGGGCTATGGCTAGGGCTAGGTTTAGGGTTAGGGTTAGGGCTAATGCTAGGGCTAGGGTTAGGGTTAGGGCTAGGGCTAGTGATAGGTTTAGGGTTAGGGTTAGGTTTACAGCTAGGGTTAGGGTTAGGGTTAGTTTTAGGCTTAGGCCTAGGGCTAGGGTTAGGGATAGGGTTGGTTTTAGGCTTAGGGCTAGGGCTAGGGTTAGGGATAGGGTTAGGGCTAGGACTAGGGTTCGGGTTGCGATTAGGGTTAGGGCTAGGTATATGATCAGGTTTCGGGTTAGGGTTAGAGTTAGAGATAGGGCTAGGGTTAGGGTTAGGGTTAGGCTTAGGCTTAGGGTTAGGGCTAGGACTAGGTTTAGGGTAGGATTTGGGTTAGGTTTTGGGTTCGGTTTAGAGCTAGGCCTAGGGTTACCGTTAGGGTTAGGGCTAAGCTAGGGCTAGGGTTTGTTTTAGGGTTAGGTAAGGCTAGGGTCAGGGCTATGGCTAGGATTAGGGTTAGGTTTAGGGCTTAAGCTAGGGCTAGGGTTAGGGTTAGTGTTAAGGTTAGGGTTAAGGTTAGGGCTAGGGCCAGTGCTAGGGCTAGGATTAGGGTTAGGGTTAGTGTTAGGGTTAGGTTTAGGGTTAGGGATAGGGTTAGGGTTAGGGATATAGTTAGGGTAAGGTTTAGGGTTACGGTTAGGGTTAGGTTTATGGTTAGGGTTAGGGTTACAGCTAGCGTTAGTTTTGGGGTTAGGGCTAGGGCTACGGTTAGGTTCAGGTTTAGGGCTAGGGCTGGGGTTAGGGATAGGGTTAGGGTTAGGGTTAGGGTTAGGGTTAGGGCTAGGGTTAGGGATAGGGTTAGGGCTAGGGTCACGATTAGGGTTAGTGCTAGGGCTAGGGCTAGGATTCGGGTTAGGGCTTGGAAAAGGCTAGGGTAAGGTTTAGGGTTAGGACTAGGTTTGGGGTTTGCATGGGTGTTGGAGTGGGGTTGGGTTTGGAGGTAGAGTTAGGTTTGGGGTTGGGGTTAGGGTTAGGGTTAGGGTTGGGACTAGGGCTAGGAGTAGGACTAGGGGTAGGGCTAGGTCTAGCTCTAGGGTTAGCATTAGGGTTAGGGTTAGTGTTAGAGTTAGAGTTACGGCTAGTGTTTGGTTTAGGGCTAGGTTTAGGGTTAGGGTTAGGTTTAGGGCTAGGGCTACGGTTAGGGTTAGGTTTAGGGCTAGGGCTAGGGCTAGTGCTAGTGTTATGGTTAGGGTTAGGGTTAGAGCTAGGGCTATGGTTAGGTTTAGGTTTAGGGTTAGGGCTAGGGCTAGGGTTAGGGATAGGGTTAGGGTACGTGTTAGGGTTAGGGCTTGAAGTTGGGTTAGGATTAGGGTTAGGGCTAATGCTAGTGCTAGGGTTAGGGTTATGCCTAGGGCTATCGTTAGGTTTAGGGTTAGGTCTAGGGTTAGGGTTGAGGTTAGGGCTAGGGCTAGGGCTAGGGCTAGGGCTAGGGTTAGGTTTAGGTTTATGATTAGGGCTAGTGCTAGGGTTAGGGATAGGGTTAGGTTTAGGGATAGGCTTAGGGTTAGGATAAGGGTTAGGGTTAGGGCTAGGACTAGGGCTAGGATTTGGGTTAGGGTTAGGTTTAGGGCTAGGGTTAGGTTTAACGTTAATGTTTGGGTTAGGGTTAGGCCTAGGGCTAGGTTTACCGATAGGGTTAGGGTTAGGCCTAGGGCTAATTTAGGGCTAAGGCCAGAGTTTGGGTTATGATTAGGTTGTTGTGGCGGTGGTTTGGAGGTAGAGTTAGGGTTGGGGTTGGGGTTGGGGTTAGGGTTAGGGTTAGGGATAGGGTTAGGGTTATGTTAGGGTTAGGGTTAGAACTAGGGCTAGGGTTAGAGTTAGGTTTAGGTTTAGCGTTAGGGCTAGGGCTAGGGTTGGGGATAGGGTTAGGGTTAGGGTTTTGGTTAGGGTTAGGGATAGGGTAAGGGTTAGGGTTAGGGTTAGGGCTAGGATTAGGGTTAGGGATAGTGCTAGGGCTAGGGTTTTGGTTATGGTTAGGGTTAGGGCTAGGGCTAGGGTTAGGCTTAGGGTTAGTGATAGCGCTAAGGCTAGGTCTAGGGTTAGGGTTAGGGTTAGGTTTAGGGCTAGGGCCAGGGCTAGGTCTAAGTTTAGGTTTAGGGTTAGCGTTAGCACTAGGTCTAGGGCTAGGGTTAAGGTTAGGGTTACTGTTTGCGTAATGGCTAGGGCTAGGTTTTGGGTTAGAGCTAGGGCTACGGTTAGGGTACGGTTTAGAGCTAGGGCTAGGTTTAGGGTTAGGGTTAGGGTTAGGGTTAAGGTTAGGTTTAGGGCTAGTGCTAGGGTTAAGGATATGGTTAGGTTTAGGGCTAGGGCCAGAGATAGGGCTATGGTTAGGGTTAGGGTTAGGGTTAGTGTTAGGGCTAGGGCTAGGGTTAGGGTTAGGGTTAGGGTTAGGGTTAGGGCTAGGGTTAGGTCTAGGGTTGGGTTTGGGTTAGGGTTAGGACTAGGGTTAGGGTTAGGGTTAGTGCCAGGGCTAGGGCCAGGGCTACGGCCAGTGTTAGGAATAGCTTTAGCGCTAGGTCTCTGGTTCGGGTTAGGGTTAGAGTTGGGGATAGGGTTAGGGTTAGGGTTATGTTTAGGGCTATGGCTAGGGTTAGGGATAGCGTTAGGGTTAGGGCAATGCGAGGGCTAGGGCTAGGGTTAGGGTTAGGGTTAGGGTTAGATTTTGGGCTAGGGCTAGGGCTAGGGTTAGGGTTAGGGTTATGGTTTAGGCTAGGGCTAGGGCTATGGTTAGTGTTAGGGCTAGGGCTAGGGCTAGGGTTAGGGTTAGGGTTAGGGTTAGTGTTAGGGCTATGGCTAGGTTTAGGGATAGTGTTAGGGTTAGGGCTAGGGCCAGGGCTCGGGCTAGGATTACGTTTAGGTTTAGGGTTAGGCTTAGGGCTAGGGCTAGGGTTATTGTTAGGATTAGGGTTAGGTCTATGGCTAGGGTTAGGGAAATGGTTAGCTTTATGGCTATGTTCAGGGCTTGTGCTAGGGTTAGGTTTAGGGTTAGGGTTAGGGTTAGGGTTAGGGCTAGGGCTAGGGCTTTGGCTAGGTCTAGGGTTAAGTTTAAGGCTATGGCTATGATTATGGTTAGGGTTAGGGCTAGGTCTTCGGTTAGGGTTAAGTTTGGTGTTAGAGCTAGGTCTTGGGCTAGGTTTCGGGTTTTGTTAGGGTTAGTGTTAATGTTAGCATTTGGGCTAGGACTAGGGTTAGGGATAGGGTTAGGGTTAGGGCTAGGGCTAGCATTAGGGTTAGGGCTAATGCTAGGGCTAGGGTTAGGGTTAGGGCTAGGGCTAGGGTTAGGGTTTGGGTTAGGTTTACAGCTAGGGTTAGGTTTAGGGCTAGGGCTAGGGCTAGGTCTAGGGTTCGGGTTATGATTAGGGTTAGGTCTAGGTCTATGGTTAGTGTTCAGGTTAGGTTTAGAGTTAGAGCTAGGGCTAGAGTTAGGGTTAGGTTTACGGGTAGTTCTAGGGCTAGGGCTAAGGATAGGGTTAGGGTTAGGCTTAGGCTTAGGGTTAGGTCTAGGGCTAGGGTTACGGTTAGGATTTGAGTTAGGGTTTGGGTTAGGGTTAGGGATAGGGCTAGGGCTAGGGCTAGGGTTCGGGTTACGATTAGGGTTAGGGCTAGGTCTATGATTAGGGTTCGTGTTAGGGTTAGAGTTAGACCTAGGGCTAGGGTTAGGTTTAGGTTAGGGTTAGTTCTAGGGCTAGGGCTAGGGATAGGGTTAGGGTTTGGGATAGGGTTATGGTTAGGGCTAGGGCATGGGTTAGGGATTGGGTTAGGGTTAGGATTACGGTTATGTTTAGGGCTATGGCTAGGTCTAGGATTAGGATTAGGGTTAGGGTTAGGGTTAGGGCTATTGATAGGGCTAGGGTTAGGATTAGGGTTAGGGTTAGGGTTTGGGTTAGGGTTAGGGCTAGGCCTAGTGTTAGGGGTAGGGTTAGTGCTACAGCTACGACTAGCGTTTGTTTTAGGGTTAGTGTTAGGGCCAGGGCTATGGCTAGGATTATGGTTAGGTTTAGAGCTAGTGTAGGGTTAGAGTCAGTTTTAGGCTTAGGGCGAGGGCTAGGGTTAGGGAATGTGTTGGTTTTAGGCTTAGGGCTAGGGCTAGGGTTAGGGATAGGGATAGGGTTATGATTAGGGTTAGGGCTAGGTCTATTATTAGGGTTCGTGTTAGGTTTAGAGTTAGACCTAGGGCTCGGGTTAGGGTTAGGTTTAGGGTTAGTTCTAGGGCTAGGGCTAGGGATAGTGTTAGGGTTAGGCTTAGGCTTAGGGTTAGGGCTAGGGCTAGGTCTAGGGTTAGTTTTATATTTAGGCTAAGGCTAGGGCTAGGGTTAGGGTTGGGGTAAGGTTAGGGCTATGGCCAGGGCTAGTTCTAGGATTAGGGTTAGGATTAGTGCTAGGGGTTAGGCTAGGACTAGGGTCAGGGCTAGGGCAAGGGTCAGGGCTAGGGCTAGGGTTTGGAATAGGGTTAAGGCTAGGTCTCTGATTAGGTTTAGGTTTAGGTTTAGAGCTGGGGCTAGGGTTAGGGTTCGGGTTAGTGTTCGGTTTCTGGTTAGGTTTAGCGTTAGTGTTGGGGTTTGCGTTGTGGTTGGGGTGGCGTAGGGTTTGGAAGTAGAGTTAGGTTTGGGGTTGGGGTTGGGGTTAGGATTAGGGTTAGGGTTAGAGCTGTGGCTGGGACTAGGAGTAGTGTTAGGGCTAGGGTTAGCGCTAGGGTTAGGGTTAGGGTGAGGTTTAGGGTTAGGGCTAGGGTTAGGGGTACAGATAGGTCTAGGGTTATGGTTATGGCTACGGTTTGCCTTAGGTTTAGGTTTAGGGTTAGGTTTAGGGTTAGGGCTAGGGATACGTTTAGGGTTAGAGTTAGGGCTAGGGCTAGGGCTTGGCTAGGGTTACGGATAGGGTTATGGTTAGGGCTAGGGCAAGGGTTAGGGATTGGGTTAGGGTTAGGATTAGGGTTATGTTTAGGGCTATGGCTAGGTCTAGGGCTAGGATTAGGATTAGGATTAGGGTTAGGGTTAGGGTTAGGGTTAGGGTTAGGGTTAGGGCTAGGGTTTGGGTTAGGGTTAGGGTTAGGTCTAGGGATAGGGCTAGGGTTTGGATTTGGGTTAGTGTTTGCGTTAGGGTTAGGGCTAGGCCTAGGGTTAGGGTTAGGTTTAGGGTTAGGGTTAGGGCTAAGGCTAGGGCTAGGGTTTGTTTTAGGGTTAGGGTTAGGGCTAGGGCAGCGTTATGGCTAGGATTAGGGTTAGGTTGAGAGGTAGTGTAGGGTTAGGGTTACTTTTAGGCTTAGGGCTAGGGCTAGGGTTAGGGATAAGGTTAGGGTTAGGGTTCGGGCTAGGGTTAGGGTTAGGGCTAGGGCTAGGGCTAGGGCTAGGGCTAGGGCTAGGGTTCATTTTAGGATTAGGGCTAAGGCTAGGGCTAGTGTTTGTTTTAGGGTTAAAGTTAGGGCTAGGGCCAGGGCTATGGCTAGGATTAGGGTTAGGTTTACAGCCAGTGTAGGGTTAGGGTCAGTTTTAGGCTTAGGGCGAGGGCTAGGGATAGGGATAGGGTTGGTTTTAGGCTTAGGACTAGGGCTAGTGTTAGGGATAGGGTTAAGTCTAGGGCTAGGGTTCGTGTTACGATTAGGGTTAGGGCTAGGTGTATGATCAGGTTTCGGGTTAGGGTTAGAGTTAGAGATAGGGCTAGAGTTTGTGAAGGATTAGCGTTAGCTTTAGGGCTAGGGCTAGGGCTATGGCTAGGGCTAGGGTTAGGGTTAGGTTTAGGGTTAGGACTAGAGTTAGAGTTAGGTTAACGGTTATGGCTAGGGGTATGGCTAGGCCTGGGCTAGGTTTAAGGTTACGTTTAGGGTTAGGGCTAGGGCTAGTGCTAGTGTTAGGGTTAGCGTTAGGGTTAGGGATAGGTTTAGGGTTAGGTTTAGGGTTAGGGCTAGAAGTAGGGTTAGGATTAGGGTTAGGGCTAATGCTAGGGCTAGGGTTAGGGTTAGGGCTAGGGCTAGCGTTAGGTTTAGGGTTAGGTATAGGGTTAGGGTTGGGGTTAGGTTTTGGGCTAGGGCTAGGGCTAGGGTTAGGGATAGGGTTAGGGTTTGAGTTAGAGATAGGGCTAGGGTTAGGGTTAGGGTTAGGGTTAGAGCTAGGGCTAGGCTTTGGTTTAGGTTTATGATTAGGGCTAAGGCTAGGGTTAGGGTTTAGGGTTAGGGTTAGGGTTAAGTTTAGGGATAGGCTTAGGGTTAGGTTTAGGGCTAGGATTAGGGCTAGGATTAGGGTTACGGTTAGGTTTAGGGCTAGGGTTAGGTTTAATGTTAATGTTTGGGTTAGGGTTAGGGCTAGGGCTAGGTTTACCTATAGGGTTAGGGTTAGGCCTAGGGCTAAGTTAGGGCTAAGTCTAGGGTTTGGGTTATGATTAGGTTGTTGTGGCGGTGGTTTGGAGGTAGAGTTAGGGTTGGGGTTGGGGTTGGGGTTAGGGTTAGGGTTAGGGATAGGGTTAAGTTTAAGGCTATGGCTATGATTATGGTTAGGGTTAGGGCTAGGGTTAGAGTTAGGTTTAGGTTTAGCATTAGGGCTAGGGCTAGGGTTGGGGATAGGGTTAGGGTTAGAGTTTTGGTTAGGGTTAGGGATAGAAAGGGTTAGGGTTAGGGTTAGGTTTAGTACTAGGGCTAGGGCTAGGGTTAGGGTTACGATTAGGGTTTGGGCTAGGTCTATGGTTAGGGTTGGGGTTAGGTTTAGGGTTTGGGCTAGGGTTAGGGTTAGGGATAAGGTTAGGGTTAGGGTTAAGTTTAGGGTTAGGGATAGGGTTAGGGTTAGGATTAGGGTTAGGGCTAGGGCTAGGACTAGGGTTTTGGTTATGGTTAGGGTTTGGGCTAGGGATAGGGTTAGGGTTAGTGATAGCGCTAAGGCTAGGTCTAGGGTTCGGGTTAGCGTTAGGTTTAGGGCTAGGGCCAGGGCTAGGTCTAAGTTTAGGGTTAGGATTAGGGTTAGCGCTAGGTCTAGGGCTAGGGTTAGGGTTAGGGTTACTGTTTTGGCTATGGCTATGGCTAGGGCTAGCTTTTGGGTTAGAGCTAGGGCTACGGTTAGGGTACGGTTTAGAGCTAGGGCTAGGTTTAGGATTAGGGTTAGGGTTAGGGTTAAGGTTAGGTTTAGGGCTAGTGCTAGGGTTAAGGATATGGTTAGGTTTAGGGCTAGGGCCAGAGATAGGGCTGTGGTTATGGTTAGGTTCAGGGTTAGTGTTAGGGCTAGGGCTAGGGTTAGGGTTAGGGTTAGGGTTAGGGCTAGGGTTAGGTCTAGGGTTGGGTTTGGGTTAGGGTTAGGACTAGGGTTAGGGTTAGTGTTAGTGCCAGGGCTAGGGCCAGGGCTACGGCTAGTGTTAGGAATAGCTTTAGCGCTAGGTCTCTGGTTCGGGTTAGGGTTAGAGCTGGGGATAGGGTTAGGATTAGGGTTATGTTTAGGGCTATGGCTAGGGTTAGGGATAGCGTTAGGGTTAGGGCAATGTGAGGGCTAGGGCTAGGGTTAGGGTTAGGGTTAGGGTTAGGGTTTGGGCTAGGATTAGGGCTACGGTTAGGGTTATGGTTTAGGCTAGGGCTAGGGTTACTGTTAGGGCTAGGGCTAGAGCTAAGGTTAGGGTTAGGGTTAGGGTTAGGGTTAGGGTTAGGGTTAGGGTTAGTGTTAGGGCTATGGCTAGGGTTAGGGATAGTGTTAGGTTTAGGGCTAGGGCCAGGGCTCGGGCTAGGATTAGGTTTAGGGTTAGGGTTAGGCCTAGGGCAGGGCTAGGGTTAGGGTTAGAATTAGGGTTAGGGCTATGTCTAGGGTTAGGGAAATGGTTAGCTTTGTGGCTAGGTTCAGGGCTTGTGCTAGGGTTAGGTTTAGGGTTAGGGTTAGGGTTAGGGTTAGGGCTAGGGCTAGGGCTAGTTTTAAGGTTAAGGCTATGGCTATGATTATGGTTAGGGTTAGGGCTAGGTCTTCAGTTAGAGTTAAGTTTGGTGTTAGAGCTAGGTCTAGGGCTAGGTTTCGGGTTAGGTTAGAGTTAGTGTTAATGTTAGTGTTTGTGCTAGGACTAGGGTTAGGTATAGGGTTAGGGTTAGGGCTAGGGCTAGCATTAGGGTTAGGGCTAATGCTAGGGCTAGGGTTAGGGTTAGTACTAGGGCTAGGGTTAGGGTTAGGGTTAGGGTTAGGGTTAGGGTTAGGGTTAGGGTTAGGTTTACAGCTAGGGTTAGGGTTAGGGCCAGGGCTAGGGCTAGGTCTAGGGTTCGGGTTACGATTAGGGTTTGGTCTAGGTCTATGGTTAGGGTTCGGTTTTGGGTTAGAGTTAGAGCTAGGGCTATGGTTTGGTTTAGGGTTAGTTCTAGGGCTAGGGATAAGGATAGGGTTAGGCTTTGGCTTAGGGTTAGGGCTAGGGCTAGGGTTACGGTTAGGATTTGGGTTTGGGTTTGGGTTAGGTTAAGGGCTAGGGCCAGGGTTTGGGTTACGATTAGGGTTAGGGCTAGGTCTATGGTTAGGGTTCGTGTTAGGGTTAGAGTTAGACCTAGGGCTAGGGTTAGGGTTAGGTTTAGGTTTAGTTCTAGGGCTAGGGCTAGGGATAGGGTTAGGGTTAGGCTTAGGCTTAGGGTTAGGGCTAGGGCTAGGGTTAATTTTATGTTTAGGGCTAAGGCTAGGGCTAGGGTTAGGGTTGTGGTAAGGTTAGGGGTAGGGCCAAGGCTACTCTAGGATTAGGGTTAGGATTAGTTCTAGGGCTAAGGCTAGGGCTAGAGTCAGGGCTAGGGCTAGGGCTAGGGCTAGGGCTAGGGCTAGTGTTTGGAATAGGGTTAAAGCAATGTCTCTGATTAGGTTTAGGGTTAGGTTTAGAGCTGGGGCTAGGGTTAGGGTTCGGGTTCGTGTTCGGTTTCGGGTTAGGTTTAGGGTTAGTGTTGGGGTTTGCATTGGGTTTTGGGTAGCGTAGGGTTTGGAGGTAGAGTTAGGTTTGGGGTTGGGGTTAGGGTTAGGGTTAGGGTTAGGGTTAGGGCTAAGGCTGGGACCTGGAGTAGTGTTAGGGCTAGGTCTAGGGCTAGGGTTAGGGATAGGTTTAGGGCTAGGGTTAGGGGTACAGATAGGTCTAGGTTATGGTTATGGCTAGGGTTTGCTTTAGGTTTAGGTTTAGGGTTAGGTTTAGGGTTAGGGCTAGGGCTACGTTTAGGGTTAGAGTTAGGGCTAGGGCTAGGGCTAGGGCTAGGGTTAGGGATTGGGTTAGGGTTAGGATTAGGGTTATGTTTAGGGCTATGGCTAGGTCTAGGTCTAGGATTAGGGTTAGGGTTAGGGTTAGAGTTAGGGTTAGGGCTAGGGTTTGGGTTAGGGTTAGGGTTAGGTCTAAGAATAGGGCTAGGGTTTGGTTTTGGGTTAGGGTTTGCGTTAGGGTTAGGGCTAGGCCTAGGGCTAGGGTTTGTTTTAGGATTAAAGTTAGGGCTAGTTCCAGGGCTATGGCTAGGATTAGGGTTAGGTTTAGAGCTAGTGTAGGGTTAGGGTTAGTTTTAGGCTTAGGGCTAGGGCTATGGTTAGTGATAGAGTTGGTTTTAGGCTTAGGGCTAGGGCTAGGGTTAGGGATAGGGTTAGGGCTACGGCTAGGGTTCGGGTTACGATTAGGGTTAGGGCTAGGTATATGATCAGGTTTCGGGTTAGGGTTAGAGTTAGAGATAGGGCTAGGTTTAGGGATAGGGTTAGGGTTAGTGTTAGGCTTAGGCTTAGGGTTAGGGCTAGGACTAGGGTTAGGGTAGGATTTGGGTTAGGTTTTGGGTTCGGTTTTGGGCTAGGCCTAGGGTTACGGTAGGGTTATGGCTAAGCTAGGGCTAGGGTTTTTTTAGGGTTAGGGTTAGGGCTAGAGCCAGGGCTATGGCTAGGATTAGGGTTAGGTTTAGGGCTCAAGCTAGGGCTAGGGTTAGGGTTAGTGTTAAGGTTAGGGTTAAGGTTAGGGCTAGGGTCAGGGCTAGGACTGGGATTATGGTTAGGGTTAGAGCTAGGGCTAGGGTTAGGGTTAGGGTTAGGGTTAGGGTTAGTGTTAGGGCTAGGGCTAGGGTTAGGGATAGGGTTAGGGTAAGTGTTAGGGTTAGGGTTAGGGTTAGGGTTAGGGTTAGGGTTAGGGTTACGGCTAGCGTTAGGGTTGGGGTTAGGGCTAGGGCTAGGGTTAGGGCTAGGGTTAGGGTTAGGGTTAGGGTTAAGGTTAGTGTTAGGGATAGGGAAGGGTTAGGGGTAGGGTTACAATTAGGGTTAGGGCTAGTGCTAGGGCTAGGATTCGGGTTAGGGCTCGGAATAGGGCTAGGGTAAGGGTTAGTGTTATGGCTAGGTTTGGGGTTTGATTGGGGGTTGGAGTGGCGTTGTTTTTGGAGGTAGAGTTAGGTTTGGGCTTGGAGTTGGGGTTATGGTTTTGGTTAGTGTTGGGACTAGGGCTAGGAGTAGGACTAGGGTTAGGGCTAGGTCTAGCTCTAGGGTTATGATTAGGGTTAGGGTTAGTGTTAGGGTTAGGGTTAGGGTTAGGGTTAGGGTTAGTGTTTGGTTTAGGGTTAGGGTTAGGGCTAGGGCTACGGTTTGGGTTAGGTTTAGGGCTAGGGCTAGGGCTAGGGCTAGGGTTTGGGATAGGGTTAGGGTTAGGTTTAGGGCTAGAACTAGGGTTAGGGCTACGCATAGGGATAGGATTAGGGTTAGGTTTAGGGCTAGGGCTAGGGCTATGACTAGGGCTAGGGTTAGGGTTAGGGTAATGGTTATGGCTAGGGCTATGGCTAGGGCTAGGTTTATGGTTAGGTTTAGAGTTAGGGCTAGTGCTAGTGTTAGGGTTAGGGTTAGGGTTAGGTTTAGAGCTAGGGTAGGGCTAGGGTTAGGTTTAGGTTTAGGGTTAGGGCTAGGGCTAGGGTTAGGGATAGGGTTAGGGTTAGGGTTAGGGATAGGGTTAGTGTTAGGGTTAGGGTTAGAGCTAGAAGTAGGGTTAGGATTAGCGTTAGGGCTAATGCAAGGGCTAGGGTTAGGGTTAAGGCTAGGGCTAGCATTAGGTTTAGGGTTAGGTCTAGGGTTAGGGTTGGTGATAGGGCTAGGGCTAGGGTTAGGGATAGGGTTAGGGTTGGAGTTAGGGTTAGGGTTAGGGTTAGGTTTAGAGCTAGGGCTAAGGTTAGGTTTAGGTTTATGATTATGGCTAGGGCTAGGGTTAGGGATAGATTTAGGGTTTAGGGTTAGGGTTAGGGTTAGGTTTAGGGATAGGCTTAGGGTTAGGATTAGGGTTAGGGTTAGGGCTAGGACTAGGGCTAGGATTAGGGTTAGGCTTTGGTTTAGTGCTAGAGTTAGCTTTAGCGTTAATGTTTGGGTTAGGGTTAGGGCTAGGGCTAGGTTTAGCGATAGGGTTAGGGTTAGGCCTAGGGCTAAGTCTAGGGCTAGGGTTTGGGTTACGATTAGTTGGGGTGGCAGTGGGGTTGGAGGTAGAGTTAGGTTGGAGTTCGGGTTGGGTTTAGGGTTAGGGTTAGGGATAGGTTTAGGGATATGTTTAGGGTTAGGGTTAGAACTAGGGCTAGGGTTAGAACTAGGGCTAGGGTTACCATTAGGTTTAGGTTTAGCATTAGGGCTAGGGCCAGGGTTGGGGATAGGGTTAGAGTTAGAGTTTTGGTTAGGGTTATGGATAGGGTAAGGGTTAGGGTTAGGGTTAGGGTTAGGACTAGTGCTAGGATTAGGGTTAGGGCTAGCGCTAAGGCTAGGGTTAGGGTTAGTGCTAGGGCTTGGGTTGGGGTTAGGGTTAGGGTTAGTGTTAGGGCTATGGCTAGGGTTAGGGATAGTGTTAGGGTTAGGGCTAGGGCCAGGGCTTGGGCTAGGATTAGGGTTAGGGTTAGAGCTACGGCTTGGGTTAGGTTTAGGTTTATGATTAGGGCTAGGACTAGGGTTAGGGATAGGGTTAGGGTTTAGGGTTAGGGTTAGGGTTAGGGTTAGGTATAGGCTTAGGGTTAGGATTAGGGTTAAGGTTAGGGCTAGGACTAGGGCTAGGATTAGTGTTAGGGTTTGGTTTAGTGCTAGAGTTAGCTTTAGCGTTAATGTTTGGGTTAGGGTTAGGGCTAGGGCTAGGTTTTTGCGATAGGGTTAGGGTTAGGCCTAGGGCTAAGTCTAGGGCTAGGGTTTGGGTTACGATTAGTTGGGGTGGCGGTGGGGTTGGAGGTAGAGTTAGGGTTGGGGTTGGGTTTGGGTTTAGGGTTAGGGTTAGGGATAGGGTTAGGGTTATATTTAGGGTTAGGGGTAGAATTAGGGCTAGGGTTACAATTAGGTTTAGGTTTAGCATTAGGGCTAGGGCTAGGTTTGGGGATAGGTTTAGGGTTAGAGTTTTGGTTAGGGTTATGGATAGGGTAAGGGTTAGGGTTAGGGTTAGGGTTAGGACTAGGGCTAGGATTAGGGTTAGGGCTAGCGCTAAGGCTAGGGTTAGGGTTAGCGCTAGGGCTTGGGTAGGGTTAGGGTTAGGGTTATGGTTAGTACTAGGGCTAGGGCTAGGGTTAGGGTTACGATTAGGGTTTGGGCTAGGTCTATGGTTAGGGTTAGGTTTAGGTTTAGGTTTTGGGCTAGGGTTAGCGTAAGGGATACGGTTAGGATTAGGGTTAGGGCTAGGGCTAGGGTTAGGCTTAGGGTTAGGTTTAGGGCTAGGGCCAGGGCTAGGTCTAGGTTTAGGGTTAGGGTTAGGGTTAGCGCTAGGTCTAGGGCTAGGGTTAGGGTTAGGTTTACTGTTTGCGCTATGGCTAGGGCTAGGTTTTGGGTTAGGGTTAGGGTTAGGGCTAGGGCCAGGGCTAGGGCTATGGTTAGGGTTAGGGTTAGTGCTAGGGCTAGGGCTAGGATTAGGTTTAGGGTTAGGGTTATTGTTAGTGTTAGGGCCAGGGCTAGGGTTAGGTCTAGGTTTGGGTTTGGGTTAGGGTTAGGACTAAGGTTAGCGTTAGTGTTAGGGCTGGGGCTAGGGTTAGGTTTAGGGTTACGGTTAGGGTTAGAGTTAGGGCTAGGGCTAGGGTTAGGTCTAGGGTTGGGTTTGGGTTAGGGTAAGGACTAGAGTTAGGGTTAGTGTTAGTGCCAGGGCTAGGGCTAGGGCTACGGCTAGGGTTTGGAATAGCTTTAGCGCTAGGTCTCTGGTTGGGGTTAGGTTTTGAGTTGGGTATAGGTTTAGGTTTAGGGTTATGTTTAGGGCTATGGCTAGAGTTAGGGATAGCGTTAGGGTTAGGGCAATGCGAGGTCTAGGGCTAGGGTTAGGGTTAGGGTTATGGTTTAGGCTAGGGCTAGGGTTAGGGTTAGAGTTAGGGTTAGGGTTAGGGTTAGGGTTAGTTTTAGGGCTATGGCTAGGGTTAGGGATAGTGTTAGGGTTAGGGTTAGGGCCAGGGCTTGGGCTAGGATTAGGTTTAATGTTAGGCCTAGGGCTAGGGCTAGGTTAAGTTTAGGATTAGGGTTAGGGCTATGGCTATGGTTAGGGAAATGGTTAGGGTTATGACTAGGTTCAGGGCTTGTGCTAGGGTTAGGTTTAGGGTTAGGGTTAGTGTTAGGGCTAGGGCTAGGGCTAGGGCTAGGGTTAAGGTTAAGTCTATGGCTATGATTATGGTTAGGGTTAGGGCAGTGTTAGGGTTAGGTTTAGGTCTAGGTCTTCAGTTAGGGTAAAGTTTGGGGTTAGAGCTAGGTCTAGGGCTAGGTTTTGGGTTAGATTAGGGTTAGGGTTAGTGCTAGGGCTATGTTTAGTGTTAGGTTTAGGTTTAGAGCTAGGGCTAGGATTATGATTATGATTAGGGTTAGGGTTAGGGCTAGGGCTAGGGTTAGGGATAGAGTTAGGGTTAGGGTTAGGGTTAGGGCTAGGGCTAGTGCTAGGGTTAGGTTTTGGGTTAGGAGTAGGGCTAGGGCTAGGTTTAGGGTTCTGGTCTATGATTAGGGTTATGGTTCTGGTTAGGGTAAGAGCTAGTGCTAGAGTTAGGGTTAGGTTTAGATTTAGTGTCAGGGCTACGGTTAAAGTAAGGCTTAGGTTAGGGCTAGGTCTATGATTAGTGTTAGGGTTAGAGCTAGGTCTAGGGTTAGGTTTAGGGTTAGGTTTAGGTTTAGAGCTAGGGCTAGTGTTAGGGATAGGGTTAGGGTTAGGGCTAGGTTCAGGGCTAGGGCTAGGGTTATTGTTAGAGTTAGCGGTAGGGCTAGGGTTAGGGCTAGGGTTAGGGTTAGGGTTAGGGTCAGTGCTAGGGCTAGGGTTAGGGTTTGGTTTAGGGCTATGGCTAGGGTTAGGGTTAGGGCTAGGGCTAGGGTTAGGGATAGAGTTAGGTTTAGGGTTAGGGTTAGGGCTAGGGCTAGTGCGAGGGTTAGTGTTTGGGTTAGGAGTAGGGCTAGGGCTAGGTTTAGGGTTCTGGTCTATGATTAGGGTTATGGTTCTGGTTAGGGTAAGAGCTAGTGCTAGAGTTAGGGTTAGGTTTAGATTTAGTGTCAGGGCTACGGTTAAAGTAAGGCTTAGGTTAGGGCTAGGTCTATGTTTAGTGTTAGGGTTAGAGCTAGGTCTAGGGTTAGGTTTAGGTTTAGGTTTAGGTTTAGGTTTAGGTTTAGAGCTAGGGCTAGTGTTAGGGATAGGGTTAGGGTTAGGGCTAGGTTCAGGGCTAGGGCTATTGTTATTGTTAGAGTTAGCGGTAGGGCTAGGGTTAGGGCTAGGGTTAGGGTTAGGGTTAGGGTCAGTGCTAGGGCTAGGGTTAGGGTTAGGTTTAGGGCTATGGCTAGGGTTAGGGTTAGGGTTAGGGTTAGGGCTAGCTTTAGGGTTAGGGTTAGGGTTATTTCTAGGTATAGGACTAGGGCTAGGGCTAGGATTCGGGTTAGGGTTTGGGTTAGGTCTATGTCTATGGTTAGGGTTAGGGTTAGGTTAGGGTTAGGGTTAGAACCAGGGCTAGGGTTAGGTTTAGGGTTAGGGCTAAGGCTAGGGTTGGGGTTAGGGTTAGGGTTAGGGTTAGGGTTATGGCTAGGGTCAGGGTTAGGGTTAGGTTCATGGTTTGGGCTATAGTTAGGGGTAGGGTTATGGTTAAGTCTAGGGTTAGGGCTAGGGTTAGGGCTACAGCTATGGTTAGGTTTAGGATTAGGGCTAGGTCTCTGTTTAGGGTCAGGTTTATTGTTAGAGCTCAGGCTAGGGTTAGGGTTAGGGTTAGGGCTAGGGTAGGGCTAGGGCTAGTGTTAGGGTTAGGGTTAGGTTTAGCGTTAGGGTTAGGGCTAGGGCTAGGTCTAGGGTATGGTTAGGGCTAGGGCTAGGGTTAGGTTTAGGGTTTGGGTTAGGGCTATGGCTATTTTAATGTTAGGGTAAGAGCTCTTGCTAGGGTTAGGTTTAGGGTTAGATTTAGTGTTAGTGTTTCAGTTAGGGTAAGGGTTAGGGTTAGGGCTAGGTCTACGGTAAGGGTTAGGTTTCGGGTTAGAGCTAGTCTTAGGGCTAGGTTCAGGGTGGTTTATGGCTAGGTAAGGGTTCGGGTTAGGGTTAGGGTTAGGGCTAGGGCTAGGGTTAGGGTTAGGGCTAGGGCTAGGGCTAGGGCTAGGGCTAGGGTTAAGTTTAAGGTTAGTGTTAGTGTTAGGGTTAGGGATAGTGTTAGAGTTAGGGCTAAAGCCAGGGCGAAGTCGAGGGTTATTATTAGAGTTAGGGGTAATTCTAAGGTTAGGGCTAGGGTTAGGTTTAGGTTTAGTGGTGTATAGGGCTAGGGCTAGGGTTAGGGATAGGGTTAGGGCTAGTTTAGGGTTAGCATTAGAGCTAGGGCTAGGTATATGGCTCGGGCTAGGGCTAGGGTTCGGTTAGGGTTTGGGTTAGGGCTATGTCTATGATTAGGGTTACGGTTAGGTTAGGGTTAGGGTCGGAGCCAGGGCTAGGGTTAGGGTTAGGGTAGTGCTAAGAGTAGGGTTGAGGATAGGGTTTTGGTTAGGGCTAGGGCCATGGCTATAGTTAGGTTTAGGGTTAGGGTTTGGGTTAGGGTTAGGGCTAGGGTTAGGGTTAGGTTTAGGGTTAGGGTTATGGTTAGGCCTAGGGCTAGGGCTACGGCTAAACCTAGGTTTAGGGTTTGGGCTAGGTCTATGTTTAGGTTTACGGTTAGGGTTAGAGCTAGGGCTAGGGTTACGGTTAGCGTTAGTGTTAGGGTTAGGGTTAGAGCGAGGGCTAGGGTTAGGGATAGAGTTAGGGTTAGTGCTAGGGCCAGGGCCAGGACTAGGTTTAGGGTTACAGTTAGGATTTGGGCTAGGGTTGGGGCTAGGTTTAGTGTTAGGTTTAGGGTCAGTGCTAGGGCTAGGGTTAGGGTTAGGGTTAGGGCTAGGGCTACGTCTAGTTCTAGGGGTATGTTTAGGGTTAGGGCTAGGGTTAGGGTTAGGGTTATTGCTAGGGCTAGTTATAGGACTTGGGCTTGGGCTATGGTTAGGGTTAGGGTTTGGGTTAGGGGTATGTCTATGGTTAGGGTTAGAGTTAGGTTTTGGGTTAGAGCTAGGGCTAGGGTTAGATTTAGGTTTAGGTTTAAGGTTAGGGTTAAGGTTCGGGTTAGGTCTAGCGCTAGGGCTATGGCAAGTTTTATTGTTTGGATTAGGGCCAGGGCTATTTTTAAGGCTAGTGTAAGAGCTAGTGCTAGTGTTGGGTTTAGGGTTATATTTAGCGTTAGGGCTTTGGTTAAGGTAAGGTTTAGGGTTAGGGCTAGGTCTAGGGTTAGGGTTAGGTTTAGGGTTAGAGGTAGGACTAGGGTTAGGGTTAGGGTTAGGGTTAGGGTTAGGGTTAGGGTTAGGGCTACGACTCGGTTAGGGTTAGGGCTAGGGCTAGGGCCAGTGTCAAAGTTAGGGTAAGTGTTAGAGTTAGTTTTAGAGCTAGGGCTAGGGTTAGGGTTAGGGTTAGGTTTAGAGCTAGGGATAGTGTTATGGTTAGGGTTAGGGTTCGGGCTAGGGCTAGGGATAGGGATAGGGATAGAGTTTGGTTTAGGCTTAGCTTTAGGGCTAGGCTAGGTCTAGGTTTAGGGTTTGGGTTAGGGCTAGGGCTAAGGCTAGGTTTAGGGTTCGGGTTCAGGTTAGGGTTAGCGTTAGGGTTCGGGTTTTGGTTCGGATTCGGGTTAAGGTTCGGGTTAGTGTTCGGGTTCATGTTCGGTTTCGGGTTAGGGTTCGTGTTCGGTTTAGTGTCAGGGTTGGGATTTGTGTTGGGGTTGGGTTGGCAGTGGGGTTGGAGTTAGATTTAGGGTTTGTGTTGGGGTTGGGGTAGGGGTTATTGTTAGGGTTTGGTTTAGGGCTAGGGATAGGTTTAGGGTTAGGCTAGGGCTATAGTTAGGGTTAGGGATAGGGTTAGCGCTAGGGCTAGGGCTAGGGCTAGGGTTTGGGATAGGGTTATGGTTACTACTAGGGCATGGGGTAGGGATTGGGTTAGGGTTAGGATTACGGTTATGTTTAGGGCTATGACTAGGTCTAGGGCTAGGATTAGGGTTAGGGTTAGGGTTAGGGCTAGGGATAGGGCTAGGGTTAGGATTAGGGTTAGGGTTTGGGTTAGGGTTAGGGCTAGGCCTAGTGTTAGGGGTAGGGTTAGGGCTACAGCTACGGCTAGCGTTGGTTTTAGGGTTAGTGTTAGGGCTGGGGCTAGGGCTATGGCTAGGATTAGGGTTAGGTTTAGAGCTAGTGTAGGGTTAGGGTTAGTTTTAGGTTTAGGGATAGGGCTAGGGTTAGGGATAGGGTTAGGGTTAGGGTTAGGGCTAGGGTTAGGGTTAGGGTTAGGGTAGGGCTAGGGCTAGGGCTAGGGTTCGGGTTACGATTAGGGTAAGGGTTAGGTCTATGATCAGGATTCGTGTTAGGTTTAGAGTTAGAGCTATGGCTAGGGTTAGGGATAGAGTTAGCGTTAGGTTTAGGCTTAGGGTTAGGGCTAGGTCTAGGGTTAGGGCTAGGATTTGTGTTAGGGTTTGGGTTAGGGTTAGGGCTAGGCCTAGGGTTATGGTTAGGGTTAGGGCTAAGGCAAGGGCTAGGGTTTGTTTTAGGGGTAGGGTTAGGGCTACGGCTAGGACTCGGAGTAGGATTAGGGCTAGATCTATGGCTAGGGTTATGGTTAGGGTTAGGTTTAGGGCTAGTGTTAGGGCTAGAGCTAGGTCTAGGGTTATGGTTAGGGCTAGTGTTTGCTTTAGGGTTAGGTTTAGGGTTAGGGCTAGGAATAGGGCTAGTGTTAGAGTTAGGGCTAGGGCTAGGGCTAGGGTTTGGGATAGGGTTATGGTTAGGACAAGGGCATGAGTTAGGGATTGGGTTAGGTTTAGGTTAGGGTTATGTTACGGCTATGGCTAGGTCTAGGGCTAGGATTAGGGTTAGGGTTAGGGTTAGGGCTAGGGATAGGGCTAGGGTTAGGATTAGGGTTAGGGTTTGGGTTAGGGTTAGGGCTAGGCCTAGTATTAGGGGTAGGTTTAGGGCTACAGCTACGGCTAGCATTGGTTTTAGGGTTAGTGTTAGGGCTGGTGCTAGGGCTATGGCTAGGATTAGGGTTAGGTTTAGAGCTAGTGTAGGGTTAGGGTTAGTTTTAGGTTTAGGGCTAAGGCTAGGGTTAGGGATAGGGTTAGGGTTAGGGTTAGGGCTAGGGTTAGGGTTAGGGTTA
>CM027401.1:14297861-14346313 GCA_015711505.1 Sylvilagus bachmani | reverse complement strand
AGAGTTAGAGCTATGGCTAGGGTTAGGGATAGAGTTAGCGTTAGGGTTAGGCTTAGGGTTAGGGCTAGGGCTAGGGTTAGGGCTAGGATTTGTGTTAGGGTTTGGGTTAGGGTTAGGGCTAGGCCTAGGGTTAGGTTTAGGGTTAGGGCTAAGGCAAGGGCTAGGGTTTGTTTTAGGGGTAGGGTTAGGGCTAGGGCCAGGGCTATGGCTAGGATTAGGGTTAGGTTTAGGGCTCAAGCTAGGGCTAGGGTTAAAGTTAGGTTTAAGGTTAGGGCTAGGGCTAGTGCTAGTTTTAGGGTTAGGGTTAGAGCTAGGGCTAGGGTTAGGGTTAGGTTTAGGGTTAGGGATAGAGCTAGGGTTAGGGATAGGTTTAGGGTAAGGGTTAGGATTAGGGGTAGGGTTAGGGTAAGGGTTAGGGTTAGGGTTATGGTTACGGCTAGCGTTAGGGTTGGGGTTAGGGCTAGGGCTAGGTTTAGGGCTAGGGCTATGGCTAGGTTTAGGGTTAGGGCTAGGGCTAGGGCTAGGGCTAGGGCTAGGGCTAGGGTTAGGTTTAGGGTTAGGTTTAGGTCTAGGTTTGGGGTTGGCATGGGTGTTGGAGTGGTGTTTGGTTTGGAGGTAGAGTTAGGTTTGGCCTTGGGGTTGGGGTTAGGGTTAGTGTTATGGTTGGGGCTAGGGCTAGGACTAGGACTAGGGTTAGGGCTAGGTCTAGCTCTAGGGTTAGGATTAGGGTTAGGGTTAGGGTTAGGGTTAGGGTTAGGTTTAGGGCTAGGGGTAGAGCTAGGGCTAGTGTTAGGGTTAGGGCAAGTGTTTGGTTTAGGTTTAGTGTTAGGGATAGGGTCAGGGTTAGGGCTAGGGCTACGGTTAGCGTTAGGTTTACGGCTAGGGCTAGGGCTAGGGCTAGGGCTAGTGTTTGGGATAGGGTTAGGATTAGGGCTAGGGCTAGGGCTAGGGTAAGGGCTAAGGCTAGGTTTAGGATTAGGGTTAGGTTTAGGGCTATGGCTAGGGTTAGGGTTAGGGTTAGGACTAGGGTTAGGGTTAGGGTAAAGGTTGGTGCTAGGGCTATGGTTAGGCTAGGGCTAGCGTTAAGGTTATGTTTAGGGTTAGGGCTAGGTCTAGTGCTAGTGTTAGGTTTAGGGTTAGAGCTAGGGCTGGGGTTAGGGTTAGGTTTAGGGCTAGGGTTAGGGTTAGGGTTAGGGCAAGGTCTAGGTTTGGGCTAGTGCTAGAATTAGGTTTAGGGGTAGGTTAGGGCTATGTCTACTGTTAGGATTAAGTTTAGGGTTAGAGCTAGGGTAGGGTCAGCGTTAGTTTTAGGGTTAGCGCTAGAGTTAGGGCTAGGGTTAGGGTTAGGGCTAGTGTTTGGTTTAGGGTTAGGTTTAGGTTTAGGGTTAGGGTTAGGGCTAGGGTTAGGGTTAGGTTTAGGGTTATGGATAGGGTAGTGCTATGGCTACGGTTAGGGTTATGTTTAGGGCTAAGGCTAGGGCCAGGGTTAGGATTAGGGTTCAGGTTAGGGCTAGGGCCAGGGCTAGGGCTAGGATTAGGGTTAGGTATAGGGCTAGGGCTAGGGCTAGGGTGAGTGCTAGGGCTAGGGCTAGGGCAGGATTTGGAATAGGGTTAGGGCTAGGTCTCTGATTAGGTTTAGGGTTAGGGTTAGAGCTGGGGCTAGGGTTAGGGTTCGGGTTCGTGTTCGGTTTCGGGTTAGGTTTAGGTTTAGGGTTTAGGGTTTGCGTTGGGGTTGGGGTGGTGTTGGGTTTGGAGGTAGAGTTAGGTTTGGGGTTGGTGTTGAGGTTAGGGTTAGGGCTAGGGTTAGGGCTATGGCTAGGACTCGGAGTAGGGTTAGGGCTGGGTCTAGACTAGGATTATGGTTAGGGTTAGGTTTAGGGCTAGTGTTAGGGCTAGAGCTAGGTCTCTGGTTAGGGTTAGGGCTAGTGTTTGCTTTAGGGTTAGGTTTAGGTTTAGGGCTAGGAATAGGGCTAGTGTTAGAGTTAGGGCTAGGGCTAGGGCTAGGGCTATGTTTTGGGATAGGGTTATGGTTAGGGCTAGTGCATGGGTTAGGGATTGGGTTAGGATTACGGTTATGTTTATGGCTATGGCTAGGTCTAGGGCTAGAATTAGGGTTAGGGTTAGGGCTAGGGCTAGGGATAGGGCTAGGGTTAGGATTAGGGTTAGGGTTTGTGTTAGGGTTAGGGCTAGGCCTAGTGTTAGGGGTACGGTTAGGGCTACGGTTACAGCTACGGCTAGCGTTTGTTTTAGGGTTAGTGTTAGGGCTGGGGCCAGGGCTATGGCTAGGATTAGGGTTAGGTTTAGAGCTAGTGTAGGGTTAGAGTTAGTTTTAGGCTTAGGGCTAGGGCTAGGGTTAGGGATAGGGTTAGGGTTAGGGTTAGGGTTAGGGTTAGGGCTAGGGTTAGGGTTAGGGTTAGGGTAGGGCTAGGGCTAGGGCTAGGGTTCGGGTTACGATTAGGGTTAGGCCTAGGTCTATGATCAAGTTTCGTGTTAGGGTTAGAGTTAGAGCTATGGCTAGGGTTAGGGATAGAGTTAGCGTTAGGGTTAGGCTTAGGGTTAGGGCTAGGGCTAGGTTTAGGGCTAGGATTTGTGTTAGGGTTTGGGTTAGGTTTAGGGCTAGGCCTAGGGTTATGGTTAGGGTTAGGGCTAAGGCAAGGGCTAGGGTTTGTTTTAGGGGTAGGGTTAGGGCTAGGGCCAGGGCTATGGCTAGGATTAGGTTTAGGTTTAGGGCTCTAGCTAGGGCTAGGGTTAAAGTTAGGTTTAAGGTTAGGGCTAGGGCTAGTGCTAGTTTTAGGGTTAGGGTTAGAGCTAGGGCTAGGGTTAGGGTTAGGTTTATGGTTGGGGATAGGGCTAGGGTTAGGGATTTGTTTAGGGTAAGGGTTAGGATTAGGGGTAGGGTTAGGGTAAGGGTTAGGGTTAGGGTCATGGTTACGGCTAGCGTTAGGGTTGGGGTTAGGGCTAGGGCTAGGTTTAGGGCTAGGGCTATGGTTAGGTTTAGGGTTAGGGCTAGGGCTAGGGCAAGGGCTAGGGCTAGGTTTAGGGTTAGGTTTAGGGCTAGGTTTGGGGTTGGCATGGGGGTTGGAGTGGCGTTCGGTTTGGAGGTAGAGTTAGTTTTGGGCTTGGGGTTGGGGTTAGGGTTAGTGTTATGGTTGGGGCTAGGGCTAGGACTAGGACTAGGGTTAGGGCTAGGTCTAGCTCTAGGGTTAGGATTAGGGTTAGGGTTAGGGTTAGGGTTAGGGTTAGGGTTATGTTAGTGTTAGGGATAGAGCTAGGGCTAGTTTTAGGGTTAGGGCAAGTGTTTGGTTTAGTGTTAGCGTTCGGGTTACGGTTAGGGTTAGGGCTAGGGCTATGGTTAGCGTTAGGTTTACGGCTAGGACTAGGGCTAGGGCTCGGGCTAGGGCAAGTGTTTGGGATAGGGTTAGGATTAGGGCTAGGGCTAGGGCTAGGGTTAGGGCTAGGGCTAGGTTAGGATTAGGGTTAGGTTTAGGGCTATGGCAAGGGTTAGGGTTAGGGTTAGGGTTAGGACTAGTGTTAGGGTTAGGGTAAAGGTTAGTGCTAGGGCTATGGCTAGGTCTAGGGCTAGGGTTAAAGTTATGTTTAGGGTAGGGCTAGGGCTAGTGCTAGTGTTAGGGTTAGGGTTAGAGCTAGGGCTAGGGTTAGTGTTAGGTTTAGGGTTAGGTTTAGGGCTAGGGTTAGGGTTAAGGTTAGGGCAAGGGCTAGGGCTAGGGCTAGGGCTAGGGTTAGGTTAGGGGTAGGTTAGGGCTAGGTGTACAGTTAGGATTAGGTTTAGGGTTAGAGCTAGGGTAGGGTTAGCGTTAGTTTTAGGGTTAGGGCTAGAGCTAGGGCTGGTTAGGGTTAGGGCTAGTGTTTGGTTTAGGGTTAGGTTTAGGGTTAGGGTTAGGGCTAGGGTTAGGGTTAGGGTTAGGGTTAGGGCAAGGCCTAAGTCAAGGGCTAGGGCTAGGGTTAGGTTTAGGGCTAGGGCTAGGGCTAGGGCTAGCATTAGGGTTAGGGCTAATGCTAGGCTAGGGTTAGGGTTAGGGCTAGGGATAGGGATAGGGTTAGTGTTAGGGTTAGGTTTACACCTAGGCTTAGGGTTAGGGTTAGGGTTAGGGCTAGGGCTAGGGTTAGGATTTGGGTTATTATTAGGGTTAGGGCTAGGTCTATGGTTAGGGTTCGGGTTACGGTTAGAGTTAGACCACAGGCTAGGTTTAGGGTTAGGTTTAGGGTTAGTTCTAGGGCTAGGTTTAGGGATAGGGTTAGGGTTAGGCTTAGTCTTAGGTTTAGGTTTAGGTCTAGGGTTAGTGTTACGGTTAGGGCTAAGGCTACAGCTAGGGTTTGGTTAGGGTTAGGTATAGGGCTAGGGCCAGGGCTAGAGCTATTTCTAGAGCTATGTTTAGGTTTAGATTTAGGGTTAGTGCTAGGGTTAGGGTTTTTGATTAGGGCTAAGGTTAGGGCTACGGTTAGGGTTAGGGCTAAGGTTAGGGCTAGGGCCATGGCTAGGTCTAGGATTAGTTTTAGGGTTATGGATAGGGCTAGTGCTAGGGTCAGGGCTAGGGCTAGGGCTAGGGCTAGGGTTTGGAATAGGGTTAGGACTAGGTCTCTGATTAGGTTTAGGTTTAGGGTTAGAGCTGGGGCTTGGGTTAGGGTTCGGGTTCGTGTTCGGTTTTGGGTTAGGTTTCGGGTTAGGGTTGGTGGTTGCATTGGGGTTGGGGTGGCATTGGGTTTGGAGGTAGAGTTAGGTTTGGGGTTGCGGTTGGGGTTAGCGTTAGGGTTAGGGTTAGGGCTACGGCTAGGACTCGGAGTAGGGTTAGGGCTAGGTCTAGGGTAGGGTTGCGGTTAGGGTTAGTGTTAGGGCTAGTGTTAGGGCTAGAGCTATGTCTAGGGTTAGGGTTAGGGTTAGGGTTAGGGTTAGGGTTAGGGTTAGGGTTAGGGTTAGGGTTAGTGTTAGGGTTACGGTTACGGTTGGGTTAGGGCTAGGGCTAGGGCTAGGATTAGGGTTAGGGCTAGGAATAGGGCTAGGGTTAGGGTTAGGTTTAGTGCTAGGTTTGGGGTATGCATGTGGGTTGGAGTGGCGTTGGGTTTGGAGGTAGAGTTAGGTTTGGGCTTGGGGTTGGGGTTAGGGTTAGGTTTAGGGTTAGGGTTAGGGTTTGGGCTAGGGCTAGGACTAGGACTAGGGTTAGGGCTAGGTCTAGCTCTAGGGTGAGGATTAGGGTTAGGGTTAGTGTTAGGGTTAGGGCTAGAGCTAAGGCTAGGTTTAGGGTTAGGGTTACGGTTAGGGCTAGTGTTAGGGCTAGAGCTGTGTCTAGGTTTAGGTTTAGGGCTAGGGTTTGCTTTAGGGTTAGTTGTAGGGTTAGGGGTTAGGGTTACGGTTAGGGTTAGAGTTAGGGCTAGGGCTAGGGCTAGGGTTTGGGATAGGGTTATGGTTAGGGCTAGGGCAAGGGTTAGCGATTGGGTTAGTGTTAGGGTTATTGTTAGGGCTAGGGATAGGGCTAGGGTTAGGATTAGGGTTAGGATTTGTGTTAGGGTTAGGGCTAGGCCTAGTGTTAGGGGTACGGTTAGGGCTACGGCTACGGCTACGGCTAGCGTTTGTTTTAGGGTTATTGTTAGGGCTGGGGCCAGGGCTATGGCCAGGATTATGGTTAGGTTTAGAGCTAGTGTAGGGTTAGGGTTAGTTTTAGGCATAGGGCTAGGGCTAGGGTTAGGGATAGGGTTAGGGTTAGGGTTAGGGTTAGGGCTAGGGTTAGGCTTATGGTTAGGGCTAGGGCTAGCGTTCGGGTTACGATTAGGGTTAGGGCTAGGTCTATAATTAGGTTTCGGGTTAGGGTTTGAGTTAGAGCTATTCCAAGGTTAGGGATAGAGTTAGCGTTAGGGTTAGGCTTAGGGTTAGGGCTATGTCTAGGGATAGGGCTAGGATTTGTGTTAGGGTTTGCGTTAGGGTTAGGGTTAGGGCTAGGCCTAGGGTCAGGTTTAGGGTTAGGGCTATGGCTAGAGCTAGGGTTTGTTTTAGGGGTAGGGTTACGGCTAGGGCCAGGGCTATGGCTAGGATTAGGATTAGGTTTGGGCTCAAGCTAGGGCTAGGGTTAGGGTTAGGGTTAGGGTTAGGGTTAGGGTTAGGGTTAGGGCTAGGTTTTGGGTTTGCATGGGGGTTGGAGTGGCGTTCGGTTTGGAGGTAGAGTTAGGTTTGGGCTTGGGGTTGGGGTTAGGGTTAGGGTTATGGTTGGGGCTAGGGCTAGGACTAGGACTAGGGTTAGGGCTAGGTCTAGCTCTAGGGTTAGGATTAGGGTTAGGGTTAGGGTTAGTGTTAGGGTTAGGGTTAGGTTTAGGGCTAGGATTAGGGCTAGGGCTAGGTTTAGGATTAGGGTTAGGTTTAAGGCTATGGCTAGGATTAGGGTTAGGGTTAGTGTTTGATTAGAGTTAGGGTTAGGGTAAATGTTAGTGCTAGGGCTATGGCTAGGGCTAGGGCTAGGGTTAAGGTTGGGGCTAGGGCTAGGACTAGGACTAGGGTTAGGGCTAGGTCTAGCTCTAGGTTTAGGATTAGGGTTAGGGTTTGGGTTAGGGTTAGGTTTAGGGTTAGTTCTCGAGCTAGGGCTAGGGTTAGTATTAGGGCAAGTGTTTGGTTTAGGGTTAGGGTTAGGGTTAGGGCTAGGGCTACGGTTAGCATTCGGTTTAGGGCTAGGGCTTGGGCTTGGGCTTGGGCTAGGACTAGGGTCTGGGATAGGGTTAGTGTTAGGGCTAGGGCTAGGGCTAGGGCTAGGGCTAGGTCTAGCTCTAGGGCTAGGGCTAGGGTTAAGGTTACGTTTAGGGTTAGGGCTAGGGCTAGTGCTAGTGTTAGGTTTAGGGATAGAGCTATTGCTAGGGTTAGGGTTAGGTTTAGGGTTAGGGTTAGGGCTAGGGCTAGAGTTAGGGATAGGGTTAGGGTAAGGGTTAGGGTTAGGGATATGTTTCGGGTTAGGGTTAGGGATAGAGCTAGGGTTAGGTTATGGTTAGGGCTAATGCTAGGGCTAGGGTTAGGGTTAGGGCTAGATTTAGCGTTAGGTTTAGGGTTAGGGCAATGTTTAGGGTCGGGGTTAGGGCTAGGCCTAGGGCTAGGCATAGGGCTAGGGTTTGGGATAGGGTTAGGGTTAGAGTTAGAGATAGGGCTAGGGCTAGGGTTAGGGTTATGCCTAGAGCTAGGACTAGGGTTAGATAGGGCTAGTGTTTGGTTTGGGGTTAGGTTTAGGGTTAGGGTTAGGGTTAGGGTTAGGGCTAGGGTTAGTCTTAGGGTTAGGGCTAGGGCTAGGGCTACAGTTAGGGTTAGGGCTAGGCCTAGGGCTAGGGTTAGGGTTAGGGTTAGGTTTACACCTAGGGTTAGTGTTAGGGTTACGGCTAGGGTAGGACCAGGGCTAGGGCTAGGATTAATGTTAGGTTTAGGGATAGGGCTAGTGCTAGGTCTAGGGTTAGGGTTATGTTTAGGGCTAGGGCTAGGGCTAGGGTTAGGGGTAAGATTAGGGTTAGGGCTAGGGCCAGGGCTAGGGCTAGGATTACAGTTAGGGTTAGAGCTAGGGCTAGGGTTAGGGTTAGTGTTAGGTTTAGGGTTAGGGTTAGGGCTAGAGCTAGGTCTAGGGTTAGGGTTAGGGCTAGTGTTTGCTTTAGGTTTAGGTTTAGGTTTAGGGTTAGGGTTAGGGTTAAGGTTAGGGCTAGGGCCATGGCTAGGGCTAGGATTAGTATTAGGGTTATGGATATGGCTAGTGCTAGGGCTACGGTTAGGGTTATGTTTAGGGCTAAGGCTAGCGCTAGTGTTAGGGTTAGGGTTAGGGTTAGGATTAAGGTTAGGGCTAGGGCCAGGGCTAGTTCTAGGATTAATTTAGGTTTAGTGGTAGGCCTAGGGCTAGTGTCAGGTCTAGGGCTAGGGCTAGGGTTAGGTTTAGGGGTAGGTTACGGCTAGGTCTACGGTTAGGATTAGAGTTAGTGTTAGAGCTAGGGTAGGGTTAGCGTTAGTTTTAGGATTAGGGCTAGGGCTAGGGTTAGGGATAGGGTTAGGGTTAGGGTTAATGTTAGGGTTAGGGATAGGGTTAGGGTTAGGTTTAGGGCTAGGCCTAGGGCTATGGCTAGCATTACGGTTAGGGCTAATGCTAGGGCTACGGTTAGGGTTAGGGCTAGGGCTAGGGATAGGTTTAGGGTTAGGGTTAGGTTTACACCTAGTGTTAGGGTTAGGGTTACAGCTAGGGCTAGGACCAGGGCTAGGGCTAGGATTAGTGTTAGGTTTAGGGATAGGGCTAGTGCTAGGGCTAGGGTTAGGGTTATGTTTATGGCTAGAGCTAGGGCTAGGGTTAGGGTTAAGGTTAAGGTTAGGGCTAGGGCCAGGGCTAGGGCTAGGGCTAGGATTACGGTTAGGGTTAGAGCTAGGGCTAGGGTTAGGGTTAGTATTAGGTTTAGGGTTAGGGTTAGGGCTAGATCTAGGTCGAGGGTTACGGTTAGGGCTAGGGTTTGGTTTAGGGTTAGGTTTAGGTTTAGGTTTAGGTTTAGGGTTAGGGTTAGGGTTAGGTTTAGGGTTAAGGTTAGGGCTAGGGCCATGGCTAGGGCTAGGATTAGTGTTAGGGTGATGGATATGGCTAGTGCTAGGGCTACGGTTAGGGTTATTTTTAGGGCTAAGGCTAGTGCTAGGGTTAGGTTTAGGGTTCAGGTTAGGGCTAGGGCCAGGGCTAGTTCTAGGATTAATTTAGGTTTAGGGGTAGGGCTAGGGCTAGAGTCAGGGCTATGGCTAGGGCTAGGGTTAGGGTTTGGAATAGGGTTAGGGCTTGGTCTCTGATTAGGTTTAGGGTTCGGATAGAGTTGGGGCTAGGGTTAGGGTTCAGGTTGGTGTTCGGTTTCGGTTTCGGTTTCGGTTTAGGGTTAGGGTTGTTTTTGTCATTGGGGTTGGCATGGCGTTGGGTTTGGAGGTAGAGTTAGGTTTGGGGTTGGGTTCGGGGTGAGGGTTAGAATTTCGGTTAGGGCTAAGGCTAGGACTCGGAGTAGGGTTAGGGCTAGGGCTAGGGCTAGGGTTACGGTTAGGATTAGGGTTAGGGCTAAGTCTAGGACTCGGTGTAGGTTAGGGCTAGGGCTAGGGTTAGCGTTTGCTTTAGGGTTAGGTTTAGCGTTAGGTTTAGTGTTAGGGCTAAGGCTACGTTTAGGGTTAGAGTTAGGGCTAGGGCTAGGGATAGGGTTATGGTTAGGGCTAGTGCAAGGGTTAGGGATTGGGTTAGGGTTAGGATTAGGGTTATGTTTAGGGCTATGGCTAGGTCTAGGGATAGGATTAGGGTTAGGGTTAGGGTTAGGGTTAGGGTTAGGGTTAGGGCTAAGGCAAGGGTTAGGATTTGGGTTAGGCTTAGGGTTAGGGCTAGGGCCAGGGCTATGGCTAGGATTAGGTTTTGGTTTAGTTCTAGTGTAGGTTTAGGGTTAGTTTTAGGCTTAGGGCTAGGGCTAGGGTTAGGGATAGTGTTGGTTTTTGGCTTCGGGCTAGGGCTATGGTTAGGGATAGTGTTGGGTTTTGGCTTCGGGCTAGGGCTATGGTTAGGGATAGGGTTAGGGCTAATGCTTGGGCTAGGGTTAGGGCTAGGGCTATGGCTAGGGCTAGGGTTAGGGCTAGGGCTAGTGTTTGGTTTAGGTTTAGGTTTAGGTTTAGGGTTAGGGTTAGGGCTAGGTTTAGGGTTAGGGCTAGGGCAAGGGCTAGGTCTAGGGTTAGGGCTAGGGTTAGGTGTAGGGTTAGATTAGGGCTAGGTCTTCGGTTAGGATTAGGGTTAGGGCTAGGGATAGGACTAGGGTTAGGAATAGGGTTAGGGTAAGGTTAGGGTTAGGTTTAGGCTAGGGCTAGGGATAGCATTAGGGTTAGGGCTAATGCTAGGGCTAGGGTTAGGGTTAGGGCCAGGGCAAGTGATAGGGTTAGGGTTAGGGTTAGGTTTACGCCTAGGGTTCGGGATAAGGTTAGGGCTAGGGCTAGGACTAGTTTTAGGGTTCGGGTTACGATTAGGGTTAGGGCTAGGTCTATGGTTAGGGTTCGGGTTAGGGTTAGAGTTAGAGCTAGGGCTAGAGTTAGGGTTAGTTTTAGGGTTATTTCTAGGGCTAGGGTTAAGAATAGTGTTAGGGTTAGCTTAGGCTTAGGGTTAGTGCTAGGGCTAGGTTTATGGTTAGGATTTGGGTTAGGGTTTGGTTTAGGGTTAGGGCTAGGGCTAGGACTGTGGCTAGGATTTGGGTTACGATTAGGGTTAGGGCTAGGTCTATGATTAGGGTTAGGGTTAGGGTTAGGGTTAGAGTTAGACCTAGGGCTAGGGTTAGGGTTAGGTTTAGGGTTAGTTCTAGGGCTAGAGATAGGGATAGGGTTTGGGTTAGGCTTAGGCTTAGGGTTAAGGCTAGGTCTAGGGTTAGGGTCAGGGTTAAGGCTAGGGCTAGTGCTAGGGTTAGGGTTAGGGCTAGTGTTTGGTTTAGGGTTAGGTTTAGGGTTAGTGTTAGGGTTAGGTCTAGGGTTAGTGTTAGGGTTAGGGTTAGGGTAGGGCTAGGGCTAGGTCTAGGGCTAGGGCTAGAGTTAGTTTAAGGGGTAGGTTAGGGCTAGGTCTACGGTTAGGATTAGGGTTAGGGTTAGACCTAAGGTAGGGTTAGCATTAGTTTTAGGGTTAGGACTAGGGCTAGGGTTAGGGATAGGGTTAGGGTTAGGGTTAATATTAGGGTTAGTGATAGGGTTAGGGTTAGATTTAGGGCTAGGTCTAGGGCTAGCATTAGGGTTAGGGCTAATGCTAGGGTTAGGGTTAGGGTTAGGGCTAGGGCTAGGGCTAGGGCTAGTGTTAGGGTTAGGGTTAGGTTTACACCTTGGGTTAGTGTTAGGGTTACGGCTAGGGCTAGGGCCAGGGCTAGGGCTAGGATTAGTGTTAGGTTTAGGGATAGGACTAGTGCTAGGCTAGGGTTAGGGTTATGTTTAGGGCTAGTGCTAGGGTTAGGTTTAGGGTTAAGGTTAGGGCTAGGGCCAGGACTAGGGCTAGGATTACGGTTAGGGTTAAAGCTAGGGCTAGGGTTAGGGTTAGTGTTAGGGCTAGAGCTAGGGCTAGGGTTAGGGCTAGTTTTTGGTTTAGGGTTAGGTTTAGGTTTACGGTTAGGGTTAGGGCTAGGGTTAGGGTTAGGGTTAGGGCAAGGGTTAGGTCTAGGGCTAGGGCTAGGTCTAGGGTTAGTTTTACGGCTAGTTTAGGGCTAGGTCTACGGTTAGGTTTAGGGTTAGGGTTAGAGCTATTGTAGGGTTAGCGTTACTTTTAGGGTTAGGGCTAGGGCTAGGTATATGGTTATGCTTAAGGTTAGGGTTATGTTTAGGGCTAGGGCTAGGGCTAGCATTAGGGATAGGGCTGATGCTAGGGCTAGGGTTAGGGTTAGGGGTAGGGCAAGGGATAGGTTTAGGGTTAGAGTTAGGTTTACACCTAGGGTTAGGGTTAGGGTTAGGGCTAGGGTTAGGGCTAGGGCTAGTGTTAGGGTTTGGGTTATGATTAGGGTTAGGGCTAGGTCTATGGTTAGGGTTCGTGTTAGGGTTAGAGTTAGACCTATGGCTAGGTTTAGGGTTAGGTTTAGGGTTAGTACTATGGCTAGGGATAGGGATAGCGTTAGGGTTAGGCTTAGACTTAGGGTTAGGGCTAGGGCTAGGGTAAGGGTTATGGTTTGGGTTAGGGTTTGGATTCAGGTTAGGGCTAGGGCTAGTGTTAGGGTTAGTGTTAGGGCTAATGCTAAGGCTAGGGTTAGGGTTAGGGTGAGTTATAGGGCTAGCGCCAGGGCAACGGCTAGGGCTAGGGCTGGGTTTAGGTTCAGATTTAGGGTTCGGGCTAGCTTTAGGTTTATGTTTAGGGCTAAGGCTAGGGCTAGGGTTCAGGTTAGGGTTAAGGTTAGGGCTAGGTCCATGGCTAGGGCTAGGATTAGTGTTAGGGTTATGGATAGGGCTAGTGCTAGGCCTACGGTCAGTTTTATGTTTAGGGCTAACGCTAGGGCTAGGGTTCAGGTTAGGGTTAAGGTTAGGGCTAGGGCCAGGGACAGTTCTAGGATTAATTTAGTGTTAGGGCTAGGGCTAAGGCTAGGGCTATGGTTTGGAATAGGGCTAGGGCTAGGTCTCTTAGTAGGTTTAGGTTTAGGGTTAAAGCTGGGGCTAGGGTTAGGGTTCGGGTTCGTGTTCGGTTGCAGGTTAGGGCTAGGGTTAGGGTTGGGGTTTGCTTTGGGGTTGGGTGGCGTTGGGTTTGGAGGTAGAGTTAGGTTTGGGGTTGGGGTTGGGGTTAGGGTTATGGTTAGGGTTAGGGCTAGGACACGGAGTAGGGTTAGGGCTAGGTCTAGGTCTAGGGTTAGGGTTAGGGTTAGGGTTAGGGTTAGGGTTTGGGTTAGGACTAGTGTTAGGGCTAGAGCTAGGTCTAGGGTTAGGTTTAGGGTTAGGGTTAGGTTTTGGGTTAGCGTTGGGGATAGGGTTAGGGTTAGGTTTACGGTTAGTGTTAGGGCTAGGGCTAGGATTAGGGTTAGGGCTAGGAATAGGGCTAGGGTTAGGGTTAGGTCTAGGTTGGGGTGTGCATGGGGGTTGGAGTGGCGTTGGGTTTGGAGGTAGAGTTAGGTTTGGGCTTCGGGTTGGGGTTAGGGTTAGGGTTAGGGTTGGGGCTAGGGCTAGGGCTAGGATTAGGACTAGGGTTAGGGCTAGGTCTAGCTCTAGGGTTAGGATTAGGGTTAGGGTTAGGGTTAGGGTTAGGGCTCGAGCTAGGGCTAGGGTTAGGGTTAGGGAAAGTGTTTGGTTTAGGGTTAGCTTTAGTGTTAGGGTTAGGGTTAGGGCTAAGGCTAGGACTCGGTGTAGGTTTAGGGCTAGGTCTAGGGATAGGGTTACAGTTAGGATTAGGGTTAGGGCTAGTGTTAGGGCTAGAGCTAGTTCTAGGTTTAGGGTTAGGGCTAGCGTTTGCTTTAGGGTTAGGTTTAGGGTTAGGGCTAGGGCTACGGTTAGGGTTAGAGTTAGGGCTAGTCTAGGGCTAGGGCTAGGGATAGGGATAGGTTTATGTTTAGGGCTAGGGCAAGGGTTAGGGATTGGGTTAGGGTTAGGATTAGGGTTATGTTTAGGGCTATGGCTAGGTCTAGGGATAGGATTAGGGTTAGGGTTAGGGTTATGGTTAGGGTTAGGGATAGTGCGAAGGCTTGGGTTAGGATTTGGGTTAGGTTTAGGGTTAGGGCTAGGGCCAGGGCTATGGCTAGGATTAGGTTTTGGTTTAGAGCTAGTGTACGGTTAGGGTTAGTTTTAGGTTTAGGGCTTGGCTAGGGTTAGGGATAGTGTTGGTTTTTGGCTTATGGCTAGGGCTTGGTTAGGGATAGGGTTAGGGCTAATGCTAGGGCTAGGGCTAGGGTTAGGTATAGGGCTAGTGCTAGGGTTAGGGCTAGGGTTAGGGTTAGGGTTAAAGATAGGTTTAGGGTTAGAGTTATAGATAGGGCTAGGGTTAGGTTTAGGGTTAGGGCTAGAGCTAGGGCTAAGGTTAGGCTTAGGGCTATTGTTTGGTTTAGGGTTAGGTTTAGGTTTAGGGTTAGTGTTCGGGCTAGGTTTAGGGTTAGGGTTAGGGTTAGGGCAAGGGCTAAGTCTAGGGTTAGGGCTAGGGTTAGGTTTAGGGGTAGGTTAGGGCTAGGTCTTCAGTTAGGATTAGGGTTAGGGCTAGGGATAGGGCTACGGTTAGGGATAGGGTTAGGTTTAAGGTTAGGGTTAGGGCTAGGGATAAGGATAGTGTTAGGGTTAGGTCTAATGCTAGGGCTAGGGTTAGGGTTAGGGCTAGGGCTATGGATAGGGCTAGGGTTAGGGTTAGGTTTACACCTAGGGTTAGGGTTAGGGTTAGGGCTAGGGCTAGGGCTAGGGTTAGGGTTCGGGTTGCGATTAGGGTTAGGGCTAGGTCTATGGTTAGGGTTAGGGTTAGGGTTAGAGTTAGGGCTAGGGTTAGGGTTAGGTTTAGGTTTAGATCTAGGGCTAGGGTTAAGAATAGTGTTAGGGTTACGCTTAGTCTTAGGGTTAGGGCTTGGGCTAGGGTTACGGTTAGGATTTGGGTTAGGGTTTGGTTTAGTGTTAGGGCTAGGGCTAGAACTGGGGCTAGAGTTCGGGTTAAGATTAGGGTTAGGGCTAGGTCTATGTTTACAGTTCGTGTTAGGGCTAGTGTTAGACCTAGGGCTTGGGTTAGGGTTAGGTTTAGGGTTAGTTCTAGGGCCAGAGCTACTGCTAGGGTTAGGGTTAGGGCTAGTGTTTGGTTTAGGGTTAGGTTTAGGGTTAGGGCTAGGGTTAGTGTTAGGGTTAGGGTTAGTGCTAGGGCTAGGTCTAGGGCTAGGGCTAGGGTTATTTTTAGTGGTAGGTTAGGGCTAGGTCTATGGTTAGGTTAAGGTTAGGGTTAGAGCTAGGGTCGGGTTAGCATTAGTTTTAGGGTTAGGGCTAGGGCTAGGGTTAGGGTTAGGGTTAATATTAGGGTTAGGGATAGGGTTAGGGTTAGTTTTAGGGCTAGGTCTAGGGCTAGCATTAGGGTTAGGGCTAATGCTTGGGCTAGGGTTAGGGTTAGGGCTAGGGCTTGTGATAGGGTTAGGTTTAGCGTTAAGTTTACACCTAGGGTTAGGCTTAGGATTACGGCTAGGGCTAGGGCCAGGACTAGGGCTAGGATTAGTGTTAGGTTTAGGGATAGGGCTAGTCCTAGTGCTAGGGTTAGGGTTATGTTTAGGGCTAGGGCTAGGGCTAGGGCTAGGGCTAGGTCTAGGGCTAGGGTTAGGTTTAGTGTTAAGTTTAGGGCTAGGGCCAGGCCTAGGGCTAGGATTATGGTTAGGCTTAGAGCTAGGGCTAGGGTTAGTGTTAGGGTTTGGGTTAGGGCTAGAGCTATGGCTAGGGTTCGGTTTAGGGCTAGTGTTTGGTTTAGGTTTAGGTTTAGGTTTAGGGTTAGGGTTAGGGCAAGGGCTAGGTGTAAGGCTAGGGCTAGGGCTAGGGTTATATTTCGGGCTAGGTTAGGGCTAGGTTTACGGTTAGGTTTAGGGTTAGGGTTAGAGCTAGGGTAGGGTTAGCGTTAGTTTTAGGGTTAGGGCTAGGGCCAGAGCTAGGGTTAGGCATAAGGTTAGGGTTAGGTTTAAGCCTAGGGCTAGCATTAGGATTAGGGCTAATGCTAGGGCTATGGTTAGGGTTAGGGCTAGGGCAAGAGATAGGTTTAGGTTTAGGGTTAGGTTTACACCTAGGGTTAGGGTTAGGTTTAGGGCTAGGGCTAGGGCTAGGGTTAGGGTTCGGGTTACAATTAGCGTTAGGGCTAGGTCTATGATTATGGTTCGGGTTAGGGTTAGAGTTAGAGCTTGGGCTAGGTTAGGGTTAGGTTTAGGGTTAGTTCTAGGGCTAGGGATAAGGATAGTGTTAGGTTTACGCTTAGTCTTAGGGTTAGGGCTAGGGCTAGGGTTACGGTTAGGATTTGGGTTAGGGTTTGGTTTAGGTTTAGGGCTAGGGCTAGCACTGGGGCTAGGGTTTGGGTTAGTATTAGGTTTAGTGCTAGGTCTATGGTTAGGGTTAGGGTTAGGGTTAGAGTTAGACCTAGGGCTAGGTTTATGTTTAGGGTTACGGATAGTTCTAGGGCTAGGGATAGGTATAGTGTTAGGGTTAGGCTTAGGCTTAGGGTTAGGGCTAGGTCTAGGGTTAGGTTTAGGGTTTGGGTTATGGTTTGGGTTAGGGTTAGGGCTAGGGCTAGGGATTGGGTTAGGGTGAGGTATAGGGCTAGGGACAGGGCTAGGGCTATGGTTATGGTTATGTTTAGGGCTAAGGCTAGGGCTAGGGTTCGGGTTAGGGTTAATGTTAGGGCTAGGGTCAGGGCTAGTTCTAGGATTAATTTAGGGCTAGGGCTAGGGCTAGGGCTAGGGCTAGGGTTTGGAATAGGGCTAGGGCTAGGTCTCTGATTACGTTTAGGGTTAGGGTTAGAGCTGGGGATAGGGTTAGGGTTAGTTTTAGGCTTAGGGCTAGGGCTAGGATTTGGGTTACGATTAGGGTTAGGGCTAGGTCTATTATTAGGTTTCGGGTTAGGGTTAGAGTTAGGGTTAGGGCTAGGGCTAGGGTTAGGATTTGGGTTATGGCTAATGCTAGGGCTAGGGTTAGGGCTAGGGCTAGGTCTAGGGCTAGGGTTAGGGTTAGGGTTACAGCTAGGTTAGGGTTAGGGTTAGGGCTAGGTCTAGGCCTGGGGCTAGGGTTCGGGTTACGATTAGGGTTAGGGCTAGGTCTATGTTTACAGTTAGGATTTGGGTTAGATTTAGAGCTAGGTCTAGGGTTAGGGTTAGGTTTAGGGTTAGTTCTAGGGCTAGGGCTAGGGTTAGGGTTAGGGTTAGGCTTAGGCCTAGGGTTAGCTCTAGGGCTAGGGTTTGGGTTAGGGTTTGGGTTAGGGTTAGGTCTAGGGATAGGGTTAGGGTTAGGGGTAGGTCTCAGGCTATGGCTAGGGTTTGGGTTAGGGTTATGCATAGGGCTAGGGCCATGTCTAGGGCTACGATTAGTGTTAGGGTTATGGATAGTGCTACTGCTAGGGCTATGGTTAGGGTTATGTTTAGGGCTAAGGCTAGGGCTAGGGTTAGGGTTAGGGTTAAGGTTAGGGCTAGGGCCAGGGCTAGTTCTAGGATTAGGGTTAGGGTTAGGGCTAGCGCCAGGGCTAGGGTGAGGGCTAGGGCTAGGGCTAGGGCTAGGGCTAGGGTTTGGAATAGGGTTAGGGTTTGGTCTCTGATTAGGTTTAGGGTTATGGTTAGAGGTGGGGCTAGGGTTAGGGTGCGGGTTCGTGTTTGGTTTCGGGTTAGGTTTAGGTTTAGGTTTGGGGTTGGGGTTAGGGTTAGGGTTAGGGTTAGGGCTACGGCTAGGATTCAGAGTAATGTTATGGCTAGGTCTAGGGCTAGGGTTACGGTTAGGGTTAGGGTTAGGGCTAGGGTTAGGGCTAGAGCTAGGTCTAGGTTTAGGGTTAGGGCTAGGGTTTGCTTTAGGGTTGGGTTTAGGTTTAGAGCTAGGGCTACGGTTAGGGTTAGGTTTATGGCTAGGGCTAGGGTTAGGATTAGGTTTAGGTAGGGCTAGGTTTAGGGCTAGTGCTAGGGCTAGAGCTAGAGCTAGGGTTAGGGTTAGGGTTAGGGTTAGGTTTAGGGTAGGACTAGGGTTAGGTTTAGGGTTAGGGTTAGGGCTAGGGCTATGTTTAGGGATAGTGATAGGGTAAGTGTTAGTGTTAGAGTTAGGTTTAGGGATAGGTTTAGGGTTAGGGTTAGGTCTAGGGCTAGTGTTAGGATTAGTTTAGGGCTAATGCTAGGGCTAGGGTTAGGGCTAGGGTTAGGGTTAGGGTTAGGTTTAGGGATAGTCTTAGGTTTAGGAATATGGTTAGGGTTAGGGCTAAGTCTAGGGCTAGGATTAGGGTTAGTGTTAGGTTTAGGGCTAGGGTTAGGTTTAGCGTTAATGTTAGGGTTAGGGTTAGGTCTAGGGCTAGGTTTACCGATAGGGTTAGGGGTAGGGCTAGGGCCAGGGCCATGGCTAGGGTTAGAGTTACGATTAGTTTGGGGTGGCGGTGGGGTTGGTGGTAGAATTAGGGTTGAGTTTGGGGTTGGGGTTAGGGTTAGGGTTAGGGACAGGGTTAGGGTTAGGTTTAGGGTTAGGGTTAGAGCTAGCGCTAGCGTTAGGGTTAGGTTTAGGTTTAGCGTTAGGTCTAGGGCTAGGGTTGAGGATAGGGTTAGGGTTAGAGTTTTGGTTAATGTTAGGGATAGGGCTAGGGTGAGGTTTAGGGTTAGGGCTAGGGGTAGCGCTAGGATTAGGGTTAGGGCTAGCGCTAGATTTAGGGTTAGGGTTAGGGCTAGGGCTAGGTTTAGGGTTAGGTTAGGGTTAGGGATATTGCTAGGGTTAGGGTTAGGTTTAGGGTTAGGGTTAGTACTAGGGATAGGGCTAGGGCTAGGGCTAGTGTTAGGGTTACCATTAGGGTTTGGGCTATGTCTATGGTTAGGGTTAGGGTTAGGGTTAGAGCTAGGGCTAGTGTTAGTGTTAGTTTTAGGGTTAGGGCTAGGGTTAAGGTTAGGGATAGTGTTAGGGTTAGGGTTAGTTTTAATGTTATGGATAGGGTTAGGGTTAGGATTATGGTTAGTTCTAGGGCTAGGGCTAAGTTTATGTTTATGGTTAGGGTTAGGGCTAGGGCTAGGGTTAGGTCTAAGTTTAGGGTTAGGGTTAGGTTTAGGGTTAGTGCTAGGTCTAGGGCTAGGGTTAGGGTTAGGTTTACTGTTTGGGGTAGGGCTAGGGGTAGGTGTAGGGTTTGGGTTAGGGTTTGGGCTTGGGTTACAGTTAGGGTAAGGTTTATGGCTAGGTCTAGGGTTAGGGTTAAGGTTAGGGTTAGGGCTAGTGCCAGGGTTAAGGATATGTTTAGGTTTAGGGCTAGGGCCAGGGCTAGGGCTATGGTTAGGGTTAGGGTTAGGGCTAGGGTTAGAGTTAATGTTAGTGCCAGGGTTAGGGCTAGGGCTATGGCTAGGTTTAGGAATTGCTTTAGGGCTAGGTCTCTGGTTCGGGTTAGGGTTAGAGCTGGGAATAGGGTTAGGGTTAGGGTTATGTTTAGGGCTATGGCTAGGGTTAGGGTAAGGGTTAGAGTTAGAGATAGGTCTAGTGTTTGTTTTAGTGCTAGGTTAATGGTTAGGGTTAGGGCTAGAGCTAGGACTAGGGTTAGAGTAAGGGCTAGTGTTTGATTTAGGGCAAGTTTTAGGGTAAGGGTTAGGGTTAGGGTTAGGGATACAGCTAGCATTAGGGTTGGGGTTAGGGCTAGGGCTAAGGCTAGGACTAGGGCTAAGGTTAGGTTTAGGGCTAGGTCTAGGGCTAGGTCTACGGTTAGGATTAGGGTTAGGGTTAGAGCTAGGTTAGGGTTAGGGTTAGTTTTAGGGTTAGGGCTAGGGCTAGGTTTAGGGATAGATTTAGGGTTAGGGTTAAGTTTAGGGTTAGGGTTAGGGCTAGGGCTAGGGCTATCATTAGGGTTAGGGCTAATGCGAGGGCTAGGGTTAGGGTTAGGTATGGGCTAGGGATAGGTTTATTGTTAGGGTTAGGTTTACAGCTAGGCTTAGGGTTAGGTTTAGGGCTAGTGCTAGGGTTAGGGTTATTTTTAGGTCTAAGGCTAGGCCTAGGGTTAATGTTAGGGTTAAGCTTAGGGCTTGGGCCAAGACTTGGGATAGGATTATGGTTAGGGTTAGGGCTAGGGCTAGGGCTAGGGCTAGCGTTTGGAATAGGGTTAGGGTTAGGTCTCTGATTAGGTTTAGAGTTAGGGTTAGAGCTGGAGCTAGGGTTAGTGTTCGGGTTCGTTTTCGGTTTCGGGTTAGGTTTATGGTTAGGGTTGGCGTAGTTTTTGGAGTTAGAGTGTTTTTGGGGTTGGTGTTGGGGTTAGGGTTAGGGTTAGGTTTAGGGCTACGGCTAGGACTAGGAGTAGGGTTAGGGCTAGGTCTAGGGCTAGGGTTAGTGTTAGGGTTAGGGTTAGGGCTAGGGTTATGCCTAGGGCTAGTGTTAGGGCTAGAGCTATGTCTATGTTTAGGGTTAGGGCTAGGGTTTGGTTTAGGGTTAGGTTTAGGGTTAGGTTTAGGGTTAGGGCTAGGGCTACGATTAGGGTTAGAGTTAGGGCTAGGGCTAGGGTTATGATAGGGTTATGGTTAGGGCTAGGGCAAGCTTTAGGAATTAGGTTAGGGTTAGGAATAGGGTTATGTTTAGGGCTATGGCTAGGTCTAGGGCTAGGATTAGGGTTAGGGTTAGGGTTAGGTTTAGGGTTAGGGTTAGGGTTAGAGCTAGTGCTATGGTTTGTGTTAGGTTTAGGGTTAGAGTTAGGGTTAGAGCTAGGGGTAGGGTTAGGGTCAGGTTTAGTTTTAGGGCTAGGGCTGCGGTTAGGGATAGGGTTAGGGTTAGGATTAGGTTTAGGGATAGGGTTAGGGTTAGGGTTACTGTTAGGGTTAGGTTTAGGGATAGTGTTAGGGTTAGGGTTACTGTTAGGGTTAGGGCTAGGGCTAGGGATAGGTTTAGGGTTAAGGCTCGGAATAGGGCTAGGGTAAGGATTAGGGTGAGGGCTAGGTTTGGGGTTTGCATGGGGGTTGGAGTGGCGTTGGATTTGGAGGTAGAGTTAGGTTTGGGCTTGGGGTTGGGTTAGGGTTGGGACTAGGTCTAGGAGTAGGACTAGTGTTAGGGCTTGGTCTAGCTCTAGTGTTAGGATTAGGGTTAGGGTTATTGTTAAGATTAGGGTTAGGGCTAGAGCTAGGGCTAGGGTTAGGTTTAGGGCTAGTGTTTGGTTTAGGGTTAGGTTTAGGGCTAGAGATAGGGTTAGGATTAGGGTTAGTGCTAATGCTAAGGCTAGGGTTACGGTTAGGCTAGTGCTAGCGTAAGGTTTAGGGTTAGGGCCAGTTTTAGGCTTAGTGTTAGGTTTAGGGGTAGGCTTAGGGTAATGCTAGGGTTAGAGTTAGGGTTAGGGCTGGAGCTAGGGCTAGGGTTAGCTTTAGGGGTAGTGTAGGGCTACGTCTACGGTTAGGATTAGGGTTAGGGTTAGAGCTAGGGTAGGGTTAGGGTTAGTTTTAGGGCTAGGGCTAGGGTCAGGGTTAGGGATATGGTTAAGGTTAGAATTAGAGATAGGAGTAGGGTTAGAGTTAGGGTTAAGGTTAGAGCTAGGGCTAGGGTTAGGGTTAGGTTTATGATTAGGTCTAGGGCTAGGTTTAGGTATAGGGTTAGGGTTAGGGTTAGGTTTATGTTTAGGGATAGGCTTAGGGTTAGGATTAGGGTTAGGGTTAGGCCTAGGACTACGGCTAGGATTAGGGTTAGGTTTAGGTTTAGGGCTAGCGTTAGGTTTAGCGTTAATGTTAGGGTTAGGGTTAGGGCTAGGGCTAGGTTTACCGATAGGGTTACGGTTTGGGCTAGGGCCAGGTCTATGGTAGGGTTAGGGTTACGATTAGGTTGGGGTGGCGGTGAGGTTGTAGGTAGAGTTAGGGTTGGGGTTGGGGTTGGTGTTGGGGTTAGGGTTAGGGTTAGGATTAGGGTTAGGTTTAGGTTTAGCGTTAGGGTAAAGCTAGGATTGGGGATAAGGGTTATTGTTAGAGTTTTGGTTAGGGTTAGGGATAGGGTTAGGGTTAGGGTTAGGGTTAGGGTTAGGGCTATGTCTAGGGCTAGAATTAGGGAAAGGGCTAGCGCTAGGGCTGGGGTTAGGGTTAGGTTTAGTTTTAGCGTTAGGTTTAGGGTTAGTACTAGGGCTAGGGCTAGTGCTAGTGCTAGGTTTAGGGTTACGATTAGGGTTTGGGCTAGGTCTACGTTAGGGTTAGGGTTAGGGTTAGGGTTAGGGTTAGAGCTAGTTTAGGGTTAAGGTTAGATTTAGGGTTTGGGCTAGGGTTAGGGTTAGGGATAGTGTTAGGGTTAGGGTTAGTTTTAGGATTAGGGATAGGGTTAGGGTTAGGTTTAGGATTACGGCTACGACTAGGGCTAGGGTTATGGTTATGTTTTGCGTTAGGGCTAGGGCTAGGGTTAAGGTTAGGGTTAGCGCTAAGGCTAGGGCCAGGGCTAGGGCTAGGGTAAGGGTTAGGGTTAAGTTTAGGGCTAGGTCCAGGGGAGGTCTTGGTTTAGGTTTAGGGTTAGGGTTAGCGCTAGGTCCAGGGCTAGCTTTAGGGTTAGGGTTACGGTTTGCGCTAGGGCTAGGTCGAGTTTTAGGGTTTTGGTTAGGGTTAGGGCTAGTGCTACGGTTAGGGTAAGTTTTAGGGTTAGGTCTAGGTTTAGGGTTAAGGCTAGAGCTAGGGTTAGGGTTGGGCTAGCGTTAGGGTTAGGGTTAGTGCTAGTGATAGGGCTAGGCCTAGGGTTAGAATTAGGGTTAGGGCTAGGCCTAGGGCTATGGCTAGGGTTAGGGTTTGGGTTAATGCTAGGGCTATGTTTAGGGTTAGGGTTCTGGTTAGGGTAAGAGCTAGTGCTAGAGTTAGGGTTAGGTTTAGAGTTAGTGTCAGGGCTATGGTTAGGGAAAGGCTTAGGGTTAGGGCTAGGTCTATGTTTAGGGTTAGGGTTAGAGCTAGGTCTAGGGTTAGGTTTAGGGTTGGGTTTAGGGTTAGAGCTAGGGCTAGGGTTAAGGATAGGGTTAGGGTTAGGGCTAGGGCCTGGGCTAGGGCTCTGGTTATTGCTAGAGTTAGCGTTAGGGCTAGGATTAGGGTTAGGTTTAGGGTTAGGGTCAGTGCTAGAGCTAGGGTTATGGTTAGGTTTAGGGCTATGGCTAGGTTTAGGGTTAGGGTTTTGGTTAGGCCTAGCTTTAGGGTTAGGGGTAGGGTTAGGGCTAGGTATAGGGGTAGGGCTATCGCTAGGATTCAGGTTAGCGTTTTGGTTAGGGCTATGTCTATGGTTAGGGTTAGGGTTAGGTCAGGGTTAGGGTTAGAAGCAGGGCTAGGGTTAGGTTTACGGTTAGTGCTAAGGCTAGGGTTGGGGTTAGGGTTACGGCTAGGGCCAGCGCTAGGGTTAGCATTAGGGTTAGGTTTAGGGTTAGGGTTCAGGCTAGAGTTAGGGTTAGATTTAGTGTTAGGGTTATGGTTATGGCTAGGGTTCGGGCTTCGTCTAGGGTTAGGGTTAGGGTTAGGGTTAGGGCTAGGTCTATGTTTAGGGTTAGGCTTATTTTTAGAGCTAGGGCAAGGATTATGGTTAGCTCTAGAGCTAGGGCTAGGGCTAGGGCTAGGGCTAGGGCTAGGGTTCGGGTTAGGGTTACGGGTAGGGTTAGGGTTAGGGTTAGGGTTAGGGCTAGGGCTAGGGGTAGGGGTAGGGGTAGGGGTAGGGCTAGGGTTAGGTTAGGGCTACGGCTAGGGTTAGGTTTAGGGTTTGGGTTAGGTCTAGGGCTAAGGTTAGGTTTACAGTTAAGATTAGGGCTAGGGTTGGGGCTAGGTTTAGTGTTAGTTTTAGGGTCAGTGCTAGGGCTAGGTTTAGGGTTAGGGTTTGGGTTAGGGCTAGGGCTATTTTTAGTGTTTGGGTAAGAGCTACTGCTAGGGTTAGGGTTATGGTTAGATTTAGTGTTAGGGTTTCGATTAGGGTAAGGGTTAGGGTTAGGGCTAGGTGTACAGTAAGGGTTAGGTTTCGGGTTAGAGCTAGGCCTAGGGCTAGGTTCAGGGTGGTTTAGAGCTAGGGCTAGGTAAGTGTTCTTGTTAGGGTTTGGGCTAGGGCTAGGGTACGGTTAGGGTTAGGGCTAGGGCTAGGGTTAGGGATAGGGTTAGTGTTAGTGTTAGGGTTAGGGATAGGGTTAGGTTTACAGCTAGGGCCAGGGCTAAGTCGAGGGTTATTATTAGAGTTAGGGTTAATGCTAAGGTTAGGAATAGGGTTAGGGTTACGTTTAGGGTCAGTGATAGGGCTAGGGTTAGGGTTAGGTTTAGGGCTAGGGCTAGGGCTAGGGTTAGGGTTAGGGTTAGGGCTAGCTTTAGGGTTAGGGTTAGAGCTAGGGTTAGGTATATGGCTAGGGCTAGGGCTAGGGTTCGGTTAGTGTTTGGGTTAGGGCTATGTCTATGGTTAGGGTTAGGGTTAGGTTAGGGTTTCGGTCGGAGCTAGGGCTAGGGTTAGGTTTAATGTTAGGGCTAAGGGTAGGGTTGAGGATAGGGTTTGGATTAGGGCTAGGGCCAGGTCTAGGGTTAGGTTTAGGGTTAGGGTTTGGGTTAGGGTTATGGCTAGGTTTAGGGTTAGGATTAGGGTTAGGGTGATGGTAAGGGTAGGGCTAGGGCTATGGCTAGGGCTAGGTTTAGGGTTTGGTCTAGGTCTATGTTTAAGGTTATGGTTATGGTTAGGGTTAGGGTTAGTGTTAGGGTTAGAGCTAGGGCTAGGGTTAGGGATAGTGTTAACCTTAGGGCTAGGGCCAGGGCCAGGGCTAAGGTTAGGGTTACAGTTAGGATTAGGGCTAGGGTTGGGGCTAGGTTTAGTGTTAGGGTTAGGGTCAGTGCTAGGGCTAGGGTTAGGTTTAGGGTTAGGGCTAGGACTTGGTCTAGGTTTAGGGTTATGTTGAGGGTTAGGGCTAGGGTTAGGGTTAGGGCTAGGGCTAGGTATAGGGCTAGGGCTAGGGTATGGTTAGGGTTAGTGTTTGGGTTAGGGCTATGTTTATGGTTTGGTTAAGGGTTAAGTTTATGGTTAGGTTTAGGTTTAGAGCTAGGGCTAGGGTTAGGGTTAGGTTTAGGTTTAAGTTTAGGGTTAGGGCTAGGTTTAGGGTTGTGTCTAGGGCCATGGATAGGGCTAGGTTAAGGGTTAGTGTTAGTGTTAGGACTAGTGTTAGGGATAGGGTTAGTGTTAGGGCTAGGGCTATGGTTAGGGTTAGGGTTAGGTTTAGTGCTAGTGCTATGGCTAGGGCTAGTGTTAGGTTTAGGGTTATGCCTAGGGCTAGGGCTACGGTTAGGTTTCGGGTTCAGGTTAGTGTTAGGGTTCGGGTTCGCCTTCGGATTAGGGTTAAGTTTAGGGTCAGGCTTTGGGTCCAGGTTCGGATTATGGTTAGGGTTTGTGTTTGTGTGAGGGTTAGGTTTAGGGTTGCGGTTTGGGTTATGGATAGGGCTAGAATTAGGCTTAGGCCTAGGGCCAGGGCAGGGCTAGGACTAGGGTTAGGGCTAGGGTTAGGGCTAGGACTAAGGATAGGGCTATGGTTAGGGTTAGGGTTAGGGTTAGGGTTAGGGTTAGGGCTAGCGGTAGAAATAGTGTTAAGGTTAGGGTTAGGGTTAGGGCTAGGGCTAGGGTTAGGGTTAGGGTTAGGTTTAGGGTTTGGGTTAGGGCTAGGGCTAGGGTTAGGTTTAGTGTTTGGGTTAGGGCTAGGGCTATTTTTAGGTCTACTGTAAGAGCTAGTGCTAGGGTTGGGGTTAGGGATAGATTTAGTGTTAGGGCTATGGTTAGGGTAAGGTTCAGGCTTAGGGCTAAGTCTAGGGTTACGGTTAGGTTTAGGGTTAGAGCTAGGGCTAGGGTTAGGGTTAGGGCTAGGACTATGGTTAGGGTTAGGTTTTGGCCTAGGGCCAGTGTCAGCGTTAGGGTTAGGGTTAGGGTTACGGTAGAGCTAGGGCTAGGGTTATGGTTAGGGTTAGGTTTAGAGCTAGGGTTTGGGTTATGGTTAGGGTTAGGGTTAGTGTTAGGGCTAGGGCTAGGGTTAGGGATAGAGTTAGGGTAAGAGTTAGCTTTAGGGCTAGGCTAGGGCTAGAGATAGGGTTAGGGTTAGGGTTAGGGTTAGGGTTCGGATTCGGGTTAGGGTTAGCGTTAGGGTTCGGGTTCGGGTTCGAATTCTGGTTAAGGTTAGGGTTAGGGTTCGGCTTCAGGTTAGGATTCGTGTTCTGTTTAGGGTCAGGGTTTTGGTATGGGTTGGGGTTGGGGTGGTGGTGGGGTTGGATTAGGGTTAGGGTTAGGGCTAGGTCTAGGGATAGGGTTAGGGTTAGGGTTAGGGTTACAGCTGAGGTTAGGGTTAGGGTTAGGGCTAGGGCTAGGGCTAGGGTTCGGGTTAGGGTTAGAGTTAGAACTAGGGCTAGGGTTAGGGTTAGGTTAGGGCTAGTTCTAGGGCTAGGAGTAAGGAGAGCGTTAGGGTTAGACATAGGCTTAGGGTTAGGGCTAGGGCTAGGGTTACGCTTAGGATTTGGGTTAGGTTTTGGGTTAGGGTTAGTGCTAGGGCTAGGGCTGGGGCTAGGGTTCGGGTTACAATTAGGGTTAGGGCTAGGTCTATGGTTAGGGTTCGGGTTAGGATTAGAGTTAGAGCTAGGGCTAGTGTTAGGCTTATATTTAGGGTTAGTTCTAGGGCTGGTTATAGGGATAGGATTAGGGTTAGGCTTAGGGTTAGGGTTAGGGCTAGGGCTAGGGTTAGGGTTAGGGTTAGGGCTCAGGCTACGGCTAGGGTTTGGGTTAGGGTTAGGTATAGGGCTAGGGCCAGGACTAGGGCTAGGATTAGTGTTAGGTTTAGGGATAGGGTTAGTGCTAGGTCTACGGTTAGGGTTATGTTTAGGGCTAAGGCTAGGGCTAGGGTTAGGGTTAGGGTTAGGGTTAAGGTTACGGCTAAGGCCAGGGCTAGGACTAGGGTTTGGAATAGGGTTAGGGCTAGGTCTCTGATTAGGTTTAGGGTTAGGGTTAGAGCTGGGGCTAGGCTTAGGGTTCGGTTTCGGGTTAGGTTTAGGTTTAGGGATGGGGTTTGCATTGGAGTTGGGCTGGCGTTAGGTTTGGAGGTAGAGTTAGGTTTGGGGTTGGGGTTGGGGTTAGGGTTAGGGTTAGGATTAGGGCTAGGTCTAGGACTAGGAGTAGGGTTAGGGCTAGGTCTAGGGCTAGCGTTAGGGTTAGGGTTATGGTTAGGGCTAGGGTTAGGGCTAGAGCTAGGTCTCGGGTTAGGGTTAGGGCTAGGGCTAGGGTTTGCTTTAGGGTTAGGTTTAGGGTTAGGTTAGGGGTGAGGGCTAGGGCTATGGTTAGGGTTAGAGTTAGGTCTAGGGCTAGGGTTGGGGCTAGGTTTAGTGTTAGGGTTAGGGTCAGTGCTAGGGCAAGGGTTAGGGATTGGGTTAGGGTTAGGATTAGGGTTATGTTTAGGGCTATGGCTAGGTCTAGGGCTAGGATTAGGGTTAGGGTTAGGGTTAGGGTTAGGTTTAGGGTTAGGGCTAGGGTTAGGGCTAGGGTTACGTTTAGGATTAGGGTTAGGGCTAGGGATAGGGCTAGGGTTAGGTTTTGGGTTAGGGTTACGGTTAGGTTAGGGCTAGGGCTACGGTTAGTGTTAGGGTTTGGGTTAGGGCTAAGGCTAGGGCTAGGATTTGTTTTAGGTTTAGGTTTAGGGCTAGGGTCTGGGCTTTTGGCTAGGATCAGGGTTAGGTTTAGAGGTAGTGTAGGGGTAGGGTTACTATTAGGCTTAGGGCTAGGGCTAGGGTTAGGCATAGGGTTAGGGCTAGGGTTAGGACTAGGGTTTGTGTTAGGGTTAGGGCTAGGGCTGGGACTAGGGCTAGGGCTAGGGTTCGGGTTAGGGTTATGGCTAAGGCTAGGGCTAGGGTTTGTTTTAGTTTTAGGGTTAGGGCTAGGGCCAGGGCTATGGCTAGGTTTAGGGTTAGGTTTAGATTAGTGTAGAGTTAGGGTTAGTTTTAGGCTTAGGGCTAGGGCTAGGGTTAGGGATAGTGTTGGTTTTAGGCTTAGGGCTAGGGCTAGGGTTAGGGATAGGGTTAGGGTTAGGGCTAGGGTTCGGGTTACGATTAGGGTTAGGGCTAGGTCTATGATCAGGTTTCGGGTTAGGGTTAGAGTTAGAGCTAGGCCTAGGGTTAGAGATAGGGTTAGGGTTAGGGTTAGGCTTAGGCTTAGGGTTAGGGCTAGGATTTGAGTTAGGGTTTGGGTTAGGGTTAGGGCTAGGCGTAGGGTTAAGGTTAGGGTTAGGGATAAGCTAGGGCTAGGGTTTGTTTTAGGCTTAGGTTTAGGGATAGGGTTAGGGTGAGGTTTAGGGTTAGGGATAGGTCTAGGGTTAGGGATAGGGATAGGGTTAGAGAACCGTTTAGGGTAAGGGTTAGGGTTAGGGTTAGGGTTAGGGCTAGTGTTAGGGTTGGGGTTAGGGATAGGGCTAGGGTTAGGGCTAGGGCTAGGGTTAGGTTTTGTGTTAGCGCTAGGTTTAGGGCTAGGGCTAGGGCTAGGGTAAGGGATAGGGTTAGGGTTAGGGTTAGTGTTAGAGCTAGGGCTAGGATTTGTGTTAGGGTTAGGGTTAGGGTTATGGTTAGAGCTAGGGGTAGGGTTAGGTTAGGTTTAGGGTTAGTACTAGGGCTAGGGTTAGGGATAGGTTTAGGGTTAGGTTTAGGGTTAGGCTTAGGGATAGGGTTAGGGTTACAGTTAGGGTTACGGTTAGGGTTAGGGCTAGGCCTAGGGCTAGGGTTAGGGCTAGGGCTATAGTTAGTGTTAGGGATAGGGTTAGCGCTAGGGCTAGGGCTAGGGCTAGGTTTAGGGTTAGGGTTAGGGCTAGGTTTGAGGTTTGCATGGGGTTTGGGTGGCATTGGGTTTGGAGGTAGAGTTAGGTTTGGGCTTGGGGTTGGGGTCAGGGTTAGGGTTAGGGTTGTGGCTATGGCTAGGACTAGGGTTAGGGCTAGGTTTAACTCTAGGGTTAGGATTAGGGTTAGGGTTAGGGTTAGGGCTAGGGTTAAGTTTAGGGTTAATATTAGGTTAGGGTTAGGGCTAGTTTTTGGTTTAGGGTTAAGTTTAGGGTTAGGTTTAGGGCTAGGGCTAGGGCTAGGGTAAGGGATAAGGTTAGGGTTAGGACTAGGGCTAGAGCTAGGTTTAGGGCTAAGGCTACGGTTAGGATTAGGATTAGGTTTAGGGCTAGGGCTAGGGCTAGGGTTAGTGCTAGGATTTGGGTTAGGGTTAGGGTTAGGACTAGGTTAGGGTTAGGGTAAGGGTTAGGGCTAGGGCTATGGCTAGGGCAAGGGCTAGGGTTAAGGTTACGTTTAGGGTTAGGGCTATGGCTAGTGCTATTGTTAGGGTTAGGGTTAGAGCTAGGGCTAGGTTAGGGTTAGGTTAATTTTAGGGCTAGGGCTAGGGTTATTGATAGGGTTAGGTTAAGGGCTAGGGTTGGGGTTAGGGTTAGGGATAGGGTTAGGGTTAGGGTTAGGGCTAGGGCTAGGGCTAGGGTTAGGATTAGGGTTAGGGTTACAGCTGGGGTTAGGGTTAGGGTTGGGGCTAGGGCTAGGGCTAGGTTTCGGGTTAGGGTTAGGGTTAGAGCTAAGGCTAGGTTTAGGGTTAGGTTAGGGTTAGTTCTAGGGCTAGGAATAAAAATAGCGTTAGGGTTAGACTTAGGCTTAGGGTTAGGGCTAGGGCTAGGGTTAGGGCTAGGGCTAGGGTTATGCTTAGGATTTGGGTTAGGGTTTGGGTTAGGGTTTAGGGCTAGGGTTAGGGCTGGGGCAAGGGTTTGGGTTATGATTAGGGTTAGGGCTAGGTCTATGGTTCGGGTTAGGATTAGAGTTAGAGCTAGGGCTAGGGTTAGGGTTAGGTTTAGGGTTAGGGTTAGGGCTAGGGCTAGGGTTAGGGTTAGGGTTAGGTCTAGGGCTAGGTTTAAGGTTAGGGTTTGGGCTAGAGCTAGGGCTAGGCCTAGGGTTAGGGTTCTGGTTAGGGTTAGGGCTAGGGCTAGGGCTAGTGTTAGGGTTAGGATTAGGGCTAGGGCTAGGGCTAGGTATAGGGCTAGGGCTAGGTTTAGGGTAAGAGCTAGTGCTAGAGTTAGGGTTATGGTTAGATTTAGCGTTAGGGCTACAGTTAGGGTAAGGCTTAGGGTTAGGTCTAGGTCTATGTTTAGGTTTAGGGATAGGATTAGGGTTAGGGTTAGTGCTAGGTCTATGGTTAGTGTTAGGGTTATGTTTAGGGATAGAGCTAGGGCTAGGGTTAGGGTTAGGTTTAGGGTTAGAGCTAGGGCTAGGGTTAGGGTTAGGGTTAGGGTTAGGGATAGGGTTAGGGTTAGGGATAGGGTTAGGGTTAAGGTTAGGGTTAGGGCTAGGGCTAGGACGAGGTATAAGGTTAGGGTTTCGGCTAGGTTTTGGTTTTGTGTGGGGTTTGGGGTTGATTTGGGTTTGTAGGTAGAGTTTGGTTTGGGGTTGGGGTTGGGGTTAAGGTTAGGGTTAGGGCTAGTTCTAGGACTAGGACTAGGGTTAGTGCTAGTTCTAGCTCTAGGGTTACAATTAGGGTTAGGGTTAGGGTTAAGCCTAGACCTACGGCTAGGGTTTGGTTTATGGCTAGTGTTTGGTTTCGGGTTTATGTTTAGGGTTAGGGTTAGGGTTAGGGTTAGGGCTAGGGCTGGTTAGGTTTAGGGCTAGGGCTAGGGCTAGGGCTAGGCTAGGGTTAGCGATTGGGATAGGGTTAGGGTTAGGGCTAGGGCTAGGGCTATGGTTAGGGCTTGGGCTATGGCTAGGGTTAGGATTTGGGTTAGGGTTAGGTTTAGGGTTAGGGTTAGGGTTAGGGTTAGGACTAGGTTTAGGGTTAAGGTAAGGTTTAGGGCATGGGCTATGGCTAGGGTTAGGGTTAAGGTTTTGTTTAGGGTTAGGGCTAGGGCTAGCGCTAGTGTTTGGTTTAGGGTTAGAGCTAGGGGTAGGGTTAGGGTTATTTTTAGGGTTCGGGCTATGGCTAGGGTTAGGGATAGGTTTAGGGTAAGGGTTAGGTTTAGGGTTAGGGATAGGGTTAGGGTTAGGGTTATGGTTAGGGTTAGGGCTAAGGCTAGGGTTAGGATTAGGGTTAGGGCTAATGCTATTGCTAGGGTTAGGGTTAGGGCTAGCACTAGGTTTAGGGTTAGGGTTAGTGCTAGGGTTAGTTTTGGGGTTAGTTCTAGGGTTAGGGCTAGGGCTAGGATTAGGGATAAGGTTAGTGTTAGGGTTAGAGATAGGGCTAGGGCTATTGTTAGGATTAGGGTTAGGTTTAGGGCTGGGCTAGGGTTATGGTTAGGTTTAGCATTAGGTCTATGGCTAGGGTTAGGAATAGGGTTATTGTTAGGGGTACGGTTAGGGTTACGGTTAGGGAAAGGGTTAGGGTTTAGATTAGGTTAATGGTTAGGGCTAAGTCTAGGGCTAGGATTAGGGTTAGGGCTAGTGTTAGGACTAGGGTTAGGGTGTGGGTTAGGGCTAGGTTTGGGGTTTGTGTTGGGTTTAGGGTGGCGTTGGGTTTGGAGGTAGTTTTAGGTTTGGGGTTGGTGTTGGGTTTAGGGTTAGGGCTAGGGCTAGTGCTAGGGATAGGGCTACGATTAGGGTTAGGGCTAGGGCTAGTGCTAGGGTTGTGGTTAGGGTTAGGGTTAGGGTTAGGTTTAGGGCTAGAGTTAGGGTTAGGGTTAGGGCTAGGGCTAGTGCTAGGATTAGGGTTAGGGCTAGCGCTAGGGCTAGGGTTAGTGTTAGGGCTAGGTCTAGGGCTAGGTTAGGGTTAGAGTTTGGGTTAGGGTTAGTGCTAGCTTTAGGGTTAGGTTTAGGGCTAGGGCTAGGTATAGGGCTAGGGCTAGGTTTAGGGTTATGGTTAGGTTTAGAGCTATGGCTAGGGTTATGGTTAGGGTTAGGATTAATCTAGGGCTAGGGTTTGGGATAGGTTAGGATTAGGTTTAGGGTTTGGACCAGGGCTAGGACTAGGGTTAGGGTTAGGGTTAGGGTTATGGCTAGGGGTAGGGCTAGGTTTCGGGTTCTGGTTCGGGTTCGGATTCAGGTTAAGTTTAGGTTTAGGGTTCGGATTCGGGTTCGTCTTCAGGTTATGGTTTGTATTCGGGTTGGGTTTAGGGTTGGTGTTTGTGTTGGGTTTGGGCTGGCGTTGGTGTTGGAGTTAGAGTTAGTGTTGTGGTTGGGGTTGGGTTTGGGGTTAGGGTTAGGGTTAGGGTTAAGGCTAGGGCTAGGTTTAATGTTAGGGCTATGTCTATGCCTAGGGTTAGGTTAGGGTTACCGTTAGCCAGGGCTAGGGTTAGGGTTAGGGTTAGGGCTAGGGCTAGGGCCAGGGTCAGCGTTAGGGTTAGGGTTAGCGTTAGGGTTAGAACTAGGGCTAGGTTTAGTGTTAGGGTTAAGGTTAGATCTAGAGCTAGGGTTATGGATAGTGTTAGGATTAGGGCTAGGGCTAGGGTTAGGAACAGGGTTAGGGTTAGGGTTAGGGCTAGGTCTATGCTAGGATTAGGGTTAGGGTTAGGGTTAGGGCTAGGGTTAGCGCTAAGTTTAGGGTTCGGTTTCATTTTCGGGTTACGGTTCGGGTTTGGGTTCAGTTCCAGATTCAGGTTATGGTTAAAGGTAGCGTACAGTTTCAGGTTCTGGTTCGGGTTAGGATTAGTTAGGGCTAGGGTAGGGTTAATGTTAGTGCTCGGGCTATGTTTAGGATTAGGGTTTGGGTTAGGGCTAGTGTTAGGTTTAGTTTTAGGGTTATGGTTATGGTTAGGGCTAGGGCTAGGGCTAGGTATAGAGCTATGGCTAGGGCTAGGGATTTGGTTAGGTTTTCTGTTAGGGCTATGTCTATGCTTAGGGTTAGGGATAAGTTTACGGTTAGGGTTAGGTTTAGAGCTAGGGCTAGGGTTAGGTTTAGGGTTAGGGCTAATGCTAGGGTTAGGGATAGTATGAGGGTTGGGTCTAGGGCCAGGTTTAGGGATAGGGTTAGGGTTAGGGTTAGGGTTAGGGTTAGGGTTAGGGTTAGGGCTAGGGTTAGGGCTACCTTTAGGGTTAGGGCTAGGGCTATGGTTATGGTTAGGGTTAGGGTTAGGGCTAGTGCTAGGGCTAGGGCTAGGGTTAGGGTTATGGATAGGCCTAGGGCTAGGGCTACGGTTTGGGTTCGGGTTTGGGTTAGTGTTAGGGTTCGAGTTAACCTCGGATTCGGGTTAAGGTTAGGGTCACGGTTCAGGTTCTGGTTCGGTTTCGGGTTAGGGTTAGGGTTGGGGTTTTGGTAGTTTTTGGGTGGCATTGGGGTTTGAGGTAGATTTAGGGTTGGGGTTGGGGTTGGATTTGGTTTAGGGTTAGGTTTGGGGTTAGGTTTAGGGTTAGGGCTAGAATTAGGGTTAGGCTTAGGTTAGGGCAAGGGCTAGGGTTAGGGCTAGGGCTATGGTTAGGGTTAGGTTTAGTGTTAGGGTTATGGCTAGGGGTAGAGATAGGGTTAGGGTTAGGGTTAGCGTTAGGGCTAGGGCTATGGTTAGGGTTAGGATTAGTGTAAGTGCTAGAGCCAGGGCCAGGGCTAGTGTTGTGGTTAGGGTTAGGGCTAGGGCTAGTGCTAGGGCTAGCGTTAGGTTTAGTTTTAGGGCTAGGGCTACGGCTAGGGCTAGGGTTAGTGTTCGTGTTAGGGCTAGGGCTAGGGTTAGCTTTAGTGTTTGGGTTAGGGCTAGGGCTATATTTAGGGTTAGTGTAAGAGCTACTGCTAGTTTTAGGGTTAGGGTTAGATTTAGTATTAGGGCTGTGGTTAGGGTATGGTTTAGGTTTAGGGCTAGGTTTAGGGTTAGGGTTAGGTTTAGGGTTAGAGCCAGGGCTAGGGTTAGGGTTAGGGTTAGGGTTAGGGCTTGGACTAGGGCCAGGGTTAGTGTTAGGTTTAGGGTTAGGGTTAAGTTTAGAGCTAGGTCTAGGGTCATGGTTAGGTTTAGGATTAGGGCTAGGGCTAGGGTTAGGGATAGGGTTAGGTTTAGTGTTAGGTTTAGGGCTACGGCTAGGTTTAGGGTTATGGTATGGTTAGGGTTAGGGCTAGGGCTAGGGCTAGCTTTAGGTTTCGGGTTCGGGTTCGGGTTAGGTTTAGGGTTCGGGCTTCGTGTTCGGATGCGGGTTAAGGTTAGGGTTATTGTTCTCGTTCAGATGAGGGTTCTTGTTAGGGTTAGGGTTGGGTTTGGATTTTGGGTTGGGGATGGGGTAGTGTTGATGTTGGAGGTAGAGTTAGGGTTGAGGTGAGGTTGGGGATAGGGTTAGGGTTAGGCTTAGGGTTAGGGTTAGGGCTAGGGCTAGGGTTAGGGTTAGAGCTAGGTCTAATGTTAGGGGTAGGGTTAGAGTTAGGGCTAGGGCTAAGGTTAGGGTTAGGGTTAGGGCTAGGGCTAGGGCTAGGGCTAGGGTGAGTGTTTGGGTTTGGGTTTTGGTTAGGGTTAGGGTTGTTGTTTGGGTGGCGTTGGGGTAGGAGTTAGAGTTAGGTTTGGGGTTGGGGTTGGGGCTAGTGTTAGGGTTTGGGCTAGGGTTAGTGTTAGGGTTAGGGTTAGTGCTAGGGCTAGTGCTAAGGCTAGGGTAAGGCTCAGGGTTAGGGCTAGGTCTAAGGTTAGGGTTAGGTTTCGGGTTAGAGCTTTGGCTAGGTTTATGGTTAAGGTTAGTGTTAGGCTAGGACTAGGGTTAGGGATAGGGTTAGGGTTAGGGCTAGAGCTAGGGCCAGGGTTAGCGTTAGCTTTAGGGTTAGGATTAGTGTTAGGGTTAGGGGTAGGTTTAGGGATAGGGCTAGGGTTAGGTTTAGGGTTAGGGCTAGGGCTAGGGTTTAGTGTGAGGGTTAAGGTCATTGCTATGGCTAGGGCTAGGTTTAGAGTTAGGGTACGGGTTCGGGTTCGGGTTAGGGTTAGGGTTATGGTTAGGGTTTGCGTTTTTGTTGGGGTTGGGGTGGCATTGGGGTTGGAGGTGTAGTTAGGTTTGGTGTTGGGTTTGGGGTTGGGGTTAGGGTTAGGGTCAGTGTTAGGGCCAGGGCCACGGCTAGTGTTATGGTTAGGGTTAGGGTTAGGTTTAGGGTTATTGCTAGGGCTAGGGTTATGGTTAGGTTTAGGGCTATTGCTAGGTCTAGGGTTAGGGTTGGGGTTTGGGCTAGGCCTAGGGCTAGTGTTGGGGTTCGGGTTTGGGTTCAGGTTCGGGTCAGGGTTGCGGTTTGGTGGCGTTGGGGTTGGAGGTAGAGTTAGGTTTGGGGTTGGGGTTGTGGTTAGGGTTAGTGTTAGTGTTAGGGTTAGGGCTAGGGTTAGTTTAGTGTTAGGTTTAGTGTTAGGGATAGAGCCTGGGCCAAGGCTAGGGTTACGATTAGTCTTAGTGTTAGGGCTAGGTCTATGGCTAGGGTTAGGGTTAGGTCTAGGGCTAAGGCTAGGGCTAGGGTTTTGGTTAGAGTTAGGGTTAGGGTTAGTGTTAGGTCTAGGGTAGGGCTAGGGCTAGTGTTAGGGTTAGGGTTAGGGATAAGGCTAGGGCTAGGGTTTGGGTTAGGTTTAGGCTTAGGGCCAGGGCCATGTCTAGGGCTAGGATTAGGGTTAGGTTTAGGGCTAGGGCTAGGGCTAGGGCTAGGGTTAGGGTTAGGTTTAGGGTTAGGGTTAGGTTTAAGGGTAAAGCTAGGGCTAGGGTTAGGGTTAGGGTTAGGGTTAGATTTAGGGCTAAAGCTAGGGCCAGATTTAGGCTTAGGGTTAGGGTTAGGATTAGTGATAGAGCTAGTCCTAGGGCTAGGGCTAGGGCTAGGTTTTGGAATAGGGTTAGGGCTAAGTCGCTGGTTAGAGTTAGGGTTAGGGTTAGAGCTGGGGCTAGGGTTAGGGTTCGGGATCGGGTTCAGGTTAGGGTTAGTTTTAGGATGGGGTTTGGTTGGGGTTGTGTGGCATTGGGGTTGGTGGTAGAGTTAGGATTGGGGTTCTTGTTGGGTTAGTGTTAGGGTTAGGGTTAGGGCTAGGGCTAGGTTTAGGGTTATGGTTAGGTTTATGGTTAGGGCTAGGGATACAGTTAGGGTTAGGTCTAGGGTTAGGGCTAATGCTAGGGTTATGGTTAGTGTTAGGGTTAGGGTTAGGGCTAGGGATAGGTTTAGGGTTAGGGATAGGGCTAGGGCTAGTGCTAGGGCTAGGGTTAGGGTTATGTTAGGGCTATGTCTATGGTTAGGATTAGGGTCAGGGTTAGAGGTAGGGTATGGTTAGGGTTAGCTTTAGGGTTAGGGCTAGGGCTAGGCTTAGGGAAATGGTTAGGATTAGGGTTAGAGTTAGGGTTAGGGATAGGGTTAGGTTTAGGGTTAGGTTTATGGCTAGGTCTAGGGCTAGGCTTTGGTTAGGGCTAATGCTAGGGCTACGGTTAGGTTTAGGGCTAGGGCTAGGGATAGAGTTAGGGTTTTGGTTAGGGTTAGGGTTAGGGCTAGGGTTAGGGTTAGGGATAGGGCTAAGGCTAGCGCTAGGGCTAGGCCTAGGGTTAGATTTATGATTAGGTTTAGGGCTAGTTGTGTGGTTAGGCTTAGGGTTAGAGTTAGAGATAGAGCTAGGGCTAGGGTTAGGGTATTTTTAGGTTTAGGGCTAGGGCTAGGGTTAGGGATAGGGTTACGGTTAGGGTTAGGTTTTGGGTTAGGGATATGGTTAGTGTTAGGGATAGGATTAGGGTTAGGGATAGGGTAAGGGTTAGGGTTTGGGTTAGGGTTTTGGTTAGGGCTTGGGTTTCTGTTAGGCTAGGGTTAGGTTTCAGGTTATGGCTAGGGCTAGGGCTAGGACTAGGGCTAGGGTTAGGGTTACATATAGGGATAGGTTTAGGTCTATGGTTATGGTTAGGTTTAGGGTTAGAGTTAGAGCTAGGGTTGGGTTAGAATTAGGTTTAGGTTTATGGCTAGGGCAAGGCTTAGGGTAGGGTTAGGGTTAGGGTTAGGGTTAGGGCTAGGGCTAGGGTAGGGATAGGGTTAGGGTTTTGGTTAGGGTTAGGGATAGGGTTATGGTTAGGGTTAGGGTTAGGGCTAGGGTTAGGGTTAGGGCTAGGGCTTGGGCTAGGGCTAGGCCTAGGTTTATGGTCACGATTAGGGTTAGTGCTAGTTCTGTGGTTATGGTTAGGGTTAGGGTTAGAGTTAGATCTAGGGCTAGGGTTAGAGTTAGGTTTAGGTTCACGGCTAGGGCTACGCTTAGGGATAGGGTTAGGGTTAGGTTTAGGTTTAGGGCTAGGGCTAGGGTAGGTTTAGGGTTAGGGTTTGGGTTAGGGTTAGGGATAGGGTTATGGATAGGGGTAGGGTTAGTGCTAGGGTTACGGTTAGGGTGAGGGTTAGTGCTTGGGCTAGGGCTAGGCCTAGGTTTATGGTCACGATTAGGTTTAGTGCTATTTCTATGCTTAAGGTTAGGGTTAGGGTTAGAGTTAGAGCTAGGGCTAGGGTTAGGGTTAGGGTTAGGGCTGGGCTAGGGTTAGGTTTAGGGTTAGGTTAGGGCTAGGTCTATGGTTAGGATTAGGGTTTGGATTAGAGCTAGGGTAGGGTTAGTGTTAGCTTATGGTTATGGCTAGGACTAGGCTTAGGGATAGTGTCAGGATTTAGGTTAGGGTTAGGGTTAGGGTTAGGGATAGGGTTAGGGTTAGGGTTATGGTTATGGTTAGGGTTAGGTTTAGGGCTAGGGCTAGTGATAGGATTAGGGTTAGGGCTAATGCTAGGGCTAGGGTTAGGGTTAAGGCTAGGGTGAGGGCTAGGGTTAGGATTTTGGTTAGGTTTAGGGCTAGGTTTAGGTTTAGGGTTAGAGTTAGAGCTAGGGCTGGGGTTAGGGTTAGGTTTAGGTTTAGATCTAGGGCTAGGTTTAGGGATAGGTTTAGGTTTAGCGTTAGGTTTAAGGTTAGGGTTGGGTTATATTTAGGGTTAGGGTTAGAGTTAGGGCTAGGGCTAGGCTAGGGCTAGTGCTAGGGTTAGGGTTAGGTTAGGGCTAGGTCTATGGTTAGGATTAGGGTTAGGGTTAGAGCTTGGATAGGGTTAGGGTTAGCTTTAGGGTTAGGGCTAAGGCTAGGCTTAGGTAAAGTGTGAGATTAGGGTTAGGGTAAGTGTTAGGGTTAGTGTTAGGGTTAGGGTTAGTGCTAGGGTTAGGGCTAGGGCTAGAGTTTGGAATAGGGTTAGGGCTAGGTCTCTGGTTAGGGTTAGGGTTAGAGTTAGAGCCAGGGCTAGGGTTAGGTTTCAGGTTCTGGTTCAGGTTCGGGTTAGGGTTAGGTTTAGTGTTGGGGTTTGCGTTGGGGTTGGGGTGGCGTTGGGTTTGGAGGTAGAGTTAGTTTTGGGTTTGGGTTTAGGGTTGGGTTTAGGGTTAGGGTTAGGTTTAGGGCTAGGGCTAGGACTAGGATTAGGTTTAGGGCTAGGGCTAGGGCTAGGTTTATATTTAGGGTTAATGTTAGGGTTAGGGTTAGGGATAGGGTTAGGGTTAGGCTTAGGGCTAGCCCTAGAGTTAGGATTAGTGTTAGGGCTCATGCTAGGGATAGGGTTAGTGTTAGAGCTAAGGCTAGGGTTAGGGTTAGGTTTAGGGTTAGGGTTAAGGCTAGGGTTTGGGTTAGAGTTAGGGCTAGGGCTAGGGTTAGGGATATGGTTCGGATTAGGGCTAGGGCCAGGGCTATGGCTAGGGTTAGGGTTAGGGATAGGGATGGGTTTAGGGTTTGGGTTATGATTAGGGTTAGGGCTAGGGCTTGGGCTAGGGCTAGGGCTAGGGTTAGGGTTAGTTTAGGGCTAGGTCTATGGTTAGGATTAGGGTTAGGGTTAGAGCTATGGTGGGGTTAGGGTTAGCTTTAGGGTTAGGGCTATGGCTATGCTTAGGGATAGGGTTAGGATTAGGGTTAGGGTCAGGGTTAGGGATAGGGTTAGGGTAAGGGTTAGGGATAGGGATAGGGCTAGGGCTAGGGTTAGGTTAGGGTTAGGTTAGGGCTAAATCTATGGTTAGGATGAGGGTTAGTGTTAGAGCTAGGGTAGGTTTAGTATTAGCACTAGGGTTAGGACTAGGGCTAGGGTTAGGGATAGGGTTAGGGTTAGGGTTAGCGTTAAGGTTAGGTATAGAGTTAGGGTTAGGGTTAGGTTTAGGGCTAAACTAGGGCCAGGCCTAATCCTAGGTTTAGGGTTACGATTAGGGTTAGGGCTAGGTTATGTTTAGGGGTACGGTTAGGGTTAGAGTTAGAGCTAGGGCCAGGTTTAGGGTTAGGTTTAGGTTTAGGGCTAGGGCTAGGGTTAGGGTTAGGGTTAGGGATAAGGCCAGGGCTAGGGTTTGCGTTAAGTTTAGGCTTAGGGCCAGGGCCATGGCGAGGGCTAGGATTAGGGATAGGTTTAGGGATAGGGCTAGGGCTAGGGCTAGCGATAGGGTTAGGGTTAGGGTTAGGTTTAGGGCTAAATCTAGGGCTAGGGCTAGGGTTAGGGTTATGGTTAGGTTTACGGCTAAAGCTAGGGCTAGGTTTAGGGTTAGGGTTAGGGTTGGGGTTAGGGTTAGGTTTAGGGCTAAATCTAGGGCTAGGGTTAGGGTTAGGGTTAGGGTTAGGGTTAGGGTTATGATTAGTGTTAGAGCTAGGCCTAGGGCTAGGGCTAGGGCTAGGTTTTGGAATAGGGTTAGGGATAAGTCGCTGGTTAGGGTTAGGTTTAGGGTTAGGGTTAGAGCTTGGGCTAGAGTTAGTTTTCGGGTTCGGGTTCGGGTTAGTGTTATTGTTAGGGTGGGGTTTGCGTTGGTGTTGGGGTGGCGTTGTGGTTGGTGGTATACTTAGGATTGGGGTTCTTGTTGGGGTTAGGGTTAGGGCTATGGCTAGGGATAGGGTTAGGTTTAGGGCTAGGGCTAGGTCTAGGGCTAGGGCTAGGGCTAGGGTTAGGGTTAGGGCTATGGCTAGGGATAGGGTTAGGGTTTTCGTTCGGGTTAGGGCTAGGGTTAGGGTTAGGGTTAGGGCTAGGGCTAGGGCTAGGGCTAGGGCTAGGCCTAGGGTTAGTTTTATGATTAGGTTTAGGGCTAGGTCTATGGTTAGTGTTAGGGTTAGAGTTAGAGCTAGGGCTAGGGTTAGGGTTAGGGTTAGGTTTAGATCTAGGGCTAGGGTTTGGGATAGTGTTAGGTTTAGCGTCAGGTTTAGGGTTAGGGACAGGGTTAGTGTTAGGGTTAGGGTTAGGGTTAGGGCTAGGGCTAGGGCTAGGGCTACGGCTAGGGCTAGGGTTAGGGTTAGGGTTAGGTTAGTGCTAGGTCTATGGTTAGGATTAGGGTTAGGGTTAGAGCTAGGTTAGGGTTAGGGTTAGCTTTAGGGTTAGGGCTATGGATAGGCTTAGGGATAGGGTGAGGATTAGTGTTAGGGTTAGGGTTAGGGTTAGGTTTAGGGCTAGGGCTAGGGCTTGGGCTAGGGCTAGAGTTTGGAATAGGGTTAGGGCTAGGTCTCCTGTTAGGGTTAAGGTTAGAGTTAGTTCCAGGGCTAGGGTTAGGGTTCGGGTTTGGTTTCAGGTTCAGGTACGGGTTAGGGTTTGGGTTAGCGTTGGGGTTTGCGTTGGGGTTTCCATTGGGGTTGGGTTGGCATTGGGTTTAGAGGTAGAGTTAGTTTTGGGTTTGGGGTTGGGTTTAGGGTTAGGGTTAGGGCTAGGGCTAGGACTAGGAAAGGCTTAGGGCTAGGGCTAGGGCTAGGGTTATGTTTAGGGTTAGTGTTAGGGTTAGGTTTAGGGATAGGGTTAAGGTAAGGGTTAGGGATAGGGTTAGGGTTAGGGTTAAGGCTAGGGCTTGGGCTAGGGCTAGGGCTAGGTTTAGGGTTAGCTTAGGGCTAGGTCTATCGTTAGGATTAGGGTTAGGGTTAGAGCTATGGTAGGGTTAGGGTTAGCTTTAGGGTTAGGGCTATGGCTAGGCTTAGGGATAGGGTTAGGATTAGGGTTAGGATCAGGGTTAGGGATAGGGTTTGGGTAAGGGTTAGGTCTAGGTCTAGGACTAGGGCTAGAGTTTGGAATAGGCTTAGGGCTAGGTCTCGGGTTAGGGTTGGGTAGAGTTAGAGCTGGGGCTAGGGTTAGGGTTCGGGTTCGGGTTCAGGTTCAGGTACGTGTTAGGGTTTGTGTTAGCGTTGGGGTTTGCGTTGGGGTTGGGGTGGCGTTGGGTTTGGAGGTAGTGTTAGGTTTGGGTTTGGGGTTGGGGTTAGGATTAGGGTTAGGGTTAAGCAGAGGCTAGGCTTAGGGTTTGGGTTCGGGTTCGGGTTAGGGTTAGTGTTAGGGTTGGAGTTTGCTTTGGGGTTGGGGTGGCGTTGGGGTTGGAGTTAGAGTTAGGGTTGGGGTTGTTGTTGGGGTTAGTGTTAGGGTTAGGGTTAGGGCTAGGGCTAGGGCTAGGTTTAGGGTTAGTGTGTGGGTTAGGGCTAGGGCTAGGGCTAGGGCTAGGGTTAGGTTAGGGTTAGGTTAGGGCTAGATCTATGGTTAGGATGAGGGTTAGGGTTAGAGCTAGGGTAGGTTTAGTATTAGCTCTAGGGTTAGGGATAGGGTTAGGGTTAGGGTTAGCGTTAGGGTTAGGGATAGAGTTAGGGTGTGGGTTAGGTTTAGGGCTAGGGCTAGGGCTAGGATTAGGGTTAGATCTAATGCTAGGGCTAGGGGGGGCTAGGGCTAGGGCTAGTGTTAGGGTTAGGATAGGGGTAGGGGTAGGCTTAGGTTTAGGTCTAGGGTTATTGTTAGGGTTGGGGCTAAACTAGGGCTAGGCCTAGTCCTAGGGTTAGGGTTACGATTAGGGTTAGGGCTAGGTCTATGTTTAGGGGTAGGGTTAGGGTTAGAGTTAGAGCTAGGGCCAGGTTTAGGGTTAGGTTTAGGTTTAGGTTTAGGGCTAGGGCTAGGGTTAGGGTTAGGGTTAGGGATAAGGCTAGGGCTAGGGTTTGGGTTAGGTTTAGGCTTAGGGCCAGGGCCATGGCTAGGGCTAGGATTAGGGTTAGGTTTAGGAATAGAGCTAGGGCTAGGGCTAGGGCTAGGGCTAGGTTTAGGTTTAGGGTTAGGCTTAGGGTTAGGGTTAGGTTTGGGGCTAAACCTAGGGCTAGGGTTAGGGTTAGGTTTAGGGTTAGGTTAGGGCTAAAGCTAGGGCTAGGGTTACTGTTAGGTTAGGTTTAGTGCTAGGGCTAGGGTTAGGGTGAGGGTTACGGTTAGGGTTAGGTTTTGGGTTAGGGATAGCGTTAGAGCTAGGGATAGGGTTAGGGTTAGGGATAGGGTAGGGTTAGGGTTAGGGTAGGGTTTTGGTTAGGGTTTGGGTTTCTGTTAGGGCTAGGGTTAGATTTAGGTTTAGGGCTAGGGCTAGGGCTAGGGCTAGGGCTAGGCCTAGGGTTAGGGTTACGATTAGGGATAGGATTAGGTCTATGGTTAGGGTTAGGTTTAGGGTTAGAGCTAGGGCTAGGGATAGGGTTAGGGTTAGGTTTAGGTTTAGGGATAGGTTTAGGGTTAGGGTTAGGGCTAGGGCTAGGGTTAGGGTTAGGGTTAGGGTTTGGGTTAGGGTTAGGGATAGGGTTAGGGTTAGGTTTAGGGCTAGGGTTAGGGATAGGGTTAGGATTAGGGCTAGGGCCAGGGCTATGGCTAGGGTTAGGGTTAGGTTTAGGTTTAGGGTTAGGTTTAGGGCTAGGTTTACGGTTAGGGTTAGAGCTAGGGCTAGGGTTAGTGTTAGTTTTATGGTTAGTGCTAGGGCTAGGTTTAGGGAAAGGTTTAGGTTAAGGGTTAGGATTAGTGTTAGAGTTAGTGTTAGGGTTAGGGTTAGGGTTAGGGTTAGGGTTAGGGTTAGGGCTTATGCCAGGGATAGGGTTAGGGTTAGGGCTAGGGATAGGGTAAGGGTTAGGGTTAGGGCTAGGGTTAGGGCTAGGGTTAGGGTTAGGTTTAGGGCTAGGGCTAGGGTTAGGGATAGGGTTAGGATTAGGGCTAGGGCCAGGGCTATGGCTAGGGTTAGGGTTAGGTTTATGGTTAGTGCTAGGGCTAGGTTTAGGGAAAGGGTTAGGGTAAGGGTTAGGATTAGGGTTAGGGTTAGGTATAGGGTTAGGGTTAGGGTTAGGGTTAGGGCTTATGCCAGGAATAGGGTTAGGGTTAGGGCTAGGGATAGGGTAAGGGTTAGGTTTAGGGCTAGGTTTAGGGCTAGGGTTAGGGTTAGGGTTAGGGTTAGGGCCAGGGTTAGGGTTAGGGTTAGGGCTAGGGTTAGGGTTAGGGCTAGGGTTAGGGTTACGGTTAGGTTAGGGCTACGTCTATGGTTAGGATTAGGGTTTGTGCTAATGCTAGGGCTAGTGTTAAGTTTAGGGCTAGGGCTAGGGTTAGTGTTAGGTTTATGTTTAGGTTTAGGTCTAGGTTTAGGTTTAAGTTTATTGTTAGTGCTAGGGATATATAGGGTTAGGATTAGGGCTAGGGCCAGGGCTATACCTAGGGTTAGGTTTAGGGTTAAGGTTATGGTTAGGATTTGGGCTATGTTTAGGTTTAGGGTTAGGTCTAGGGCTAGGGTGGATTTAGGGTTCTGGTTACGTTTAGGGTTAGGGTTAGTGTTATTGTTAGAGCTAGGGCTAGGGCTAGGGCTTGGGCTAGGGCTAGGGCTAGGGTTAGGATTAGTGTTATGGTTAGGGTTAGGGCTAGGGCTAGGGGTAGGTTTTGGTTTAGGGCTAGGGTTAGGGTTAGGGTTAAGGTTAGGTCTCGGGCTACGGTTAGGGTTAGTGTCAGGGCTAGGGCTAGGTCTGGGGCTAGAGCTAGGGCTAGGGCAAGGGTTAGGGATAGGTTTAGGGTTAGGGTTAGGGATAGGGTTAGGGTTAGGGGTAGGGTTAGGGTTATGGCTAGGGCTAGGGCTAGGGTTAGGGATAGGTTTAGGTTTAGGATAAGGGTTAGGGTTAGGGCTAGCGTTAGGTATAGGTTTAGGTGTAGGGTTAGGGCTAGGGCTAGAGTTTTGATAGGGTTAGGTTTGTGTTAGGGTTCGGGTTAGGGATAGGTTTAGGGTTAGGGTTAGGGTAAGGTTTAGGGTTATCGTTAGGGCTAGGGCTCGGATTAGGGTTAGGGCTAGCGCTAGGGCTAGGGTTAGGGTTAGGGCTAGGATTAGGGTTAGGGCTAGCGCTTGGGCTAGGCGTAGGGTTAGGGCTAGGGCTAGGGTTAGGGTTAGAGTTAGGGTTCGGTCTAGGGTTAGGTTTAGGTTTGCAGTTTGCGTTGGGTTTGGGGTTGGGCTTTGGGTTATGTTTAGGGTTAGGTCTAGGGCTATTTCTAGGATTAGGGTTAGGGCTAGGTTTAGGGCTAGGTCTAGGTTTAGGGTTAGTGTTAGGGTTAGGGTTAGGGCTAGTGCTATGGTTAGGGTTAGTGTTATTAATAGGTCTAGGGCTTGGGCTATGGCTAGGGTTAGGCTTAGGGTTAGAGCTAGGGCTAGGGTTAGGGTTCGGTTTATGGTTATGGTTTTGCTAGGGCTAAGGTAGGGGTAGGATTAGGGATAGGGCTAGGTCTAGGCTTGGGGATTTAGTTAGGGTTAGGGTTAAGTTAAGGGATAGGGTTAGGGTTATGGAAAGGTTAGGGTTAGGATTAGGGTTAGGGTTGGGGTTTGCGTTGGGGTTAGGGTGGCGTTGGGTTTGGAGGCAGAGTCAGGTTTGGAGTTGGGGTTGGGGTTAGGGTTAGGGCTAGGGCTAGATCTAGGGCTAGGGTTACGGATAGGGTTAGGGTTAGGGTTAGGGTTAGAGCTAGGGCTAGGTTTCGGGTTAGGGTTAGATCTATGGCTCGGGTTAGGGTTAGGCTTAGGGTTAAGATTAGGGTTAGGGCTAGGGCTAGGGTTAGGGATAGTGTTAGGCTTAGGTTTAGGGTTAGGGTTAGGGATTGTGTTATAGCTGGTGCTGGGGTTAGGGCTAGGGTTAGGTTTAGGGTTAGGAGTAGGTCTAGGCCTTGGCCTAGGTTTAGGGATAGGGTTAGGGTTAGGTTAGGGCTAGGGTTAGTGCTAGACCCAGGTCTTATGCTAGGATTATGGTTAGGATTAGGGTTAGGGTTAGGGCTATGGTAGGTTTAGGGTAAGGGTTAGGGTTAGGATTAGGGCTAGGGCTACAGTTAGGGTTAGGGTTAGGGCTAGGGCTAGGGCTCGGGGTATGTCTAGGTTTAGGGATATTGTTAGGGTTAGAGCTAGGGCTACGGTTATGCTTAGGGTTAGGGTTAGTGTTAGAGCTAGGGCTAGGGTTAGGATTTGGTTTAGGATTAGGTCTAGGGCTAGGGCTAGGGTTAGGAATAGTTTTAGGGTTAGGATTAGGGTTAGGGTTAGGGCTAGGGTTAGGTATAGGTTTAGGTTTAGGGTTAGGGCTAGGGCTAGAGTTAGGGATAGTGTTAGGGTTAGGGTTAGGGTTAGTGTTTGGATAGGGTTAGGGTTAGGGTTAGGGTTAAGGTTAGGGCTAGGGCTAGGATTAGGGTTAGGGCTAGCTCTAGGGCTAGGGTTAGCGTTAGGGCTTGGGCTAGGGTTAGGGTTAGGGCTAGGGCTAGGGTTAGTGTTAGTTTTAGGGTTAGGGCTAGGGTTAGGGTTAGGGTTAGGGCTAGGGTTAGGGTTAGGGTTAGGGTTAGCGCTAGGGCTCGGGCAAAGGCTAGGATTAGGGTTAGGGCTAGGAATAGGGTTAGGGCCAATGCTAGGACTAGGGTTATGGTTAGGGTAGGGTTAGGGTTAGGGTTAGGCCTAGGGTTAGGTTTAGGCTTACTGTTAGGGTTAGGGTTAGGGCTAGAGCTAGTGTTAGCATTACGTTTAGCATTAGGGATAGGGTTAGGGTTAGGGTTAGGGTTAGGGTTAGGGTTAGGGTTAGGGTCAGGGTTAGGGCCAGGTCTATGGTGAGGCTTAGGGTTAGGGTTATTGTTAGAGCTAGGGCTAGGGTTAGTGTTTGGTTTAGATTACGCTAGGGCTAGTGCTAGGGATATGGTTAGGGTTAGGGTTAGGGTTAGGGATAGGGTTCGGTTAAGGGTTAGTGTTATGGCTAGGGCTAGGGCTAGGTCTAGGGTTATGGATAGGGTTAGGGTTAGGATTAGGGTTAGGGTTAGGGCTAGGGTTAGGTATAGGTTTAGGTTTAGGGCTAGGGCTAGAGTTAGGCATAGTGTTAGGGTTAGGTTTAGGGATAGGTTTATGGTTAGGGTTAGGGTTAAGGTTAGGGCTAGGGCTAGGGCTAGGACTAGGTTTAGGGCTAGCGCTAGGGCTAGGGTTAGCGATAGGGCTTGGGCTAGGGTTAGGGTTAGGGATACGATTAGGGTAAGGTTTAGGGTTATGTTTAGTGATATGGTTAGGGTTAGGTTCAGGGTTAGGTTTAGGGTTAGGGATAGGGTTAGTGTTAGGTTTAGGGTTTGGGTTAGGGCTATGGCTAGCGCTAGGGTTATGGTTATGGTTATGGTTATGGTTAGGGCTAGGGCTAGGGTTAGGGTTAGGCTTAAAGCTAGGTCCAGGGCTAGTTCTAGTTTTAGGGTTAGGGTTCGGGTTAGGGTTAGGGCTAAGGCTATAGTTAGGTTTAGTGCTAGGGCTAGGGCCTGGGCTAGGGTTAGGAATAGGAAAAGGGCTAGGTGTCTTGTTAGGGTTAGGATTAGATCTGGGGATAGGATTCAGGTTATGGTTAGGTTTATGGCTATGGCTAGGGTTAGGAATAGCGTTAGTGTTAGGGCTAGGGCCAGGGCTAGGGCTAGGGTTAGGATTATGGTTAGGGCTAGGTTTAGGGTTAGTGTTAGGGTTACAGGTAGGTTTAGGGTTAGGGTTAGGTTTAGGGCTAGGGCTAGGCCTTTGCCAAGGGTAGGGTTATGGATAGGGGAAGAGTTATTGTTAGACTAGGGTTAGTGCTAGGGTCAGGGCTAGTGCTAGGATTAGGGTTAGGGTAGGGTTATGGTTAGGTTTAGGGTTACAGTTAGTGTTCGGGCTAGGGTTAAAATTAGGGTTAGGTTTACGATTAGGGTTAGGGCTAGGGTTATGTTTAGTGATAGGGTTAGGGTTAGTGTTAGGTTTAGGGTTAGGGATAGGGATATGGTTAGGGTTAGGGTTAGGGCTATGGCTAGGGCTAGGGTTATGGTTATGGTTAGGGTTAGGGCTAGGGCTAGGGTTAGGGTTAGGTTTGGCACTAAGTCTAGGGCTAGGGTTAGGGTTAGGGTTAGGGCTACGTCTAGGTCTAGGGCTAGGGCTAGGCTTAGGGATAGCGTTAGGTTTAGGGTTAGTTTTAGGGTTAGGGCTAGGCCTAGGTTTAGGGTTTTGTTTAGGGTTAGGGTTCGGGTTTGCGTTGGGGTTAGGGTTGTGTTGGGTTTGGAGGTAGAGTAAGGTTTGAGGTTGGGGTTGGCGTTAGGGTTAGGGTTAGGGTTTAGGGCTATGGCTAGGACTAGGATTATGGTTAGGGTTAGGGATAGGTTTAGGTTTAGGGTTAGTTTTAGGGTTAGGGCTAGGGCTAGGTTTAGGTTTAGGTTTAGGGTTAGGATTGGGGTTTGCGTTGGGGTTGGGGTGGTGTTGGGTTTGGAGGTAGAGTATGGTTTGGGGTTGGGGTTGGGTTTAGGGTTAGGGTTAGGGTTGGGGCTAGGGCTAGGACTAGGATTATGGTTGGTGTTAGGGCTAGGGCAATGGTTAGGTTTATGGTTAGTTCTAGGGTTAGGGCTAGAGCTAGGCCTAGGGTTAGGGATAAGGTTAGGGTTAGGGTTAAACCTAGGGCTAGGGTTCGGGTTATGGTTAGGGTTGGAGCTAGGGCTAGGGTAGGGTTAGGTTCAGGGTTAGGGCTAGGGCTAGGGTTAGGGATAGGGTTAGGTTTAGGGTTAGGGTTAGGGTGTGGGATTGTGTTAGAGCTGGGGCTAGGGTTAGTGTTAGGGTTAGGTTAAGGGCTATGGCTAGGATTAGTGATAGCATTAGGGTTAGGGCTAGGGCCAGGGCTAGGGCTTGGGTTAGGGTTAGGTTTAGGGTTAGGACTATGTCTAGGCCTAGGTCTAGGTTTAGGGATAGGGTTAGGGTTAGTGTTAGGGCTAGGGTTAGTGCTAGGTCCAGGGCTAGTTCTAGGATTAGGGTTAGGATAAGGGTTAGGGTTATGGCTAGGATACTTTTAGGGTAAGGGTTAAGGTTAGGATTAGGGCAAGGGCTACGGTTAGGGTTAGGGTTAGGGCTAGGGTTACGGTTATGCTTAGGGTTAAGGTTAGGGTTAGAGCTAGGGCTAGGGTTAGGCTTTGGTTTAGGATTATGGCTGGGGATAGGGCTAGGGATCCGGTTAGGGTTAGGGTTAGGGCTAGGGATAGGGTTAGGGTTAGGTTTCGGGTTATGGCTAGGGATAGGGCTAGGGTTAGTGTTAGGGATAGTGTTGGGGTTAGGATTAGAGTTAGGGTTAGAGCTAGGGTTAGGTATAGGTTTAGGTTTAGGGTTAGGGCTAGGGATAGGGTTAGGGTTAGGGTTAGTGTTATGGTTAGCGTTAGGGATAGGGTTAGGGATAGGGTTAGGTTTAGGGTTAGGTTTAGGTTTAGGGTTAGGGCTAGGGCTAGGGCTAGGGTTAGTGTTAGGGCTAGGATTAGGGTTAGGGCTAGTGCTAGGACTAGGTTTAGGGTTAGGGTTAGTTTTAGGGTTAGGGTTAGGTTTAGGGTTAGGTTTAGGTTTAGGGCTAGGGCTAGGCCTAGGACTAGTCTAGGGTTATGGATAGGGTTAGAGTTAGGGTTAGGACTAAGTTTAGTGCTAGGGCCAGGGCTAGTGCTAGGATTAGGGTTAGGGTAGGGTTAGTGTTAGGGCTAGGGTTAGATCTAGGGTTAGTGTTAGGGTTAGGTTTATGGCTAGGGCTAGTGTTAGGGTTAGGTTTAGGGTTAGGGATAGGGTTAGGTTTAGGGTTAGGGTTATGGTTAGGGATAGTGTTAGGGTTAGGTTTAGGGTTATGGCTAGGGATAGGGCTAGGGTTAGTGTTAGGGATAGTGTTTGGGTTAGGATTAGGGTCGGTTTAGGGCTAGGGTTAGGTATAGGTTTAGGTTTAGTGTTAGGGCTAGGGCTAGGGTTAGCGCTAGGGTTATGGTTAGTGATAGGGTTAGGGTTAGGTTAGGTTTAGGATTAGGGATAGGGTTAGTGTTAGGGTTAGGGCTATGGCTAGGGCTAGGGTTATGTTTATGGTTAGGGTTAGGGCTAAGGCTAGGGTTAGTTTTAGGTTAGCGCCAAGGCTAGAGCTAGGGTTAGGGTTAGGGTTAGGGCTAGATCCAGGGTTAGATCTAGGTTTAGGGTTAGCGTTAGGTTTAGGGTTAGGGCTAGGGCTAGGGTTAGGGTTAGTGCTAGTGGTAGGGCTAGGGCCAGGGCTAGGGTTAGGAATAGGGTTAGGTCTAGGTGTAATGTGAGGGTTAGGGTTAGAGCTGGTCAAGGATTTAGGTTAGGGTTAGGTTTTTGGCTATGGCTTGGGGTCGGGATAGTGTTAGTGTTAGGGCTAGGGCCAGGGATAGGGCTAGGGTTAGGATTATGGTTAGGGCTAGGGTTAGGGTTAGGGTTAGGGTTAGGGATAGGGTTAGGGTTAGGGTTAGGGCTAGGACTAGGGCTTGGGTTATGGATAGGGTT
>CM027401.1:14287711-14297361 GCA_015711505.1 Sylvilagus bachmani | reverse complement strand
TAGTCCTAGGGATACAGTTAGGTTTAGGGTTAGGGTTAGGGATAGGGTTCGGTTAGGGTTAGTGTTATGGCTAGGGCTAGGGCTAGGGCTAGGTTTAGGGATAGGATTACGGTTAGGTTTAGGGCTAGGGTTAGGTATAGGTTTAGGTTTATGGTTAGGGCTAGGGCTAGAGTTAGGAATAGGGTTAGGTTTAGGGTTAGGGTTAGGGTTAGGATAGGGTTAGGTTTAGGGTTAGGGTTAGGGCTATGGCTAGGGATAGGGTTGTGGTTATGGTTAGGGTTAGGGCTAGGGCTAGGGTTAGGGTTAGCGTTAGGGCTAGGTCTAGGGCTAGGGCTAGGGCTAGGGCTAGGGTTAGGGTTAGGGTTATGGTTAGTTTCAGGGTTAGGGGTAGGGTTAGGGTTATGGTTAGGTTTAGAGCTAGGGCTAGGGTTAGGGTTTGGTTTAGATTAGGGCTAGGGCTAGTGCTAGGGATATAGTTAGGGTTAGGGCTAGGGTTAGGGTTAGGGATAGGGTTCAGTTTAGGGTTAGTTTTATGGCTAGGGCTAGGGCTAGGGCTAGGTTTAGGGATAGGGTTAGGGCTAGGATTACGGTTAGGGTTAGGGTAGGGTTAGGTATATGTTTAGGTTTAGGGTTAGGGCTAGGGCTAGTGTTAGGGATAGGGTTAGGGTTAGGGTTAGGGTTAGGGTTAGGGATAGGGTTAGGGTTAGGGTTAAGGTTAGGACTAGTGCTAGCGCTAGGATTAGGGTTAGGTCTAGCGCTAGGGCTAGGGTTAGCGTTATGGCTTGGGCTAGGGTTAGGGTTAGGTTTAGGGTTACGATTAGGGTTAGGGCTAGGGCTATGGTTAGGGAGAGGGTTAGGTTTAGGGTTAGGGTTAGTTTCAGGGTTAGGGGTAGGGCTAGGTTTTGGGTTAGGTTTAGGGTTGTTGTTTGTGTTGGGGTTAGGTTGGCGTTGGGTTTAGAGGTAGAGTAAGGTTTGGAGTTGGGGTTCGGGTTAGAGTTAGGGTTAGGGTTTGGGCTAGGGCTAGGACTAGGATTATGGTTAGTCTTAGGGCTAGGGCTACAGTTAGGTTTATGGTTAGTGCTAGAGCTAGAGCTAGAGCTAGGCCTAGGGTTAGGGATATGGTTAGGCTTAGGGCTAGAGCTAGGGATAGGGTTCGGGTTAGGGTTAGGGCTAGAGCTAGTGCTAGGGTTAGGATTTGGTTTAGGATTAGGTCTAGGGGTATGTCTAGGTTTAGGGATAGGGTTAGGGTTAGAGCTAGGACTACAGTTATGCTTAGGGTTAGGGTTAGGTTTAGAGCTAGGGCTAGGGTTAGGATTGGGTTTAGGATTAGTGCTAGGGCTAGGGCTAGGGATGCGGTTAGGTTTAGGGTTAGGGTTAGGCATAGGGTTTGGGTTAGTGTTAGGGTTATGGCTAGGGATAGGGCTAGGGTTAGTGTTAGGTATAGTTTTGGGTTTAGGATTAGTGTTAGGGTTAGGGCTAGGGCTAGAGTTAGGGATAGGCTTAGGGTTAGTGTTAGGGTTAGGGTTAGGGTTAGGGTTAGGTATAGGGTTAGGTTTAGTGTTAGGTTTAGGGTTAGTGTTAGGTTTACTGTTAGGGCTAGGGCTAGGGCTAGGGTTAGGGTTAGCGCTAGGATTAGTGTTAGGGCTAGTGCTAGGACTAGGGTTAGGGTTAGGGCTAGGTCTAGGGTTATGTTTAGGGTTAGGGTTAGCATACGGGCTAGGGTTAGAGTTAGGGTTAGGGTTACGATTAGGTTTAGGGCTAGGGTTATGTTTAGTGATAGGTTTAGGGTTAGGGTTAGGATTAGGGTTAGGGTTAGGGATAGGGTTAGTGTTAGTGTTAGGGTTAGGGTTAGGGCTATGGCTATGTCTAGGGTTATGGTTATGGTTAGGGTTAGGGCTAGGGCTAGGGTTAGGGTTAGTGTTAGCGCTAAGGCTAGGGCTAGGGTTAGGGTTAGGGTTAGGTCTAGGTCCAGGGCTAGGTCTTGGTCTAGGGTTAGCGTTAGTGTTAGGGTTAGGGTTAAGGTTAGGGCTAGGGCCAGGTTTAGGTTTAGTGCTAGTGCTAGGGCTAGGGCCAGGGCTAGTTTTAGGAATAGGGTTATGGCTAGGTGTCTTGTTGGGGTTAGGGATAGGTTTAGGTTTAGGGTTAGGGTTAGGGCTAGGTCTAAGGTTAGGGATAGCGTTAGTGTTAGGGCTAGGGGCAGGACTAGCCCTAGGGTTAGGATTATGGTTATGGCTAGTGTTAGGGTTAGGGTTAGGGTTAGGTTTAGGGTTAAGGTTAGGACTAGGGCTAGGCCTAGGGCTAGGGTTATGGATAGGGTTAGAGTTAGGGTTAGTGCTAGGTTTAGTGCTAGGGCCAGGGCTAGTGCTAGGATTAGGGTTAGGGTAGGATTAGGGTTAGGGTTGGGGTTAGGTTTAGGGTTAGTGTTAGGGTTAGGGTTAGGGCTAGGTCTACGATTAGGCTTAGGGTTAGGTTTAGGGTAGGAGCTAGGGCTAGGGTTAGGGTTTTGTTTAGGATTAGGGCTAGGACTAGGGCTAGGGATACGGTTAGGGTTAGGTTTATTGTTAGGTTTAGGGATAGGGTTAGATTTACGGTTAGTTCTAGTGTTAGTGCCTGGGCTAGAGTTATGGATAGGGTGGGTTAATGTTAGGGTTAGGGTTAGGGATAGGGTTAGGGTTAGGGTTAGGGTTAAGGTTAGGGTTATGGTTAGGGCTAGGGCTAGGGCTAGGATTAGGGTTAGGGCTAGGACTAGGATTAGGGTTAGGGCTAGTGCTAGGGCTAGGGTTAGCGTTAGGGCTAGGGTTCGGGCTAGGGTTAGGGTAAGGTTTAGGGTTACGATTAGTGTTAGGGCTAGGGTTAGGTTTAGTGATAGGGTTAGGGTTAGTGTTAGGTTTAGGGTTAGGGATAGGGTTAGGGTTAGGGTTAGGTTTAGGGTTAGGGCTTGGGCTAGGGTTAGGGTGACGGTTAGGGTTAGGTTTAGGGCTAGGGCTAGGTGTAGTATTAGGGTTAGGGCTAATGCTAGGGCTAGGTTTAGGGTTAGGGCTAGGGCTAGGGTTAGGTTTAGTATTAGGGTTAGGGTTAGGGCTAGAGTAGGTTTAGGGTTAGGGTTAGGGTTAGTTTTTGGGTTAGGGCTAGGGCTACAGTTAGGGTTAGGGTTAGGGTTAGGGTTAGGGCTAGAGTAGTTTTAGGGTTAGGGTTAGGGTTAGTTTTTGTGTTAGGGCTAGGGCTACAGTTAGGGTTAGGGTTAGGGTTAGGGCTAGGGCTAGGGGTATGTCTACGGTTAGGGATAGGGTTAGGGTTAGAGCTAGGGCTATGGTTATGCCTAGGGTCAGGGTTAGGTTAGAGCTAGGGCTAGGGTTAGGGCTAGGTTTAGGGCTAGGTCTACGGTTAGGCTTAGGGTTAGGGTTAGGGTTAGAAATAAGGCTAGGGTTAGGGTTTGGTTTAGGATTAGTTCTAGGGCTAGGGTTAGGGATAAGGTTAGGGTTAGGTTCAGGGATAGGGTTAGGGCTAGGGTTAGGGTTAGGGTTAGGGTTAGGGCTAGGTCTAAGGTTAGGCTTAGGGTTAGGGTTCGGGTTAGAGCTAATGTTAGGGTTAGTGTTTGGTTTAGGATTAGTGCTAGGGCTAGGGCTAGGGATATGGTTAGGGTTAGGGTTAGGGTTAGGGATAGGGTTAGGTTTAGGGTTAAGTTTAGGGTTAGGGCTAGGGCTAGAGTTAGGGATAGGGTCAGGGTTAAGGTTAGGTTTATGGTTAGGGCTAGGGCTAGGGCTAGGATTAGGGTTAGTGCTAGCGCTAGTTTAGGGTTAGCGTTAAGGCTTGGTCTAGGGTTAGAGTTACGATTAGGGTTCGGGCTAGGGTTAGGGTTACGATTAGGGTTAGGGCTAGGGTTAGGTTTAGTGATAGGTTTAGGGTTACGGTTAGGTTTAGGTTTAGAAATAGGGTTAGGGTTAGGGTTAGCATTAGGGCTAGGGTTATGGTTATGTTTAGGGTTAGGGCTAAGGCTAGGGTTAGGGTTAGGGTTGGCACTAAGGCTAGGGCTAGGGTTAGGGTTAGGGTTGGGGTTTGCATTGGGGTAAAGTGGCGTTGGGTTTGGAGATAGAATAAGTTTTGGGGTTGGGGTTGGTGTTAGGGTTAGGGTTAGTGTTTGGGCTAGATCTAGGACTAGCATTATGGTTAGGGCTAGGGCTAGGGCTTGTGTTAGATTAGAGTTAGGGTAGTCCTAGGGCTAGGGTTAGTGTTAGTGTTAGGGCTAGGTTTACGTTTAGGATTAATGTTATGTTGGGGTTAGTGCTAGGGCTAAGGTTAGGTTTAGGGTTAGGGCTAGGGCTAGGGCTAGTGTCAGGGTTAGGGTTAGTGTTAGGGTTAGGTCTAGGGCTAAGGTTCGCGCTAGGGTTAGGGTTAGGATTAGTGTTAGGGCTAGGGCTAGGGTTAGGGATAAGGTTAGGGTTAGGTTAAGGTATAGGGTTAGGGTTAGGGTTAGGGTTAGCTTTAGGGTTAGGGCTATGGCTAAGGTTAGGGTGACGGTTAGGGTTAGCTTTAGGGCTAGGGCTATTGCTAGGATTAGGATTAGTGCTAATGCTAGGGATAGTTTTAGGGTTAGGGCTAGGGCTAGGGCTAGGGTTAGGGTTAGATTTAGGGTTAGTGTTAGGGTTAGGGGTAGGGTTAGGGTTAGCGCTAAGGCTAGGGCTAGGGTTAGGGTTAGGGTTAGGGCTTGGTCCAGGGCTAGGTCTAGGTCTAGGGTTAGGGTTCGTGTTAGGGTTAGGGCTAGTGCTAGGGTTAGGGTTAGTGCTAGTGCTAGGGCTAGGGCCAGGGCTAGGGTTAGGAATAGGGTTAGGTCTAGGTGTAATGTGAGGGTTAGGGTTAGAGCTGGGGCTAGGATTCAGTTAACGGTTAGCTTTATGGCTATGGTTAGGGTTAGGTATAACGTTAGTGTTAGGCCTAGGGCCAGGGCTAGGGCTAGGGTTAGATTATGGTTATGGCTAGCGTTAGGGTTAGGGTTAGGGTTAGGGTTAGGGTTAGGGTTAGGGTTAGGGTTAGGGTTAGCGTTAGGGTTAGGTTTAGTGCTAGGGCTAGGCCTAGGCCTAGGCCTAGGTTTAGGGATAGGGTTAGGGTTAGGGTTAGTGCTAGGTTTATTGCTAGGGCCAGGGCTAGTGCTAGGATTAGGGTTAGGTTAGGGTTAGGGTTAGGGCTAGGGTTAGGGCTAGGGTTAGTGTTAGGGTTAGCGTTAGGGCTAGGGCTAGTGTTAGGGTTAGGTTTAGGGTTAGGGCTAGAGTTAGGGTTAGGGCTAGGTCTACAGTTAGGCTTAGGGTTAGGGTTAGTGTTAGAGCTAGGGCTAGGGTTAGGGTTTGGTTTAGGATTAGGGCTAGGGCTAGGGCTCGGGATGCGGTTAGGGTTCGGGTTCGGGTTAGGGTTAGGGATAGGTTCCAGTTTAGGGTTAGGTTTATGGCTAGGGCTAGGGCTAGGGCTAGGGTTAGGGATAGGGTTAGGGTTAGGATTAGGGTTAGGGTTACTGCTAGGGTTAGGTATAGGTTTAGGTTTAGGGTTAGGACTAGGGCTAGAGTCAGGAATAGGGTTAGGGTTAATGTTAGGGTTAGGGTTAGATATAGGGTTAGGGTTAAGGTTAGGGTTAAGGTTAGGGCTAGGGCTAGGGCTAGGATTAGGGTAAGGGTTAGCGTTAGGGCTGGGGTTAGCGTTAGGGCTAGGAGTAGGGTTAGGGTTAGGGTTCGGGCTAGGGTTAGGGTTAGGGTTAGGGTTATGATTAGGTTTAGGGCTAGGTTTGGGTTTAGTGATAGGGTTAGGGTTAGTGTTAGTTTTAGGGTTAGGGATAGTGTTAGGTTTAGGGTTAGGGTTAGGGCTATGGCTATTGCTAGGGTTATGCTTATGGATAGGGTTAGGGCTAGGGCTAGGGTTAGGGTTAGGGCTAGGGTTAGGGTTAGGGTTAGGGCTAGGTCTAGGGCTAGGAATAGGGATAGGGTTAGGGTTGTTTAAGGTTAGGTTTAGGGTTAGGGCTAGGGCTTGGGCTAGGGTTAGGGTTAGGTTTAGGGTCGGGGTTTGCGTTGGGGTTAGGGTGGTGTTGGGTTTGGAGGTAGAGAAAGGTTTGGGGTTGGGGTTGGGGTTAGGGTTAGGGTTAGCTTTAGGGCTAGGGCTAGGACTAGGATTATGTTTAGGGCTACGGCTGGGCTAGTATTAGGGTTAAGGTTAGGGGTAGGTCTAGGGCTAGGGCTAGGGTTAGGGTTAGTGTTAGGGCTAGGGTTACGTTTAGGGTTAATGTTAGGGTTAGGGTTAGGGCTAAGTCTACGGTTAGGTTTAGGGTTAGGGTTAGGGCTAGGGCTAGGGTTAGGGTTAGGTTTAGGGTTAGGGTTAGGTTAAGGATAGGGTTAGGGTTAGTGCTAGGATTAGGGTTAGGGCTAGTGCTAGGACTAGGGTTAGGATTATGGCTAGGGCTACGTTTAGGGTTGGGGTTAGGGCTAGAGCTAGGGCTAGAGTTAGGGCTAGGGTTAGGGATAGTTTTAGGGTTAGGGTTAGGGTTAGGGTTAGGGTTAGAGCTAGGGCTAGGGTAAGGGTTAGGGTTAGGGTTAGGTTTAGAGCTACGGCTAGGGCTAGGGTTAGGGATAGGGTTAGGGTTAGGGTTAGAGCTAGGGCTAGGGTTAGGGTTAGGGTTAGGGTTAGGGTTAGGGTTAGAGCTAGGGCCATGGTTAGGGTTAGCGTTATGGTTAGAGCTGGGGCTAGGGTTAGGGTTAGGGTTAGATTTAGGGCTATGGCTACGGTTATGGATAGCGTTATCGTTAGTACTAGGGCTAGGGCTAGGTTTAGGGTTACGGTAAGGGTTAGGGTTAGAGCTAGGGCTAGGGTTAGGGTTTGGTTTAGGATTAGGGCTAGGGCTAGGGCTAGGGATATGGTTAGGGTTAGGGTTATGGTTAGGGTTAGGGTTAGGAATAGGGTTCGGTTTAGGGTTAGGGTTACTGCTAGGGTTAGGTATAGGTTTAGGTTTAGTGTTAGGGCTAGGGCTAGAGTTAGCGATAGGGTTATGGTTAATGTTATGGTTAGGGTTAAGGATAGGGTTAGGGTTAGGGCTAGGTTTAGGGTTAGGTTTAGGGTTAGGGCTAGGTCTACGGTTAGGCTTAGGGTTAGGTTTAGGGTAGGAGCTAGGGCTAGGGTTAGGGTTTGGTTTAGGATTAGGGCTAGGGCTAGCGATACGATTTGGGTTAGGGTTAGGGTTAGGGTTAGAGTTAGGGATAGGGTTATGTTTAGGGTTAGGTTTAGGGTTAGGGCTATGGCTAGAGTTAGGGAAAGGGTTAGGGTTAATGTTAGGGTTAGGGTTAGGGATAGGGTTAGGGTTAAGTTTAGGGTTATGTTTAGGGCTAGGGCTAGGTCTAGGATTAGGGTTAGGGCTAGGACTAGGATTAGGGTTAGGGCTAGTGCTAGGGCTAGGGTTAGCGTTAGGGCTAGAGTTAGGGTTACGGTTAGGGTTAGATTTAGGTTTAGGACTAGGGTTAGGTTTAGTGATAGGGTTATGGTTAGTGTTAGTTTTAGGGTTAGGGATAGGGTTAGGTTTAGGGTTAGGGTTAGGGCTATGGCTAAGGCTAGGGTTATGGTTATTGTTAGGGTTAGGGCTAGGGCTAGGGTTAGGGTTAGTGTTGGCGCTAAGGCTGGGGATATGGTTAGGTTTAGTGTTAGGGCTAGGTCTAGGGCTAGGGCTAATGTTAGGGATAGGTTTAGGGTTAGTGTTTGGGTTAGGTTTAGGGTTAGGGCTAGGGATAGGGTTATGGTTAGGTTTAGGGTTGGGGTTGTGTTGGGGTTAGGGTGGTGTTGGGTTTGGAGGTAGAGAAAGGTTTGGGGTTGGGGATTGGGGTTAGGATTAGGGTTAGCTTTAGGGCTTGGCTAGGACTAGGATTATGGTTAGGGCTAGGGCAAGGGCTAGTGTTAGGGTTAAGTTTAGGGATAGGGCTAGGGCTAGGGTTAGGGTTAGTGTTAGGGCTAGGGTTACGTTTAGGGGTAATGTCAGGGTTAGGGTTAGGGCTAAGGCTACGGTTAGGTTTAGTGTTAGGGTTAGGGTTAGAGCTAGGGCTAGGGTTTGGGTTAGGGTTAGGGTTAGAGCTAGGGCTAAGGTAAGTTAGGATTAGGGTTAGGGCTAGGGCTAGGGTTAGGGATAGGGTTAGGGTTAGGTTAAGGGTTAGGGTTAGGGTTAGGACTAGGATTATGGTTAGGGCTAGTGCTAGGACTAGGGTTAGGGTTAGGGCTAGGGCTAGGGCTAGCACTAGAGCTAGGGCTAGGGTTAGGGATATGGTTAGGGTTAGTGTTAGAACTAGGGTTAGGGATAGGTTTAGGGTTAGGGTTAGAGCTAGGGCTAAGGTTAGGTTTAGTGATAGGGTTAGGTTTAGGGTTAGGGATAGGGTTAGGGATAGGGTTAGGGTTAGGGTTAGTGTTAGGGCTAGGTCTAGGGCTAGGTCTAGGGCTAGTGCTAGGCCTAGGGTTAGTGTTACGATTAGGGTTAGGGCTAGTTCTATGGTTACGGTTAGGGCTAGGTCTATGATTGGGGATAGGGTTAGGGTTAGAGCTAGTGCTAGGGTTATGTTTAGGGTTAGTGCTAGTGCTAGGTTTAGGGATGGGGTTAGGGTAAGGGTTAGGGTTTGGTTTAGCGTTAGGGATAGGGTTATGGTTATGGTTAGGGTTAGGATTAGAGTTAGGGTTTGGGCTAGGGTTACGGTTAGGGTTAGGGGTACGATTAGGTTTAGGGCTACGGTTAGGTTTAGTGATAGGGTTAGGGTTAGTGTTAGTTTTCTGGGTTAGGGAAAGGGTTAGGTTTAGGGTTAGTGTTAGGGCTATGGCTAGGGCAAGGGTTATGGTTATGGTTAGGGTTAGGGCTAGGGCTAGTGTTAGGGTTAGTGTTGGCGCTAAGGCTAGGGCTAGGGTTAGTTTTAGGGCTACGGCCAGGGCTAGGGCTAGGTTTAGTGTAAGGGTTAGGGTTAGGGCTAGGCTTAGGGCTAGGGCTAGGCCTCATCTTAGGGTTAGTGCTAGTGTAGGGCTAGGGCAAGGTCTAGGGTTAGGAATAGTGTTAGGGCTAGGTGTCTTGTTAGGTTTAGGGTTAGGTTTAGAGATGGGACTAGGATTAAGTTTAGGGTTAGGTTTAGGGCTATGGCTACGGTTAGGGATAGCGTTAGGGTTAGTGCTAGGGCCAGGGCTAGGGCTAGGGTTAGGATTATGGTTAGGGCTAGGTCTCTGTTTAGGGTTAGGGTTAGGGTTAGAGGTAGGGTTACGGTTAGGGTTAGGGTTAGGTATAGGGTTATGGTTAGGGTTAGGGTTAGGGCTAGGGCTATGGCTAGGTCTAGGGCTAGTGCTAGGCCTAGGGTTAGTGTTACGATTAGGGTTAGGTCTAGTTCTATGGTTACGGTTAGGGCTAGGTCTATGATTATGGTTAGGGTTAGGGTGAGAGCTAGTGCTAGGGTTATGTTTAGGGTTAGTGCTAGTGCTAGGTTTAGGGATGGGGTTAGGGTAAGGGTTAGGGTTTAGGTTAGCATTAGGGATAGGGTTATGGTTATGGTTAGGGTTAGGGTTAAGGTTAGGGTTAGGATTAGGGTTAGGGCTAATACTAGGGCTAGGGTTAAGGTTAGGGCTTGGGCTAGGTTTAGAGTTAGGGTTAGGTTTAGGGCTAGGTT
>CM027401.1:14277711-14282711 GCA_015711505.1 Sylvilagus bachmani | reverse complement strand
GTTCTAGGAGTAGGGCCAGGGCTAGGGTTAATGTTAGGGTTGGGTTAGGGTTAGGTTAGGGTTAGGGCTAGTGTTAGGGTTAGGGCTATGCTTATTTTTATGTTTAGGGCTAGTGTTAGGGTTAGGGTTATGGCTAGGGTTAGGGCTTTGGCTAGGGTTAGGTTTAGGGTTAGGGTTAGGTCTAGGGTTAGGATTAGGGTTGGTGTTATTGCTAGGTTTAGGGCTAGGTCTATGTCTAAGGCTAGGGTTATGATTAGGGCTAAGCCTGGTGCTAGGGGTAGTGATAGACTTAGGGTTGGGGTTAGGGTCGGGTTAGGGAAAGGTTTAAGGTTATGTTTAGAGTAATGTTAGGGTTAAGGCTGGTGTTAGGGTCAGGGTTAATTTTAGGTGTTAGGGTCAGGGCTAAATTAGGTTAGGGTTAGGGTTAGGAATAGTTTTATGGTTAGGGTTAGGGCTAGTTTTAGGCTTATGGTTAGGGCATGGCTCCTTTTATGGTTAAGATTAGGGCTAGGGCTAGGGATAGGGTTAGTGTTATGGTTAATGTTAGGGTTAGGTCTAGTGTTAGCATTAGGGCTAGGGTTAGGGTTAGGGTTTTTGTTAGAGTTAGGGTTAGTGTTAGTGTTAGGGATAGGTTTAGCGTTAGGGCTAGGTCTAAACTTAGGGTTAGGGTTTGGGTTATTTTAGGGTTAGTGTTAGGGCTAGGATTAGGGTTAGTGTGAGGGCTATTGTTAGGGTTAAGGTTAGGTGTAGGTCTAGGTTTAGGCATAGGGTTAGTTTTAGGTTTAGTGTTAGTGTTATGATTAGGGCTAGGTTTAGGGTTAGGGTTAGGGTTAGGGCTTGTTTAGGTTAAGGGTTAGGGTAAGTGTTAGTGTTAGGTGTATGTCTAAGGCTAGGGCTATGATTAGGGCTAAGCCTAGTGCTAGTGCTAGTAATAAACAGGGTTGGGGTTATAGTTGGTTTGCAGTTAGGATTAGGGTTAGGGTTAGGGCTACGTTTATGGTTAGGGCTAGGGCTAGGGCTAAGGTTTTGTTTAGGGTTAGGTTTAGCGTTAGGGCTACAGGTAGGGGTAGGATTATGTTTAGGGTTAATGCTAAGTTTAGATTTAGGGTTCACGTTAGGGCTTGGGTTAGTGTTAGTGTTAGTGTTATTGCTAGGTCAAGGTCTAAGGCTATCGTTAGGGTTAATACTAGGCCTAGTTCTTGGGCTGGGCTCAGGGTTAAGGCTTGGGTTTTTGTCAAGTCTTAGGCTAGTGTTAGGACTAAGGCTAGGGTTATGGTTAAGCCTAGGTCACAGGCCAGAATTGGTTTAGGTCCAAGCCTAGGTCTGGGGCTATGGCTAGGTTTAGGGTTAGGGTTAGGGTTAGTGTTAGGATTAGGACTAGGTTTAGGGTTAGATTTAGTGCTAGGTTTAGAGTTAGGACTAGGGCTTGGGCTAGTTCTAAGGCTTGGTTTAAGATTAGGGTTAAATTCAATTCTATGTCACGGCTTAGGTTTAGGATTGGGTTTTGGGCTTTGGGTAGGGTTAGGACTAGGGCTAGGGCTAGGTTTAGGGTTAGGGTTAGGGTTAGGGTTAGGGTTAGGGCTAGGTTCAGAGTTAAGTTTAGGTTTAGGGTTAGGGCTATGTTTAGGGCTAGTGTCAGTGCTAGGGTAGGGCTAGGGCTACTTCTAGCACTACGGTTAGGATTAAGCGTAGGGCTAGTGTTAGTGTTAATGCTAGGTTTAGGGTTAGGGTTAGAGTTAGGGTTAGGGTTGTTTCTTGGGTTAGGGTTAGATCTAGGGCTAGGATTAAGTCTAGGTTTAGTGTTAGTGTTAGGGCTAGGGTTAGGATTAGGGTGAGGTTTAGAGTTTGATTTTGGCTAGAGATTGGCTTGGAATAGGTTTAGATTTAGGAGTAAGGCTAGGTCTCATGTCAGAGTTAGGGTTAATGCTTGGTTTTGGGTTAGGTCCAGGGCTAGTTCTAGGACTAGGGTTAGGGTGAGGGTTAATGTTAGGATTAGGGTTAGGGTTTGGGTTAGGGTAAGGGTTAGGGTTAGGAGTAGGGTTAAGTTTAGTGTTAGGATTAGGGCTACGGTTACGGTTAAGGTTAGTGTTAGGGTTAGGACTAGTGTTAGGATTAGGGCTGGGGCTAGGGTTAAGGTTTGTGTTAGCTTAGGGGTAGGGTCAAGATTAATGTTAGTGTTAGGATTAGGATTAGTTTTAGGGTTAGGGCTAGGCTTAGGGTTAGGTAGAGCTAGCATTAGTGTTAGGACTAGGGCTAGGGTTAGGTTTTGGATTAGGTTTAGTGCTAGGATTAGTGTTAGTGTTAGGGCTAGGGTTAGGGTTAGGTTTAGTACTAGGGTTAGGGCTATGGCTTGGGCTAGGTCTAAGGCTTGGTTTAAGTTTAGGGCTATGCTCAATGATAGGGCTAGGTTTAGGTTTAGTATTGGGTTAGGGCTTTGGTTAGGGTTGCATCTAGGGGTAGGGCTAGGACTACGGCCAGGGTTAGGGTTAGGGTTAGGGTTAGGATAGGTTCAGGATTAGGGTTAGGGTATAGTTTAGGGCTAGTGTTAGGATTAGGGTTAGGGCCAGGGCTAGTTCTAGGACTAGAGTTAGTGTTTTGTGTATGGCTAGTGTTAGTGTTAGTGCTAGGGTTAGGGATGAGGATAGGGTTAGGGTTAGGTTTATTTCTTGGGTTAGGGTTAGGTCTAGTCCTAGGACAAAGGCTAGGTTAAGGGCTAGGATAAGATGTAGGGTTAGGGTTAGTGTTAGGGCTCATTTTAGAGGTACGGGTTGGGCTAGAGTTAGGGCTAGAAATAGGTTTAGTGTTAGGACTAGGGCTAGGTCTAGTGTCAGGGTTAGGGTTAATGCTTGGGTTTGGTTTAGGTCCAGGGCTAGTTCTAGGACTAAGGCTAGGGTGAGGGTTATTGTTAGGGTAAGGCTAGGGTTAGGGTTATGGTTATAGTTATGGTTAGGGCTAGGTTTAGGATTAAGGTTAGGGCTAGGGTTAGGGTTAGGGTTAGGGCTTTGGCTAGGGTTTGGGTTAAGGTTAGGGTTAGCGCTAGGGTTAGGGTTTTGGCTAAGGTTAGAGTTAGGGCTAGTGTTAGGGTTAGGATTAGTGTTTGGGTTAGGTCTATTGTTAGGATTAGGTCTAGGGTTAGAATTAGCGTTAGTATTTGTGTTAGGGCTATTGTTAAGGTTAGGACTTTATTAAGGTTAGGGTTAGGATTAAGGCTAGAGTTAATGTCAGGGTTAGGGATATGGTTATGAATAGGGTTAGGGTGAGGGTTAGGGTTAGGTTAGGGCTATGCCTAGGGTTAGAGCTTGTGTTATGATTAGGACTAGGGTTAGGGTTTAGGTTCGTGTTAGGGTTAGGTCTAGTGTTAGGATTAGGGTAGGGTTAGGGTTACGGTTTGTGTATGGTTAAGGCTAGTCTTAGTTTTAAGGCTAGGTTTAGGGTTAGAGTTAGGGCTAGGCTTTTCATTATGTTAGTTTTAGCGTTATGGTTAGTGTTAGGGCTAGGGTTAGGGGTAGGATTAGTGTTACGCCTTGGGTTAGAGTTAGGCTTAGGGCTAGGTTTAGGGTTAGGGTTTTGAGTGGGGTTAGAACTTGGGTTAGAGTTAGGGTTAAGGATAGGGTTAGGGTTAGGTTTATGTATATGTCTAAGGCTAGGGTTATGTTATGGCTAAGCCTAGTGCTGCGGGTAGTGATAGACTTAGGGTTGGGGTTAGGGTTGGTTTAGGGTTAGGGTTAGGGTAGGGTTAGAGTTAGGGTTAAGCCTTTGGTTAGGGTTAGGGCTAGGGCTAGGGTTAGGGTTAGGGCTAGGTCTAGTGTCAGGGATAGGGTTATGATTATGGCTATTCCTCCTGCTAGAACTAGTGATAGACTTAAGGCCGGTGTTAGGGTTGGTTTAGAGTAAGGGTTATGTTTAGGTTTTGGGTTAGTTTTAGGGCTTGTGTTATTTTTATGGCTAGTGTTATGCTTAGGCTAATGGTTAGAGTTACAGCTAGTGTTATGATTAGGGCTAAGGTTAGGGTTCGGGTTAGGGTTAAGTTTATGGTTAGGGTATTTCTAGTGTTAGGATTGGCCTTAGGGTTAGGGTTAGGGTTTTTGTTATGGTTAGGGCTAGTGTTAGTTTTAGGGCTAGGTTTAGGCTTAAGTTTAGGGCTAGAATTAGGTGTAGGGTTAGAGCTAGGGTTAGGGTTAAGGTTAGGGCTAGTGCCAGTTTAGGGTTAGGTTTAGGGTTAGTGTTAGGTGTAGGGTCATGGTTAGCATTATGGCTAGGGTTAGGGTTAGGTATAAGGCTAGGGTTAGGGCTATAGTTAGGGTTTGGTTTAGGATAAAGTTTAGGGTTAGGGTCAGGGCTAGTGTTATGATAAGTTTTAGGGTTAAGCTTAGGGTTAGTTTTAGGTTTAGAGGTAGGTTTAGGGACAGGGTTAGGGCTAGCGTTAGGGTTAGGGCTTAATAAGGGTTAGGGTTAGGGTTAAGGCTAGAGTTATGGTTAGGTTTTGGGCTATGGTTAGGGATACGGTTAAGGTGAGTGTTAGGGTTAGAGTTAGCTTTAGGGCTTAGGTTAGGGTTAGGGTTAGATCTTGGTCTAGGGTTAGGGCTTTTTGTTATGATTAGGGCTAGGGTTTGTATTATTGTTAAGGTTAGTGTTAGGGTTAGGTCTAGTGTTAGGATTAGGAATAGGGTAGGGTTAGGGTTTTTGTTAAGTTTAGGGCTAGTGTTCAGGCTAGGTTTGGGTTAGGGTTGGGGCTAGGTTTAGGGTTAGGTTAGGGCTAATGTTAGTATTAGTGTTAGGGATAGTGTTAGTTTTAATGTTAGGGTCTGGTAGGGTTAGTGTTAGCATTATGGCTATGGTTAGGGATAGGCTTAGCGCTAGGTTTAGGGTTAATTTATGGGTAGGGTTATAATTTGAGTTCGGGTTAGGGTTAGGGATAGTCTAGTGTTATGGTTAGGGCTAGGGTCAGGATTGGGGTTAGGGTTAGGTTTAAGGTTAGGGTTAGGGCTAAGGATAGGATT
>CM027401.1:14255064-14271456 GCA_015711505.1 Sylvilagus bachmani | reverse complement strand
CCCTACACTTAACCCTAACCCTAGCCCTAACTCTAAACCTAACCCAAGCCCTGAACCTAACATTAACCCTAGACTTAGATTTAACACTAGCCCTAGCCCTAACCCTAACCATAACCCTAACCCTAAACGTAATCCTAGGCCTAGCCCTAGCCCTAGCCCTAACCCTAACCCTAACCCTAGCCCTGGCCCTAGCCCTAGCCCTAGCCGTAACCCTAACCCTTACCCTATCCCTAGCACCAATATAACACTAACCCTAGCCCTAACCACAACCCTAACACTAGCCCTAACCCTAAACATAATCCTAGCCCTAGATCTAGCCGTAGCACTACCCCTAACCCTAACCCTAACCATAGCACTGGCCCTAGCCCTGGCACTAGCCGTAACCCTAACCCTTACCCTAGCCCTAGCGCTAATATAACCCTAACCCTAGCCGTAACCACAACCCTAACCCTAAGCCCTAACCCTAAACATAACCCTAGACCTAGCTCTAGCCCTAGCACTAACCCTAATCCTAACCCTAGCCCTAACCCTAGCATTCTCCCTAATCCTAACCCTAACCCTAACCCTAACCCTAGCCCAAGACCTAGCCTTAACCCCAAACCTAAACCTAACCCTAACCGTAGCACTAACACTAACCATAACCCTAACCCTAAACCCAGCCTAGCCCTAAACGTAACAATAGCCCTTGCCCTTGCCCTAGCCCTAGCCCTAAACCTATCCCTAGCCCTAGCCCCAGAACTAGCCCTAACCTAACCCTAGGCCTAGCCCAGGCAATAACCCTAACCCTAACTCTAACCCGAACCCGAACCTGAACACTAACCCTAAACCTAACCCTAGCCCTAACCCTAGCCATAACCCTAACCCTAACCCATCCCTAGCACTAGCCCTAGCCCTAACCCTAGTCCTAACACTAACCCTAAACCTAAACCCAACCTCAAACCAAACCCAACCCCAACCCCAACCCCAACCCTAACCCTAGCCCTAGCCTTAGCCCTACCCTAAACCTAACCCTAACCCTAACCCTAGCCCTAACCCTAGCCCTAACCATAACCCTAACTCTAACCCTTGCCCTAGCCTTATCCCTAGCCCTAACACTACCCCTAACACTAACCATAGCCCTAGCCCTAACTCTAACCCAAACCCTAAGGCTAGCCCTAGCCCTAGACCTAGACTTAACCTAACTCTAAACCTAACCATAGCCCTAGCCCTAACCATAACCCTAATCCTAACCCTAGACCTAGACCTAGCCCAAGCCCCAGCCCTAAACCTAACCCCAGCCATAACCCTACCCTAACCCTAACCCTAACCCTAGCCCTAACCCTAACCCTAAACCTAACCCCAACCCCAACTCCAACCCCAAACCTGTCCCTATCATAGTCCTAGCCCTAACCCTAACCCAAGCCATAACACTACCCTAAACCCAAACCTAGCCCTAAACCTAACCTTAACCCTAGCCCTGAACCTAACCATAACCCTAACCCTAACACAAACCCAAACCCAAACCTGAACAGGAAAACTAACCCAAACCCAAACCCGAATCCGAAACGGAACCCTAACCCTAAACCTAACCCTACACCTAATCCTACACCTAACCTAAACCATAGCCTTACGCTTAGTCATAGTCCTAACTGTTAACACAGCATTAGCCATAACCCTTACCCTACCCCTAACCCTAACCCTAACCCTACCCCTAACCCTTACGTTAGCCTTAACACTATACGTAAACCTAAACCTAACCCTAGCCCTAGCCCTAGTGCAAGCCCTAAACCTAACCCTGGACCTAGCCCTAGCCCTAACCCTAAACCTAACCGTAACCTTAACACCAGCCCTAGACTTAAGCCTAAACCTAAGCCTAGCCCTAGCCCTAGCCTTAGCCCTAGCCCTAACCCTAACCCAAACCCAAGCCCTAGACCTAACCATAACCCTAGCCATAGCCATAACCCTAAACCTAACCCTAGCCATAGCCCTAGGACTAGCCCTATCTTTAACCCTAACCCTAACCCTAGCACTAGCCCTAGCCCTAACCCTAGTCCTAACCCTAACCTTAACCGAAACCTCAAACCCAACCCCAATCCCAACTCCAATCCTAACCCTAGCCCTAGCCTTAGCCCTAACCTAACACTAACCCTAACCCTAACCCTAACCCTAGCCCTAACTCTAGTCCTAACCCTACCCCTAACACTAACCATAGCCCTACCCTAACCTTAACACTAACCCTAAACATAGCCTTAGCCCTAACCCTAACTCTAACCCTAGACCTAAACCTAAACCTAACCCTAGCCCTAGCCATTACCCTAACCCTAACCCTAACCCCAACACTAGCCCTAAACCTAACCCGAACCCGAACCCTAACCCTAACCCTAACCCTAACCTGAACCCGAAATGGAAACCTAACCCTAACCCTAACCTGAACCAAAACCCTAACCCGAACCCTAACCCTACCAGAACCTGAACCCTAACCTTAATCCTACAGTTAACCTTAACCATAGACTTAGACTTAGTCATAGTCCTAAATGCTAACACAGCACTAGCCCTCAAGCTAAACCTACACCTAACCCTAACCCTAACCCTAGCCCTAACACAAACCCTAGCTTTAACACTAACCCTAATCCTAAAACTGAGCCTAGCATAGTCCTAACTCAAACCCTAACACTAGCCCTAGCCGTAACCCTAACCATAAACCTAACATTAATAATAGCTCTAGCCCAAACCCTAAACCAAACCCTAACACTAACCCTAGCCCTAGCCCTAGACCTAAACCTAACCCTAACCGTTGCCCTAGCCCTAACCCTAACCCTAAACCTAGCCCTAACCATAAACCTAACCCTAAACCTAACCATAGCCCTAGCCCTAGCCCTAGCACTAACCCTAGCCCTAACACTAGACCTAGTCCTAACCCTAACCCTAATCCTAACCCTAGACCTAGACCTAGCCCAAGCCCTAGCCCTAACCCTAACCCCAGCCATAACCCTACCCTAACCCTAACCCTAACCCTAACCCGAAACTTAACCCTAGCCCTAACCCTAACCCTAAACCTCACCCCAACTCCAACTACAACCCCAAACCTCACCCTATCTTAGCCCTAGCCCTAACCCTAACCCAAGCCATAACCCTACACTAAACCCAACCCTTGCCCTAAACCTAACCTTAACCCTAGCCCTAGCCCTGAACCTAACCATAACCCTAAGCCTAAACCGAACCCGAACCCTAACCCTAACCCTAAACTTAATCCTACACCTAACCTTAACCATAGCCTTAGACTTAGTCATAGTCCTAACTGTTAACACAGCACTAGCCCTAAAGCTAACCCTACCCCTAAACCTAACTCTAACCCTAGCCCTAACCCTTACGTTAGCTTTAACACTATACCTAATCCTAACCCTAACCCTAGCCCTACCCCTAGCCCAAGCTCTAACCCGAACCCTAGACCTAGCCCTAACACTAAGTCTAAACCTAACCCTAACCCTAACCCTAACCCTCGCCCTAACCCTAAACCTAACCCTAACCTTAACACCAGCCCTAGACCTAAGCCTAAACCTAACCCTAGCCAAGCCCTAGAACTAGCCCTAACCCTAACCCTAAACCTAACCCTAGCCCTAGACCTAACATTAACCCTAACCCTAGCCCTAACACTAACCATAGCCCTAGCCCTAACCCTAACACTAACCCTAACCCTAAGGCTAGCCCTAGACCTAGACCTAGCTCTAACCCTAACACCAACCCTAACCATAGCCCTAGCCCTAACAAAACTCTAACCCTAGACCTAAACCTAAACCTAACCCTAGCCCTAGCCATTATCCTAACCCTAACCCCAACCCTAGACCTAAACCTAACCCGAATCAGAACCCTAAACCTAACCCAAACCCGAACCCGAAACGGAAACCTAACCCTAACCCTAACACGAACCTAAACCCTAACCCGAGCCCTAACCCTACCAGAACCTGAACCCTAACCCTAATCCTACAGTTAACCTTAACCATAGCCTTAGATTTAGTCATAGTCCTAAATGATAACACAGCACTAGCCCTCAAGCTAAACCTACACCTAACCCTAACCCTAACCTTAGCCCTAACACAAACCCTAGCTTTAACACTAACCCTAATCCTAAAACTGAGCCTAGCATAGTGCTAACTCAAACCCTAACACTAGCCCTAGCCGTAACCCTAACCATAAACCTAACACGAGCAATAGCTCTAGCCCTAACACTAACCCTAACCCTAACCCTAACACTAACCCTAGCCCTAGCCCTAGCCCTAGCCCTAACCAAAACCCTCACCATTGCCCTAGCCCTAACCCTAACCCTAACCCTAACCCTAACCCTAGCCCTAACCATAAACCTAACCCTAAACCTAAACATAGCCCTAGCCCTAGCCCTAGCACTAACCCTAGCCCTAACACTAGACCTAGTCCTAACCCTAATCCTAATCCTAAACCTAGACCTAGACCTAGCCCAAGCCCTAGCCCTAACCCTAACCCCAGCCATAACCCTACCCTAACCTTAACCCTAACCCTAACCTCAACCCTAGCCATAACCCTAACCCTAAACCTAACCCCAATTCCAACTCCAAACCCAAACCTCACCCTATCATAGCCCTAGCCCTAACCCTAACCCAAGCCATAACCCTACACTAAACCCAACCCTAGCCCTAAACCTAAACTTAACCCTAGCCCTGAACCTAACCGTAACCCTAAGACAAACCAAACACGAACACTAACCCTAACCCAAACCCAAACCCGAATCTGAAACCGAACCCTAACCCTAACCCTAAACCTAAACCTACACCTAACTTTCACCATAGCCTTAGACTTAGTCAGGTCCTAACTGTTAACACAGCACTAGCCCTAAAGCTAACCCTACCCCTAAACCTAAATCTAACCCTAGCCCTAACCCTAACTTTAGCTTTAACACTATACCTAATCCTAACGCTAAACCTAGCCCTAGCCCTAGCCAAAGCCCTAACACTAAACCTAGCCCTAACCCTAACCCTAACCCTAACCCTAACCCTAAACCTAACCATAGCCCTTGCCCTAAGCCAAACCCTAACCCTAGCCCTAGCCCTAGCCATAGTGCAAAACCTAAACCTAAATCTAGAGCTAGCCCTAGCCCTAGCCCTAGCCCTAACTCTAACGCTAACCTAAGCCTAGCCCTAGCCCTAGCCCTAACACTAACCCTAACCCTAGCCCTAGCCCTAACCCTAACCCTAACCCTAGCCATAGCCCTAACCCTAAACCTAATCCTAGCCCTAGACCTAACCCTAAACCTAACCCTAGCCCTAGCCCTAGAACTAGCCCTAATCCTAACCCTAAACCTAACCCTGCCCTAGACCTAAACTTAACCCTAACCCTATCCCTAACCTTAGGCCTAACCATAACCCTAACCCTAACCCTAACTCTAACACTAGCCCTAGCCCTAGCCCTAGCACTAGCCATAGCAATATCCCTAGCCCTATCCCTAGCCCTAACCCTAAATCTAGGCCTAGCCCTAACCCTAACCCTAACACTAACCTAGCCCTAGCCCTAGCCCAAGGCCTAGCCCTAGATCTAGCCCTAGCCCTAACCCTAGCCCTAAGCCGAACCCAAAACCTAACCATGGGCTTAGCCCTAAAATTAACCCTAAGCCTAGCCCTAAGCATAACCGTAACCCTAATGCTAAACCTACCCCTAGCCTTCACCCTAAACCTAACCCTAGCCCTAGCCCTAACCCTAACCAGAGCACGAGCCCTAGAGCTAGCCCTAACCTAAACCTATCCCTAGCCCTAAAACTAACCCAAGCCCTAACCCTAATGGTAAACCTAACCCTAACACTAACACTAGCCCTAGCAATATAATAGCCTTAACCCTAACCCTAAGCCTAACCCTTGCCCTAGCCATGGCCCTAAACCTATCGCTAACAATAAAACTAAAAATAGCCCTAGCTCTAGCCCTAGCCCTAGCCCTAGCCCTAATCCTAGCCCTAACCCTAGCCCTAATCCTAGCCCTAACCCTAATCCTAACCACAACCCTAACATTAACCATAGCCGTAGCCCCAACCCAAACCCTAACACTAACCCTAGCCCTAGCCCTTTACCAAGCCCTAACCCTAACCCTAACCCTAGCTCTAGCGCTAGCCCTAACCCTAACCCTCACCTTAGCCCTAGCCCTAGCCCTAAACCTAACCCTAAATCTAACCCTAACCCTAGCCTTAATCCTAGCCGTATACCTAACCCTAACCATAGCCCTAGCTCTAGAACTAACACTAAACTAACACTAGGCCTAGATCTAGCCCTAACCCAAACCTAACCATAACCTGAAACCAAAACCGAACCCTAAACCTAATCCTAACACTAGACCTAGCACTAGCAATAGCCCTAACCCTAACCCTAACCCTAGCACTAGCCCTAACCCTAACCCTAACCCTAAAGGTAAGCATAGCCCTAGCCCTAGCCTTAGCCCTAACACTAGCCCTAAACCTAACCCTAGTCCTAGCCCTAAACCTAACTCTAAGGCTTCCCTAACCATAACCGTAAACCTAAACATATTCTTAGGCCTAGCCCTAGCCCTAAACCTAAAACTAGCCCTAAAACTAACCCTAGCCCTAACCGTAACCGTAACCCTAACCCTACCACTTACACTAGTCCTAGCACTAGCAATAGCCCTAACCCTAACCCTAACCCTAGCCCTAGCCCTAGCCCTAGCCCTAACCCTAACCCTAACGATAAAGCTAAGCATAGCCCTAGCCCTAGCCCTAGCCCTAGTCCTAATCCTAGCCCTAGACCTAGCCCTACCAAGCCCTAACCCTAATCCTAACCATAACCCTAACACTAACCATAGCCGTAGCCCTAACACAAACCCTAACACTAACCTGAGCACTAGCCCTAGACCAAGCCCTAACCCTAACCCTAAACCTAATCCTAGCCCTAGCACTAGCCCTAGCCCTAACCCTAACCCTAACCCTAACCCAAACCCTAGCCCTTGCCCTAGGCCTAACCCTAACCCTAACCCTAGCCCTAGCCCTAACCCCAAACCTAACACTAACCTTAACCTTAACACTAGCCCTAGACCTAAACCTAACCCTAACCCTAGCCCAGGCCCTACCCTAGCCCTAGCCCTAACACTAACCCTAAACCTCACCCTAACGATAAACCTCGCCCTAGCCATAACCACAACCCTAACCCTAACCCTAGCCCTAGCCCTAACCCTAACCCTAAACCTAGCCCTAGCCCTATACCTAAACCTAAACCTAGCCCTAGCCCTAGCCCTAGCCATAACACTAACCCTAACCCTAAGGCTAGCCCTAGCCCTAACACTAGCCTTAACCCTAAACCTAACCCTAGCCCTAGCCCTAGTACTAACCCTAATCCTAAACCTAACCCTAACCCTAGCCTTAACCCTAACCGCATACCTAACCCTAACACTAGCCCTAACCCTAGGCCTAACCCTAACCCTAACCCTAATCCTAGACATAGTCCTAAGCCTAAACCTAACCCTCGCCCTAGCCCTAACCCTAACCCTAAGCCTAGCCCTAACCATAACCGTAATCATAACCCTAAACCTAGCCCTAAGCCTACCCCAAAACCTAACCCTGGGCCTTGCCCTAAAACTAACCATAAGACTAGCCCTAACCATAACCATAACCCTAATCCTAAACCTAGCCCTATGCTTCACCCTAAACTTAACCCTATCCCTAACCCTATACCCTAACCCTAGCCCTAGCCCTTGCCCTAACCTTAACACTAGAGGTAGCCCTAACCCTAGCCATAAACCTAACGATAACCGTAACCCCAACAATAGCCCTAACACTAGCCCTAAGCCTAACCCAAACACTAACTATCACCATAGCCCTATCCCTAACCCTAAAACTAGCCATAACCATAACAGTAACCCAAAACCTAACACTAGCTCTAGCCCTAACCCTCACCCGAGCCCTAGTCCTAGCCCTAGCCATAGCCCTAACCCTAATTCTAGCCCTAAACCTAACACTATCCCTAACTCTAACCGTAACCATAATCCTAACACTAAGCCTAGCCCTAGCCCTAACTTAACCCTAAACCTAACCCTAACCCTAGCCCTAGCCCTAGCCCTAACCCGAACTCTAAGGCTTCCCTAACTGTAACCGTAAACCTAACCCTAACCCTAGCCCTAGCACTAAGCCTAACCAGAGCGCTATCCCTAACCTAACCCTAAACCTAGCCCTAAAATTAACCTTAGGCCAAACCCTAACCGTAACCCTAACCCTACCACTAACACTAGCCCTAGCACTAGCAATAGCACTAAACCTAACACTAAGCCTAGCCCTAGCCCTAGCCCTAACCCTAAACCTAACCCTAAAGCTAAGCATAGCCCTAGCCCTAGCCCTAGCAGTAGCCCTAACCCTAGCCCTAGGTTTAGCCCTAGAACAAGCCCTAACCCTAATCCTAACCATAACCCTAACACTAACAATAGCCGTATACCAAACCCAAACCCTAACACTAACCCAAGCCCTAGCCCTAGACCAAGCCCTAATCCTAAACCTAAACCTAGGCCTAGCCCTAGCCCTAGCCCTAAAACTTACCCTAACCCTAGCCCTAGCCCTAGCCCTAGACCTAGGCCTAATCCTAACATAACCGTAGCCCTAGCCCTAACCCTAATCCTAAAACTAACTTTAACACAAGCCTTAGCACTAACCCTAAACCTAGCCCTAGCCCTAGTCCTATCACTAGCCATAACTCTAAACCTAACCCTAGCCCTAGAACTAACCCTAAACCTAGCCCTAGACCTAACCCTAAACCTAACCCTAGCCATAGCCCTAGCCCTAGACATAACAACCCTAACCCTAACGCTACCCCTAGACCTAACAATAGCCCTAGCCCTAACCCTAACCCTAGCCCTAGCCCTACCCCTAACCCTAAACCTAACCCTAGAGCTAAGCATAGCCCTAACCCTAGCCCTAGACCTAGCCCTAACCCTAGTCATAGGCCTAACCCTAGAACAAGCCCTAACACTAATCCTAACCATAACCCTGACACTAACCCTAGCCCTAGCCCTAGACAAAGCCCTAACCCTAGGCCTAACCCTAGCCCTAGCACTAGCCCTAGACCTAGCCATAACCCTAACCCTAACCCTAACCCTAGCCCTTGACTTAGGCCTAACCCTAACCCACACCCTAGCCAAAGCCCTAACCCTAGCCCTATCCCTAAACCTAAACCTAAACTTAACACTAGGCCTAGCCCTAACCCTAACCCTAACCCTAACCCGAACCCTAGCCCTAGCCCTAGCCCTAACCCTAGCCCTAGCCCTAACCCTAACACTAACGCTAACCCTAACCCTAGCCTTACCCCTAACCGTTTTCCTAACCCCAATCCTAGATCTAGCCCTAACCTTCACATTAGCCCTAGACCTAGCCCTAACCCTAGCCCTAGCTCTAAAACCTAACCCTAACCCCAGACCTACCTCTAGAACTAACACTAAACTAACACTAGGCATAGATCTAGCCCTAACCGTAAACCTCAACCTAACCCGAAACCGAAACCTAAACCAAATCCTAACACTAGCCCAAGTACTAGCAGTTGCCCTAACTCTAACCCTAGCCCTAGCCCTAACCCTAGCCCTAACCCTAACCCTAACCCTAAAGCTAAGCATAGCCCTAGCCCTAGCCCAAGCCCTAGCCCTAAACCTAGCCCAAGCCCTAGCCCTGGACCAAGCCCTAACCCTAATCCTAACCATAACCCTAACCCTAACCCTAACCCTAACCATAGCCATTGCCCTAGGCCTAACATAAATCTAGCCCTAGCCCTAGACCTAGACCTAGCACTAATCCTAAATCTAACCCTAACCTTAACACTAGGCCTACCCCTAAACCTAAACCTAACCCTAACCCTAGCCCTAGCCCTAACACTAACCCTAACCCCAAATCTAGCCCTAGCCCTAGCCCTAATCCTAAAAATGACTCTAAAACTAATACTAATCCAAGACCTAAACCTAACCCTAACTCTAGCCCTAGCCCTAGCCATAACCTTAAGCCTAACCATAACCATAGCCATAGCCCTAACCCTAACCCTAACCTTAGCATTACCCTTGCCTTAACTCTAACCGTAACCCAAAACCTAACCCCAACCAAACCCCAAACCCAACCCTAATCCTAGCACTTGCACTAGAGCTAACAATAACACTAAACCTAGCCCTAACACTAACCCAAACCCTAACCCTAGCCCTAGCCCTAGCCCTAGCCCTAGCCCTAGCCCTAACCCTAACCCTAACCCTAATATTAGCCCTTGCCCTAGGCCTAACGCTAACCCTAACCCTAGCCCTAGCCGTAACCCTAAACCTAACCCTAACCTTAACTCCAGCCTTAGCCCTAGCCCTAGCCCTAGCCCTAGCCCTAAACTAACCCTAACCCTCAACCTAGCCATAACCCTAACCCTAATCCTAGTCCTATCCCTAACCCTAACCCTAAACCTAACCCTAGCCCTAGCCCTAAACCTATACCTAACCCTAGCCCTAGCCCTAGCCCTAACCCTAACCCTGATCCTAGCCCTAGCCCTAGTCCTATCCCTAACCCTAAACCTAACCAGAACCCTAGCCTTAACCCTAACTATATACCTAACCTTAACCCTAGCCCTAGCCCTAATCTTAACCCTGGCCCTAGCCCTAGCGCTAGCCCTAGCCCTAAACCTAACCCTAACCCTAGCCCTAGCTCTAGAACAAACACTAAACTAACACTAGGCCTAGATCTAGCCCTAAACCTAAACCTAACCCTAACGCAAAACCAAAACCGAACCCTAAACCAAATCCTAACACGAGCCCTAGCACTAGCAATAGCACTAACCCTACCCCTAACCCTAGCCCTAGACCTAGCCCTAACCCTAACCATAACCATAAACCTAACCCTAACCCTAGCCCTAGACCTAACCCTAACCAGAGCCCTAGTCTAAGCCCGAACATAATCATAACCCTAGCCCTAAACCTAACCCTAGCCATAGCTTTAGCCCTATCCATAACACTAACCCAAACCCTAACGCTAGCCCTAGCCCTAACCATACCACTAAACCTAACCCTAACCCTAGCGCTAGCCCTAACCCTAAACCTAACCTTATCCCTAGCCCTGGCCCTAGAAATAACACTAACCCTAACCCTAATTCTTGCCCTAGCCCTAACCATAGCCCTAACCCAAACCCTAACCCTAGCCCTAGCCCTAGTCCTAACCCTAACCGTAACCCTATCCCTAGCCTTAACCCTAACCGTATACGTAAACATAAACCTAACCCTATCCCTAGCTCTAGAACTAACACTAAACTAACACTAGGCCTAGATCTAGCCCTAACCCTAAAACTAACCCTAACCCAAAACCGAAACCGAACCATAAACCTAATCCTAACACTAGCCCTAGCACTAGCAATAGCCCTAACCCTAAACCTAGCCCTAGCACTAGTCCTAACCCAAACCCTAACCCTAAAGCTAAGCATAGCCCTAGCCCTAGGCCTAGCTCTCGCCACAAACCTAGCCCTAACCCTAGCCCTAGACAAGGCCTAGCCCTAATCCTAACCATAACCCTAACACTAACACTAGCCCTAACCCTAGCCCTAGCCCTAAAACTAACCCTAACCATAACCCTAGCCCTAGCCCTAGCCCTGACACTAACCCTAACTCTAAAACGAACCCTAGTCCTAGAACTAAACCTAGACCTAACTCTAGCCCTAGCCCTATCCCTAGCCATAACCTTAAACCTAACCTTAACCCTAGCCTTAGCCCTAACTCTAACCCTAACTCTAGCACTAGCCCTAGCCTTAAACCTAACCCTAACCCAAAACCTAAGCACAACCAAGCCCGAAACCCAACCCTAATCCTAGCCCTCGCCCTAGCACTATAAATAACCATAAACCTAGACCTAAACGTAGCCCTAAGCCTAAACCGAACCCTAACCCTTGCCCTAGCCCTAGCCCTACCCTAACCCTAACCCTAACCGTAACCCTAGCTTTAGCCCGAGGACTAAACCTAACCCTAACCCTAGCCCTAGCCCTAACCCTAAACCTAACCCTAGCCCTTGCCCTAACCCAAACCCTAGCCCTACCCTAGCCCTAAAACTAAATCTAACCCTAACCCTAACCCTCGCCCTAGCCTTAACCGTAACCCTAACACTAGCCCTAGCCCTAACCCTAACCCTAACCCTAGCACTACCCTAGCCCTTGCCCTAGACCTAACCCTATTCCTAACCCTAAACGTACACCTAGCCCTAGCCCTAGACGAAGCCCTAGCCCTAACCCTAATCCTAACGCTAACCCAAGCCCTAGCCCTAGCCCTAACTCTAATGCTAACCCTAACCCTTGCCCTAGCCCTAGCCCTAACCCTAACACTAAACCTAACCCTAACCCTAGACTGAACCCTAACTGTATACCTAACCCTAACCCTAGCCCTAGTCCTAACCTTAACCCTAGCCATGCCCCTAGCCCTAACCTAAACCTAACCCTAAACTTAACACTAGGCCTTGCCCTAATCCTAACCCTAGCCCTAGCTTTAGCCCTATCCATAACACTAACCCTAAACCTAACGGTAGCCCTTGCCCTAACCATAGCCCTAAACCTAACCATAACCCTAGCCATACACCTAAACCTAAACCTAACTAGACCTAGCCCTAGCCCTAGCCATAACACTAAACCTAACCCTAACACAAGACCTAGCCCTAAGCGTAGTCCTATCCCAAACCCTAACACTAGCCCTAACCCTAAACGTAACCCTAACCCTACCCTTAACCCTAACCGTGAATCTAACCCTAACCCTAACCCTAGCCCTAGCCCTAGCCCTAACCCTAACACTAAACCTAACCCTAACCCTAGCCTTAACCCTAACCGTATACCTAACCCTAACCCTAGCCCTAGTCCTAACCTTTACCCTAGCCCTAGCCCTAGTCCTAACCCTAAACCTAACCCTAACCTTAACACTAGGCCTAGCCCTAAACCTAACCCTAGCCCTAACTTTAGCCCTACGCATAACACTAACCCTAACCCTAACGCTAGTCCTAGCCCTAACCCTAAACATAACCCTAACCCTAGCGCTAGCCCTAACCCTAAACCTAACCCTAGACCTAGCCCTAGCCCTAGCCATAACACTAACCCTAACCCTAACGCTAGCCCTAGCCCTAACCATAGCCCTAACACAAAACCTAACCCTAGCCCTAGCCCTAGCCCTAGTCCTAAACCTAACCGTAACCCTAACCCTACCCTTAACCCTAACCGTATACCTAACCCTAACCCTAACCCTAGAACTAGCTCTAGAACTAACACTAAACTAACACTAGGCCTAGATCTAGCCCTAACCCGAAACCTAAACCTAACCCAAAACCGAAACCGAACGATAAACCAAATCCTAACACTAGCCCTAGCACTAGCAATAGCCTTAACACTAACCCTAACCCTAACCCTAAACCTTGCCCTAGTCCTAACCCTAACCCGAACCCTAAAGCTAAGCATAGCCCTAGCCCTAGCCCTAGCCCTCGCCCTAACCCTAGCCCTAGCCCTAGCCCTAGCCCTAGGCCAAGCCCTAACCCTAATCCTAACCATAACCCTAACACTAACACTAGCCCTAGACCTAGACCAAGGCTTAACCCTAAACCTAACCCAATCCTAGTCCTAGCCCTAGCCCTAGCCCTAGTGGTAGCCCTACTATAACCCCAACCCTGAAGCTAAGCCTAGCCCTAGCCCTAGCCCTAACTCTAACCCTAACCCTAGCCCTAGCCCTAGCCCTAGCACTAACACTAAACCTAACCCTAACCTTGACTCTAGGCCTAGCCCTAACCCTAATCCCAACCCTAGACCCAGCCCTAGCCCTAGTCCTAAACCTAACCCTAACCCTAACCCTACCCCTTGCCTAGACCTAACCGTAACCCTAATACTAGCCCTAGCCCTAACCCTAAACCTAACCCTAACCTTAACACTACCCCTAGCCATAACCCTAGCCCTTACCCTAACCCGAACCCTAACCCTACCCTAGCCCTAAAACTAACCCTAACCCTAACCCTAACACTTGCCCTAGCCTTAACCCTAACCCTAACCATAGTCCTAGCCCTAACCATAACCCTAACCTTAGCCCTAGCCCTAACTGTAAACCTACACCTAGCCCTAGCTCTAGACGAAGCCCTAGCCCTACCCTAATCTTAACCCTAGCCCTAGTCCTATCCCTAACCCTAAACCTAACCCTAGCCCTAGCCCTAGCCTTAACCCTAACACTAAACCTAACCCTAACCCTAGCCTGAACCCTAACCGTATACCTAACCCTAACCCTAGTCCTAGTCCTAACCTAAACCCTAGCCCTAGCCCTAGCCCTAAACCTAAACCTAACCCTAACCTTAACCTTAGGCCTAGCGCTAAACCTAACCCTAGCCCTAGCTTTAGCCCTATCCATAACACTAACCCTAACCCTACCGCTAGCCCTAGCCATAACCATAGCCCTAAACCTAACCCTAAACCTAGCACTAGACCTAACCCTAAACCTAAACCTAGACATAGCCCTAGCCCTAACCATAGCCCTAACCCAAACCCTAACCCTAGCCCTAGCCCTAGCCCTAACCCTAACCATAACCCTAACCCTAGCCCTAGCCCTAGCCCTGACCCTAACCCTAACTCTAAAACGAACCCTAGTCCTAGAACTAAACCTAGCCCTAACTCTAGCCCTAGCCCTATCCCTAGCCATAACCTTAAACCTAACCATAACCCTAGACTTAGCCCTAAATCTAACCCTAACTCTAGCACTAGCCCTAGCCTTAACCCTAACCCTAACCTAAAACCTAACCCCAACCAAGCCCAAAACCCAACCCTAATCCTAGCCCTGCCCTAGCACTATAAATAACCATAAACCTAGACCTAAAAGTAGCCCTAAGCCTAAACCTAACCCTAACCCTAGCCCTAGCCCTAGCCCTAACCCTAACCCTAACGCTAACCCTAACCCTAGCTTTTGCCCTAAAACTAAACCTAACCATAACCCTAGACCTAGCCCTAACCCTAAACGTAACCCTAGCCCTTACACTAACCCTAACCCTAGCCCTACCCTAGCCCTAAAAGTAACCCTAACCCTAACCCTCGCCCTAGCCTTAACCGTAACCCTAACACTAGCCCTAGCCCTAACCCTAACCCTAACCCTAGCCCTAGCCCTAACCCTTAACGTACACCTAGCCCTAGCCCAAGACGAAGCCCTAGACCTAACCCTAATCCTAACGCTAACCCAAGCCCTAGCCCTAGCCCTAACTCTAACCCTAACCCTAACCATAGCCCTAGCCCTAGCCCTAAACCTAACACTAAAACTAACCCTAACCCTAGCCTGAACCCTAACTGTATACTTAACCCTAACCCTAGCCCTAGTCCTAACCTTAACCCTAGCCATGGCCCTAACCCTAACCCTAAACCTAGCCCTAGAACTAGTCCTAACCGTAACCCTAACCCTAAAGCTAAGCATAGCCCAAGCCCTAGCCCTAGCCCTAGCCCTAGACCAAGCCCTAACCCTAATCCTAACCATAACCCTAACACTAACACTAGCCTTAGACCTAGACCAAGGCCTAACCCTAAACCTAACACTAGCCCTAGCCCTAGCCCTCGCCCTAGCCCTAGCCCTAGTCCTAGCCCTAGCTATATCCCCCACCCTGAATAAGCCTACCCCTACCCCTAGCCCTAACCCTAACCCTAACCCTACCCCTAGCCCTAGCCCTGGCCCTAACCCAAAACTTAACCGTAACCTCAACTCTAGGCCTAGCCCTAACCCTAATCGCAACCCTAACCCTAATTCTAGCCCTTGCCATAGACTTTACACTAACCCTAACACTAGCCTTAGCCCTAACCCTAAACCTAACCCTAACCTTAACACTAGCCCTAGCCATAATCCTAACCCTAACCCTAGCCCTAGCCCTAACTCCAACCCTAACCCTAGCCCTAGCCCTAGCCCTAGGCCTAGCCCTAGCCCTAACACTAAACCTAATCCTAACTCTAAACTCGCCATAGCCATAAACCTAACTCTAACCCCAGCCCTAGCCCTAACCCTACCTAAACCTAGCCCTAGCACTAGCTCTAGCCATAAATCTAACCCTAAACCTAACCCTAGCCCTAACCCTAACCCTAGCCCTAACCCTAAACCTAACTCTAACCCTAGCCTTAACCCTAACCGTATACCTACCCTAACCCTAGCCCTAGCCCTAACCTTAACCCTAGCCCTAACTCTAAAACTAACCCTAGTCCTAGACCTAAACATAGCCCTAACTCTAGCCCTAGCCCTATCCCTAGCCATAACCTTAAACCTAACCATAACCCTAGCCTTAGCCCTAACTCTAACCCTAACTCTAGCACTAGCCCTAGCCTTAACCCTAACCCTAACCCAAAACCTAACTCCAAGCAAGCCTGACACCCAACCCTAATCCTAGCCCTGGCCCTAGCCCTAAAAATAACCATAAAGCTAGAC
>CM027401.1:14235476-14252976 GCA_015711505.1 Sylvilagus bachmani | reverse complement strand
TAGCCCTAGCCCTACCCCTAGCCATAGCACTAACCCTAACCCTAACGCTAGACCTAGCCATAAGCCTAACCCTATCCCTAGACCTAGCCCTAGTCCTAACCCTAACCCTAAACCTAAACCTAACCCTAGCCTTAACCCTAACCGTATACCTAACCCTAACCCTAGCCCTAGCCCTAAACTTAACCCTAGCCCTAGCCGTAGCCCTAGCCTTAGCCCTAAACTTAACCATAACCCTAGCCCTAACTCTAGAACTAACACTAAACTAACACTAGGCCTAGATCTAGCCCTAACCCTAAACCTTAGCCTAAACTGAACCCGAACCCTAAACCTAATCCTAACACTAGCCCTAGCTAGAGCAATAGCCCTAACCCTAAACCTAACCCTAACCTTAGCCCTACCCCTAACCGTAGCCCTTGCCCTAACCCTAACCCTAACCCTAAGTAAAGCATAGCCCTAGGCCTAGCCCAAGTCTAGCAGTAAACCTAGCCTTAGCCCTGGTCCTAGAACAAACCCTAACCCTAATCCTAACGATAACCCTAACACTAACTATAGCCGTAGCCATAATCCTAACCCTAACCCTAACCCTAGCCCTTGCCCTAGGCCTAATCCTAACCCTAAACATAGCCCTAGCCCTAACCCTAAACCTAACCCTAACATTAACACTAGCACTGGCCCTAAACTTCAACCTAACCCTAGCACTAGCCCTAGCCCTAGCCATAACACTAACACTAACCCTAACCCTAACACTCGCCCTAGCCCTAACCCTAAGCCTAACACTAGCCCTAGCCCTAACCCTAACACTAGGCCTAGCCCTAACCCTAATCCTAACCCTAGCCCTAGCCCTAGCCCTAGCCCTAACCCTAACCCTAACCCTAACCCTAACCTTTGCCCTAGACCTAGCCCTAGCCCTAACCCTAAAACTAACCCTAACATTAACACTAGCCCTAGCCCTAAACCTAAACCTAACCCTAGCCCTACCCCTAGACCTAGCCCTAGCCATAACTCTAACCCTAACACTAAAGCTAGCCCTAGCCCTAGCCCTAACTCTTACCCTAACCCTAGCCCAAGCCCTAGCCCTAGCCCTAACCCTAACCCTGAATCTAGCCATAACCCTATCCTTAACCCTAACGGTATACCTAGCCCTAGCCCTAGCCCTAAACCTAACCCTAGCCCTAGCTCTAGAACTAACAATAAACTAACACTAGGCCTAGATGTAGCCCTAAACCTAACCCTTACCCGAAACCGAAACCCTAACCCTAACCCTAAACCTAATCCTGCACCTAACCTTAACCATAGCCTTAGACTTAGTCATAGTCCTAACTGTAAACAAAGCACTAGCCCTAAAGCTAACCCTACCCCTAAACCTAACTCTAACCCTAACCCTAACCCTTACGTTGGCTTTAACACTATACCTAATCCTAACCCTAAACCTAGCCCTAGCCCTAGACCAAGCCCTAACCCTAACCCTAAACCTAGCCCTAGCCCTAGCCCTAGTCCTAGACCTAAGCCTAACACTAACCCTAACCCTAACCCTAGACATTGCCCTAGGCCTAACCTTAAACCTAACCCTCGCCCTAGCCCTAACCCTAAACCTAATCCTAACACAAGCCCTAGCACTAGCAATAGCCCTAACTCTAACCCTAAACCTAGGCCTAGCCCTAGCCCTAACCCTAACCCTAACACTAAAGCTAAGCATAGCCCTAGCTCTAGCCTTTGCCCTAAACCTAGCCCTAGCCCTAGCCCTAACACTAACCCTAACTCTAAAACTAACCCTAGTCCTAGACCAAAACCTAACTCTAACTCTAGGCATAGCCCTAGCCCTAGCCATAACCTTAACCCTAACCATAACACTAGCCTTAGCCCTAACCCTAACCCTAACCCTAGCACTAGCGCTAGCCTTAACCCTAACCCTAACCTAAAACCTAACCCCAACCAAAACCCAACCCCAACCCTAGTCCTAGCCCTAGCCCTATCCCTAACAATAAACATAAACCTAGACCTAAACCTAGCCCTAAACCTAATCCTAACCCTAACCATAGCCCTAGCCCTAGCCCTAGCCCTAGCTCTAACACTAACCCTAACAATATCCCTAACCCTAACGCTAACCCTAGCTTTTGCCCTAGGACTAAAACTAATCCTAGCCCTAGCCCTAGCCCTAACCCTAACTCTAAACCTAACCCTAACCTTAACACTAGCCCTTGCTCTAACCCTAACCCTAGACCTAGCCCTAGCCCTAACACTAACCCTAACTCTAATCCTAAAGCTCGCCCTAGCCATAACACTAACCCTAACATTAGCCCTAGCCCTAACCATAAACCTAACCCTCGCCCTAACCCTAACCCTAAACCTAAACCTAGCCCTAGCCCTAGCCCTAGCCCTAGCCCTAGCCCTAGCCATAACACTAACCCTAACGCTAACCCTAGCACTAGCCCTAGCCCTAAACCTAACCCTAAACCTAGCCCTAGCCCTAGCCCTAACCCAAACCCTAACCCTAACCCTAGCCTTAACACTAACAGTATACCTAACCCTAACCCTAGCCCTAGCCCTGAACTTAACCCTAGCCCTAGTCCTAGCCCTAACCCTAAACATCACCCTAACCTTAACACTAGGCCTAGCCCTAACCCTAAACCTAAACCTAGCCCTAGCCCTAGCCCTAGCCCTAGACTTAACACTAACCCTAACCCTAACCCTAACCCTAAACCTAGCCCTAGCCCTAGCCCTAACACTAACCCTAACTCTAAAACTAACCCTAGTGCTAGACCTAAACCTAACCCTAACTCTAGCCCTAGCCCTAGCCCTAGACATAACCTTAACACTAACCATAACCCTAGCCTTAGCCCTAATCATAACCCGAACCCTAGCACTAGCCCTAGCCTTAACCCTAACCCTAACCCAAAACCTAACCCCAACCAAACCCCAAACCCACCCTAATCCTAGCCTTAGCCCTAGCCCTAGCTCTAACAATTACCCTAAACCTAGCCCTAGACATAGCCCTAATCTAACCGAAACCCTAACCTAGCCCTAGCCCTAAAAATTACCCTAAACCTAGCCCTAAACCTAGCGCTAATCTAACCCTAACCCTAACCCAAGCCCTAGCCCTAGCACTAGCCCTAATCCAAACCTAACCCTAACCCAAGCCCTTGCCCTACGCCTAACCCTAACCCTAACACTAGCCCTAGCACAAGCCCTAACCCTAATCTTAAACCTAACCCTAACACTAGCCTTAACCCTAACCCTAACCCTAACCCTAGCCCTAGCCCTAACCTTAACCCCTGCCCTACCCTAGGCCTAGCCCTAGCCCTAAACCTAACCATAACCCTACCCCTAGCTCTAGAACTAACACTAAACTAACACTAGGCCTAGATCTACCCTAACCCTAAACCTAACCCTAACCCGAAACCCAAACCGAACACTAAACCTAATCCTAACACTAGCCTTAGCTCTAGCAATAGACCTAACCCTAACCATAACCCTGGCCCTAACACTAACATAGCCCTAGCCTAACACATAGCCCTAGCCCTAACACTAACCCTAACCATAAAGCTAAGCATAGCCCTAGCCATAGCCCTAGCCCTAGCCCTAACCCTAGCCCTAGCCCTAGCCCTAGCCCTAGCCCTAGTCCTAACACTAACCCTAACCCTATCCCTAACCCTAACCCTCGCCCTAACCCTAAACCTAACCCTAGCCCTAGTCCTAACCTTAACCCTAACCCTAGCCCTAATGCTAAACCTAACCCTAGCCCTGCCCTAGCCCTAGCCATAACACTAATCTTAACCTTAACGCTAGCCCTAGCCGTAGCCCTAGCCCTAACCCTAAACCTAACCCTAGCCCTAGCCTTAGGCCTAACCCTAACCCTAACCCTAAACCTAACCCTACCCTTAGCCTTAATCCTAACCGTATACCTAACCCTAACCCTAGCCCTAGCCCTAACTTTAACCCTAGCCCTTGCCCTAGCCCTAGCCCTAGCCCTAAACCTAACCCTAGGCCTAGCTCTAGAACTAACACTAAACTAACACTAGGCCTAGATCTAGGCCTAACCCTAAACCTAAACATGACTCAAAACCGAACCCTAAACCTAATCCTAACACTAGCCCTAGAACTAGCAATAGTCCTAAACCTAACCCTAGCCCTAGCCCTATACCAAGCCCTAACCCTAATCCTAACCATAACTCTAACACTATCCCTAGCCCTTGCCCTAGACCAAGGCCTAACCCTAACCCTAGCCCTAGCCCTATACCAAGCCCTAACCCTAATCCTAACCATAACTCTAACACTATCCCTAGCCCTTGCCCTAGAACAAGGCCTAACCCTAAACCTAACCCTGGCCCTAGCCCTAGACCTTGCCCTAACCCTAACCCTAACCCTAACCCTAACCCTAGCCCTAGCCCTAGCCCTATCCCTAACCCAAAACCTAACCCTAACCCTAACCCTAGCCCTAGCCCTAGTCCTAACCCTAACCCTAACTCTAAAACTAACCCTAGATCTAGACCTAAACCTAACCCTAACTCTAGCCCTAGCCCTAGCCCTACCATAAAGTTAACCCTATCTATAAACCCTAGCCTTAGCCCTAACCCTAACCCTAAATCTTGCCCTAGCCCCAACCCTAACACTAACCATAGCCCTAGCCCTAACCCTAACAGTAACCCTAACACTAACCCAAACCCTAAGCCTAGTCCTAGCCCTAGACCTAGCCCTAACCCCAATCCTAACCCTCGCTCTAGCCCTAACACTAAACCTAAGCATAGCCCTAAACATAACCGTAATCATAAACCTAAACATTTCCCTAGCCCTAACCCCAACCTGAGCCCTAGCCCTAGCCCTCGAACTACCCCTAACCCTAACCCTAAGCCTAGCCCTAACCATAACCGTAATCATAACCCTAAACTTATCCCTAGCACTAACCCTAACCTGAGCCCTAGCCCTAGCCCTAGCCCTAACCATAACGCTAATCCTAGAACTATCTGTAACCCTAACCGTAACCTTAAACCTAAACCTAGCCCTAGCAATAAACATAAACCAGGCCCTAGCCCTATCCCTAAACCTAACCCTAAACCTAGCCCTAGCCGTAGCCCTAACCCTAACCGTAAACATAACACTAGCCCTAACCCTAACCCTAGCACTAGCCCTAGCCCTAAACTTAACCCTAACCCTAACCCTAATGCTAGCCCTAGCCCTAACCATAACCCTAACCCTTAACCTAACCCTAGGCCTAGACCTAACCCTAACTCTAAGGCTTCCCTAACCATAACCGTAAACCTAACCCTAACCCTAGCCCTAGCCCTAACCCTAACCAGAGCCCTAGCCCTATGCCTAGCCCTAACCTAACACTAACCCTAGGCCTAAACATAACCATAACCCTAACCCTACCACTAACACTAGTCCTAGCACTAGCAATAGCCCTAAAACTAAACCTAACCCTAGCCGTTGCCCTAGCCCTAGCCCTAGCCCTAACCCTAACCCTAAAGCTAAGCATAGCCCTAGCCCTAGCCCTAGCCCTAGCCCTAGCCCTAGCCCTATTCCTAGCCCTAGCCCTAGACCAAGCCCTAACCCTAATACTAACCATAACCCTAACACTAAACATAGCCGTAGCGCTAACCCAAACCCTAACACTAACCCTAACCCTAGCCCTAGACCAAGTCCTACCCTAACCCTAACCCTAGCCCTAGCCCTAGCACTAACCCTAACCCTAACCCTAACCCTAGCCCTTGTCTTAGGCCTGACCCTAACCTTAACCCTAGCCCTAGCCCTAACCCTAAATCTAACCCTAACCTTAACACTAGAACTAGCCTTAAACCTGAACCTAACCCTAGTCCTAGCCCTGACACTAACCCTAACCCTAACCCTAACCCTCGCCCTAGCCATAACTCTATTCCTAACCCTAACCCTAACCCTAGCCCTAGCCCTAACCTTAACCCTAACCCTAGCCCTAGCCCTAACCCTAAACCTAACCCTAGCCCTAGCCCTAGACCTAGCCATAAAGGTAAACCTAACCCTAACGCTAAACCTAGCCCTACCCTAACCCAAACCCTAAGCCTAACCCAAAGGCTTACCATAGCCCTAGCCCTATCCCGAGCCCTAGTCCTAAAGCTAATCATAGCCCTAGCCCTAGACCTAGCCCTAACCCTAACCCTTAACCTAACCCTAGCCCTAGACATAACCTTAACGATAACCCTAGCCCTAACCCTAGGCCTACACCTAACCCTACCCTAACCCTAGCCCTAGCACTAGCCCTAGCCCTAGAGCTAACACTAACCCTAACCCTCACGCTAACCCTCGCCCTAGGAATAACCCTAAACCTAAACCTAACGCTAACCCTAGCCTTAACCCTAACCGTATATCAACCCTAACCCTAGCACTAGCCCTAACATTAACCTTGACCTAGCCCTAGCCCTAGCCCTAGCCATAAACCTAACCCTAACCCTCGCCCTAGCCCTAGAACCAACACTAAAATAACACTAGGCCTAGATCGAGCCCTAACCCTAACCCTAACCCTAACCCTAAACCTAACCCTAGCCCTAGCCCTAGAATAACACTAACCCTAACCCTAACACTAGCCATAGCCATAGCCCTAACCCTAACCCTAACCCTAGCCCTAGCCCTAGCCGTAACCCTAGCCCTAAACCTAACCCTAACCCTAGCCCTAGCTCTAGAACTAACACTGGACTAACATTAGACCTAGATCTAGCCCTAACCCTAAACCAAACCCTAACCCAAAACTGAAACCGAACCCTAAACCTAATCCTAACACTAGCCCTAGCACAAGCAATAGCCCTAACGCTAAACCTAGCCCTAGCCCTAGCCCTAAACCTAACCCTAACCCTAAAGCTAATAATAGCCCTAGCCCTAAATAGCCCGAGCCCTAGTCCTAGACCAAGCCCTTACCCTAATCCTAACCATAACCCGAACACTAACCATAGCCGTTGCCGTAACCCAAACCCTAACCCTAACACTAAACATAGCCGTAGCCCTAAACCAAACCCTAACCCTAACCCTATCCCTAGCCCTAGCCCTAACCCTAACCCTAACCCTAAATCTAACCATAGCCCTAGGCCTAGCCCTATCCCTATCCCTAACCCTAACCCTATCCCTAGCCCTAGCCCTAGCCCTAGCCCTAGCCCTAACCCTAACCCTAAAACTAACCCTAACCCTAGCCCTTGCCCTAGGCCTAATCCAAACCCTAACCCTAGCCCTAACCCTAGCCCTAGCCCGAACCCTAACCCTAACCCTAGCCCTAGCCCTAGCCCTAGCCCTAACACTAACACTAAACCTAACCCTAACCCTAGCCTTAACCCAAACCGTATACCTAACACTAACCCTAGCCCTAGCCCTAAACTTAAACCTAGCCCTAGCCCTAGACCTAGCACTAAACCTAACCCTAACCCTAGCCTTAGCTCTAGAACTAACACTAAACTAACACTAGGCCTAGATCTAGCCCTAACCCTAAACCTAACCCTAACCCTAACCGAAAACCGAAACCGAACCCTAAACCTAATCCTAACACTAGCCCTAGCACTAGCAATAGTCCTAACCCTAACCCTAACACTAGCCCTAGCCGTAGCCCTCACCCTAACACTAAACCTAACCCTAACCCTAGCCTTAACCCTAACCGTATACCTAACCCTAACCCAAGCCCTAGCCCTAAACTTAACCCTAGCCATAGCCCTAACCCTAGACTAAGCCCTAACCCTAACCCCATCACTAGCCCTAGGACTAGCCCTAGCCCTAAACCAAACCCTAACCCTAACCCTAACCCTAACACTTGCCCATACCCTAGGCCTAAACCTAACCGTAACCCTAGCCCTAGGCCTAGCCCTAGCCCTAACCCTAACCTTAACACTAGGCCTAGCCCTAAACCAAAACCTAACCCTAGCCCTACCCCTAGCCCTAACCCTAACACTAAACCTAACCCTAACCCTAGCCTTAACCCTAACTGTATACCTAACCCTAACCCTAGGCCTAGCCCTAACCTTAACCCTAGCACTAGCCATAACCCTAGACCAAGCCCTAACCATAACCCCATCCCTAGCCTTAGCCCTAGCCCTAGCCCTAACCCTAACCCTAACCCTTGCCCTTGCCCTAGGCCTAAACTTAACCCTAACCCTAGCCTAGGCCTAGCCCTAGCCCTAACCCTAACCTTAACAGTAGGCTTAGCCCTAATCCTAAACCTAACCCTAGCCCTACCCCTAGCCCTAACCTTAACACTAACCCTAACCCTAACCCTAACCCTAGCTCTAGCCCTAGCCCTAACTCTAACCCTAACTCTAAAACTAACCCTAGTCCTAGACCTAAACCTAACCCTAACTCTAGCCCTAGCACTAGCCCTAGCCATAACCTTAACCCTAACCATAACCCTAGCCTTAGCCCTAACCCTAACCCTAACCCTAGCACTAGCCCTAGCCTTAACCCTAAACTTAACGCAAAACCTAACCACAACCAAACCCCAAACCCAACCCTAATCCTAGCCCTAGCCCTAACAATAACCCTAAACCTAGCCCTAAAGCTAGACCTAAGCCTAACCCTAACACCAACCCTTGCCCTAGCCCCAACCCTAACAGTAACCCTAACACTAACCATAGCCCTAGCACTATCTCTAACACTAACCCTAACCCTAACCCAAAACCTAAGCCTAGTCCTAGCCCTAGACCTAACCCTAATCCCAACCCTAACCCTAACCCTAGCCCTAGTCCTAAGCCTAAACCTAACCCTCGCCCTAGCCCTAAACCTAAACCTAAGCCTAGCCCTAACCATAACCGTAATCGTAACCCTAAACCTAGCCCTAGCCCTAAAGCTAACACTAACCCTAGCCCTAGCCGTAGCCCTAACCCTAACCCTAAACCTAAACCTAGCCCTAGCCCTAAACCTAACCCTAACCCGAAACCTAACCATAGCCCTAGCCCTAGCCCTAGCACTAGCACTAACCCTGGACCTAACCATAGACCTATCCCTAATCCTAACCCTAACAGAGCCCGACCCCTAGACCTAGCCCTTACCCTAACCTTAACCCTAACACTAACGCTAACACTAGCCCTAACCCTAATACTAACCCTAACCCTAAACATAGCCCTAGTCATAACCATAACCCTAACCCTAACTGTAACACTAACCATAGACCTAGACATAACCCTAATCCTAACCCTAACCCTAAGCCTAGCCATAGCCCTAGACCTAGCCCTAGCCCTAACCCTAATCCTAAGCATAGCCCTAGCTCTAACCCTAACCCTAACCCTAATCCTAACCCTAAACCTAGCCCTAACTCTAAACCTAACCCTAACACTAACCATAGACCTAGAAATAACCCTAACCTGAATCCTAACACTAAGCCTAGCCCTAGCCCTAGCCCAAGCCCTAACTCTAATCCTAACCATAACCCTAACACTAATCATAGACCTAGCCCTAACCCAAACCCTAACAATAATGCTAGACCTAGCCCTAACCCTAACCCTAGCCCTAGCCCTAGCCCTAACCCAAACCATAACATTAAACCTAGCCGTAGCCCTAACCCTAAACCTAACCCTAATCCTAACCATAGCCATAGCCCTAGCCCTAGCCCTAACACTAGCCCTAGACCTAGCTGAAACCAAGCCCTAACTCTAATCCTAACCCTAACCCTAAAACTAACCATAGACCTAGCCCTAACCCAAACCCTAACACTAACCCTAGCCCTAGCCCTAGCCATAGCCATAGCCCTAACCCTAACCCTAACCATAGCCCTAGCCCTAGCCCTAACCCTAACCCTAACCCTAACCCTAACCCTAACCATAGCCCTTGCCCTAGGCCTAACCCTAACCCTAACCCTAGCCCTAGACCTAGACCTAGCCCTAACCCTAACCCTAACCATAATCCTAACCCTAGCCCTAGCCCTAGGCCTAACCCTAACCCTAACCCTAGCCCTAGCCAAAGCCCTAAACCTAACCCTAACCTTAACACTACCTAGCCCTAAACCTAAACCTAACCCTAGCCCTAGCACTAGCACTAGCCCTAACACTAACTCTAACCCTAACTCTAGCCCTAGCCCTAGCCCTAACACTAACCCTAACACTAGCCTAGCCCTAACCCTAACCTTAGCCCTAACCCTAGTCCTAACCCTAACACTAGCCCTAGCCCTAGCCCTACCCTAAACCTAACCTTAAACATAACCCTAGCCTTAACCCTAACAGTATACCTAATCCTAACCCTAGGCCTAGCCCTAACCTTAACCCTAGCCCTAGCCCTAGCCCTAACCCTAACCCTAACCCTCACACTAGCCCTTGCTCTATAACTAACCCTAAACCTAACCCTAGGCCTAGATCTGGCCCTAACACTAAACCTAAACCTAACCCGAACCCGAAACCAAAAACTACCCCTAACCCTAATACTAGCCCTAGCCCTAGAATTAACACTAACCCTAGATCTAACCCTAACCCTAGCCCTAACTCTAAAACTAACCCTAGCCCTAGCCCTAGCCCTAATCCTAACCCTAACCCTAGCACTAGCCCTAGCCCTAACCCTAACCCTAACCCAAAACCTAACCCCAACCAAACCCCAAACCCAACCCTAATCCTAGCCCTAGCCCTAGCCCTAACAATAACCCTAAAGCTAGCCCTAAGCCTAACCCTAACCCTAACACTCACCAAGCCCCAACCCTAACTGTAACCCTAACACTAACCATAGCCCTAGCCCTAACCCTAACCCTAACCCTAACCCAAAACCTAAGCCTAGCCCTAGACCTAGCCCTAAACCAAACCCTAACCCTAACACTAGTCCTAGCCCTAAGCCTAATCCTAACCCTCGCTCTAGCCCTAACACTAACCTTAAGCCTAGCACTAACCATAACCGTAATCCAAACCCTAAACCTAGCCCTAGACCTTATCCAAACCCGAGCCTAACCCTAAACCGAACCCTAACCCTAACCCTAGCCCTAGCCCTATACCTAACCCTAGCCCTAGCCATAGCCCTAGAACTAACCCTAATCCTAACCCTAGGCCTAGCAATAGCCCTAAATGTAACCCTAAAGTGAGCCCGAACCCGAACCCAAACACTAACGAAACCGTTACTTTAGCCCTAGCCCTAGCCCTAGCCCTAACCCTAACCTAGCACTAGCCCTAGCCCAAGCCCTAGCCCTAAACATAACCCAAAATCTAGCCCTAACCCTAACCCTAACCACAGAACTAACCTTAGCCCTAGCCCTTACCCTAACCCTAACTCTAGCCCTAGCCCTAACCCTAAACCTTACCCTAAACTTAACACTAGCCCTAGCCCTAACCCTAAACCTAACCCTAGCCCTAGCCCTAGCCCTAGCCCTAGCCCAAGCCCTAACTCTAACCCTAACCCTAACCCTAGCCCTAGCCCTACCCTAGCCCTAACCCTAACCCTAACCCTAACACTAGCCCTAGCCTTAGACCTAGACCTAACCCTAACCCTAACCCCAGCCCTAACCCTAACTCAAACCCTAAAGCTAACCCTAGCCCTAGCCCTAACTCTAACCCTAATCCCAACCCTAGCCCTAAACTTAACCCAAAACCGAAACCTAACCCTAACCCTAACAGTAACACGAACCCGGACCCGAACCCTAACCTTAACCCAAACCTAAAGCCGAACCTGAACCCTAACCCTAACCCGAACCCGAACCCTAACCCTAACCAATATCCTACACCTAACATTAACCATAGCATTAGACTTAGTCATCGTCCTAATTGTTAACACAGCACTAGTCCTAAGGCAAACCCTACACCTAACCCTAAACCTAACCTTAGACGAACCCTAACCCTAGCCTTAACACTAACCCTAATCCTAAACCTAACACTAGCATAGCCCTAACCCAAGCCCTAACACTAACCCTAGCCCTAGCCCTAGCCCTAGCCCAAACCCTAACCCTAAACCTAACACTAACCCTAACCCTAACCCTAACCCTAACCCTAACCCTAACCCTAACACTAACCTTAGCCCTAGCTCTAGCTCTAGCCCAAGCCCTAACCCTAACACTAACACTAGCCTTGCCCTAGCCCTAGCCCTAATCCTAACCTTAGCCCTAACACTAACCCTAACCCTTGCCCTAACCCTAGCCCTAACCCTAACCCTAACCCTAACCCTAACCTAGCCATAGTCCTAAACCTAAACCTACACCTAACCTTAACAAGAGCCCTAGCCCTAACCCTAAACCTAACCCTAGCCCTAGCCCCAGCCCTAGCCCTAACACTAACACTAACAATAACACTAACCCTAGCCCTAGCCCTAGCTCTAGTCCTAGCTCTAGCCCTAGCCCTAGCCCAGCCCTAACACTAACCTTAATCCTAACCCTAGCCCTAGCCCTAACCCTAAACCTAACCCTAGACCTAGCCTTAGCCCTAGCCCTAACCATAACCCTAACCCTAGGCCTAACCCTAGGCCTAGCCCTAGCCCTAACCCTAACCCTAACCCTCCCCCTAACCCAAACCCAAAACCGAACCCTAACCCTAACCATAACACCAGCCCTAGCCCTAGACCTAACACTAACCCTAGAACTAACCGTAACCCTAGCCCTAGGCATAGCCATAACCTTAACCCTAAGCATAACCCTAGCCTTAGCCCTAACCCTAAACCTAACCTGAACCCTAGCACTAGCTGTAGCCCTAACCCAAACCCTAACACTAACGCTAGCCCTAGCCCTAGACCAAGTGCTAACCCTAACCCTATCCCTAGCCTTAGCCCTAGCCCTAGCCCTAACCCTAACCCTAAACCTAACCCTAACCCTAGCCCTTGCCCTAGGCCTAACCCAAACCCTAACCCTAGCACTAACCCTAGCCCTAACCCTAACACTAACCCTAACTCTAAAACTAACACTAGCTTTAGCCCTAAACCAAACCCTAACTCCAGCCCTAGCCCTAGCCCTATCCATAGCCTTAACCTTAACCCTAAGCATAACCCTAGCCCTAGCCCTAACCCTAACCCTAACCCGAACCCTAGCACTAGCCCTAGCCCAAACCCTAACAGTAACCCTAACCCTAATCCCAACCAACCTCAAACCCAACCCTAACCCTAGCCCTAGCCCTAGTCCTAACAATAACCCTAAACTTAGCCCTAGCCCTAGCTCTAAGCCTAAACCTAACTCTCGCCCTATTCCAAACCCTAACAGTAACCCTATCCCTAACCATAGCCCCAGCCCTAACCTTAACCCTAAACCTAAGCCTAGCCCAAGACTTAGACCTAGCTCTAAACCTAAACCTAACCATAACCCTAGCCCTAGCCCTAAACCTAACCCTAACCCTATCCCTAACCCTAACCCTAACACTAACCATAGACCTAGCCCTAACGCTAACTCTAGCCCTAACGTTAGCCCTAGCCCTAGACCTAGCCCTAACCCTAACCCTCTCCCTAGCCCTAAACATAACCCTAAAGCCTAGCCTAGCCCTAGCCCTAGCTAACCCTAACCCTAACCCCAACCCTAGCCCTAAACCTAACCTGAACCTGAAAAATAACCCTAACCTGAACCCGAACCCGAACCTTAACTGTAACCCAAACCTGAACCCGAACCTGAACCCTAACCCGAACCCTAGCATTAGCCCTAAACCTAACTCTAATCCTACACCTAACCTTCACCATAGCCTTAGACTTAGTCATAGTCCTAACTGTTAACACAGCACTAGGCCCAAAGCTAACCTTACGCCTAACCCTAACCCTAACCTTAGCCTGAACCCTAACCCTAGCCTTAACGCTAACCCTAATCCTAAACCTAACCCTAAAAAAGCCCTAACCCAAACCCTAACACTAACCCTAGCACTAGCCCTAGCCATAGCCCTATAACTAACCCTAATCCTAAACCTAGGCCTAGCCATAGCCCTAACTGTAACCCTAACCTGAACCCGAACCCGAACCTTAACCAAACCGTAACTCTAGCCGTAGCCTTAGCCCTAACACAAACCCTAGAACTAATCTTAAACCTAGCCCTATCCCTAGCCCTAGCCCTAACCCTAACCTTAAAACTAACCTGAGCCCTAGCCCTAAACCTAACCTTAACTGTAGACCTAGTCCAGGGCCTAGCCATAGCCATAACCCTAACCCTAACTGTAACCCTAGCCCAAGCACTAACCCTAACCCTAACCCTCACCCTAGCACTAGCCCTAGCCCAAACCCTAACCCTAATCCTAAACCTCACCCCACCCTAACCCCAACCCCATCCAAAACCCTAGCCCTATCCCTAGCCCAAGCCCTAACAATAACCGTAACCCTAGACCTAACCCTAGCTTTAACCCAGCACTTACCCCCAGCCTAACACTAACCCTAAACCTAACACTAACCATAGCCCTAGACCTAACCCTAACCCTAACCCTAACCCTAAACATAAGCCTAGCCCTGGCCCTAACCCTAACCCTAACCCTAACCCTAACACTAGCCCTGGACCTAGCCGTAAACCTAACCCTAATCCTAAGCCTAGCCCTAGCCCTAACCATAACCCTAACCCTAGCCCAAACCCTAACTCTAGCCCTAGCCCTAGCACTAGCCCTAGCCCTAACCCTAAACCTAACCCTAGCCCTAGCCCTAGCCCTAGCCCTAGCACTAACACTAACCCTAACCCTAACCCTAGACCTAGCCCTAGCCCAAGCCCTAGTACTAACCCTAGCCCTAGCCCTAGCCCAAGTCCTAACCCAAACAGTTACACTAACACTAGCCCGATCCCTAGCCCTAGACCAAGCCCTAACCCTAACCCTAACCGTAACCGTAACCCTAACAAAACCCTAACACTAATCTTAGCCCTAGCCCTAGCCCTAGCCCAAGCTCTAACCCTAACCCTAACACTAGACCTAACCCTAGCCCTAGCACTAACCCTAGTCCTAGCCCTAGCCCTAGATGTAACGCTAAACTTAACCCTAGCCCTAAACATAACCCTAACCCTAACCCTAACCCTAACCCTACACCTAACCTTAGCCCTAGACCTTGCCCTAGCCCTATCCCTAACCCTAACCCTAGCCCTAACCCTAACTGTAACCCTAAACCTAACCCTAGCACTAGCACTAAGCCTAACCCTAGAACTAGCCCTAGCCCTAGACCTAACCCTAACCCTAGCCCTAAACCTAACTTAGCCCTAACCCTAGCCCTAATCCTAACCCACATCCTAACCCTACCCATAGCCCTAGCATTAGCCCTAGCCCTAACCCTAAACCCATCACTTAGCCCTAAACGTAACGGTATCCCTAACCGTAAAACTATCCCTAGCACTAACCCTAGCCTTAACACTATACCTATTCCTAAACTAACCCTAGCCCTAGCCCTAACCCAAACCCTAACACTAACCCTAGCCCTAGCCCTAGACCTAGACCAAGACCTAACCCTAACTTTAACCCTAACACTAAACCTAACCCTAACCGTAACCATAACCCTAACCCAAACCCTAACACTAAACTTAGCCCTAGCCCTAGCCCTAGCCCAAGCTCTAACCCTAACCCTAACACTAGACCTAACCCTAGCCCTAGCACTAATCCTAACCCTCACCCTAACCCTAGCCCTAGCCCTAGCCCTAGATGTAACGCTAAACTTAACCCTAGCCCTAAACATAACCCTAACCCTAACCCTAACCCTAACACTAACACTAGCCCTAACCCTAACCCTAACCCTAAACCTAACCTTAGCCCTAGACCTTGCCCTAGCCCTAACCCTAACCCTAACCCTAGCCCTAACCCTAACTGTAACCCTAAACCTAACCCTAGCACTAGCCCTAAGCCTAACCCTAGAACTAGCCCTAGCCCTAGACCTAACCCTAACCCTAGCCCTAAACCTAACTTAGCCCTAACCCTAGCCCTAATCCTAACCCTCATCCTAACCCTACCCTTAGCCCTCGACTTAACCCTAGCCCTAACCCTAAACCCATCACTTAGCCCTAAACGTAACAGTATCCCTAAACGTAAAACTATCCCTAGCACTAACCCTAGCCTTAACACTATACCTAATCCTAAACCTAAACCTAGCCCTAGCCCTAACCCAAACCCTAACACTAATCCTAGTCTAGCCCTAGCCCTAACCCTAAACCTAACCCTAACCTTAACACTAGCCCTAGCCCTAACCTTAAACCTAATCCTAGCCCTAGCCCTAGCCCTAGCATTAACACTAACCCTAACACTAACCCTAGCCCTAGCCCTAGCCCTAGCCCAAGTCCTAACCCAAACACTAACACTAACGCTAGCCCTAGCCCTAGCCCTAGCCCTAGTCCAAGCCCTAACCCTAACCCTAAATCTAGCCCTAGCTCTAACCCTAAAACTAACCCTAACCTTAACACTAGCCCTAGCCCTAACCCTAAACCTAAACCTAGCCCTAGCCCTAGCCCTAGCACTAGACATAACCCTAAACCTAATCCTAGCTCTAAACATAACCCTAACCCTAAACCTAACCCTAACCCTAACACTAACCCTAGCCCTAACCCTAGCCCTAATCCTAACTCTAACCCTAACCCTAACCCTAACCCTAGACCTAACCTTAGCCCTAGACCTTGCCCTAGCCCTAACCCTAACCCTAACCCTAGCCCTAACCCTAACCGTAACCATAAACCTAACCCTAGCACTAAGACTAAGCCTAACCCTAGCACTAGCCCTAGCCCTAGCCCTAACCCAAACCCTAACACTAACCATAGACCTAAACCTAACCTAGCCCTAACCCTAGCACTAATCCTAACCCTCATCCTAACCCTACCCATAGCCCTAGCCTTAGCCTTAGCCCTAACTCTTAACCCATCCCTTAGCCCTAAACGTAACGGTATCCCTAACCGTAAACCTATCCCTAGCCCTAACCCTAGCCCTAGACCTAGCAGTAACACTAACCCTACCCTAACCATAACCCAAACCCCAACCATAGCCCTAGACCTAACCCAAACCCTAACCCAAACCCTAAAACTAACCCTAGTCTAGTCCTAGCCTAAACCCTAACCTTAACCCCAACCCTAGGCCTAGCCCTAACCCAAACCCTAACACTAACCTTAACAATAGCCCTAGCCCTAAACCTAACCCTAACACTAACCATAAACTTAACACTAGCCCTAGCCCTAACCCTAAACCTAACCCTAACCTTAAACTAGCCCTAACCCTAACCCTAAACCTAGCCCTAGCCCTAGCCCTAGCCCTAACCCTAAACCTAACCCTAGCCCTAGCCCTAGCCCTAGCCCTAGCACTAACACTAACCCTAACCCTAACCCTAGACCTAGCCCTAGCCCAAGCCCTAAACCTAAACCTAACTCTAGCCCTAACCTTAACCCTAAACCTAACCCTAGCCTTAACACTAGCCCTAGCCCTAACCCTAAAACTAATCCTAGCCCTAGCCCTAGCCCTAACCCTAACTCTAACCCTAATCCTAACTCTAGCCCAAGCCCTAACCCTAATCTTAACACTAGCCCTAATCCTAACCCTAAACCTAACCCTTGCCCTAGCCCTAGCCCTAACCCTAAACCTAACCCTAGCCCTACCCCTAGCCCTAGCACTAACACTAACCCTAACCCTAACACTAGCCATAGCCCTAGCCCAAGCCCTAAACCTAAACCTAACTCTAGCCCTAGCCTTAACCC
>CM027401.1:14219166-14234976 GCA_015711505.1 Sylvilagus bachmani | reverse complement strand
CTAACCGTAAACTTGAGACTAGCCCTAGCTCTAACCCTAAACGTAACCCTAGACCTAGCCCTAGCTCTATACCTAGCCCTAACACTAACGCTAGCCCTAGCCCTAGCCCTAGTCCTAGCCATAGCCCTATCCCTAGCCCTAACCCTAACCCTAGCCATAAACGTAACCGTAACCCTAACGCTAAACCTAGCCCTAGCCCTAACCATAGCTTTAACACTATACCTAATCCTAAACCTAACCCTAGCCCTAACCCAATACCTAACACTAACCATAGCCCTAGCCCAAGCCCTAGCCCTAGCCCTAACCCTAACCCTAAAGCTAAGCATAGCCCTAGCCCTAGGCCTAACCCTAACCCTAGCCCTAGCCCTAGTCCTAGCCCTAACCCTAAACCTAACCCTAACCTTAACACTAGGGCTAGCCCTAACCCTAATCCTAACCTAGCCCTAGCCCTAGTCCTAGTACTAGCCCTAACCATAACCCTAACCCTAACCCTAACCCTAGCCCTTGCCCTAGACCTAACCCTAACCCTAACTCTAGCCCTAACCCTAACACTAAACCTAAACCTAACCTTAACACTAGCCCTAGCCTTAAACCTAAACCTAACACTAGCCCTAGGAATAGCCCTAGCCCTAACACTAACCCTAACCCTAACAATAACCCTCACCCTGGCCAAAAATTTAACCCTAACCCTAGCCCTAGCCCTAACCCTAACCCTAACCCTAGCCCTAGCCCTAACCCTAAACCTAACCCTAGCCCTAGCCCTAACCCTAGCCCTAGCCCTAGTCTAACCCTAACTTTAAACCTAGCCCTAGCCCTAGCCCTAGCCCTAACCCTAAACCTAACCCTAACCTTAACACTAGGCCTAGCCCTAACCCTAATCCTAACCCTAGCTCTAGACCTAGTCCTAGACCTAGCCCTAAACTTAACCCTAACCCTAACCCTAGCCATTGCCCTAACCCTAGCCCTAGCCCTAGCACTAGCCCTAGCCCTAATACTAAAACTAAACCTAACCTTAACACTAGCCCTAGCCTTAAACCTAAACCTAACCCTAGCCCTAGCAATAGCCCTAGACTTAACACTAACTCTAACCCTAACAATAACCCTCACCCTGCCCATAACTCTAACCCTAGCCCTAACCCTAACCCTAAAGCTAAGCATAGCCCTAACCCTAGCCCTAGCCCTAACCCTAAACCTAACCCTAGCCCTTGTCCTAGACCTAACCCTAACCCTAACCCTAGCCCTAGCCCTAACCCTAAACCTAACCCTAACCTTAACACTAACCCTACCCCTAAACTTAAACCTAACCCTAGCCCTAGCACAAGCCCTAGCCCTAGCCCTTACACTAACCCTAACCCTAACCATAGCCCTAGCCCTAGCCCAAAACCTAACCTAACCCTAGCTCTAGCCCTAACCCTAACCCTAGCCCTAGCCCTAGCCCTAGCCCTAACCCTAAACCTAAACCTAACTCTACCCCTAGCCCTAGCCCTAGCCCTAGCCCTAACACTAAAACTAACCCTAGCCATAGCCCTAGCCCTAAACCTAACTCTAACCCTAGCCCTACAAATAGCCCTAACCCTAACCCTAAACCTAACCCTAACCCTAGCCTTAACCCTAACCATAATCCTAACCCTAACCCTAGCACTATCCCTAACCTTAACCCTGGCCCTAGCCCTAACCCTAGCCCTAGCCCTAATACTAATCCTAGCCCTAGCCAGAACCCTAAACCTAACCCTAAACTTAACACTAGCCCTAGCCCTAAACCTAAACCTAAGCTTAGCCCTAGCCCTAGCCCTAGCACTAACACTAACCCTAACCCTAAACCTAACTCTAAAACTAACCCTAGTCCTAGACCTAAACCTAAACCTAGCTCTAGGCCTGGCCCTAAGCCTAACCCTAATCCTAGCCCTAACCCTAACCCTAAACCTAACCGTAGCCGTAGCCCTAGCCCTAGCCAAAACACTAACCCTAGCCCTAACGGAGAACCTAGCCCTAGCCCTAGCCCTAGCCCTAACCCTTACCCTAAACCTAGTCCTAGCCCTAGCCCTAAACCTAACCCTAAAACTAACCCTAACCCTAGCCTTAACCCTAACCATATACCTAACCCTAACCCTCGCCCTAGCCCTGAACTTAACCCTAGCCCTAGCCCTAGCCCTATCCCTAAACCTAACACTAACCCAAAACCTAACAATAACCCTAGCCCTAGCCCTAGCCCTAGCCCTAACCATAACCCTAACTCTAAAACTAACCCTAGAGCGAGACCTAAACCTAACCCTCACTCTAACCCTAGACCTAGCCCTAGCCTTAACCTTAATCCTAACCATAACCCTAGCCTTAGCCCTAACCCTAACCCTAACCCTAACCCTAGCACTAGCCTTAGCCTTAACCCTAACCCTAACCCAAAACCTAACCCCAAAAAAACCCCAAACCCAAGCCTAATCCAAGCCTTAACCCTAGCCCTACAATTACCATAAACCTAGCCCTAAACCTTCCCCTAATCTAAGCCTAACCCTAGCCCTAGCCCTAGCCCTAGCCCTAGCCCTAACCCAAGCCCTAACCCTATGGCTAGTCCTTGCCCTGGGCCTAACCCTAACCCTAACCCTAGCCCTAGCCCTAGCCTTAACCCTAGCCCTAGCCCTAGCCCTATCCCTAGCCCTAGCCATAAACCTAACCCTAAACATAGCCCTAGCTCTAGAACGAACACTAAACTAACACTAAGCCTAGATCTAGCCAGAACCCTAAACCTAACCCTAACCAAAAACCGAAACTGAACCCTAAACCTAATCCTAACACTAGCCCTAGTACTAGCAATAGCCCTAAACCTAACCCTAACCATACCCTTGGCCTAGGCCGAACCCTAAACTAACCCTAGCCCTAGCCCTAGCCCTAACACTAAACCTAACCCTAACCTTAACACTAGGCCTAGCCCTAACCCTAAACCTAGCCCTAGACCTAGCCCTAGCCCTAGCCCTAGCTGCAGCCCTAGCCCTAACCATAGCCTTAACCCTAACCCTAACCCTAGCCCTCGCCCTCGCCCTCGCCCTAACCCTATCCCTAACCCTAAACCTAGACCTAGCCCTAACCATAACCTTAACACTAGTCCTAGCCCTAACCCTAACCCTAGCCCTATCCCTATCCCTAGCCCTAGCCCTAACACTAACCCTAACCCTAACCCGAACGCTAACGTTAGCCCAAGACCTAACCCTAAGCCTAAACCTAAACCTAGGCCTAGCCCTAATCCTAACCCTAACCCTAAACCTAACCCTAACCCTAGCCTTAACCCTAACCGTATACATAACCCTAACCCTAGCACTAGCCCTAAACTCAACCCTAGTCCTAGCCCTAGCCCTAGCCCTAGTCCTAGCCCTAAACCTAACCATAACCCTAGCCCTAGCTCTAGAACTAACACTAAACTAACACTAGGCCTAGATCTAGCCCTAACCCTAAACCTAACCCTAAGCCAAAACGGAAACCTAAACCTAATCCTAACACTAGCCCTAGCTCTAGCAATAGCCCTAAACCTAACCATAACCCGAGACCTAGCCGTAGCCCTAGCTCTAGACCTAACCCTAACACTAACCCTAAAGCTAAGCATAGCCCTAGCCCTAGCCCTAGACCAAGAACTAACCCTAATCCTAACCATAACCCTAACACTAACCATAGCCGTAGCCATAACCCAAACCCTAACACTAACCCTAGCCCTAGCCCTAGACCACGCCCTAACCTATCCCTAACCCTAGCCCTAGCAAGAGCCCTAGCCCTAGCATTAACTCTAACCCTAACCCTAGCCCTTGCCCTAGAACTAACCCTAACCCTAACTCTAGCCCTAGCCCTAACACTAAACCTAAACCTAAACTTCACACTAGCCCTAGCCCTAAACCTAAACTTAACCCTAGCCCTAGCCTTAGCCCTAGCCCTAGCCATAACACTAACTCAAACCAAACCCTAACCCTAAACCTAACTCTCGCCCTAGCCATAACCCTAAACCTAACCCTAACCCTAGCCCTAACCCTAAACCTATCCCTATCCCTAACCCTAAACCTAACCCTAGTCCTAGCCCTAGCCCTAGCCATAACACTAACCAAAACCCTAACGCTTACCCTAGCCCTAAACATAGCCCTAACCCTAACCCTAGCCGTAGCCCTAGCCCTAACCCTAACCCTAACACTAGCCCTAGCCCTAGCCCTAACCCTAACCCTAACCCTAACACTAACCATAACCCTAGACTTAACCCTAACCGTATACCTAACCCTAACCCAAGCCCTAGCCCTAACCTTAATCCTAGGCCTAGCCCTAGCCCTAGCCCTAGCCCTAGCTCTAAACTAACCCTAACCCTAGCCCTAGCTATAGAACTAACACTAGGCCTAGATCTAGGCCTAAGCCTAAACCTAACCCTAACCCAAAACCGAAACCGAACACTAAACCTAATGCTAACACTAGCCCTAGCACTAGCAATAGCCCTAACCCTAACCCTAACCCTAGCCATAGCCCTAATCATAACCCTAAACCTAAACCTAAAGCTAAGCATAGCCCTAGCCCTAGCCCTATCCCTCGCCAAACCCTGGCCCTAGACCTAGCCCTAGACCAAGCCCTCACCCTAATCCTAAACATAACCCTAACACTAAACCTAGCCCTAGCCCTAGACCAAGCCCTAACCGTAACCCTAGCCCTAGCCCTAGCCGTAGACCTAGCCCTAGCCCCAGCTCTAGCTATAACCCCAACCCTAATCCTAATCCTAACCCTAGCCCTATACCTAACCCTAAACCTAAACATAGCCATAGCCCTAACCCTTAACGTAACCCTAGCCCTAGCCCTAGCCCTAGCCATAACACTAACCCTAACCCTAACCTAGCCTTAGCCCTAGCCCTAGCACTTACCCAAGCCCTAACCTTAACCCTAGCCCTTGTCCTAGGCCTAACCCTAAACCTAAACCTAGCCCTAGCCCTAACCCTAAACCTAACCCTAACCTTAACACTAGCCCTAGCCCTAAACCTAAACCTAACCCTAGCCCCAGCCCTAGCCCTAGCCCTAACACTAACCCTAATCCTAACCCTAACCCTCGCACTAGCCATAACCCTAACACTAACCCTAGCCCTAGCCCTAAACCTAACCCTAACCCTAGCCCTAGCCCTAACCCTTAATGTAACCCTAGCCCTAGCCCTAGCCCTAGCCATAACACTAACCCTAACCCTAACGCTAATCCTAGCCCTAGCCCTAGGCCTAACCCTAACCCTAACACTGGCCCTAGCCCTAGCCCTAACCCTAAACCTACCCGTAAACTTAACACTAGCCCTAGCCCTATAACTAAACAGAACCCTAGCCCTAGCCCTAACCCTTAACGTAACCCTAGCCATAGCCCTAGCCCTAGCCCTAGCCATAACACTAACCCTAACCCTAACGCTAACCCTGGCCCTAGCCCTAGGCCTAACCCTAAGCCTAACACTAGCCCTAGCCCTAGCCCTAACGCTAAACCTATCCGTAAACTTAACACTAGCCCTAGCCCTATAACTAAACCTAACCCTGGCCCTTGCCCTAGCCCTAGCCCTAACACTAACCCTAATCCTAATCCTATCCCTAGACCTAGCCCTAACCCTTACCGTAAACCTAGCCCTAGCCCTAGCCCTAGCCATAACACTAAACCTAACCTTAACGATATCCCTAGCCCTTGCCCTAGGCCTAACCCTAACCCTAACCCTAACACTAGCCCTAGCCCTAGCCCTAACCCTAAACCTAACCCTAACCTTAACACTAGCCCTGCCCTAAACCAAAACCTAACCCTAGCCCTAGCCCTCGCCCTACCATAACCCTAACCCTAACCCTAGCCCTAGCCCTAACCCTAACCGTAACACTAGCCCTAGCACTAACCCTTAACGTAACCCTAGCCATAGCCCTAGCCATAACACTAGTCCTAACCCTAACGCTAACCCTAGGCCTTCACCTAGCCCTAGCCCTAACACTAACCCTAATCCTAACCCTAACACTCGCCCTAGCCATAACCCTAACCCTAACCCTAGCCCTAAACCTAAACCTAACCCTAGCCCTAGACCTAACCTTTAACGTAACCCTAGCCCTAGCCCTAACCCTAGCCATAACACTAACCCTAACCCTAACGCTAACCCTAGCCCTAGCCAAAACCCTAAACCTAATCCAAAACTTAACACTAGCCCTAGCCCTAAACCTAAACCTAACCCTAGCCCTCGCCCTAGCCCTAGCCCTAGCCCTAGTACTAACACTAACCCTAACCCTAACCCTAGACTTAGCCCTAACCTTTAACGTAACCCTAGACCTAGCCCTAACCTTAGCCTTAACACTAACCCTAAACCTAACGCTAACCCTAGCCCTAGCCCTAGGCCTAACCCTAACCCTAACACTAGCCCTAGCCCTAGCCCTAAACCCTAAACCTAACCCTAACCTTAACACTAGCCCTAGCCCTAAACCTAAACCTAACCCTAGCCCTAGCCCTAGACCTAGCCCTAGCCCTAGCCATAACACTAACCCTAATCCTAACCCTAACACTCGCCCTAGACCTAGCACTAGCCATAACACTAACCATAACAATAATGCTAACCGTAGCCCTAGCCCTAGCCCTAAACCTAAAGCTAACACTAGCCCTAGCCCTAGCCCTAACCCTAACCCTAAACATAACCCTAACCCTAGCCTTAACCCTAACCGTATACCTAACCCTAAACCTAGCCCTAGCCCTAACCTTAACCCTAAACCTAGCCCTAGCCCTAGCCCTAAACCTAGCCCTAGCCGTAGCCCTAAACCTAACCCTAACCCTAGCCCTAGCTCTAGAACGAACACTAAACTAGCACTAAGCCTAGATCTAGCCCTAACCCTAAACCTAATCCTAACCCGAAACCGAAACCAAAACCTAAACCTTACCCTAACCCTAGCCCTAGCACTAAACTTAACCCAAGTCCTAGCCCTAGCCCTAGCCCTAACCCTAAACCTAACACTAACCCTAAACCTAGCCCTAACCCTAGCCCTAACCCTAACCCTAACCCTACCTCTAAAACTAACCCTAGTCCTATACCTAAATCTAACCCTCACTCTAGCTCTAGCCCTAGCCATAACTTAACCCCAACCATAACCCTGGCCTTAGCCCTAACCCAAACCCTAGCACTAGCCCTAGATTTAACCCTAACCCTAAGCCAAAACCTAACTAAAACCAAACCCTAAACCCAACCCTAATCCAAGCCTTAGCCCTAGCCCTAGCCCTAACAATTACCCTAAACCTAGCCCTAAACATAGCCCTAATCTAACCCTAACCCTAAACCTAGCCCTAGCCCTAGCCCTAGCCTTAACCCAAGCCCTAACCCTAACCCTAGCCCATGCCCTAGGCCTAACCCTAACCCTAACCCTAACCCTAGCCCTAACCCTAAACCTAACCCTAACCTTAATATGAGCCCTAGCCCTAAACCTATACCTAACCCTAGCCCTATCCTAGCCCTAACACTAACTCTAATCCTAACCCTAACCCTCGCCCTAGCCATAACCCTAACCCTAACCCTAACCCTTGCCCTACCCCTAACCCTAACCCTAACCCTAGCCCTAGCCCTAACCCTTAATGAAATCCTAGCACTAGCCCTAGCACTAGCATTAACACTAACCCTAACCCTAAAGCTAACCCTAGACATAGCCCTAGGCATAAACCTAAACCTAACACTAGCCCTAGCACTAGCGCTAACCCTAAACCTAACCCTAACCTTAACACTAGCTAAGCCCTAAAACTAAACCTAACACTAACCCTAGCCCTAGCCCTAGCCCTAGCCCTAGCCCTCACACTAACCCTAATTCTAATCATAACCTTAGCCCTAGCCCTAACCCTAATCCTAACCCTAGAGCTAGCCCTAACCCTTAACGTAAACCTAGCCCTAGCCCTAGCCCTAGCCCTAGCCATAACACTAACCCTAACCCTAATGCTAACCCTAGCCCTAGCCCTAGCCCTAAACCTAACCCTAGCCCTAGCCCTAAACTTAACCCAGGCCTAGCCCTAGCCCTAGCCCTAGCCTTAGCCCTAAACCTAACCCTAACCCTAGCCATAGCTCTAGAACTAACACTAAACTAACACTAGGCCTAGATCTAGCGCTAAATCTAAACCGAAACCTAACCCAAAACCAAACCCTAAACCTAATCCTAACACTAGCCCTAGATCTAGCAATAGCCCTAACCCTAACACTAAACCTAGCCCTAGACGTAGCCCTAGCCCTAGCCCTAACCCTAACCCTAACCTTAAAGCTAAGCATAGCCCTAGGCCTAGCCCAAGCCCTGGCAGTAAACCAAGCCATAGCCCTAGCCCTAGACCAAGCCCTAACCATAATCCTACCATAAACCTACCACTAACCATAGCCGTAGCCATAACCCAAACCCTAACACTAACCCTAGCCATAGCCATAGACCAAGCCCTAACCCTAACCCTAAACCTAACACTGACCCTAAACCTAGCCCTAGCCGTAGCCCTAAACCTAGCCCTAACCCTAGCCCTAAACCTAACCCTAACCCTAGCCCTAGCTCTAGAACTAACACTAAACTAGCACTAGCCTAGATCAAGCCCTAACCCTAAACCTAATCCTAACCCGAAACAGAAACCAAAACCTAAACCTTACCCTAACCCTAACCCTAACCCTAACACTAACCCTAAACCTAGCCCTAGCCCTAGCCCTAGCCATAACCCTAACCCTAACTCTAAAACTAACCCTAGTCCTAGACCTAAATCTAACCCTCACTCTAGCTCTAGCCCTAGCCCTAGACATAACTTAACCATAACCATAACCCTAGCCTTAGCCCTAACCCTAACCCTAACCCTAGCACTAGCCTAGCCTTAACCCTATCCCTAACCAAAAACCTAACCCCAACCGAACCCTAAACCCAACCCTAATACAAGCCTTAGCCCAACCCCTACCCCTAACAATTACCCTAAACCTAGCCCTAAACCTAGCCCTAATCTAACCCTAACCCTAACCCTAGCCCTAGTCCTAGCCCTAGCCCTAGCCCTAACCCAAGCCCTAACCCTAAACCAGCCCTTGCCCTAGGCCTAACCCTAACCCTAACCCTAACCCTAGCCCTAACCCTAAACCTAACCCTAACCTTAACACAAGCCCTAGCCCTAAACCTAAACCTAACCCTAGCCCTTGCCCAGGCCTAACCCTAAACCTAGCCCTAGCCATGGCCATAGCCCTAGCCCTAACCCTAAACCTAACCCTAACCCTAACTTTAGCCCTAGCCCTAGCCCTAACGCTAACACTAACACTAGCCCTAGCCCTAGCCCTAAACCTAAACCTAACCCTAACCTTAACCCTAGCCCTAGCCGTAAACCTAAACCTAACCCTAGCCCTAGCCCTAACCCTAGCCTTAGCCCTAGCCCTAGCCAAACACTAACCCTAACCCTAACCCTAACCCTAACCCTAAACTTAACCCTCATCAAAGACATAACCCTAACCCTACCCTAGCCCTATCCATAAACCTAACCCTAACCCTAGCCCTAACACTAAACCTAACCCTAGCCATAGCCCTAGTCATAACACTAATCCTAAAGCTGACGCTAGCCCTAGCCCTAACCATAGCCCTAGCTCTAACCCTAGCCCTAACCCTAACCCTAACCCTAGCCTTAACCCTAACCGTATACCTAACCCTCACCCTAGCCCTAGCCCTAACCTTAACCCTAGCCCTAGCCCTAGCCTTAGCCCTAGCCCTAACCCTAACCCTAACCCTAGCCTTAATCCTAACCGTATACCTAACCCTAACCCTAGCCCTAGCCCTAGATCTAGAACTAACACTAAACTAGCACTAGGCCTAGATATAGCCCTAACCATAAACCTAACCCTAACCTGAAACCGAAACCGCACCCTAAACCTAATCCTAACACTAGCCCTAGCACTAGCAATAGCCATAACCCTAACCCTAACCCTAGCCATAGCCCTAGTTCTAACCCTAACCCTAAACCTAAAGCTAAGAATAGCCCTAGCCCTAGACCTAGACCTAGCCCTCGCCCTAAAGCTATTCCTAGCCCTAGACCAAGCCCTAACCCTAATCCTAACCATAACCCTAACACTAACCCTAGCCCTAGAGCTAGACCAAGCCCTAATCCTAACCCTAACCCTAACCCTAGCCCTAGCACTAGCCCTAACCCTAACCCTAACCCTAACCCTAGCCATAACCCTAGCCCTTGCCCTAGGCCTAAACCTAACCCTAGCCCTAACCCTAAACCTAACCCTAGCCATAGCCCTAATCCTAACCCTAACCCTAAACCCAAAGCTAAGCATAGCCCTAGCCCTAGCCCTAGCCCTAGCCCTCGCCCTAACCCTAAACCTAACCCTAAACCTAGCCCTTGCCCTAGACCTAACCCTAACCCTAACCCTAGCCCTATCCCTATCCCTAAACCTAGCCCTAACCCTAGCACTACCCCTAGCCCTAAACCTAAACCTAACCCTAGCCCTAGCCCTAGCCCTAGCCAAAACTCTAACAATAACCCTAGCCCTAACCCTAGCAGGAGCCCTAGCCCTAGCACTAACCCTAACCATAACCCTAGCCCTAGCTCGAGAACTAACACTAAACTAGTACTAGGCTTAGATCCAGCACTAACCCTAAACCTAACCCTAACCCGAACCCGAAACTGAACCCTAAACCTAATCCTAACCCTAGCAATAGTACTAGCAATAGCCCTAACCCTAGCCCTAGCCCTAGCCCTAACCCTAAACCTAACCCTAACCCAAACACTACCCTAGTCCTAGACCTAACCCTAATCCTAACCCTAGCCCTAGCCCTAGCCGTAAACCTAACCCTAACCCTAGCCCTAGCTCTAGAACTAACACTAAACTAACACTAGGCCTAGATCTAGCCCTAACCCTAAACCTAAAACTAGCCCTAGCCCTAGCCCTAGCGCTAACCCTAAACCTAACCCTAGACCTAGCCTTAGCCGTAGCCATAACACTAACCTGAACCCTAACGCTAGCCCTAGCCCTAGCCCTAGCCCTAAGCCTAACCCTAGCCCTTGCCCTAGGCCTAACCCTAACCCTAACACTAGCCCTAGCCCTAGCCCTAACCCTAACCCTAGACCTAGCACTAACCCTAAACCTAACCCTAACCTTAACACTAGCCCTAGCCTAAACCTAAACAAAACCCTAGCCCTAGCCCTAGCCCTAGCTCTAGCCCTAGCCCTAACCCTTAACGTAACCCTAGCCCTAGGCCTAGCCCTAGCCATAACACTAACCCTAACCCTAACGCTAACCCTAGCCCTTTCCCTAGGCCTAACCATAACCCGAACACTAGCCCTAGCCCTAGACCTAACCCTAACACTAACCCTAGCCTTAACCCTTACCATATACCTAACCCTAACCCTAGCCCTAGACCTAAACTTAACACTAGCCCTAGCCCTAGCCCTAAATCTAACCCTAACCCTAGCCCTAGCTCTAGAACTAACACTAAACTAACACTAGGCCTAGATCTAGCCCTAACCCTAAACATAACCCTAACCCGAAACCGAAACTAAACCCTGAACCTAATCCTAACACTAGCCCTAGCACTAGCAATAGCCCTAAACCTAACCCTAACCCTAGCCCTAGCCCTAGTCCTAAACCTAACCCTAACCCTACAGCTAAGCATAGCCCTAGCCCTCGCCCTAGCCCTAGCCCTATCCCTAACTCTAACCCTAAGTGTGAAACTAACACTAGTCCTAGACCCAAACCTAACCCTAACTCTAGCCCTAGTCCTAGCCCTACCATAATCTTAACCCTCTCCATAATCCTAGCCTTAGCCCTAACCCTAACCCTAACCCTAGTACTAGCCCTAACCTTAACTCTAACCCTAACACAAAACCTAACCCCAACCAAACCCCAAACCCAACCCGAATCCTAGCCCTAGCCCTAGCCCTAAAAATAACCCTAAACCTAGCCCTAAGTCTAACCCTAACCCTAATCCTTGCCATAGCCCCAAAGCTAACAGTAACCCTAAACTAAACATAGCCATAGCCCTAACCCTAACAGTAACCCAAACCCTAAGCCTAGTCCTAGACCTAGACCTAGCCTTAACCCCAATCCTAACCCTAACCCTAACCCTAGCCCTAGCCCTAAGCCTAAACCTAACCCTCGCCCTAGCCCTAACCCTAACCCTAAGCCTAGCCCTAACCATAACCGTAATCATAACCCTAAACCTAGCCCTAGCCCTAACCCTAACATGAGGCCTAGCCCTAGCCCTAGCCCTAGCCCTAACTGTAACGCTAACCCTAGCCCTAGCCGTAGCCCTAACCGTAAATCTAAACCTAAACCTAGCCCTAAAAATAACCCTAACCCGAAACCTAACCAGACATAGCCCTAGACATAGCCCTAGCCTTAACCCTAACCGTAAACTTAACCCTAACACTAAACCTAAACCTAACCCTAGCCCTAGCCCTAACCCTAGCCCTAACCCTAACCCTACCCCTAAACCTAACCCTAGCCCTAGCCCTAACGCTAACTCTAAGGCTTCCCTAACCATAACCGTAAACCTAAACCTAACCCTAGCCCTATCCCTAACCCTAACCAGAGCCCTAGCCCTAGGCCTAGCCCTAACCCTAGCCCTAAAACTAACCCCAGCCCTAACCCTAACCGTAACACTAACCCTACCACTAACACTAGCCCTAGCACAAGCAATAGCGCTAACCCTAAACCTAACCATAGCCCTAGCCCTAGCCACAGCCCTAGCCCTAACCCTAAAGCTAAGCATAGCCCTAGTACTAGGCCTAATCCAAACCCTAACCCTAGACCTATCCCTAGCCTTAGCCCTAACCCTAAACCTAACCCTAGCCCTAGCCCTAGTTCTAGCCCAAACCCAAACCCTAACCCTAACCCTAACCCTTGCCCTTGCCCTAGACCTAACACTAACCCTAAACCTAGCCCCAGCCTTAACCCTAAACCTAAACCTAACCTTATCACTAGCCCTAGCCCTAACCCTAACCCTAACCCTAGCCCTAGCCCTAGCCCCAGCCCTAACCCTAAACCTAAACCTAACTTTAACAATAGACCTAGCCCTAAACCTAAACCTAACCTTAACCCTAACCATAACCCTAGCCTTACCCCTAACCCTATCCCTAACCCTAGCACTAGCCCTAGCCTTAACCCTAACCGTAACCCAAAACCTAACCCCAACCAAACCCCAAACCCAACTGTAATCCTAGCCCTAGCACTAGAGCTAATAATATCCCTAAACCTAGCCCTAAGCCTAACCCTAATCATAACCCTAGCCCTAGCCCTAGCCCTAGCCATAACCCTAACCCTAACCCAAACCCTAGGCCTTGCCCTAGGCCTAGTCCTAACCCTAACCCTAGCGCTAGCCCTAACCCTAAACCTAACCATAAACTTAACAGTAGCCCTAGCCCTAAACCTAAACCTAACCCTAGCCCTAGGCCTAGCCTTAGCCCTAGCCCTAAACCTAATCCTAACCATAGCCCTAGCTCTAGAATAACACTAAAATAACAATAGGCCTAGATCTAGCCTTAACCCTAAACCTAACCCTAACCCGAAACTGAAACCGAAACCTAAACCGAATCCTAACACTAGCCCTATTAATAGCAATAGCCCTAACACTAAACTTAACCCTAGCCCTAGCCCTAGCCCTCGCCCTAAACCTAAACCTAACCCTAACCCTAAACCTAGCCCTTGCCCTTGCCCTAGGCCTAACCCTAACCCTAACCCTAGCCCTAGCCCTAGACCTGGCCCTAACCGTGAACCTAACCCTAACCTTAACACTAGGCCTAGCCCTAACCCTAACCCTAGCCCTAGCCGTAGCCCTAGCCCTAACCATAACACTAACCCTAACCTAGCCCTTGCCCTAGACCTAACCCTAACCCTAGCCCTAGCCCTAACCCTAAACCTAACCCCAAACTTAACACTAGACCTAGCCCTAAACCTAACCCTAACCTTAACACTAGGCCTAGCCCTAACCCTAACCCTAACCCGACCATAGCTTTAGCCCTAGCCCTAACCCTAACCCTAACCCTAACCCTAACCTTAACAGTAGGCCTGGCCCTAAACCTAAATCTAACCCTAGCCCTAGCCCTAGCACTAGCCCTAGCCCTAGCCCTAACACTAACCCTAAACCTAAACCTAGCCCTAGCCGTAGCCCTAACACTAGCCTTAACTCTAAACCTAACCCTAGTCCTAGACCTAAACCTAACCCTAACTCTAGCCCTAGCCTTAGCCCTAGCCATAACCTTAACCATAACCATAACCCTAGCCCTAAGCCAAACTCTAACCCTAACCCTAGCACTAGCCCGAGCCTTAACCCTAACCCTAACCCAAAACCTAACCCCAACCAAACCCCAAACCCAACCCTAATCCTAGCCCTAGCCCTAGCCCTAACAATAACCCTAAACCTAGCCCTAACCCTAGCCCTAGCCCTAAGCCTAACCCTAACACTTGCCCTAGCCCCAACCCTAACAGTAACCCTAACATTAAGCATAGCCCTAGCACTAAACCTAACAGTAACCCTAACACTAACAAAAACCCTAACCCTAGCCCTAGCCCTAAGCCTAAACCTAACCCTCGCCCTCGCCCTAACCCTAACCCTAACCCTAACCCTAACCCTAACCCTAACCTTAACACTAGCCTTAGCCCTAAACCTAAAACTAACCCTAGCCCTAGCCCTAGCCCTAGCCCTAGCCCTAACACTAACCCTAACCCTAAACCTCGCCCTAGCCCCAGCCCTAACCCTAAACCTAAACCTAAACTTAACACTAGCCCTAGCCCTAAACCTAAACCTAACCTTAACCCTAACCATAACCCTAGCCTTAGCCCTAACCCTAACCCTAATCCTAGCACTAGCCCTAGCCTTTTCCCTAATCCTAGCAAAAAAACTAAAAGCAACCAAACTCCAAACCCAACCCTAATCCTAGCCCTAGCACTAGAGATTACAATAACCCTAAACCTAGCCCTAAGCCTAACCCTAATCCTAACCCTAGCCATAGCCCTAGCTCTATCCCTAACCCTTACCCTAATCCTAACCCTAGCCCTTGCCCTAGGCCTAATGCTAACCCTAACCCTAGCCCTAGCCCTAACCCTTAACCTAACCCTAAACTTAACACTAGCCCTAGCCCTAAACCTAAACCTAAACCTAGCCCTAGCACTAGCCCTAGCACTAAGACTAACCCTAACCCTAACCCTAACTCTAAAAACTAACCCTAGTCCTAGACCTAAACCTAACCCTAGCTCTAGCCATAACCAAAAAGCCTAACCCTAACCCTAGCCCTAGCCCTAACCCTAAACATAACCTAGCCCTAGCCCTAGCCATAACACTAACCATAACTTTAGCCCTAGCCCTAGCCCTAACCCTAACCCTAGCCCTAGCCCTAGTCGTAACCCTAAACCTAATCCTAAAGCTAAGCATAGCCCTAGCCCTAGCCCTAGCCCTCGGCCTAACCCTAGCCCTAGCGGTAGACCAAGCCCTAACACTAATCCTAACCATAACTCTAACACTAAACCTAGACCTAGCCCTAGACCAAGCCCTAACCCTAACCCTAACCCTAACCCTCGCCCTAGCCATAACTGTAAACCTAAACCTAGCCCTAGCCCTAGTCCTAACACTAACCCTAAACCTAAAGCTAAGCATAGCCCTAGTCCTAGCCCTAGCCCTAACCCTAATCCTAACCATAACCCTAACACTACACTTAGCACTAGCCCTAGACCAAGCCCTAACCCTAACCCTAAACCTAGCCCTAGCCCTAGCTCTAGCCCTAGACCTAGACCTAACCCTAACCCTAACACTAACCCTAATCCTAGCCCTTACCCTAGACCTAAGCAAAACCCTAACCCTAGCCCTAGCCCTAACCCTAAACCTAAC
>CM027401.1:14203155-14218666 GCA_015711505.1 Sylvilagus bachmani | reverse complement strand
AACCCTAGCCCTAGCCCTAGACCTAGCCATAACACTAACCCTAACCCTAACGCTAGCCCTATCCCTAGCCCTAAGCCTAAACCTAAACCTAGCCCTAGCCCTAGCCCTAACGCCACCCTAAACCTAACACTAACCCTAGCCTTAACCCTAACCGTATACCTAAACCTAACCCTAGCCCTAGCCCTAACCTTAACCCTTGCCCTAGCCCTAGCCCTAGCCCTAGCCCTAGACCTAAACCTAACCCTAACCCTAGCCCTAGCTCTAGAACTAACACTAAACTAACACTAGGCCTAGATCTAGCCCTAACCCTAAACATAACCCTAACCCGAAAACGAAACCGAACCCTAAACCTAATCCTAACACTAGCCCTAGCACTAGCAATAGCCCTAAACCTAACCCTAACCCTAGCCCTAGTCCTAATCCTAACCCTAACCGTAACCCTAAAGCTAAGCATACCCATAGCCCTTGCCCTTTACCTCGCACTAACCATAGCCCTAGACCTAGCACTAGACCAAGCCCTAACCCTAATCATATCCATAACCCTAACACTAAACATAGCCCTAGCCCTAGCCCAATCCTTAACCCTAACCCTAAGCGTAGCCCTAGCCCTACCCTAGCCCTAGCCCTAGTCCTAGCCCTAGCCCAATCCTTAACCCTAACCCTAAGCGTAGCCCTAGCCCTACCCTAGCCCTAGCCCTAGCCCTAGCCCTAGGTATAACCCCAACTCTAGCATAGCCCTAGCCCTAGGTCTGACCCTACACCTAAACCTAGCCCTAGCCCTAGCCCTAGCCCTAACCCTAAACCTGACTCTAAACCTAACCCTGGCTTTTGCCCTAGGACTAAACCTAACCCTAACCCTAGTCCTAGCCCTAACCCTAAACCTAACCCTAACCATAACACTAGCCCTAGCCCTAAACATAAACTTAACCCTAGCACGTGCCCTAGACCTAAACCTAGCCCTAGCCCTAGCCCTAACACTAACCCTAAACCCAACCCTAACACTCGCCATAGCCATAAACCTAAACCTAACCCTAGCCCTAGCCCTAACCATAACCCTAACACTAGCCCTAGCCCCAACCCTAAACCTAAACCTAGCCGTAGCCCTAGCACTAGCCCTAAACCTAAACCTAACCCTAACGCTAACCCTAGCCCTAGCCCCAACCCTAACCCTAACCCTAAACATAGACCTAGCCCGAGCCCTAACCCTAAATCTAAACCTAACCCTAACCCTAGCCTTAACGCTAACCGTATAAATCACCCTAACCCTAAGCCTAGCCCTAACCTTAACAATATCCCTAGCCCTAGCACTAACCCTAAACCTAACCCTAATCTAAACACTAACCCTAACCCTAATGCTAACCCTAGCCCTAGCCCTAGCCCTAAACCTAAACCTAAACCTAGCCCTAGCCCTAACACTAAGTCTAACCCTAAACCTAGCCCTAGCCCTAGCCCTAGCCCTAACCATAGCCCTAGCCCTATACGTAACCCTAACCCTAGCACTAGATCTAGCCCTAGCCCTAGACCTATACCTAAACCTAACCCTTACCTTAAACTAGGCCTAGCCCTAACCCTAAACCTAACCCTAACCCTAGCCCTAGCGCTGGCCCTAGCCCTAGCTCTAGCCCTATCAATAATACTAACCCTAACCCTAGCCCTAGCCCTAGCCCTAACCCTAACCTTAACTGTAAAACTAACCCTAGTCCTAGACCTAAACCTAACCCTAACCCTAGCACTAGCCCTAGCCTTAACTCTAACCCTAACCCAAAACCTTACCCCAACAAAACCCCAAACCCAACCCTAATCCTAGCCCTAACCCTAGCCCTAGAATAACCCTAAACCTAGCCCTAAACCTAGCCATAAGCCTAACCCTAAACTTAATCCTTGCCATAGCCCCAACCCTAACAGTAACCCTAACACTAAACATAGCCCTAGCCCTAAGCCTAACAGTAACCCAAACCCTAAGCCTAGTCCTAGCCCTAGACCTAGCCCTAACCCCAATCCTAACCATAACCCTAGTCCTAGCACTAAGCCTAAACATAATCCTCGCCCTAGCCCTAACACTAAGCCTAGCCCTAACCATAACCGTAATCATAACCCTAAACCTAGCCCTAGCCCTAACCCTAACCTGAGCCCTAGACCTAGCCCTAGCACTAGCCCTAGCCCTAGGCCAAACCATAACGCTAACCCTAGCCCTAGCCATAGCCCTAACGGTAAACCTAAACCTAAACCTAGCCCTAAACCTAACCCTAACCCGAAACCTAACCATAGACCTAGCTCTAGCCCAATCCCTAGCCCTAGCCTTAACCCTAACCGTAAACCTAACCCTAACCCTAACCCTAACCCTAGCCCTAGCCCTAACCCTAAACCTAACCCTAACCCTAACTTTAGCCCTAGCCCTAACCCTAACCCTAACCCTAGCCCTAGACCTAACCCTAAACCTAACCTAGCCCAGGCCCTAGCCCTAGCCCCAACACTAAAGCTAACCCTAACCCTAGCCCTAACCCTAAACATAACCCTAACCCTAACTTGAGCCCTAGCCCTAACCCTAACCCTAACCCTAGCCCTAGACCTAACCCTAACCCTAACGCTAGCCCTAGCACTAGCCCTAGGCATAACACTAACCCTAACCCTAACGCTAGCCCTAGCCCTAGCCCTAACACAAACCCTAGCACTAGCCATAAACCTCGCCCTAGCCCTAAACCTAACCCTAACCCTAGCCTTAACCCTAACCGTATACCTAACCCTAACCCTAGCCCTAGCCCTAACCTTAACCCTAGCCCTATTTCTAGCACTAGCCCTAGCCCTAAACCTAACCTTAACCCTAGCCCTAGCTCTAGAACTAACACTAAACTAACACTAGGCCTAGATCTACACTTAACCCTAAACCTAACCCTAAGGCGAAACCGAAACCGAACCCTAAACCTAATCCTAACACTAGCCCTAGCACTAGCAATAGACCGAGACCTAACACTAACCCTAGCCCTAGCCCTAGCCCTAGCCCTAACCCTAACCCTAACCCTAAACCTAATCCTAGCCCTACACATAACCTTAACCCTAACCCAAGGCCTAACCCTAGGCCTAACCCTAACCCTAACCCTAACCCTAGCCCTAACACTAGCCCTAGCCCTAGCCCTAGCCCTAGCCCTAGCCATAACCCTAAACATAGGCCTAACCCTAACCCTAACCCTAACCCTAGACCTAGATCTAGCCCTAGCCCTAACCCTAACCCTAACCCTAGACCTAGATCTAGCCCTATCCCTAACCCTAACCCTAGCCCTCGCCCTAACCCTAACCCTAACCCTAGCCCTAGACCTAACCCTAACCCTTTCTCTAGCCCTAACCCTAACCCTAACCCTATCCCTATTCCTAACCCTAACCCTAACCCTAGCCCTAAGCCTATCCCAAAACCTAACCCTGGGCCTCGCCCTAAAACTAACCCTAAGCCTAGCCCTAACCATAACCTTAACCCTAATCCTAAACCTAGCCCTAGCCTTCACCCTAAACCTAAAACTAGCCCTAACCCTATACTCAAACCCTAACCCTAGCCCTTGCCCTAACCTTAAAACTAGAGGTAGCCCTAACCCTAGCCCTAAAACTAACAATAACCGTAACCCCAACAATAGCCCTAACACTAGCCCTAAGCCTAACCCAAACACTAACTATCGCCCTATCTTTATACTTAACCCTAAAACTAGCCATAACCATAACTGTAACACAAACCCTAACACTAGCTCTAGTCCTAACCGTAACCTGAGCCCTAGTCCTAGTCCTAGCCCTAGCCCTAACACTAATCCTAGCCCTAAAACTAACACTATCGCTAACACTAACCGTAACCCTAACCCTAACCCTAGCCCTAGCCCTAGTCCTAACCCTAACCCAAGCCCTAGCCCTAGCCCTAAGCCTAACCTTAACCCTAGCCCTAGCTCTAGAACTAACACTAAACTAACACTAGGCCTAGATCTAGCAATAACCCTAAACCTAACCATAACCCGAAACCGAAACCGAACCCTAAACCTAATCCTAACACTAGCCCTAGCACTAGCAATAGCCCTAACCCTAACCCTAGCCCTAGCCCTAGCCCTAACCCTAACCCTAACGCTAAAGCTAAGCATAGGCCTAGCCCTAGCCCTAACCCTAACCCTAGCCCTAGCCCTAGCCCTAGCCCTAGCCCTAGACCTAACCCTAAACCTAACCCTAACCTTAACACTAGACCTAACCCTAAACCTAACCCTAACCCAAGCCCTAGCCCTAGCCCTAAACCAAGCCCTAACCCTAATCCTATCCATAACCCTAACACTAAACCTAGCCCTAGCCCTAGCCCTAGCCCTAACCCTAACCTTAACACTAGACCTAGCCCTAACCTTAACCCTAACCTTAGCCCTAGCCCTAGTCCTAACACTAACACTAACCCTAAACTTATCCCTAGCCCTAGCCCTAACCCTAACACTAACTCTAAAACTAACCATAGTCCTAGAACTAAACCTAACCCTAACTCTAGCCCTAGCCCTAGTCCTAGCCATAACCTTAACCCTATCCATAACCGCAGCCTTAGCCCTAACTCTAACCCTAACCCTAGCACTAGCCCTAGCCTTAACTCTAACCTTAACCCAAAACCTAACCCCAACCAAACCCCAAACCCAACCCTAATCCTAGCCCTAGCCCTAGCCCTAACAATAACCCTAAACCTAGCACTAAACCTAGCCCTAAGCTTAACCTTAACCATAACCATTGCCCTAGCCCCAACCCTAACAGTAACCCTAACACTAACCATAGCCCTAGCCCTAACCCTAAAGTAACCCAAACACTAAGCCTAGTCCTAGCCCTAGACCTAGCTCTAACCCCAATCCTAACCCTAACCCTAGCCCTAGCCCTAAGCCTAAAACTAACCGTCGCCATAACCCTAACCCTAAACCTAAGCCTAGCCCTAACCATAACCGTAATCATAACCCAAAACCTAGCCCTCCCCTAACCCTAACCTGAGCCCTAGCCCTAGCCCTAGCCCTAGCCCTAACCCTAACGATAGCCCTCGCCCTAGCGGTAGCCCTAACCGTAACCCTAAATCTAAACCTATACCTAGCCCTAAACCTAACCCTAGCGCGAAACCAAAACATAGCCCTAGCACTAGCCGTAGCCCTAGCCCTAACGCTAACCGTAACCCTAACCCTAACCATAAACCAAACCCTAGCCCTAAACAAAACCCTAACCCTAACCCTAGACCTAGCCCTAGACCTAGCCCTAACCTTAACCCTAACCGTAAACCTAACTCTAGCCCTAGGCCTAACCCTAACTCTAAGGCTTCCCTAACAATAACCGTAAACCTACCCTAACCCTAGGCCTAGCCCTAACCCTAAACCTAACCCTAGCCCTTGTCCTAGGCCTAACCTTAACCCTAAACCTAGCCGTAGCCCTAACTCTAAACCTAACCCTTACCTTAACACTAGCCCTAGACCTAAACCTAACCCTAAAACTAGCCCAGGCCCTAGCCCTAGACCCAGCCCTAACACTAACCCTAACCAAAGCATAACCCTCGCCCTAACCATAACCTTAAACCTAACCCTAGCCCTAGCCCTAACCCTAACCCTAGCCCTAGCCCTAGCCCTAACCTTAATCCTTAACCTAACCCTAACCCTAGCCTTAACCCTAACACTAAACCTAACCCTAACCCTAGCCCTAGCCCTAACCTTAACCCTAGCCCTACCCCTAGCCCTAACCTAACCCTAACCCTAGCCCTAGCTCTAGAACTAACACTAAAGTAACACTAGGCCTAGATCTAGCCCTAACCCTAAACCTAACCATAACACTAACCCGAAACCGAAACCGAACCCTTAACCTAATCCTAACACTAGCCCTTGCACTAGCAATAGCCATAACCCTAAACCTAACCCTAGCCCTAGTCCTAGCCCTAACCCTAACCCTAACCCTAAAGCTATCCATAGCCCTAGCCCTAGTCCGACTCTAGCCCTAACCCTAACCCTAACCCTAGCCCTAGAACTAGCCCTAACCCTAACCCTAAACCTAACCCTAGCCCTAGACCTAACCCTAACCCTAGCCCTAAACCTAGGCCTAACCCTAACCCTAACCCTAACTCTAGCCCTAGATCTAGCCCTAGACCTAACCCTAACCCTAGCCCTAGCACTAACCCTAACCCTTACGCTAACCCTAGCCCTAGCCCTAACCCTAACCCTATCCGTAGCCCTAAACCTAACCCTAATTCTAGCCCTAGCCCTAACCCTAGCCCGAAACCCACCCCAAAACCTAACCCTGGGCCTCACCCTAAAACTAACCCTAAGCCTAGCCCTAAACATAACCTTAACCCTAATCCTAAACCTAGCCCTAGCCTTCACCTAAACCTAACCCTAGCCCTAAACCTATACCCTAAACCTAGCCCTAGCCCTTGCCCTAACCTTAACACTAGAGGTAGCCCTAACCCTAGCCCTAAACTTAACGATAACCGTAACACCAACAATAGCCCTAAACTAGCCCTAAGCCTAACCCAAACACTAACTATCGCCCTAGCCCTATCCCTAACCCTAAAAGTAGCCATAACCATAACCGTAACGCAAACCCTAACACTAGCTCTAGCCCTAACCCTAACCTGAGCCCTAGTCCTAGCCCTAGCTGTAGCCCTAACCCTAATTCTAGCCCTAAACCTAACACTATCCCTAACCCTAACCGTAACCCTAACCCTAACCCTAACGCTAGCCCTAGCCCTAGACCTAGCCCTAACCCTAGCCATAACCGGAAACCTAACCCTAACCCTAGCCCTAGCCCTAACCCTAGCCAGAACCCCAGCCCTAGGCCTAGCCCTAACATAACCATAATTCTAGTCCTAAAACTAACCATTGGACTAAAACTAAACGTAACCCTAACCCTAAAACTAACACTAGCCCTAGCACTAGCAATAGCCCTAAACCTAACACTAACACTAGCCCTAGCCCTAGACCTAACCCTAACCTTGACCCTAAAGCTAAGCATAGCCCTAACTCTAGCCCTAGCCCTAGCCCTAGCTTCAGCCCTAGACCAAGCCCTAACCCTAATCCTAACCATAACCCTAACACTAACCATAGCCATATACCTAATCCAAACCCTAACCCTAGCCATAGCCCTAGCCCTAGACCAAGCCCTAACCCTAACCCTAACACTAGCCCTTGACCTAGGCCTAACCCTAACCCTAACCCTAACACTAGACCTTGACCTAGGGCTAACCCTAACACCAAACGTAGCCCTAGCCCTAACCCTAAACCTAACCCTAACCTTAACAAAAGCCCTAGCACTAAACCTAACCCTAACCCTAGACCTTGCCCTAGCCTTATCACAATCCCTAGCCATAACACTAACCCTAAGCCTAACCCTAACCCTCGCCCTAGACATAATCCTAACCCTAACACTAGCCCTAGCCCTAGCCCTAACCCTAAACCTAACTCTAGCCCTAGCACTAGCCATAACACTAACTCTAACCCAAACACTAGCCCTAGACCTAACCATAGACCTAACCCTAACCCTAACCCTAGCCCTAGCCCTAGCCCAAAAACTAATCTTAACCCTAACCCTAACCCTATCCTTAACGCTAACCGTATACCTAACCCTAACCCTAGCCCTAGCCCTAAACTTCACCCTAGCCCTAGCCCTAGCGCTAGTCCTAAACCTAACCCTAACCATAGCCCTAGCTCTAGAACAGACACTACTCTAACACTAGGCCTAGATCTAGACCTAACCCTAAACCTAACCCTAAACCTAAACGGAAACTGAACCATAAACCCAATCCTAACACTAGCCCTAGTACTAGCAATAGACCTAACCCTAACCCTAACCCTAGCCCTAGCCCTAGCCCTAGCCCTAGACCAAGCCCTAACCCTAATCCTAACCATAACCCTAACACTAACCCTAGCCCTAGCCCTAGCCCTAACAATAACCCTAACCCTAAACCTAGCCCTTGCCCTAGCCCTAACCATAACACTAACTCTGAAACTAACCCTAGTCCTAGACATAAACCTAACACTAACTCTAGCCCTAGCCCTAGCCGTAGCCATAACCTAAAACATAACCATAACCCTAGCCTTAGCCCTAACTCTAACCCTAAACCTAGCACTAGCCCTAACCATAACCCTAACCCTAACCCAAAACCTAACCCCAACCAAACCCCAAACCCAACCCTAATCCTAGCCCTAGACCTAGCCCTAACCCCAACCCTAAACCTAACCCTAACCCTAGAGTTATCCCTAACCGTATACCTAACCCTAACCCTAGCCCTAGCCCTAAGCCTTACCAGAGCACTAGCCTGAGGCCTAGCCCTAACCTAACCATAACCCTCCCTTAAAACTAACGCTAGGCCTAACCCTAACCGTAACCCTAACCCTACCACTAACAATAGCCCTAGCACTAGCAATAGCGCTAAACATAACACTAACCCTAGCCCTAGCCCTAGCCCTAGCCCTAACCCTAACCCTAACCCTAAAGCTAAGAATAGCCCTAGCCCTAGCCCAAGCCCTAGCCCTAGCCCTAGCCCTAGACCAAGCCAAAACCCTAATCCTAACCATAACCCTAACACTAACCCTAGCCCTAGCCCTAGACCAAGACCTAACCCTAACCCTAACCCTAGCCCTAGAACTAGCCATTTCCCTAACCCTAAACTTAACCCTAACCATAGCCATTGCCCTAGGCCTAACCCTAACCCTTAGTCTAGACCTAGCCCTAACCCTAAATCTAACCCTAAACCTAACCTTCAACTTAACTCTAGGCCTAGCCCTAAACCTAAACCTAACCCTAAACCTAGCCCTAGCTCTAGCCCTAACCCTAACCCGACTTCTAAAACTAACCCTAGTCTTAAACTTAACCTAACCCTAACTCTAGCCCTAGCCCTAGCCGTATCCATAACCTTAAACAAAACCATAACCCTAGCCTTAGCCCTAACCCTAACCTTAACCCTTGCACTAGCCTTAGCCTTAAACCTAACCCTAACCCAAAACATAACCCCAGCAAACCCCAAACCCAAACCTAATCCTAGCCCTAGCACTAGCCCTAACAATAACACTAAAGCTAGCCCTAAGCCTAACCCTAAACCTAACCCTAGCCGTAGCCCTAGCCCTAGCCCTAGCCCTAACACTAACCCTAACACTAAACCTAGCCCTAGCCCTAGCCCTAACCCTAACACTAATTCTAAAACTAACCCTAGTCCTAGACCTAAAACTAACACTAACTCTAGCCCTAGCCCTAGCCCTAGCCATAAACTTAAACCTAACCATAACCCTAGCCTTAGTCCTAACTCTAACCCTAACTCTAACACTAGCCCTAGCCCTAGCCCTAACCCTAACCCTAATCCTAACCCTAACCCTAGCTTTTGCCCTAGGACTAAACCTAACCCTAACCCTAGCCCTAGCCCTAAACCTAAACCTAACCCTAAAACTTGCCCTAACCCTAACGCTAGCCCTACCCTAGCCCTAAAACTAACCCTAACCCTAACCCTAGCCATAACCCTAACCCTAAACCTCGCCCTAGCCTTAACCCTAATCCTAAACCTAGCCCTAGCCCTAACCATAACCCTAACCCTAGCCCTAGCCCTAACCCTAAACCTACACCTAGCCCTAGCCCTACACGAAGCCCTAGCACTAACCCTAACCCTAACGCTAACCCTAGCCCTAGCACTAGCCCTAACCTAACACTAATCCTAGCCCTAGCCCTAACCCTAACCCTAAACCTAATCCTAACCCTAGCTTTAACCCTAACCGTATACCTAACACTAACCCTAGCACAAGTCCTAAACATAACCCTAGCACTAGCCCTAGGCCTAACCCTAAACCTAACCCTAACCTTAACACTAGGCCTAGCCCTAAACCTACCCTAGCCCTACCTAGAGCCCTAGCCATAACACTAACCCTAACCCTAACGCTAGCCCTAGCCCTAACCATAGACCTAAACCGAACCCTAACCCTAGCGCTACCCTAACCCTAAACCTAACCCTAGCACAAGCCCTGGCACTAGCCATAACACTAACCCTAACCCTAATGCTAGCCCTAGCCCTAACCATAGCCCTAACCCAAACCCTAACCCTAGCCCTAGCCCTAGCCCTAGCCCTAAACTTAACCCTTACCCTAACCCTAGCCTTAACCCTAACCTTATACCTAACCCTAACCCTAGCCCTAGCCCTAACCTTAACCCTAGCCCTAGCCCTAGCCCTAGCCCTAGCCCTAGCCCAAGCCCTAGCCCTACCCCTAAACCTAACCCTAACCCTAGTCCTAGCTCTAGAACTAACACTAAACTAACACTAGGCCTAGATCTAGCCCTAACCCTAAAACTAACCCTAAACCGAAACCGAAACCGAAACATAAACCTAATCCTAACACTAGCCCTAGCACTAGCAATAGCCCTAACCCTAACCCTAAACCTAACCCTAGCCCTAGACCTAACCCTAACCCTCAACCTAAGGCTATACTTAACACTAGGCCTAGCCCTAACCGTAATCCCAAACCTAGCCCTTGCCCTAGCCCTAGCAATAACCCTAACCCTAACCCAAACCCTAACCCTAGCCCTGGCCCTAGACCTAACCCTAACCCTAACCCTAGCCCTAACCCTAAACCTAACCCTAACATTAACACTAGCCCTAGACCTAAACCTAAACCTAACCCTAGCCCTAGCCATAACCCTAGACCTAACCCTAGCCCTAACCTGAACCTAACCTTAACCCTAATCGTATAACTAACCCTAACCCTAGCCCTAGCCCTAACCTTAATCCTACCCATATTTCTAGCCCTAGCCCTAGCCCTAAACCTAACCCTAACATAGCCCTAGCTCTAGAACTAACACTAAACTAACACTAGGCCTAGATCTAGCCCTAACCCTAAACCTAACCCTAACACGAAACCGAAACCAAACCCTAAACCTAATCCTAACACTAGCCCTAGCACTAGCAATAGCACTAACCCTAACCCTAACCCTAGACTTAGCCCTCGTCCGAACCCTAACCCTAAACCTAAAGCTAAGCATAGCCCTAACCCTAGCCCTAGCCCTCATCATAAACCTAGCCCTAACCCTAGACCCAACCCTAACCTAATCCTAACCATAAGCCTAAAAATAACCCTAGCACTAGCCCTAGACCAAGGCCTAACCCTAACCCTAAACCTAGCCCTAGACCTAGCCCTAGCCCTAGCCCTAGCTATAACCCCAACCCTAAAGCTAAGCATAGCCTAGCCCTAGGCCTAACCCTAACCCTAAACCTAGCCCTAGCCCTAGCCCTAGCCCGAACCCTAAACCTAACTCTAACCTTAACACTAGACCTAGACCTAACCCTAATCCCAACCCTACCGCTAGCCCTATCCCTAGCCCTAACACTAACCCTAACCCTAACACTAACCCTAACCCTAGCCCTTGCCCTAGACCTAACCCTAACCCTAATCCTAGCCCTAGCCCTAGCCCTAAACCTAACTCTAACCTTAACACTAGCCCTAGCCCTAAACCAAAACCTAAACCTAAACCTAGCCCTAGACCTAGCACTAACACTAACCCTAACCCTAACCCTAACTCTCGCCCTAGACCTAACCCTAAACCTAAACCTAGTCCTAGGCCTAACCATATCCCTAACACTAGCCCTAGCCCTAAACCTAAACCTAAACCTAGCCCTAGCCCTAACTACAACCCTAACGCTAACCCTAGCCCTAGCCCTTGCCCTAACCCTAACCCTAACCCTAGCCCTAGCCCTAGACCAAGCCCTAACCCTAATCCTAACCATAACCCTAACACTAACCCTAGCCCTAGCCCTAGATCAAGGCTTAACCCTAACCCTAACCCTAGCCCTGCACTAGCTCAAGCCCTAGCCCTAATCCTAACCCTAACCCTAACCCAAAACCTAGCCCTAGCCCTAGCCCTAGCTCTAGACCAAGACCTAACCCTAATCCTAACCATAACCCTAACACTAACCCTAGCCTTAGTCTAGACCAAGGATTAACCCTAACCCTAACCGTAGACCTAGCCCTAGCACTAGCCCTAGCCCTAGCCCTAATCCTAACCCAAAACCTAACCCTAACCCTAGCCCTTGACGTAGGCCTAACCCTAACCCGAACCCTAACCCTAGAACTAGCCCTAGCCCTAGACCAAGCTCTAACACTAATCCTAACAATAACCCTAACACTAACACTAGCATTAGCCCTAGACCGAGGCTTAACCCTAACCCTAACCCTAATCCCAACCCTAACCCTAGCCCTTGCCCTAGGCCTAACCCTAACCCTAACCCTAAACCTAACCCTAACCCTAGCCTTAACCCTAACCGTATACCTAACCCTAAACTTAACACTAGGCCGATCCCTAAACATAACCCTAACCCTAGCCCTACCCTAAACCTAGCCCAAACACTAACTCTAACCCTAACCATAAACCTAGCCCTAGCCCTAACACTAGCCCTAGCCCTAACCCTAAACCTAATCCTAAACCTAGCCCTAGCCCTAGCCCTAGACCAAGCCCTAGATCTAGCCCTAGCCCTAACCCTAACACTAACCATAGCCCTAAACCTAAACCTAAACCTAGCCCAAGCCCTAGCCTTAGCCCTAGCCCTAGCCCTAACACTTACCTAAACCCGAAACCTAGCCCTAGCCCTAGCCCTAACCCTAACCCCAACTCCAAAACTAATCCTTGTCCTAGACATAAACCTAACTCTAATCTAGCCCTAGACCTAGCCCTAGCACTCGCCATAACCTTAACCTAACCATAACCCTAGCCTTAGCCCTAACCCTAACCATAACCCTAGCACTAGATCTAGCCTTAACCCTAAGCCTAGCCCAAAACCTAACCGCAACCAAACCCCAAACACAACCCTAATCCTAGCCCTAGACCTATCCCTAACAATAACCATAAACCTAGACCTAAACCTAGCCCTAATCTAACCCTAACCCTAACCCTAGCCCTAGCCCTAGCCCTACCCCTAACACTAACCATAACCCTAACCCTAACTCTAACCCTAGCTTTTGCCCTAGGACTAAACCTAACCATAACCCTAGCCCTAGCCCTAAACATAAACCTAACCCTAACCTTAACACTAGCCCTAGCCCTAAACCTAACCCTAACCATAGCCCTAGCCCTAGCCCTAGCCTAACACTAACCCTAACACAAAACCTAGCCGTAGTCCTAGCCCCAACCCTAAACCTAACTCTAAAACTAACCCTAGTGCTAGAACTAAACCTAACCCTAACTCTAGCCCTAGCCCTAGCCATAACCTAAACCCTAACCATAACCCTAGCCTTAGCCCTAACCCTAACCCTAACCCTAGCACTAGCCCTAGCCTTAACACTAACCCTAACCCAAAACCTAACCACAACCAAACCCCAAACCCAACCCTAATCCTAGACTTAGCCCTAGCCCTAGCCCTAACGATTACCCTAAACCTAGCCCTAAACCTAGCCATAATCTAACCCTAACCCTAACCCTAGCCCTAGGCCTAGCCCTAGCCCTAACCCATCCCTAACCCTACCCTAGCCCTTGCCCTAGGCCTAACCCTAACTCTAAACCTAGCACTAGCCCTAGTCCTAGCCCTAGCCCTAACACTAAACCTAACACTAACCCTAGCCGTAGCCCTAGCCCTAAACCATCCCTATCCCTAACCCTAGCCTTTGCCCTAGGCCTAACCCTAAACCAAACCCTAGCCCTAGCCCTAACCCTAAACTTAACCCTACAATTAACACTAGCCCTAGCCCTAAACCTAAACCTAACCCTAGCCCTAGACCTAGCCCGAGACCTAGCCCTAGCCCTAACACTAACCCTACCCAAAAACTAATCCCAACAAAACCCCTAACCTAACCTTAATCCTAGCCCTAGCCCTAGCCCTCACAATAACCCTAAAAGTAGCATTAACCTAGCCCTAAGCCTAACCCTACCCTAACCCTAACCCTAAACCTAGCTTTTGCCCTAGGACTAAACCTAACCCTAACCCGAGCCCTAGCCCTAACCCTAAACCTAAACCTAAACTTAACACTAGCATAGCCCTAAACCTAAACCTAGACCTAGCCCTAGCCCTAGCTCTAGCCCTAGACCTAACCCTAACCCTAACCCTAAAGCTAAGCATAGCCCTAACCCTAGCCCAAGCCCTAGACTTAAACCTAGCACTAGCCCTAACCCTAACACTAACCCTAACCCTAACCCTAGCATTTACCCTAACCGTATACCTAACCCTAATCCTAGCCCTAGCCCTAACCTTAACCCTAGCCCTAGCCCTTGCCCTAAACCTAAACCTAACACTAACCTTAACACTAGGCCTAGCCCTAATCATCACCCTAACCCTAGCCCTAGCCTAACCCTAGCCCTAACACTAACTCTAACCCTAAACCCTAGCCCTAGCCCTAGCCCTAACCCTAACCCTAACACTAGTCCTAGCCCTAGCCCTAACCCTAACCCTAAACCTAACCCTAACCCTAGCCTTAACCCTAACCGTATACCTAAACCTAACCCTAGCCCTAGCCCTAACCCTAACCCTAAACCTAAAGCTAAGCATAGCCCTAGCCCTAGCCCTAGCCCTAGCCCTAGCCCTAACCCTAGCCCTACCCCTAGCCCTAAGCCTAACAGTAACCCTATCCCTTGCCCTAGACCTAATCATAACCATAGCCCTAGCCCTAACCCTAAACTTAACCCTAAACTTAACACTAGCCCTAGCCCTAAACCTAAACCTAATCCTAGCCCTAGCCCTAGCCCTAGCCCTAGCCCTAGCCCTAGCACTAACAATAACCCTAACCCTAACCCTAACCCTCGCCATAACCCTAAACCTAACCCTAACCATAACCCTAGCACTAGCCTTAACAATAACACTAACCCTAACCCTAGCCCTAACCCTAAGCGTAACCTTAACCCTAGCCCTAGCCCTAAACCTAAACCTAACCCTAACCTTAACACTAGCCCTAGCCCTAAACCTAACCCTAACCCTAGCCCTAGCCCTAGCCCTAAACCTAACCCTGAACCTAACCCTAACCCTAGCCTTGACCCTTACCGTATACCTAACCCTAGACCTAGCCCTAAACCTAACCATGAAACTAACCTTAACCCTAGCCTTAACCCTAACCGTATACCTAACCCTAACCCTAGGCCTAGCCCAAACCTTAACCCTAGCCCTAGTCCTAGCCCTAGCCCTAGCCCTAAACCTAACCCTAACCCTAGCCCTAGCTCTAGAACTAACACTAAACTAGCACTAGGCCTAGATCTAGCCCTAACCCTAAAACTAAACCTAACCCGAAACCAAAACTGAACCCTAAACCTAACCCTAACACTAGCCCTAGCCCTAGCCCTAACCCTAACCCTAAACCTAAAGCTAAGCATAGCCCAAGCCCTAGCCCTAGCCCTAAACCTAACCCTAACCCTAAAGCTAAGCATAGCCCTAGCCTAAGCCCAAGCCCTAGCCCTAACCAGAGCCCTAGCCCTAGCCCTAGACCAAGCCCTAACCGTAATCTTATCCATAAACCTAAGCCTAACCTTAGCCCTAGCCCTGGACCAAGCCCTAAACCTAACCCTAAACCTAGCCCTAGCCCTATCTAGCCCTAGACCT
>CM027401.1:14179695-14202655 GCA_015711505.1 Sylvilagus bachmani | reverse complement strand
GTAGGATTGGGTGTAGGGTTAGGGTTAGGGTTAGGTTTTGGTTTCAGATTCGGGTTTGGGTTTGTGTTAGTTTTTGGATTCAGGTTAGAGTTTGGGTTTGGGTTAGGGTTAGGGTTACGGTTAGGTTCAGGGCTAGGGTTAAGGTTAGGTTTATGGCTAGGGTTGGGTTTAGGGTAGGGTTATGGCTTGGGTTAGGGTTAGGGCTAGAGCTATGATAGGGTGAGGTTTGGGGTTGGAGTTGGGGTTGGGGTTAGGATTAGGGTTAGGGTTAGGACTAGGGTTAAGGTTCGGGTTTGGGTTAGGGTTAGGGTAGGGTGATGGCTGGGGTTATGGTTAGGGCTAGGGCTTGGGCTAGGTCTAGGTCTAGGGTTAGGATTAGGGTTATGGTTAGGGCTTAGGTAAGGGTTAGGGTTATGGCTAGGGCTAGGACTAGGTCCAGGGCTAGGGCTAGCCTTAGGATTTGGGTTAGAGTTAGGGCTAAGGCTATGGTTAGTGTTAGGGCTAGGGTTAAGGCTAGGGTGAGGGTTAGAGTTAGGGTTAGTGTTAGGGCTAGGGTTAGGGCTAGGGTTAGGGTTAGGGTTAGGGTAGGGCTAAGGCTAGGGCTAGGGTTAGGGTTCGATTTAGGTTAGAGCTAAGGCTAGGGCTAGGGTTAGGTTTGGGGTTGGGGTTGGGGTTGGTTTGAGGTTGGGTTTAGGGTTAGGGCTAGGGTTAGGACTGGGTTAGGTCTAGGGCTAGTGCTAGGTTTAGGGTTATGTTTAGGGCTAGGGTTAGGGCTAGGGTTAGTGTTAGGTTTAGGGTTCAGGTTCAGTTTTGGTTTAGAGTTAGGGTTAGGGTTATTGCCTAGGCTAGGCCTAGGGTTAGGTTTAGGGTTAGTTCTCGGGCTAGGGCTAGGGATAGGTATAGGGCTAGGGCGCGCAGGGGTTAGTGTTACACTTAGGGCTACGTCTAGGTTTAGGGTTAGGGTTACGGTTAGTGTTAGTGCTAGGGTTAGGGTTAGGCTATGGTTAGTGTTAGGGCTAAGGTTAGGGCTAGGGTTAACGCTAGGGTGATGGTTAGAGTTATGGTTAGGGTTAGGGCTAGGGTTAGGGCTAGGGTTAGGGTTAGGGTTAGGGTAGGGCTAAGCTTAGTGCTAGTGTTAGGGTTGGGGTTTGGGTTGGGGTTGGGTTTGAGGTTGGGGTTAGGGTTAGGGTTTTAGTTAGGGTTAGGACTAGGGTTAGGGCTAGGGTTAGTGCTTTGGTTAGGGTTAGGGTTAGGGCTAGGGTTAGGCCTAGGGTTAGTGTTAAGGTTAGGGTTCAGGTTCGGGTTAGGTTTAGAGTTAGGGTTAGGGTTATTGCCTGGGCTAGGCCTAGGGTTAGGTTCAGGGTTAGTTCTAGGGCTAGGGCTAGGGATAGGTTTAGGGCTAGGGTTAGGGCAAGTGCTAGTGTTACGGTTAGGGCTAGGGCTAGTTTTAGCATTAGGGTTACAGTTAGTGTTAGTGCTAGGGTTAGGGTTAGGTTTAGGGTTAGGGTTAAGTCTAGGTCTTGGGCTAGGGTTAGGGTTAGGGTTAGGATTAGGGAGAAAGCTAGGGTTAGGGCTAGGGTTAGGATTAGGGTTAGTGCTAGGGCTAGAGCTAGGGCTAGGGTTATGTTTAGGTTAGGGATTAAGGTTAGGGTTGTGGTTAGGGCTAGGGTTAGGGTTATATTAATGCTAGGGCTGGGGTAAGGGTTAGGGTTACAGCTAGGTCTAGGGCTATGTCCAGGTCTAGAGTTAGGGTTAGGGATAGTGCTAGGGCTAGAGCTAGGGCTAGCTTTATGTTTAGGGTTAGGGCTAGGGTTAGGGTTGTGGTTAGGGCTAGGGTTAGGGTTATATTAGCGCTAGGGCTAGGGTAAGGGTTAGGGTTACGGCTAGGGCTACGGCTAGGGCCAGGGCTAGTGTTAGGGTTAGGGTTAGGGCTATGGCTGGGGCTAGGCCTAGGATTACGTTTAGGGTTAGGGTTATGGTTAGGGTTAGGGCTAAGGCTAGTGCTAAATCTAAGTCTAGGGTTAATGTTACGGTCAGGGCTTGGGTTAGGTTTAGGATTAGGGCTAGGGTTAGGGTTAAGTGTAGGGTTAGTTTTAGGGCTAGTGCTTTGTTAGCATTTAGGACTATGACTAAGTCTAAGGCTATGGTTAAGGTTAGCTGTAGGATTAGGTTTAGGGTTTGGGTTCGGTTTGGGGTTCGGGATCGGGTAGGGTTAGTGTTCGGGTTTTGTTTGGGTTCGGGTTAGGGTTAGGGTTAGGTTTCCGTTTCGGGTTCGGGTTTGGGTTATGGTTAACGTTAGGGATAGGGTTAGGGTTAGGTCTAGGGTTAGTACTAGGGTTGAGGTTAGGGTTAGGGTAATTGCTAGGGCGTGGGTTAGGTTTAGGTTTAGGACTAGGGTTAGAGTTAGGGTTAGGGCTATGGCTATGGTTAGGGTTAGGGTTATGGTTAGGCTAGGCCTAGATCTAGGGCTAACATTAGGGTTTCGGTTAGGGTTAGGGCTAGGGCTATGGTTAGTGGTAGGACTAGGGTTAGGGCTAGGGTTAGGGTGAGGGCGAGGGTTAGGGTTACGGCAGGGTTAGGGCTAGCGTTAGGGTTAGGGTTAGGGTTAGGGGAGATCTAAGGATAGGGCTAGTGTTAGCGTTGGGTTTGGGGTTGGGTTTGAGGTTGGGATTAGGGTTAGGGTTAGGGTTAGTGCTTGGTCTAGGGCTAGGTGTAGGGTTAGAGTTAGGGTTTGGGTTATGGCAACAGCTATGTTAATGTTAGGGTTATGGTTAGGATTAGGGTAGGGCTTGACTAGGGCTAGGGCTAGGGCTAGGGCTAGGGCTATGCTTAGCTTTCGGGTTAGGGTTAGGGCTAGGGCTAGGGCTAGGGCTAGCGTTAGGGTTAGGTTAGGGCTAGGGCTAGGGCTAGGGTTAGGGTTAGGGTTATGGCTATTGCGAGGGTTATGGTTAGGGTTAGGATTAGGGATAGGCCTAGGGCTAGGGCTAGGGCCTGGGCTAGGGTTAGGGTTAAGTTTATGTCTAGGGCTAGTGTTAAGGTTAGTGTTAGGTTTAGGGTTAGGGCTAGTGTTAGGGTTAGGCCTAGGGCAAGGGCTAGGGTTAGGGTTAGGGTTAGGGTTAGGGCTAGGGCTAGGGCTAGGGCTAGGGTTAGGGTTTGGGTTAGGGCTTGGTCTAGGGCTAGGGCTAGGGTTAGTATTTTGATTTGGGTTAGGGCTATGGCTATGGTTAGTGTTAGGGTTATGGTTAGGATTAGGGTTAGGGCTTGGTCTAGGGCTAGGGCTAGGACTAGGGTTAGGGCTAGGGCTCGGGCTAGGACTAGGGCTATGGTTAGCATTCGGGTTAGGGTTAGGTTTAGGGCTAGGGCTAGGGCTAGGTTTAGGGTTAGGATTAAGGTTATTGCTAGTGCTAAGGCTGGTGTTAGGATTATGTTTAGGGTTCGGATTTGGTTTTTGGTTAGGGTTAGGTTTAGGGTTAGAGCTAGATCTAGGCCTAGTGTTAGTTTAATGTTAGTTCTAGAGCTAGGGCTAGGGTTAGGGTTAGGTTTAGGGCTAGGGCTAGGGGTAGGGATAGGGCTAGGGTTAGGGTGAGGGCTATGGCTAGGGTTAAGTTTAGATATACAGTTAAGGTTAGGGTTAGCGTTAGTATTAGGGCTAGGGCTAGGGCTAGGGCTCAGGTTAGGGTTAGGGCTAGGGCTATGTTTAGGGTTATGATTACGGTTTTGTGTATGGCTAGGCTTAGGGTTAGGGTTAGGGCTAGGGCGAGGGATAGGTTTAGGCTTAGGGCTAGAGCTAGGGTTAGGGTTAGGATTGGGGTTAGGGCTAGGTGTAGGGCTAGCCTTAGCACTAGCCCTAGCCCTAACCCTAACCCTAACCCTAACCCTAGCCCTTGCCCTAGGCCTAACCCTAACACTAACCCTAGCCTTAGCCCTAGCCCTAGCCCTAACCCTAAACCTAGCCCTTGTGTTTTTGTTAGGGCTAGGGCTAGGGCTAGGATTAGGATTGGGTTTGGGGTTTGGTTTATGTTAGGTTTTGGGTGAGGGTTAGAGTTAAGGCTAGGGCTAGTGCTTGGGTTAGGGTTAGGGCTAAGGCTAGGGTTATGGTTAGGGTTAAGGTTATGGCTAGGGCTAGGGCTAGGGCTAGAGTTAGGTTTAGGTTTAGGTCTTGCACTAGGGTTAGTTTTAGAGTTAGGGTTAGGGTTAGGGCTAGGGCTAGGGCTAGGGCTAGGTTTTTGTTTAGAGTTAGTGTTAGGGCTAAGGTTAGGCTAGAGCTAGGGCTAGGGTTGTTTAGGGCTAGGCCTAGTGTTAAGGTTAGGGTTAGCTTTATGTTTAGGGCCAGGGCTAGGGCTTGGGTTAAGGTTAGGGCTAGGGCTAGGGCTAGGGTTAGGGTTACGTATACGGTTAGGGTTAAGGCTAGGGTTTGGGTTAGGTTTAGGTTAGGGTTAGGGCTAGGGCTAGGGCTAGGCTTAGGGTTAGGGTTAGGGCTAGGGCTAGGGCTAGGTTTAGCGTTAGGGTTAGGGTTAGGGCTAGGGCTAGGGCTAGGGCTAGGGCTAGGGCTAGGTTTAGGTTTAGGGTTAGGGCTAGGGCTAGGGCTTAGGGTTAGGTTTAGGGTTAGGGCTAGTGATAGGGCTAGGGCTAGGGTTAGGGTTAGGGTTAGGGTTAGGCCTAGGGCTAGGGCTAGGGTTAGGTTTATGGGTAGGGCTAGGACTAAGGCTAGTGCTAAGGCTAGGGTTAGGGTTAGGGTTAGGGCTTGGTTTAGGGCTAGGGCTAGGTTTAGTGTTAGGGTTTTGGTTAGGGTTACGGCTAGGGCTAGTGTTAGGGTTTGAGTTAGGACTATGCTAGGCTCAGTTTTAGGATTAGGGTTAGTGTTAAAGCTAGGGTTTGTGTTAGGGCTAGTGTTAGGGTTAGGGTTAGGTGTAGGTTTAGCTTGAGGGCTAGTGCTGTGTTAGCATTTAGGACTATGACTCAGTCTAAGGCTGAGGTTAAGGTTAACTGTAGGATTAGGGTTAGGGTTCGTGTTCGGGTAGGGTTAGGGTTTGGGTTAGGGTTTGTGTTCGGATTAGGGTTAGGTTTAGGCTTCTGTTTTGTGTTCGGTTTTGGGTTAGGGTTAGGGTTAGGTTTAGGGATAGTGCTAGAGCTAGGGCTATGGTTAGGGTTAGTGTTAGGGCTAGGCCTAGTGTTAAAGTTAGGGTTAGGTTTAGGGTTAGGGCTAGGGCTAGGGCTAGGGTTAGTGTTAGGGTTATGGTTAGGATTAGGTTTAGGGCTTGGTCTAGGGCTAGGGCTAGGTTTAGGGATAGGGCTTGGGCTATTGCTAGGGGTATGCTTAGCTTTAGGGTTAGGTTTAGGCTTAGGGCTAAGGCTAGGGCTAGAGCTAGGATTAGGGTTAGGATTAGGGTTAAGGCTATTGCTAGTGCTAGGGCTGGTGTTAGGATTAGGATTAGGGTTCGGTTTCGGTTTCGGTTTCGGTTTCGGGTTAGGGTTAGGTTTAGGGTTAGGGCTAGATCTAGGCCTAGTGTTAGTTTAGTGTTAGTTCTAGAGCTAGGGCTAGGGTTAGGGTTTGGTTTAGGGCTAGGGCTAGTGTTAGGGTTAGGGTTAGGGTTATGGCTAGGGCTGGGGCTAGGGATAGGGTAGGGTTAGGTTTAGGGTTAGACCTAGGGCTAGGGCTAGGGTTAGGGTTAAAGTTAGGGCTAGGGCTAGGGCTAGGGCTAGGGTTAGCGTTAGGGTGAGTGTTATCGCTAGGGCTAGGGCTAGGGCTAGGGTTAGGTTTAGGGTTAGGGCTAGGGCTAATGTTAGGGTTAGGGTTAGGGTTAGGGCTAGGGCTAGGGTTAGGGTTAGGGTTATGGCTAGGGCAAGGGTTAGGGTTAGGTTTAGGGTTAGTGTTAGGGCTAGGGCTAGGGCTAAGGCTAGGGTTAGGTTTAGGTTTAGGTTTAGGGCTAGGGCTAGTGTTAAGGTCAGGGTTAGGTTTAGGGTTAGGGCTAGGGCTAGGGTTAGGGTTAGGTTTAGGTTTAGGGCTAGGGCTAGTGTTAAGGTTAGGGTTAGGTTTAGGGTTAGGGCTAGGGCTAGGTTTAGGGTTAGATTTAGGTCTAGGGCTACGGCTAGGGTTAGGGTTAGGGTTAGGGTTAGGGCTAGGGCTAGGGCTAGGGCTAGGGCTAGGGTTAGGATTATGTTTAGGGCTAGGCCTAGTGTTAAGGTTAGTTTTAGCTTTAGGTTTAGTGCTAGGGTTAGTGTTAAGGTTACGGTTAGGTTTAGGGTTAGGGCTAGGTCTAGGGTTAGGATTAGGGTTAGGGCTAGGGCTAGGGCTAGGGCTAGGGCTAGGTCTAGGTTTAGGGTTAGGGTTAGGCTTAGGGCTATGGCTATGCTTAGCTTTAGGCTTAGGGTTAGGGCTAGGGCTAGGGCAAGGGCTAGGGCTAGGTCTAGGGTTAGGTTCAGGGTTAGGTTTAGGCCTTGGTCTAGGGTTAGGGCTTGGGCTAGAGCTAGGGCTAGTGTTAGGTTTAGGTTTAGGGATAGGTTTAGTGTTAAAGTTAGTGTTAGTTTTAGGGTTAGGGCTAGGGCTAGGCCTAGGGTTAGGGTTAGGGTTAGGGCTATTGCTAGTGCTACGGCTAGTGTTAGGATTAGGTTTAGGGTTCGGTTTCGGGTTAGGGTTAGGTTTAGGGTTAGGGCTAGATCTAGTTCTAGTGTTAGTTTAGTGTTAGTTCTAGAGCTAGGGCTAGGGTTAGGTTAAGGTTTAGGGCTAGGGCTAGGGCTAGGGCTAGGGCTAGGGTTAAGGTTAGGGCTAGGGCTAGGGCTAGGTTTAGGGTTAGGGTTAGGGATATGGCTAGGCCTGGGTTTGGGTTAGTGCTAGGGCTAGTGCTAGGGCTAGTGCTAGGGCTAGGGATAGGGCTAGGGCTAGGGTTATGTTAGGGTTAGATTTAGGGTTAGGGTTAGGCCTATGGTTAGGTCTAGTTTTAGGGTTAAGTTTAGGTCTAGGGCTAGGGTTAGGTTTAGGGTTACGGTTAGGGCTAGTTCTAGGGCTTGGGCTAGGATTAGGTTTAGGGCTAGGGCTCGGGCTAGGGCTAGGACTATTGTTAGATTTAGGGTAAGGGTTAGGGTTTGGGCTATGTCTACGTTTAGGTTTAGGTATAGGGTTAGGGCTAGGGTAATGGTTAGGGTTAGGGTTAGAGCTAGGGCAGGGTTATGGTTAGGGCTAGGGCTAGATCTAGGGCTAGGCCTAGGTCTAGTGCTAGGGCTAGGTTAGTGTTGGGGTTAGTGTTAGGTTTAGGGTTAGGGCTAGGCCTAGGTTTAGGGTTACGGCTAGGGTTAGGGCTAGGGCTAGGGCTAGTACTAGGGCTAGGGCTAGTGCTAGGGCTAGGGTTAGGTTTAGGGTTAGGGTTCGGGTTAGGGTTAGGCCTAGGTTTAGGGCTAGGGTTAGGGTTAAGGTTAGGTCTAGGGCTAGGGTTAGGTTTAGGTTTCGGGTTAGTGGTAGTTCTAGGACTATGGCTAGGATTAGGTTTAGTGCTAGGGCTCGGGCTAGGGTTAGGGTTAGCGTTAGGGTTATGGTTAGGGTTTAGGGCTAGGGCTAGTTTAGGTTTCGGGTTAGGTTTAGGTTTAGGGCTAGGGCTAGGTTTAGGTTTAGGGTTACGGTTAGGGCTACGGCTAGTGCTAGGTTTAGTTTTAGGGTTAGGGCTAGGGATAGGGTTAGGTTTAGTGTTACGGCTAGGCCTAGTGTTAAGGTAATTGTTAGGTTTAGAGTTAGGGCTTGGGCTAGGGCTAAGGCTAGGGCTATGGTTAGGGTTAGGGTTAGGCATAGGGCTAGGGCTATGCTTAGTTTTAGGCTTAGGGTTAGGGTTAGGGCTAGGGTTAGGGCTTGGGCTAGGGCTAGGGTTAGGTTAGGGTTAGGCCTTGGTCTAGGGCTAGGGCTAGGGTTAGTGTTAGGGTTATGGTTAGGATTAGGTTTAGGGCTGGTCAAGGGCTAGGGCTAGGTTTAGGGCTAGGGCTGGGGCTATTGCTAGTGCTATGCTTAGCTTTAGTGGTTAGGTTTAGGCTTCGGGCTAAGGCTAGGGCTAAGGCTAGGATTAGGGTTAGGGTTAGGGTTAGGGCTATTGCTAATTCTAGGGCTGGTGTTAGGATTAGGTTTAGGGTTCGGTTTCGGGTTAGGGTTAGGGTTAGGGTTAGGGCTAGATCTAGGCCTAGTGTTAGTTTAGTGTTAGTTCTAGAGCTAGGGCTAGGGTTATGGTTTGGTTTAGGGCTAGGGCTAGTGTTAGGGTTAGGGTTAGGGTTATGGCTAGGGCTAGGGCTAGGGATAGGGTAGGGTTAGGTTTAGGGTTAAGGCTAGGGCTAGGGTTAGGGTTAGGGTTTGGCCTAGGGTAAGGGTTAGGGTTATGGTTAGGGCTATTGCTATTGGTAGGACTAGTGTTAGGATTAGGTTTAGGGTTTGGTTTCGGTTTCGGTTTAGGGTTAGTTTTAGGGTTAGAGGTAGACCTAGGCCTAGTGTTAGTTTAGTGTTAGTTCTAGAGCTAGGGCTAGGGTTAGGTTTAGGTTTACGGCTAGGGCTAGGGCTAGGGCTAGGGCTAGGGCTAGGGCTAGGGTTAGGGTTAAGGTGAGGGCTAGGGCTAGGGTTATGGTTAGGTATACGGTTAGGGTTAAGGCTAGGGTTAGGGTTATATTTTGCGTTAGAGTTTGGGCTAGGGCTAGGGCTAGGGTTAAGGTTAGGGCTAGGGTTAGGGCTAGGGCTAGCGTTAGGGTTAAGGTTAGTTTTATGACTAGGGCTAGGGCTAGGACTAGGGTTAGGTTTTGGGTTAGTGCTAGGGCTAGGGTTAGGGTTAGGGCTAGAGCTAGGGTTAGGGTTAGGGTCATGGCTAGGGCAAGGGTTAGGGTTAGGTTTATGGTTAGTGTTAGGGCTAGGGCTAGGGCTAGGGCTAAGGTTACTGTTAGGTTTAGGGTTACGGTTATGGTTAGGGATAGTGTTAGGTTTAGGGCTAGGATTAGGGTTAGGGCTAGGCCTAGGGCTAGGACTAGGGCTCGGGTTAGGGTTAGGGCTAGAGCTAGTGTTAGGGTTTTGGTTTCGGTTATGGTTATGACTAGTTTTAGGGTTAGAGATAGGGCTAGGGTGTTAGTGTTTGGGTGAGGCTTAGCTAGTGTTAGGGCTATTGTTGGGGTTAGGGTTAGGGTTAGGGTTAGGGCTAGGGTTAGGTTTAGGATGATGTCTAAGGCTAGGTTTAGGATTAGGGTTACGGTTATGGTTAGGGCTAGGCTTAGGTTTAGGTTTAGGGCTAGCCCCGGGGTTAGGTTTTGGGGTAGGCTTAGGGCTAGGGTTAGGTCTAGGGCTATGGTTATGGTTGGGGTTAGGGCTAGGGCTAGGGTTAGGGTTTGGGTTAGGCCTAGGGCTAGGGTAAGGCCTAGGGCTAGGACTAGGGCTAGGGCTAGCATTAGGGTTAGTGTTAATGTTATGGCTAGGGCTAGGGCTAGTGCTAGGGTTAGGTTTAGGGTTAGGGCTAGGGCTAGTGTTAGGGTTAGGGTTATGGCTAAGGGTAGGGTTAGGGTTAGGTTTATGGCTAGTGCGAGGGTTACGGTTAGGGTTAGGGTTAGGATTAATGCTAGGGCTAGGACTAGGGCTAGGGTTAGGGCTAGGGCTAGGGCTAAGGCTAGAGTAAAGGTTAGGGTTAGGTTTAGGGTTAGGGCTATGGCTAGGGTTAGGGTTAGGGTTAGTTCTAGGGCAAGGGATAGGGTTAGGGTGATGGTTAGGTTTATGGTTAGGGCTTGAGCCAGGGCTAGGGCTAGAGTTAGGATTAGGGTTAGGGCTAAGGCTAGGGCTATGCTAAACTTATGGTTAGGTTTAGGGTTAGGGCTAGGGCTAGGGCTATGCTAAACTTATGGTTAGGTTTAGGGTTAGGGCTAGGACTAGGGCTAGGGCTAGGGTTAGGGTTATGGCTAGGGTTAGGGCTAGGTCTATGCTTAGCTTTAGGTTTATGGTTATGGCTAGGGCTAGGGCTAGGGCTAGGGTTAGGTTTAGGTTTAGGTTTAGTGTTAGGTTTCGTGCTAGGTTTAGGTTTAGGGCTAGGGCTAGGGCTAGGACTAGGGCTCGGGTTAGGGTTAGGGCTAGAGCTAGTGTTAGGGTTTGGGTTATGGTTATGACTAGTTTTAGGGTTAGGAATAGGGCTAGGGCGATAGTTAGTGTTGGGGTTAGGCTTAGGGCTAGTGTTAGGGCTATTGTTGGGGTTAGGGTTATCATTAGGTTTAGGGCTACGGCTAAGACTAGGGCTAGGTTTAGGGTTCGGGTTAGGCCTAGGTCAAGGGCTAGGGTTAGGGTTAGGGTTAGGTTTAGGTTTAGGGCTACGGCTAGGGATAGGGCAAGGGTTAGGGTTAGGGTTAGGGCTTGGTCTAGGTCTAGGGCTAGGGTTAGTGTTAGGGTTATGGTTAGGATTCGGGTTAGGGCTTGTTCTAGGGCTAAGGCTAGGGCTAGGATTAGGGCTAGGGCTTCGGCTAGGGCTAAGGCTATGCTTAGCTTTAGGGTTACGGTTAGGGTTAGGGTTAGGGCTAGGGCTAGGACAAGAGTTAGGGTTAGGGCTAGGGATAGGGTTAGGGTTAGGGTTAGGTCTAGGGTTAGGGCTAGGGCTAGGGTTAGCGTAGTGTTATTGCTAGGGCTAGGGCTAGGGCTAGGCATTATGTTTAGTGTTAGGGCTAGGGCTAGGGTTAGGGTTAGGGTTAGGGTTAGGGCTAGGGCTAGGGTTAGGGTTAGGCTTATGGCTAGGGCGAGGGTTATGGTTAAGGTTAGGGTTAGTGTTAGAGCTAGGGCTAGGGCTAGGTCCTGGGCTATGGTTAGGTTTAGCTTTAGGGTTAGGGTTAGGCCTAGTGTTAGGATTAGGTTTAGGCTTGGACAAGGGCTAGGGTTAGGGTTAGTGTTATGGTTAGGGCGAGGGCTAGGGCTAGGGTTAGGGTTTTGGTTTGGGTTAGGGCTACGGCTATGGTTAGTGTTAGGGTTACGGTTAGGATTAGGGTTAGGGCTTGTTCTAGGGCTAGGGCTGGGGCTATGGCTAAGAACAAGCTAGGGCTAGGACTAGGGCTATGCTTAGTTTTAGGGTTAGGGTTAGAGTTAGGGCTAGGGCTAGGGCTATGGCTAGGGTTAGGTATAGGGTTAGGGCTATTGCTAGTGCTAGGGCTAGTGTTAGGATGAGGTTTAGGGTTAGGTTTCGGTTTCGTGTTAGGGTTAGGGTTAGGGTTAGGGTTAGGGCTAGATCTAGGCCTAGTGTTAGTTTAGTGCTAGTTCTAGAGCTAGGGCTAGGGTTAGGGTTAGGTTTAGGGCTAGGGCTAGGGCTAGGGCTAGGTTTAGGGTTTAGGTTAGGGCTATGGCTAGGGTTAGGGTTAAGTATACTGTTAGGGTTAAGGCTAGGGTTAGTGTTAGATTTGGGGTTATGGTTAGGGCTAGGGCTAGCACTAGGGCTAGGCCTAGGGTTAGGGTTAGGGTTAGGGCTATGGTTAGGGCTAGGGCTAGCGTTAGTGTTAGGGTTAGTTTTATGGCTAGGGCTGGGGCTAGGGTTAGGGTTAGCTTTAGGGCTAGGGTTTGGGTTAGGGTTAGGGCTAGGGTTAGGGTTAGGGTTAGGGCTAGGGCTAGCGTTAGGGTTACGGTTAGGTTTAGGGTTAGGGCCAGGGCTAGGTTTAGGGTTAGGGTTAGGCCTAGGTCAAGGTCTATGGTTAGGGTTAGGGTTACGGTTAGGTTTAGGGCGTGATTTATTGTTAGGGTTAGTGTTAGAGTTACGGTTAAGGTTAGGGCTAGGGCTAGGGCTAGGGCTAGTGTTAGGGCTAGGGTTAGGTTTAGGTTTAGGGCTAGTGCTAGTGTTAAGGTTAGGGTTAGGTTTAGGGTTAGGGCTAGGAATAGGTTTAGGGTTAGGGCTAGGGCTAGTGTTAGTGTTAGGGTTATGGTTAAGTTTAGGGCTAGGGCTAGGGCTAGGGTTAGAGTTAGGGTTAGGGTTACAGTTAGGGTTAGGTCTAGGGCTATGGTTAGGTTTCGGGTTAGGGTTAGGTTTAGGGCTAGTGCTAGGTTTAGGTTTAGGGTTACGGTTAGGGCTATGGCTAGGGCTAGGGTTAGTGTTAAGTTTATGGCTAGGGCTAGGGCTAGGGCTAGGGCTCAGGTTAGGGTTAGGGCTAGGGCGAGGGTTAGGTTTAGGCTTAGGGCTAGGGCTAGTGTTAGGTTTAGGATTGGGTTTAGGGCTAGGTCTAGGGCTATGACTAGGCTTAGGGTTTGGGTTAGTGTTAGGGATACTGTCAAGGTTAGGGCTAGGTCTATGGTTAGTGTTAGGGTTACTGTTAGGGTTTAGGCTAGCGCAAGGTTTAGGTTAGGGTTAGGCTTAGGGCTAGGTTTAGGGCTAGGTTTAGGGTTATTGTTAGGGCTAGGGCTAGGGCTAGGATTAGGGTTGGGTTTGGGGTTTGGTTGGGATTAGGTTTTGGGTCAGGGTTAGAGTTAAGGCTAGGGCTAGTGCTAGGGTTTGGGTTAGGGTTAGGGTTAGGCATAAGGCTAGGGTTATGGATAGGGTTAAGGTTATGGCTAGGGCTAGGGCTAGAGTTAGGGTTAGGTTTAGGTCTAGGACTAGGGTTAGTTTAAAGTTAGGGTTAGGGCTAGGGCTAGGGCTAGGGCTAGGTTTATGGTTAGGGTTAGTGTTAGGGCTAGGGCTAGGGCTAGGGCTAGGGTTAGGGTTAGGGTTAGGATTAGGGCTAGGGCTAGGGCTAGGGCTATGGCTAGGGTTAGGGTTAGGGTTAGGGCTATTGCTACTGCTAAGGTAAGTGTTAGGATTAGGTTTAGGGTTCGGTTTCAGTTTCGGGTTAGGATTAGGTTTAGGGTTAGGTCTAGATCTAGGCCTTAGTGTTAGTTTATCGTTAGTTCTATAGCTAGGGCTAGGGTTATGGTTAGGTTTAGGGCTAGGGCTAGTGTTCAGGTTAGGGTTACTTTTAGGTTTAGGGCTAGGGCTAGGGTTAGGGTTAGGGTTAGGCCTAAGGCAAGGGCTAGTGTTAGGGTTAGGGTTAGGGCTATTGCTCGTGCTAGGGCTAGTGTTAGGATTAGGTTTAGGGTTTGGTTTCGGGTTAGGGTTAGGGTTAGGGTTAGGGTTAGGGTTAGGGTTAGGGATAGACCTAGGCCTAGTGTTAGTTTAGTGTTAGTTCTAGAGCTAGGGCTAGGGTTAGGGTTAGGTTTAGGGCTAGGGCTAGGTCTAGGGCTAGGGCTAGGGTTAAGGTTAGGGCTAGGGCTAGATTTAGGGTTAGGTATATGGTTAGGGTTAATGCTAGGGTTATTGTTATATTTAGTGTTATGTTTAGGGCTAGGGCTAGGGCTAGGGTTAGGGCTACGGTTAGGGCTAGGGAAAGGGTTAGGGTTAGGGTTAGGGTTAGCGTTAGTGTTAGTGCTAGGGCTAGGGCTAGGGCTTGGGCTAGTGTTAAGTTTAGTGTTAGGTTTAGGGTTAGGTCTAAGGCTAGGGTTAAGGTTATGGTTAGGTTTAGGGTTAGGGTTAGGGTTAGGGCTAGGGTTAGGGTTAGGGTTAGGCCTAAGGCCAGGGCTAGGGTTAGGGTTAGGGTTGGGGTATTTCTACTGCTAGGGGTAGTGTTAGGATTAGGTTTAGGGTTCTGTTTCGGTTTTGGGTTAGGGTTAGGTTTAGGGTTAGGGCTAGATACAGGCCTAGTGTTAGTTTAGTGTTAGTTCTAGAGCTAGGGCTAGGGTTTGTGTTAGTTTTAGAGCTAGGGCTAGGGGTAGGGCTAGGGTTAAGTTTAGGGCTAGGGCTAGGGTTAGAGTTAGGGTTACGGTTAGGGCTAGGCCTAGGTAGGGTTTGGGCTAGGGCTCGGGCTAGGGCTAAGGCTAGGGCTAGTGCTAGTGCAAGGGTTAGGATTAGGTTTAGGGTTAGGGTTAGGCCTAGGGTTAGGGCTAGGGTTAGTTTTAGGGTTAGGTCTAGGACTAGGGTGAGGTTTAGGGATAGGGTTAGGGCTAGTTCTAGGGTTAGGGCTAGGATTAGGTTTAGGGCTAGGGCTCGGGCTAGGATTAGGGTTAGGGTTAGGGCTAGGGCATTGCTAGTGCTCGGGCTAGTGTTAGCATTAGGTTTAGGGTTCGGTTTCGGTTTCGGGTTATGGTTAAGGTTAGGGTTAGGGTTATGTTTAGGGTTAGGGTTAGGGTTAGGGTTAGTGTTAGGGCTAGATCTAGACCTAGTGTTAGTTTAGTGTTAGTTCTAGAGCTGGGACTAGGGTTGGGGATAGGTTTAGAGCTAGGGCTAGGACTAGGGCTAGAGTTAGGGTTAGGGCTAGGGCTAGGGTTAAGGTTAGGGTTAGGTATACGGTTAGGGTTAAAGCTAGGGTTAGGGTTAGGGCTAGGGTTAGGGCTAGAGTTAGGGTTAGGGCTAGGACTAGGGTTAGGGTTAGGGTTAGGGCTAGGGCTAGGGCTAGGGCTTGCATTAAGGTTAGGGTTAGGGTTATGGCTAGGGCTAGGGCTAGGTCTAGGGTTAGTGTTAGGTTTTGGGTTATGGCTGCGGCTATGGTTTGTGTTATGGCTATCGTTAAGATCAGGGTTAGGTCTTGGTCTATGTCTAGGGCTAGGGCTAGGGCTAGGAATAGGGCTAGGGCTAGGGCTAGTGCTAGGGCTATGCTTAGCTTTAGGGTTAGGTTTAGAGTTAGGGCTAGGGCTAGGGCTAAGACTAGGTCTATGGCTAGGGTTAGGGTTATGGTTAGGGCTATTGCTAGTGCTAGGGCTAGTGTAAGTGGTAGGGTTAGTGTTACATTAGGGTTAGGGCTTGGTCTAGGGCTAGGGCTAGCTTTTAGGGTTAGGGTTAGGGTTGTGGCTAGGGCTAGGGCTATGTTAGGGTTAGGTTTAGGGTTAGGGCTAGGGCTAGGGTTAGGGCTAGGGCTAGGGTTAGGTTTAGGTTTAGGGTTAGGGTTATGGCTAGGGCAAGGGTTAGGGTTAGCGTTAGGATTAGGTTTAGGATTAGGGCTAGGGCTAGGGTTAGGGATAGAGCTAGCGCTAGGGTTAGGTTTAGGTTTAGGGCTAGGGCTAGTGTTAAGGTTAGGGTTAGGTTTAGGTTTAGGGCTAGTGCTAGGGCTAGGGCTAGAGTTTGGTTTAGGCTTAGGGCCATTGCTAGTGCTAGGACTAGTGTTAGGATGAGGTTTAGGGTTCGGTTTCGGTTTCGGGTTAGGGTTAGGTTTACGGTTAGTGCTAGATCTAGGCCTAGTGTTAGTTTAGTGTTAGTTCTAGAGGTAGGGCTAGGGTTAGGGTTAGGTTTAGGGCTATGTTTAGGGCTAGGGCTAGCGTTAGTGTTAGGGTTAGTTTTATGGCTAGGACTAGGTTTAGGGTTAGGTTTAGGGCTAGGACTAGGGTTAGTGTTAGGGCTAGGCCTAGGGTTATTGTTAGGGTTAGGGTTAGGGTTAGAGTTACGGTTAGGTTTAGGGCTAGGGCTATGGTTAGGTTTAGGTTTAGGGTTAGGCTTAGGGTTATGGCTAGGGTTAGGACTAGGGCTAGGGTTAGGTTTAGGTTTAGGGTTAGGGTTATGGCTAGGGCAAGGGTTAGGGTTAGGGTTAGGTTTAGGGTTAGGGCTAGGGCTTGGGTTAGGTTCAGGTTTAGGGCTACGGCTAGTGTTAAGTTTAGGGTTAGGTTTAGGGTTACGGCTAGGGCTAGGTCTTGGGCTAGAGTTAGGGTTAGGGTTATGGCTATTGCTAGTGCTAGGGCTAGTGTTAGAATGAGGTTTATGGTTCGGTTTCGGTTTCGGGTTAGGGTTAGTTTACGGTTAGGGCTAGATCTAGGCCTAGTGTTAGTTTAGTGTTAGTTTTAGAGCTAGGACTAGCATTAGGGTTAGGGCTAGGGCTAGGGCTAGGACTAGGGCTAGGTTAGGTTTAGGGTTAAGGTTAGGGCTAGGGCTAGGGTAAGGGTTAGGTATACGGTTAGGGTTTAGGCTAGGTTAGAGTTAGATTTAGGGTTAGGTTTAGGGCTAGGGCTAGGGCTAGTGTTAGGTTTAGGTTTAGGGCTATGGTTAGGCCTAGGGCTAGCGTTAGTGTTAGGGTTAGTTTTATGGCTAGGACTAGGGTTAGGGTTAAGTTTAGTGCTAGGACAAGGGTTAGGGTTTGGGTTAGGCCTAGGGTTATTGTTAGGGTTAGGGTTAGGTTTAGAGTTACGGTTAGGTTTAGGGCTATGGCTAGGGCTAGGGCTAGGGTTAGGGCTAGGGTTAGGTTTAGGTTTAGGGCTAGTGCTAGTGTTAAGGTTAGGGTGAGGTTTAGGGTTAGGGCTAGGGCTAGGTTTAGGGTTAGGGCTAGGACTAGGGCTAGGGTTAGGGTTAGGATTAAGTTTAGGGCTAGGGCTAGGTTTAGGGTTACGGTTAAAGTTAGGGTTAGGGCTAGGCCTATGGTTAGGTTTCGGGTTAGGGTTAGGTTTAGGGCTAGGGCTAGATTTAGGTTTAGAGTTACGGTTAGGGCTACGGCTAGGGCTAGGGTTAGCCCTAGGGTTAGGGCTAGGGCTAGGGCTAGGTCTAGGGCTAGGGCTCAGGTTAGGGTTAGGGCTAGGGCTAGGTTTAGGGTTATGATTATGGTTATGGTTAGGGCTAGACTTAGGGTTAGGGTTAGGGTTAGGTCTAGGGCTAGGGTTAGGTTTAGGCTTAGGGCTAGGGCTAGGGTGAGGGTTAGGATTGGGGTTAGGGCTAGGTCTAGGGCTAGGACTAGGCTTAGGGTTTGGGTTTGTGTTAGGGTTACTGTTAAGGTTAGGGCTAGGGTTATGTTTAGTGTTAGGTTTACTGTTAGGGTTGGGGCTATGGCAAGGGTTAGGGTTAGGCTTAGGGCTAGGTTTAGGGCTAGGTTTAGGGTTATTGTTAGAGCTAGGGCTAGGGCTAGGTTTAGGATTAGGGTTGGGTTTGGTGTTTGGGTGGGGTTAGGTTTTGGGTCAGGGTTACAGTAAAGGCTAGGGGTAGTGCTAGGGTTAGGGTTAGGGTTGGGCTAAGGCTAGGATTATGGATAGGTTTAAGGTTATGGCTAGGTATAGGGCTAGAGTTAGGGTTAGGTTTAGGTCTAGGACTTGGGTTAGTTTTAGGGTTACGGTTAGGGATACGCTTAGGACTAGGGCTAGGTCTCGTGTTAGGGTTAGGGTTAGAATTAGGGCTAGGGCTAGGGCTAGGGCTAGGGCTAGGGTTAGGGTTAGGGTTAGGGTTAGGGTTAGGGTTAGGGCTATTGCTACTGCTAGGGCTAGTGTTAGGATTAGGTTTAGGGTTCGGTTTCGGTTTCGGGTGAGGGTTAGGTTTAGGGTTAGGGCTAGATCTAGGCCTAGTGTTAGTTTAGTGTTAGTTCTAGAGCTAGGGCTAGGGTTAGCGTTAGGTTTAGGGCTAGGGCTAGGGCTAGGGCTAGGGCTAGGTTTAAGGTTAGGGCTAGGGCTAGGGTTAGGGTTAGGTATATGGTTAGGGTTAAGGCTAGGGTTAGGGTTAGGTTTCGGTTTAGGTTTATGTCTAGGGCTAGGGCTGCAGTTACGGTTAGGGTTAGGGCTAGGGCTAGGGCCAGTGTTAGGGTTAGTGTTATGGCTAGGGCTAGGGCTAGGTTTATGTTTAGGGTTTAGGTTAGGGCTAGGGTTAGCATTAGGGTTAGGGCTAGGGCTAGTTTTAGGGTTAGGGTTCAGGTTAGGGCAAGGGTTAGGGTTAGGCTTAGGGTTAGTGTTAGTGTTATGGCTAGGGCTAGGGCTAGGGCTAGGGTTAGGTTTAGGTTTAGGGCTAGGGCTAGTGTTAAGGTTTGGGTTAGGTTTAGGGTTAGGGCTAGGACTAGGGCTAGGGCTAGGGTTAGGATTAGGGTTAGGGCTAGGCCTAGTGTTAAAGTTAGGGCTAGGTTTAGGTTAGGGCTTGGGCTAGGGCTAGGGCTATGCTTAGCTTTAGGGTTAGCGTTAGGGTTAGGGCTAAGGCTAGGGCTAGGGCTAGGGTTAGGGTTAGGATTAGCGCTATTGCTAGTGCTAGGGCTGGTGTTAGGATTAGGTTTAGGGTACAGGTTCAGTTTCGGGTTAGGGTTAGGTTTAGGGTTAGGGCTAGATCTAGGCCTAGTGCTAGTTGAGTGTTAATTCTAGAGCTAGGGCTAGGGTTAGGGTTAGGTTTAGAGCTAGGGCTAAGGCTAGATTTAAGTTTAGGGCTAGGGCTATGGCTAGGGTTAGGGTTAGGGTTAGGGCCAGGCCTAGGTTTGGGTTAGGGCTAGCGCTAAGGCTAGGGCTAGGGCGAGGGCTAGGGCTAGGGCTAGTGCTAGGAATAGGGTTAGGGTAAGGGTTAGGTTTACAGTTAGGGTTAGGCCTAGGGTCAGGGCTAGGGTCAGGGTTAAGTTTAGGTCTAGGTCTAGGGTTAGGTTTAGGGCTAGTTCTAGGGCTAGGGCTAGGATTAGGTTTAGGGCTAGGGCTCGGGCTAGGGCTAGGGCTATGGTTAGATTTAGGGTTAGGGTTAGGGCTAGGGCTAGGGCTAGGGCTAGGTTTAGGTTTAGGGCTAGGGCTATTGCTAGTGCTAGGGCTAGTGTTAGGATTAGGTTTAGGGTTCGGTTTCGGGTTAGGGTTAGGGTTAGGTTTAGGGTTAGGGTTAGGGTTAGATCTAGACCTAGTCTTAGTTTAGTGTTAGTTCTAGAGCTAGGGCTAGGGTTAGGGTTACGTTTAGGGCTAGGGCTAGGGTTAGGGCTAGAGTTAGGGTTAGGGCTAGGGCTAGGGTTAGGGTTAGGGTTAGGGTTAGGTATACGGTTAGGGTTAAGGCTAGGGTAAGGTTAGGGCTAGGGCTAGAGCTAGAGTAAGGGTTAGGGCTAGGGCTAGCGTTAGGGTTAGGGTTAGGGCTAGGGTCAGGGTTAGGGCTTGGGCTAGGGTTAGGGTTAGCATTATGGCTAGGTTTAGGGCTAGGGCTAGGGCTAGGGTTAGGTTTAGGTTTAGCATTAGGGCTAGGGCTAGGGTTAGGGTTATGGTTAGGGCTAGGGCTAGGGTTAGGTTTAGGGTTAGGGTTAGGGCTAGGGCTAATGTTAGGGTTAGTGTTATGGCTAGGGCTAGGGCTAGGGCTAGGGTTAGGTTTAGGTCTAGGACTAGGGTTAGTTTTAGGGTTATGGTTAGTTATAGGGCTAGGGCTAGGTCTAGGGTTAGGATTACGGTTAGGTTTAGGGTTAGGGTTAGGGCAAGGGTTTGATTAGGGTTAGGCCTAGTACAAGGGCTAGGGTTAGGGTTAGGGTTAGGGTTAGGGCTAGGGCTAGGGCTAGGGCTAGGTTTAGGGTTAGGGCTTGGTCTAGGGCTAGGGCTAGGGTTAGTGTTAGGGTTTGGGTTAGGGCTACAGCTATGGTTAGTGTTAGGGTTATGATTAGGATTAGGGTTAGGGCTTGGTCTAGGGCTAGGGCTAGGGCTAGGGCTAGGAATAGGGCTACGGCTAGGGCTAGGGCTAGGGCTATGCTTAGCTTTAGGTTTAGGGTTAGAGTTAGGGCTAGGGCTAGGGCTATGGCTAGCGTTAGGGTTAGGGTTAGGGCTATTGCTAGTGCTCGGGCTAGTGTAAGTGGTAGGGTTATGTTTATGGTTAGGGTTAGGTCTAGGGCTGGCGCTACGGCTAGCGTTAGGGTAGGGTTATGGTTATGGCTATGGCTAGGGCTAGGTTAGGGTTAGGTTTAGGGTTAGGGTTATGGCTAGGGCAAGGGTTAGGGTTAGGGTTAGGTTTAGGGTTAGTGCTAGGGCTAGGGCTAGGATTAGGTTTAGGTTTAGGGCTAGGGCTAGTGTTAAAGTTAGGGTTAGGTTTAGATTTAGGGCTAGGGCTAGGGCTAGGGCTATGGTTAGGGATAGGGTTAGTGCTATTGCTAGTGCTAGGGCTAGTGTTAGTTTGAGGTTTAGGGTTCGGTTTCGGTTTTGGGTTAGGGTTAGGTTTAGGGTTAGGGCTAGATCTAGGCCTAGTGTTAGTTTAGTGTTAGTTCTAGAGCTAGGGCTAGGGTTAGGTTTAGGTTTAGGGCTAGGTCTAGGACTAGGGCTAGGGCTAGTGTTAGGGTTAAGGTTAGGACTAGGGCTAGGGCTATTGCTAGGGCTAGGGTTAGGGTTAGGGTTAGGGTTACAGTTATGGTTAGGTCTAGGGCTATGGTTAGGTTTCTGGTTAGGGTTAGGATTAGGGCGAGGGCTACGTTTAGGTTTAGGGTTACGGTTAGGGCTAAGGCTAGGGCTAGTTCTAGGGCTAGGGCTCAGGTTAGGGTTAGGGCTAGGGCTAGGTTTAGGGTTATGATTACGGTTATGGTTAGGGCTAGGCTTAGGTTTAGGGTTAGGGCTAGTTCGAGGGTTAGGTTTAGGCTTAGGGCTAGGGCTAGGATTAGGGTTAGGATTGGGATTAGGGCTAGGTCTAGGGCTATGACTAGGCTTAGGGTTTGGGTTAGTGTTAGGGTTACTGTTAAGGTTAGGGCTAGGGTTATGGTTAATGTTAGGGTTACTGTTAGGGTTGGGGCTAGGTCAAGGTTTAGGGTTAGGGTTAGGCTTAGGGCTAGGTTTAGGGCTAGGTTTAGGGTAATTGTTAGGGCTAGGGTTAGGATTAGGGTTGGGTATGTGGTTTGCTTGGGGTTAGGTTTTGGGTCATGGTTAGAGTTAAGGCTAGGGCTAGTGCTAGGGTTAGGGTTAGGGTTAAGGGCTAAGGCTAGGGTTATGGATAAGGTTAAGGTTATGGCTAGGGCTAGGGCTAGAGTTAGGTTTAGGTTTAGGTCTAGGACTAGGGTTAGTTTTAGGGTTAGGGTTAGGGATAGGGTTTGGGCTAGGGCTAGGTCTAGGTTTAGGGTTAGGATTAGGGCTACGGCTAGGGCTAGTGTTAGGGTTAGGGTTAGGGCTCTTGCTACTGCTAGGGCTAGTATTATGTTTAGGTTTAGGGTTCGGTTTCGGTTTTGGGTTAGGGTTAGGTTTAGGGTTAGGGCTAGATCTAGGCCTAGTGTTAGTTTAGTGTTAGTTCTAGAGCTAGGGCTATTGTTAGGGTTAGGTTTAGGGCTAGGGCTAGGTCTAGGGCTAGGGCTATGGTTAACATTAGGGCTAAGGCTAGGGTTAGTGTTAGGTATATGGTTAGGGTGAAGGCTAGTGTTAGGGTTAGGTTTTGGGTTAGCGTTATGGCTAGGGCTAGGGCTACAGTTAGGGTTAGTGTTATGGCTAGGGCAGGGTTAGGGTTAGGGTTAGGGTTAGTGTTAGGGATAGGGATAGGGCTAAGGCTAGGGCTAGGGCTAGGGTTAGGTTTAGGTTTAGGGCTAGGGCTAGTGTTAAGGTTTGGGTTAGGTTTAGGGTTAGGGCTAGGACTAGGGCTAGGGCTAGGGTTCGGATTAGGGTTAGGGCTAGGCCTAGTGTTAAGGTTAGGGTTAGGTTTAGGTTTAAGGCTAGGGCTAGGGCTAGGGCCAAGTTTAGGGTTAGTTTTAGGACTTGGTCTAGGGCTAGGGCTAGTGTTAGTGTTAGGGTTATTGTTCAGATTTTGGTTAGGGCTTGGTCTAGGGCTAGGGCTATGGCTAGGTTTAGGGCTACGGCTTGGGCTAGGGCTAGGGCTATGCTTAGCTTTAGGGTTCGCGTTAGGGTTATGGCTAAGGCTAGGTCTAGGGCTAGGGTTAGGGTTAGGATTAGGGCTATTGCTCGTGCTAGGGCTGGTGTTAGGATTAGGTTTAAGGTTCGGTTTCGGTTTCGGGTTAGGGTTAGGTTTAGGGTTAGGGCTAGATCTAGGCCTAGTGTTAGTTTAGTGTTAGTTCTAGAGCTAGGGCTAGGGTTAGGGTTAGGTTTAGAGCTAGGGCTAGGGATGGCTAGGGCTAGAGTTTGGTTAGGGCTAGGGCTAGAGCTAGGGCTAGCGTTAGGGTTAGGGTTAGGGTTATGGCTAGGGCTAGGGCTAGGGTAGTGTTAGGTTTAGGGTTAGGGCTACAGCTATGGTTATGGTTAGTTATAGGACTAGGGCTAGGGCTAGGGTTAGGGTTATGGTTAGGGCAAGGGATAGGGTTAGGGTTAGGGTTAGGGTTAGTGTTATTGCTATGGCTAGGGCTAGGGTTAGGTTTAGGTTTAGGGCTAGGGCTGGTGTTAAGGTTAGGGTTAGGTTTAGGGATAGGGCTAGGGCTTGGGTAAGGGTTATGGTTAGTCCTAAGGCAAGGGCTAGGGCTAGGGCTAGGGCTAGAGCTAGTGCTAGGTCTAGGGTTAGGTTAATGGCTAGGGCTATTATTAAGGTTAGGGTTCTGTTTCGGTTTCGGTTTAGGGTTAGGTTTAGAGATAGGGCTAGACCTAGGCCTAGTATTAGTTTAGTGTTAGTTCTAGAGCTAGAGCTAGGGTTAGGGTTAGGTTAGGGCTAGGGCTAGGGCTAGGGCTAGGGCTAGGTTTAAGGTTAGGGCTAGGGCTAGGGTTAGGGTTAGGTATATGATTAGGGTTAAGGCTAAGGTTAGGGTTAGATTTAGGGTTAGGGTTAGGGCTAGGTTTAGGGTTATGATTACGGTTATGGTTAGGGCTAGGCTTAGGGTTATGTTTAGGGCTAGGGCGAGGGTTAGGTTTAGGCTTTGGGCTAGGCCTAGGGTTTAGGGTTAGGATTGGGGTTAGGGCTATGTCTAGGGCTACGACTAGGCTTAAGATTTGGGTTAGTGTTAGGGTTACTGTTAGGGTTAGGGCTAGGGCTATGGTTAGTGTTAGGGTTACTCTTAGGGTTAGGGCTAAGGCTAGGTTTAGGGTTAGGTTTAGGTTTAGTGCTAGGTTTAGGGCTAGGTTTAGGGTTATTGTTAGGGCTAGGGCTAGGATTAAGGTTGTGTTTGGTGTTTGTTTGCGTTTAGGTTTTGGGTTAGGGTTAGAGTTAAGGCTAGGGCTAGTGCTAGGGTTAGGGTTAGGGTTAGGGCTAAGGCTAGGGTTATGGATAGGGTTAAGATTATGGTAGGGCTGGGGCTAATGCTAGAGTTAGGGTTAGGTTTAGGTCTAGGACTAGGGTTAGTTTTAGAGTTAGGGTTAGTATTAGGGCTAGGGCTAGGTCTAGGGCTAGGGTTAGGGTTAGGGTTAGGGCTAGGCCTAGAGTTAAGGTTAGGGTTAGGTTTAGGGTTAGGGCTA
>CM027401.1:14168061-14179195 GCA_015711505.1 Sylvilagus bachmani | reverse complement strand
TAACCCTAGGCATAGCCCTAGCCCTAGGCCTAACCCTAACCCTATCCCTAAACCTAGCCCTAGCCCTAAAACTAACCCTAACATTAACGCTAAACCTAACCATAGCCCTAAACCTAACCCTAACCCTAGACCTAGCCCTAACCCTAAACCTAACCCTAACACTAACCCTAACCCTAGCCCAAACCCTAATCCTAGTCCTAGCCCTAGCCCTAGCCCTAGCCTTAGCCCTAGCCCTAACCTCAACCCTAAACCCAACACCAACCTCAAACCTAACTCTACCTCCAAATCCTACGCCACCCTAAACCCAACGCAAACCCCAAACCTAGCACTAACACTAACCCTAACCCTAGCCCTAGCTCTAACCCTAACCCTAACCCTAACCCTAACCCTAACCCTAACGCTAATCCTGGCCCTAGCCCTAACCCTAACCCTATCCCTAACCGTAGCCCTAGCCCTAACCCTAAACCTAACCCTAACCCTAGCCCTAGCTCTAACCCGAAACCTAACCCTAACCGTAGACCTAGCCCCAACCCTAACCCTTACCCCAACCGTAGCCCTAACACTAAATCTAACCCTAACCCTAAATCTAGCACTAGCTCTTACCCTAACCCTAACCCTAACCCTAAACCTAGTCCTAGCCCTAACCCTAACCCTAGCCCTAGCCCTAGCCCTGGCCCTAGCCCTAGCCCTAACAATAACCCTAACCGTAACTTATGCCCTAGCCCTAGCCCTAACCCTAACCCTAACCATAACCCTAGCCCTGGCCCTGGCCCTAGCCCTAACCCTAACCTTAATACTAACACTGACCCTAGCCCTAACCCTAACAGTAACCCTAACCATAACCCCAACCACAACCACAACCCTAACTCTACCTCCAACCCCAACGACACCCAAACACCAACCCTAACCCTATCCCATACCCAAAACCGAACCCGAACCCTAGCCCTAGCACTGGCGTTAACGCTAACCCTAAACCTAACAATAGCCCTAGTCCTAACCCTAACCCGAGTCCTCGCCCTAAACCTAACCCTAACCCTAACACCAACACCAACTCGAACCCTAACTCTATCTGAAAACCCACCGCCAACCGAACCCCAACCCATACCCCAAACCTAACCCTAACCCGAACACGAAACCTAACCTGAAGCCGAACCCGAACCCGAACCTGAACCCTAATGCTAACCCTAACCAGAACCTGAACCCGAACCCTAAACCTAGCCCTGGCCCTAGTCATAACCCAAATCCTAACCCTAGCCCTAGCCTAGCCCTAACCCTAACCCTAACCCTAACTCTATCCCTAACCCAAGCTCTAACCCTAACCCTAACCCTAAACAAGTCATAGCCCTAACCCTAAACCTAACCCTAGCCATAGCCCTAGCCCTAGCCCTAACCATAACCCTAACCCTAAACCTAGTGCTGACCCTGGCCCTAGCCGTAGCCCTAACCCTAACCTTAACCCTAGCCCTAACTAATCCTAACCCGAACCCAAACCCGAAACTGTACCCTAACTTTAACCTTAACCTGAATCCGAAACTGAACTCGAAACCGAACCCTACCCCTAACCCGAACCCAAACCCTAAACCTTGCACTAACCCTAGCCCTAACCCTAACCCTAGCCCTAGACCTAGCCCTAACCCTAACCATAACCCTAACCCTAACTCTATTCCTAACCCTTGCTCTAGCCCTAATCCTAACCCTAACCATAACCCTAGACCTAGCTCTAACCCTAACCCTAACCCTAAACCTAGCCCTAGCTCTAACCCTAACCCTAACCCTAAACCTAACGCTGACCCTGGCCCTAGCCCTAGCCCTAACCCTAACCCTAACCCTAGCGCTGGCTCTAACAGTAACCCTAACCTAACAATAACCCTAGCCCTAGCTCTGACCCTAAACCTAAAACTAAACCTAGCCCTAGCCGTATACCTAGCCCTAGCCCTATCCCTAACCCTAACACAAACCCTAACCCTAGCCCTAGCCATAACCCTAGCCATAGCCCTAGCCCTAGCCCTAACCACAACCTTAAATCCAACTCCAAGCCCAAACCTAACTCTACCTCCAAATCCAACGCCAACCTAAACCCAAAGAAAACCCCAAACCTAGACCTAACACTAACCCTAACCGTAGCCCTAGCCCTAGCCCTAACCCTAACCCTAACCCTAACCCTATCCCCAACCGTAACCCTAACCCTAACCCTAACCTTAGCCCTAGCCCTAACCCTAAACCTAATCCTAACCCTAGCCCTAGCCCTAAACCTAACCCTAATCCTAACCCTAGCCCTAGCTCTAAACCTCGCCCTAGACCTAGCCATAGCCCTAACCCTAACCATATCCCAAACTCTAGCCCTAGCCCTAGCGCTAGCCCTACCACTAACCCTAACCCTAACCGTAGCCCTAGCGCTAACCCTAACCCTAAACCTAAACCTAACCCTAAACCAAACACTAGCCCTAACCCTAACCCTAGCCCTAGCCCTAACCCTAGAGCTAGACATAGCCCTAACCGTAGTCCTCCTCCTAGCCCTAGCCCCAACTGAACCCTAACCCTAACCCCAACCCCAAGCCCAAACCTAACTCTACCTAAAAACCCAACGCCACTCCAACCCCCATGCAAAACCAAACCTAGCTCTAACCCTAAGCCTAACCCTTGCCCTATCCCTAGCCATAACCCTAATCCTAACCCTAGCCCTAGACCAAACCCTAACCGTAACCTTATCCCAACCCTATCCCTAATCCTAACCCTAACCCAACCCCAACCCCATCGCTAATTCTACCTCCAACCCCACCGCCACCCCAACCTAACGGCAACCCTAACCCTAGCCATAGCCCTGGCCTTAGCCCTAACCCTAAACCTATCCCTAAAACTAGCCTTAGCCTAACCCCAACCCTAACATTAACGCTAAACCTAACCCTAGCCCTAAACCTAACACTAACCCTAATTCTAGCCCAAGTCCTAGCCCAAACCCTAACCCTATCCCTAACCCTAGCCGTAGCCCTAAACGTAAACCTAACCCTAACACTAGCCCTAACCCTAACCCTATCCCTAACCCTAGCCCTAGCCCTAGCACTAGCCTTAGCCCTGGCCGTAGCCCTAACACCAACCCTAAACCTAGCCCTAAACCTAAACCAAATCTAGCCCTAGCCCTAACCCTAACCCTAGCCCTAGCCCTGACCCTAACCCTAACCCTAACCCTAAACCTATCCCTAAACCTAGACCTAGCCCTAACCCTACACCTAACCCTAACCCTAGCCCTAGCTCTAACCCTAACCCTAACACTAGCACTAGCCATAGCCCTAACCCTAAACGTAACCTTAACCATAGCCCTAGCCCTAGCCATAGCTATAGCCATTACCCTTACCCTAGCCCTAAACCTAGTCTTAACCCTAAACCTAACCCTAACCCTAAACCAAACACTAGCCCTAACCCTAACCCTAGCCCTAGCCCTAGCCAAAACCCTAACCCTAACCATAACCCTAATCCTAACCCTAGAGCTAGACCTAGCCCTAACCGTAGTCCTACTCCTAGCCTAGCCCCAACCTAACCCTAAGCCTAACCCCAACCCCAAGCCCAAACCTAACTCTACCTAAAAACCCAACGCCACTCCAACCTCCATGACGAACCAAACCTAGCTCTAACCCTAAGCCTAACCCTTGCCCTATCCCTAGCCGTAACCCTAATCCAAACCCTAGCCCTACACCAAACCCTAACCGTAAACCTAACCCTAAACCTATCCCTAACCTTAACCATAAACCTAACCCTAACCCTGTCCCTAAACCTAGCCCTAGACTTAAACCTAAACCTAAGCCTAACCCTAGCTTTAGCTCTAACCCTAACCCTAACCCTTACCCTATCCCTAATCCTATCCCTAGCCCTAGCCGTAGTACTAACCCTAAGCCTAAACCTAACCCTAGCCCTAACCCTAACCCTAAACCTAACCCTAACCCTAACACTAGCCCTAGCCCTAACCCTAACCCTAGCCCTAGCGCTAGCCTTAACCCTAATCCTAGCACTAGGCCAAGCCCTAACCCTAACCCTAACCCTAACCCTAACCCTAACCCTATCCCTAACAGTAACCCTATCCCTAACTCTACCCCTAGCCCTAGCCCTAACTCTAAACCTAACGCCAAACATATCCCTAACCCTAATCCAAACCCCAACCCTAACTCTACCTCCAACACCACTGCCACCCCAACCTAATCGTAACCCTAACCCTAGCCATAGCCCTGGCCCTAGCCCTAACCCAAATCCTATCCCTCAACCTAGCCCTAGCCCTAACCCTAACCCTAACATTAACGCTAAACATAACCTTAGACCTAAACCTAAACCTAACCCTAATTCTAGCCTTAGTCCTAGACCTAACACTAACCCTAACCCTAACCCTAGCCCTAAACCTAACCCTAAACCTAACCCTAGCCCAAGTCCTAGTCCTAACCCAAAGCTTAATCCTAACCCTAAGCCTATTCCTAACCCTAATCCTAACCTTAACCCTAATCCTAATCCTATCCCTAACCCTAGACCAAGCACTAACCCTAAACCTAACCCTAACACTAGCCCTAACCATAACCCTATCCCTAACTCTATCCCTAGCCCTAAACCTAAACCTAACCCTAACACTAGCCGTAGCTCTAACCCTAACCCTAGCCCTATCTCTAACTCTAACCCTAAACCTATCCCTAACGCTAGCCCTAGCCCTAGCCCTAGCCGTAGCCCTAACACCAACCCTAAACCTAGCCCTAACCCTAAACCTAATGCTAGCCCTAGCATTAGCCCTAACCCTAATCCTAACCCTAGCCCTAGCCCTAACCCGAAACCTAACCCTAACCCTTACCCTAACCCTATCCCTAACCCTAGCCCTAACCCTAAACCTAATCCTAACTCTAGCCCTAGCTCTAACCCTAACCCTAACACTAGCACTAGCCATAGCCCTAACCCTAAACGTAACCTTAACCATAGCCCTAGCCCTAGCCATAGCTATAGCCATTACCCTTACCCTAGCCCTAAACCTAGTCCTAACCATAACCCTAACCCTAAACCTAACCCTAATCCTAGCCCTAGCCCTAACCCTAAACCTAACCCTAATCCTAACCCTAGCCCTAGCCCTAACCCTAACCCTAGCCCTAGCCCTAACCCTAACCATATCCCAAACCCTAGCCCTAGACCTAGCGCTAGCCCTAGCCCTAACCCTAACTCTAACCGTAGCCCTAGCCCTAGCCCTAACCCTAACCCTAACCCTAAACCTAACCCTAAACCCAACACTAGCCCTAACCTAACCCTAGCCCTAGCACTAGCCCTAATCCTAACTGTAAACCTAATCCTAACCCTAGAGATAGACCTAGCCCTAACACTAGTCCTAGTCCTAGCCCTAGCCCCAACACTAACCCTAACCCGAACCCGAACCCCAAGCCCAAACCTAATTCTACCTCCAAACCCAACGCCACTCCAACCCCCATGAAAATCTCAAACCTAGCCCTAACCCTAACCCTAGCCCTATTCCTAGCCCTAACCCTAATCCTAGCCTTAGCCCTAGCCCTAGCCCTAAACCTAACCGTAAAATTAACCCTAACCCTATGCCTAACCCTAACCTAACCCTAACCCTAACCCTAAACTTATCCATAAACCTAGCTCTAGCCCTAAACCTAAACCTAAACCTAACCCTAACCCTAACCAGAAGCCGAAAAATAACCCTAAACCTAGCCCTAGCCCTAGCCCTAACCCTAACCTTAACCGTAACCCTAGCCCTGGTCCTGGCCCTAGCACTAACCCTAACCTTAATCCTAAACCTAACACTAACACTAACCCTAGTCCTAATCCTAAAACTAACCCTAAACCTAACCCCAAACCTAACTCTACCTCCAAACCCAACGCCACCCAAACCCCAAACCTAACCCTAACCCGAACCGAAACCAGAACACTAACACTATCCCTAGCCGTAGACCTAGCCCTAGCCCTAATCCTAACCCTAACCCTAGCCCTAGCCCTAGCCCTAACCCTAACCCTAACCCTAACCCTAACCCTAACCCTAACCCTAAACCAAACCCCAACCCCAACCCTAACTCTACAACCAACACCAATGCCACCGCAACCCGAACCCAAACCCCAAACCTAACCGTAACCCTAACCGAACCCGATCCCGAAACTGAACAATAACCCTAATCTTAACCCGAATCCGAACCCGAACGCGAACACTAAAGCTAACCCTAACCCGACCCGAACCCTAAACCTATCCCTAGCCCTACTCCTAACCCAAACCCTAACCCTAGCCATAGCCCTAGCCCTAACGCTAAACATAAACCTAACCCTAGCCTTAGAACTAGCCGTAACCCTAGCCCTAGCCCTAGCCCTAGCCCTAGCCCTAACCCCAACCCTAACCCAACACCAACCCAAAACCTAAATCTACCTCCAAACCCAATGCCACCCAAACCCCAACACAAACCTCAAACCTAGCGCTAACCCTAACCCTAAAGCTAGCCCTAACACTAACCCTAACCCTAACCCTAATCGTAACCCTAACCCTAAAACTAGCCCTAGCTCTAACCCTAACCCTAACCTCAACCTATCCCTAAACTAACCCTAACGCTAACCCTAACCCTAGCCCTAGCTCTAACCCTAACCAAACCCTAAACATAGACCTAGCCCTAACCCTAAACCTAACCCTAGCCGTAGCCCTAGCCCTAGCCCTAAACATAACCCTACCCCTAAACCTAAACTTAACACTAGCCCTAACACAAACCCTAAACCTAACCATAGCCCTAGCCCTAACCCTACCCTAACCTTAGCCCTAGCCCTAACTAATCCTAACCCGAACCCGAACCCGAACCTGTACCCTAACGTTAACCTTAACCTGAATCCGAAACTGAACCCGAACACGAACCCTAACCCTAACCCGAACCCAAACCCTAACCTAGCCCTAACCCTAGCCCTAACCATAACCCTAAACCTAGCCCTAGCTTTAACCCTATCCGTAACCATAACACTAACCCTATCCCTAACCGTAGTCCAAGTCCTAACCCTAAACCTGACCCTAACACTTCCCCCAGATCTAACCCTAACCCTAACCCTAACGCTATCCCTAACCCTAGCCATAGCACTAAACATAACCCTAACCCTAACCCTATCCCCACCTCTAAACCTTATCCGAACCAGAGACCTAGCCCTAAAGCTATTCCTAACCCTAGCCGTGGCCCTAACCCTAGCCCACGCACTAACCCTAACCCTAACCCTAACCCTAGCCCTAACCCTAACCCAAACCCAAACCTAGACCTAGCCCTAGCCTTAACCCTAACCCTAAACCTAAAGCTAACCCTAGACCTAGTCCTAACCCTATCCCTAACCCTAACACTAAACCTAGCCCTAGCCCTAAACCTTACCCTAAACATAACCCTAGCCCAAACAGTAACCCTAACCCTAACCCTAGCGCTAGACGTAGCGCTAACACTAACCCTAACCCTAAACCTAGACCTAACCCTGGCCTTAGCTTTTAACATAACCCTAACCCTAACCCTAGCACTAGCTTTAGCACTAATCCTAACCCTAACCCTAGCCCTAGCCCTAACCCTGACCCTAACGCTAGCCGTAGCCCTAGCCCTAGCCCTAACCCTAATCCTAACCCTAACCATATCCTTAACCCTAAAACTAACCCTAAACCTAACACTATCCCTAACCTTAACCCTAGCCCAAACCCTAAACCTAACACTAACCCTAACCCTATCCCTAACCCTAGCCGTAGCCCTAATCATAAACTTGACCATAACCCTAGCCCTAGCTCTAACCCTAACCCTAACCCTAACCATAGACATAGCCGAAAACCCTAATTGTAACCCTAACCCTAGCCCTAGCCCTAGCACTAGAACTAGCCCGAGTATTAACCATAACCCTAACCCTAAACCTAGACCTAACCCTAACCCTAAACCTAACCCTAAACCTAGCCCTAGCCCTAACCCTAACCATAGCCCTAGTGCTAGCCCTAACCCTAATCCTAGCCCTAGCCCTAGCCCTAACCATAAACCTAACACTAACCCTATCCCTAACCCTAACCAAAACTCTAACCCTAACCTATCCCCAACCTTAGCCCTAGTCCTAACGCTAAACCTAAACCTAACCCTAACCCTAGCCCTATCTCTAACCCTAACCCTAAACATAACCCTAACACTATCCCTAACCCTAACCCTAACCCTAACCCTAACCCTAACCCCAAACCCAACCCCAACCCCAACCCTAACTCTACCTCCAACCCCACCGCCACCCCAACCTAATCGTAACCGTAAACCTAGCTATAGCCCTGGCCCTAGCCCTAACCCTAACCCTATTGGTAAACCTAACCCTAGCCCTACCCCTAACCCTACAGTTAACGCTAAACCTAACCCTAGCCCTAAACCTAACCCTAACCCTAATCCTCGCCCTAGTCCTAGCCCTAACCGTAACCATAATTCTAACCCTAAGACTATTCCTAAACCTAACCCTAGCCCTAACCGTAACCCTAACCCTATCCCTAACCCTAGACCTAGCCCTAATCATAAACCTAACCCTGACACTAGCCATGGCTCTAAACCTAACCCTAACCCTAACCCTAGCCCTATCTCTAACTCTAGCCCTAAACCTATCCCTAAACCTAGCCCGAGCCCTATCCATAGCCCTAGCCCAAGCCCTAGCCCTAGCCCTAAATCCAACCCTAACCCTAGCCCTAACCTTAAACCTAAAGCTAGCCCTAGCCCTAACCCTAACCCTAGCCCTAGCATTAGCTCTAACCCTAACCTAACCCTAGCACTAGCCCTAACCCTAACCCTAAACCTATCCCTAACCCTAACTCTAACCCTAACCCTTAACCCTAACGCTATCACTAACCATAGGCCTAGCCCTAACCCTAGACCTAAACCTAACCCTGACCCTAACTCTAACCCTAACCCTTACCCTAACGCTATCACTAACCATAGCCCTAGCCCTAACCCTAGACCTAAACCTAAACCTGGCCCTAGCTCTAACCCTAACCCTAACCCTAACACTAGCACTAGCCCTAGCCCTAACCCTAAACGTAATCTTAACCCTAGACATAGCCTTAGCCATAGCCCTAAACCTAGCCCTAGACCTATATCTAGCCCTGACCCTAACCCTATCCCAAACCCTAGGCCTAGCCCTAACCCTAAACCTAACCCTAACTGTAGACCTAGCCCTAACCCTAACCCTAACCCTAAACCTAACACTATCCCAAACCCTAACCCTAGCCCTAACCCTAGCCCTAGCTCTAGCCCTAACACTAACCCTAATCCTAACGCTAACACTAACTCTAACCCTAATCCTAACACTAGACCTAGACCTAGCCCTAACGCTAGTCCTAGTCCTAGCCCTAGCCCCATCGCTAATCTTAACCCTAACCACAACCCCAAGCCCAAACCTAACTCTACCTCCAACCCAATGCCACTCCAACCACCATGCCAACCCCAAACCTAGCCCTAAACCTAACCCTAACCCTAGCCCTAATCCTAGCCCTAACCCTAATCCTAGTCAGGGCCCTAAACCTAACCCTAACCGTAACCCTAACCCTATCCCTAACCCTAGCCCAAGCCCTAACCCTAAACCTAACCATAACCCTTCCCCTAGCTCTAACCCTAACCCTAACCCTAACCCTAACCCTAACCCTAACCCTAAACCTATCCTTAACCATAACCCTAGCCCTAGCTCTAAAACTAACCCTAACCCTAACCCTATCTGTAACCCTAGGCCTAACCCTAGCCCTAGCCCTAGCCGTAACCCTAAACCTAAACGTAGACCTAGCCCTAAACCTAGCCCTAGCACTAACACCAACCCTAACACTAGCCGTAACCCTAACCCTAACCCTAACCCTAACCCTAACCCTGCCCCTAACCCTAACCCTTACCCTAACACTATCCCTAACCCTAGCCCTATCCCTAACACTGAACCTAACCCGAACCCTAGCCCTAGCTCTAACACTAAACCTAATCCTAGCCCATACCCTAACCCTATCACTAACATTAACCCTACCCTAACCCTAACCCTAATCCTACCTTGAGCCCTAAACCTAACCCTAATAAGCCATAGCCTGGCCCTAGCCATAACCCTAACCCTAAAACAAACCCTAGATTAGCCTTAGCCCTAACCCTAACCTAAAACTAGGCAGAGCCCTAACCCTAACCCAAACCCTAAACCAAATCATCACCCTAGCCCTAACCCTAGCCCTAACCCTAACACTAACCCTAGCCCTAGACCTAGCCATAGCCCTTAACATAACCCTAATCCTAACCCTAAGCCAAACCCTAACCCTTGCCCTAGCCCTACCCATAACCCTATCCCTAACCCTAGACCTAGCCCTAGCCCTAGACATAGCCCTAGCCCTAGCCCTAACTCTAACCCTACCATAGCACTAGAACTAACCCTAAACCTAACCCTAAAGCAAACCCTAGCCTTAACCCTAACCCAAACCCTAACCAAATCCTAACCCTAGGACTATATCTAGCATTAACCCTAAACCTAACCCTGACCCTAGCCCTAACCCTAACCCTAACACTAACCCTATTCCAAACCCTAGTCCTAGCCCTAGGCCTAGCCCTAAACATAAACCTAATCCTAAACCTAACCCAATCCCTAACCCTAGCCCTAGCACTAACCAAAACCCTATCACTAAACCTAGCCCTAGCCCTAGCCCTAGCCCTAGCCCTAACTCTAACCCTAACCATTGCCCTAGCCCTAACCCTAAACCTAACCCTAAAGCAAACCCTATCTCTAACCCTATCCCTAGCCCTAGCCCTAACCCTAAACCTAACCCTAGCCTTAACCCTAACCCTAACCTTAACCCTAAACCTAACCCTAACCCTAGCCCTAGCCCTAACCCTAACCCTAAACCTAACCCTACCCTTAACCCTAACCCTAACCCTAACCCTAAACCTAACCCTAGCCCTAGCCCTAACCCTAACCCTAAACCTTACCCTAACCCTATCCCTAACCCTAACCCTAACCTAACACTTACCCTAACCCTATTCCTAACCCAAGCCCTAGCTCTAACCCTAACCCTAATACTGACCCTAACACAAACCCTAGCCCTAGGCCCAACCCTAACCCTAACCCTAACCCTAGCCTTAACCCTAACCCTAACACTAACCCTAACACTAAACCTAGCCCTAGCCCTAAC
>CM027401.1:14144141-14167961 GCA_015711505.1 Sylvilagus bachmani | reverse complement strand
CCCTAACACTAAACCTATACCTAACCCTAACCCTAACCCTAACTCTTACCCAAACCCTATCCCTAACCCTAGCCCTAGCTCTAACCCTAACCCTAATCCTGACCCTAACACAAACCCTAGCCCTAGCTCTAACACTAACACTAACCCTAACCCTATCCCTTAACCTACCCTAGCCCTAGACCTAGACCTAGCCCAGGCCTAGCCCTAGCCCTAACCCTAAACCTAACCATAGCCCTAGCCCTAACCCTAGACCTAGCCCTAGACCTAGCCCTAGCCCTAAACCTAACCCTATCCCAAATCCTAGCCCTAGTCCTAGCCCTAACCCTAACCCTAGCCCTAGCTATAGCCCTAACCCTAACCCTAACACTAACCCTAACCCTAATCTTAACCCTAGAGCTAGACCTAGCCATGAGCCTAGTCCTCCTAGCCCTAGCCCCAACCCTAACCCTAACCCTAACCCCAAAAACAAACCCAAACCTAACTCTACCTCCAAACCTTACGCCACTCCAACCACCATGAAAACCCCAAACCTAGCCCTAACACTAACCCTAGCCGTATTCCAAGCCTTAACGCTAATCCTAGCCCTAGCCGTAGACCTAACCCGAGCCCTATTCCGAGCCCTAACTCTAAACCTAACCCTATCCTTAACCATAGCCCTAGCTCTAACCCTAAACCTAACCCTAACCCTACGCCTAGCTCTAACCACAACCCTAACCTAACACTAAACCTAGCCATAGATCTAACACTAACATTAACCATAACCCTATACATAAACCTAGCCCTAGCCCAACCCAAGAACTAGCCCTAACCCCAAACCTAATGCTAGCCATAACCCTAAACTTAACCCTAACATTAAACCTAACCCTAACCCTTACCCTAAACCTATCCCTAACCCTAGTCCTATCCCTAACCCTAAGCCCTACCCTAACCCTAGCCCTAGCTCTAACCCTAACCCTAATCCTAGCCCTAGCCCTGGCCCTAGCCCTAATCTTAACCCTAGCCCAACACTAACACTAGACTTAGCCCTAAACATAACCCTAACCCTAGCCGTAGCACTAGCCCTATCCCTAACCCTAAGCCTAAAAGAAACCCTAGCCCTAGCTTAGCCCTAACCCTAACCCTAACCCTAGGCCTAGCCCTAACCCTAACCCAAACCCTAACCCAAATCCAAGCCCTAACCCTAGCCCTAACCCTAGCCCTAGCCCTAACCCACAGCCTAAGCATAACCCTAACCCAAACCATACCCCTAACCATAGCCCAAGCTCTAACTCTAACCTTTACCCGAAACATAATCATAGACCTAGCCCTAACCCTAATCGTAACCCGAACCCTAGCCCTAGCCCTAACCCTATCCTTAACCCTAGCCCTAGCCCTAGCCCTAAAACTAACCCTATCCCTAAGCCTAGACCTAGCCCTAAGCTTAAAACTAACACTAGCCCTACACTAGCTCTAAACCTAACCCTAATCCTAGCCATAGTCCAGGCCCTAGCCCTAACCCTAACCCTAAAAGAAACCCTAGCCCTAACCGAAACCCTAACACAAATCCTAACCCTGCCCTATCCCTGGCCCTAACCCTAACCCGAACCCTAACCCTAGCCCTAACTCTAACCCTAACCGTAGCCCTAGCCCTAAACCTAAACCTAACCCTAAAGCAAACCCTAGCCCTAACCCTAACCCTAGACCTAACCCTAGCCCTAACACAAGCTGTAACCCTAACCCTAAACCTAGCATTAACGCTAACCATACCCCTCAACCTAACACTAACACTAGCCCTAGCCCTAACCCTAACCCTAAACCTATCCGTAACCATAACCCTAACCGTAACCCTTACCCTAAGCATATACCTAACCCTAGCCCTAGACCTAGCCCTAGCTCTAGCTCTAACCCTAACCCTAATCCTAACCCTAACACATCCTAGCCCTAGCCTTAGCGCTAACCCTAACCCTAATCCTAGCCCTAGCCCTAACCCTAACCATAAACATAACCCTAGCCCTAGCCCTAGCCCTAATCCAAACCCTAACTCTATCCCTAACCCTAAACCTAACTCTAACCCTAACCCTATCCCTAACCTTAACCCTAGCCCAAACCCTAAAGCTAACACTAACCCTAGCCCTAGCTCTAAACCTAACCCTAAACCTAACCGTAGACCTAGCCCAAACCCTAATCGTAACCCTAACCCTAGCCCTAGCCCTAGCCCTAGCCCTAGTACTAACCCTAGCCCTAACCCTAACCCTAAATCTAAACCTAACCCTAGCCCTAGCCCTAAACCTAACTCTAGCCCTAGCGCTAGTCCTAACCCTAATCCTAGCTCTAGCACTAGCCCTAAATCTAACCCTATCCCTAACCCTAACAAAAACTCTAACATTAACCCTATCCCCAACCCTAGCCCTAGCAAAAACGCCAAACCTAAACCTAACCCTAACCCTAGACCTAGCTCTAACCCTAACCCTAACCCTAACCCTAGCCCTAGCTCTAACCCTAACGCTAAAGCTAACCCTAACCATATCCCGAACCCTAAACCTAACCCCAACCCCAACCCCAACCCTAACTCTCCCTACAACCCCACCGCGACCCCAACCTAATCGTAACCCTAACCCTAGCCATAGCCCTGGCACTAGCCCTAACCCTAACCCTATCGGTAAACCTACCCTAGCCCTAACCCTAACCCTAACATTAACGCTAAACCTAACCCTAGCCCTAAACCTAACCCTATCCCTAATCCCAGCACTAGTCCTGGCCCTAACCCTAACCATAAACCTAACCCTAAGCCTATCCCTAAACCTAACCCTAACCCTAAACCTATCCCTAACTCTAGGCTTAGCCCTAACCTAAACCTAATCCTAACCCCAGCCCTAACCCTAACCCTAACCCTAACCCTAGTCCTATCTCTAAATCTAACCCTAACCCTATCCCTAACCCTAGCCCTAGCCCTAGCTCTAGCCATAACCCCAACCCTAACCCTAGCCCTAAACCTAACCCTAACCCTAACCCTAACCCTAGCAATAGCCCTAGCCATAGACCTAGCCCTAAACCTTACCCTAAACCTAGCACTAAACATAACCCTAATCCTAACCCTGGCGCTAACCCTAATCCTAACCCTAGCCCTAGCCCTAACCCTAACCCTAGCCCTAGCCCTAAACCTAACCCTAGCCATAAACCTAACCATAAACCAAACACTAGCCCTAAGCCTGACTCTAGCCCAAGCTCTAGTCCTAACCCTAAACCTAACCCTAACCCTAACCATAACCCTAACCCTAATCCTAACCCTACAGCTAGACCAAGCCCTAACCTTAGTCCTACTTTGAGTCCTAGCCCCAACCTAACCCTAACCCTAACCCTAACCCCAACCCAGGCCCAAACCTAACTCTTCCGCAAAACGCAACGCCACTCCAACCCACATGCCAACCCCAAATCTAGCCCTAACCCTAACTCTAGCACTAGCCTTAGCGCTAACCCTAACCCTAATCCTAGCCCCAGCCCTAGCCCTAACCCAAAACATAACCCTAAACCTAAACCTATCACTAACCCTAACCCTCTCCCTTACCCTAGGACTAGCCCTAGCCCTAGCCGTAACCCTAAACCTAAACCTAACCCTACCCCAAGCTCTAACCCTAACCCTATTCCTAACCCTAACGCAAACCCTAGCCCTAGCTCTAACACTAACACTAACCCTAACCCTCTCCCTTACCCTAGGACTAGCCCTGGCCCTAGCCATAACCCTAAACCTAATCATAGCCCTAGCCCTAACCCTAGCCCTAGCCCTAGCCCTAACCCCAACCCTAACGCTAGTCGTAACTGTAACCCTAACCCTAACCCTAACCCTTAACCTAAACCTATCCCTAACCCTAGCCCTATTCCTAACCCTAAACCTAACCCTAACCCTAGCGCTAGCTCTAACCCTAACCCTGATCCTAGAACTAGCCCTGGCCCTAGCCCTAACCTTAACCCTAACCCTAACCCTAGCCCTAGCCATAGCTATAAACATAACCCTAATCCTAACCCTAACCCAATCCCTAACCCTTGCCCTATCCCTAACCATACCCTATCCCTAACCTTAACCCTAGCCCTAGCCCTAGCCATAACTCTAACCCTAACCGTAGCCCTAGCCCTAACCCTAAACCTACCCTAAACCTAACCCTAAAGCAAACCCTAGCCCTAACACTAACCCTAGACCTAGCTCTAGCCCTAACACTAGCCCTAACCCTAACCCTAACTGTAACCCTAGCCCTAGACCTAGACATAAACCTATTCCGAGGTCTAGCCTTAGCCCTATACCTAACCCAAACCCTAACCCCAACCCCAACCCCAAACCTAACTCTACCTCCAAACACAACGCCACCCCAAACCCAACGCAAACCACAAACCTAACCTTAAACCTAACCCAAAACCGAACACGAACCTGAACCCTAACCCTAGCCCCAGCTCTAACCCTAACTGTACACCTAATCAGAGAGCTAGACTTAACCCTATTCCAAACCCTAGCCCTAGCACTAGACCTAGCCCTGACCCTAGACCTAGCCCTAGCCCTAGCCCTAGCCCTAAACCTAAACCTAACCATAGCCCTAACCCTAAATCTAGCCCTAGCCCTAAACCCAACCCTAACGCTAGACGTAACTATAACCCTAACCCTAACCCTAACCCTAACCCTAAACCTAACCTTACCCCTAACCCTAAACCTTAACCTCACCCTATCCCTAACCCTAAACCTAACCCTAATCCTAGCCCTAGCTCTAACCCTAACGCTAATCCTAGCCCTAGCCCTGGCCCTAGCCCTAACCTTAACCCTAACCCTAACCCTAGCCCTAACTTGAGCCCTAAACCTAACCCTAATCCTAGCCATAGCCCTGGCCCTAGCCCTAACCCTAACCCTAAAACAAACCCTGACCTAGCATTATCCCTAATCCTAACCCTAACCCTAGGACTAGCCCTAACCCTAACCCATACCCTAACCCTAATCCTAGCCGTAACCCTAGCCCTAGCCCTAACCCTAAGCCTAACCCTAACATTAACCCTATCCCTAACGCTAGCCCTAGAACTAACTCTAACCCTAACCCGAAACCTAATTATAACCTAGCCCTAACCCTAATCGTACCCCGAACCCTAGCCCTAGTCCTAGCCCTAGCCATAAACATAACCCTAACCCTAGCCCTAACCCTAACCGGAACCCTAGCCCTAACCCTAGCCCTAGCCCTAAGCCTAAAACTAACCCTTTCCCTACACTAGCTCTAAACCTAACCCTAATCCTAGCTATAGCCCTGGCCCTAGCCATAACCCTAACCCTAAAACAAACCCTAGCCCTAGTCTTAGCCCTAACCCTAACCCAAACCGTAGGTCTAGCCCTAACCCTAACCCAAACCCTAACACAAATCCTAATCCTAGCCCTATCCCTAGACTTAACACTAACCCTAACCCTACCCTAACCCTAGCCCTAGACCTAGCCATAGCCCTAAACATAACACTAATCCTAAACCTAACCCAATCTCTAACCCTTGCCCTAGCCCTAACCATAACCCTATCCCTAACCCTAGCACTAGCCCTAGCCCTAGCCCTGACTCTAACCCTAACCGTAGCCCTAGCCCTAACCCTAAACCTAACCCTAAAGCAAACCCTAGCCCTAACCCTAACCCTAGACCTAAACCTAGCCCTAGCCTAGCCCAAACAGTAACCCTAACCCTAACCCTAGCCCTAGCCCTAGCCCTAGACCTAGCCCTAAACCTAACGCTAACCGTAGCCCTAACCCTAACACTAACCCTAACCCTAACCCTAAACCCAACCCTAAACCAAACACTTGCCCTAACCCTAACCCTAGACCTAGCCCTAGCCCTAACCCTTACCCTAAACCTATCCCTAGCCCTAGCTCTAGCCCTAGACCTAGCCCTAAACCTAACGCTAACCGTAGCCCTAGCCCTAACACTAACCCTAACCCTAACCCTAAACCCAACCCTAAACCAAACACTTGCCCTAACCCTAACCCTAGACCTAGCCCTAGCCCTAACCCTAACTATAACCCTAACCCTAACCCTAACCCAATCCCTAACCCTAAACCTAACCAAAGCCCTAGCTCTAACCCTAACCCTAATCTTAGCCCTAGCCCTGGCCCTAGCCCTAACCTTAACCCTAACCCTAACCCTAGACCTAACTTGAGCCCTAAACCTAACCCTAATCCTAGCCATAGCCCTGGCCCTAGCCCTAACCCTAACCCTAAAACAAACCCTAGCCCTAGCCTTAGTCCTAACCCTAAACCTAACCCTAACCCTAGCCCTAGCCTAAACCCTAACCCTATCCGAAACCCTAGCCCTAGCCCGAGCCCTAGCGCTAGCCCTAACACTAGCCCTAACCCTAACCCAACCCTAACCGTAACCCTAGCCCTAGACCTAGCCCTAACCAACTCCGAGTCCTAGCCGTAGCCCTAACCCTAACCCTAACCCTAACCCCTACCAAACCCCAAACCTAACTCTACCTCCAAACCCAATGCCACCCCAATCCCAATGCAAACCCCAACCCTAAAACTAAACCTAACTCGAAACTGAACACGAACCTGAACCCTAACCCTAGCCCCAGCTCTAACCCTAACCCTAAACCTAATCACAGACCTAGCCCTAACCCTATTCCAAACCATAGCCCTAGCACTAACCCTAGCCCTGACCCTAGCCCTAACCCTAATCCTAGAACTAGCCCTGGCCCTAGCCCTAAACTTAATTCTAAACCTAACCCTAGCCCTAGCCTTAGCCTTAAACATATCCCTAACCCTAGCCCTAGCACTAGCACTATCCCTAACCCAAACACTAATCCTAGCCCTAGCCCTAGCCCTAGCCCTAGCCCTAGCCCTAGCCCAAACCTTAACCCTAACCCTAACCCTAGCCCTAGCCTTAAACATAACCCTAACCCTAGCCCTAGCACTAACCCTAGCCCTAACCCTAGCCCTAACCCTAACCCTAATCCTAGCCCTAGCCCTAGCCCTGGCCCTAGCCCTAACCTTAACCCTAACCCTAACCCTAGCCCTAACTTGAGCCCTAAACCTAACCCTAATCCTAGCCACAGCCCTGGCCCTAGCCCTAACCCTAACCCTAAAACAAACCCTAGCCCTAGCCTTAGTCCTAACCCTAACCCTAACCCTAATCCTAACCCTAAACCTAACCCTAGGCCTAGCCCTAACTCTAACCCAAACCCTAACCCAAATCCTAAACCTAGCCCTATCCCTAGCCCTAACCCTAACCCTAAACATAACCCTAACCCTATCCATATCCCTAGCCCTAGAACTAACCCTAAGCCTAACCCTAACCCTCGCCCTAGGTCTAACTCGAACCCTAACAGGAAGCACAACCATAGACCTAGCCCTAACCCTAATCGTAACCCAAATCCTAGCCCCAGCCCTAGCACTAGGCCTAACTCTAAGCCAAACCCTAATCCAAATCCTAACCGTAACCCTAACCCTAGCCCTAACCTTAAGCCTAAGCGTAGCCCTAACACTATCCTTATCCCTAGCCCTAGAACTAACCCTAAAACAAACCCTAACCTAGACCTAGCTCTAACTCTAACCCTAACCCAAACCCTAACTATAGACCTAGACTTAACCCTAATCGTAACCCGAACCCTAGCACTTACCCTAGCCCTAGCCCTAACCCTAAAACTAACCCTAGGTGTAAACCTAACCCTAAACCTAACCCTAGCCCTAGCATTAGCTCTAACCCTAAGCTAGCCCTAGCCCTAGCCCTAAACCTAACCCTAACCCTATCCCTAACCGTAACCCTAACCCTAACCCTATCCCTAACCCTAGCCCTAGCCCTAGCCCTAACTCTAAAACTAACCCTAACACTAGCCTAGCTCTAACCATAACCCTAATCCTAAACGTAGACCTAGCCCTAACCTTAACCTTAACCCTAACCCTAAACCTAACCCTAGCCCTAGACCTAGCCCTTGCCCTAACCCTAACCCTAACCCAGGCACTCACCTTAACCTTAACCTTAACCCTAACCCTAACCCTAACCCTAACCCTAAACCTAACGCTAAAGCAAACACTAGCCCTAACCCTAACCCTAGCCCTAGCACTTGCCTTATCCATAACCCTAACACTAAACCTAGCCCTAGCCCTGGCCCTAGCCCTATACCTAACCCTAACCCAAACCCTAGCCGTAGCCTCAGCCCTAACCCTAACCCTAACCCTAGCCCTAGACCTCACCCTAACCCAAACCCTAAACCAAACCCTAAACCTAACTCTAGCCCAAGCCCTAACGCTAAGCCTAAGCCTAAGCCTAACCCTATCCCTATCGCTAGCCCTAGAAATAACCCTAAACCTAACCCTAACCCTAGCCCTAGGTCTAACTCTAACCCTAACACGAACCCTAACCATAGACGTAGCCCTAACCCTATTTGTAATCCGAACGCTAGTCCTAGCCCTAGCCCTAGCCCTAACCCTAACTCTAATCCTAGAACTAGCCTTGTCCTAGCCCTATACGTAACCCTAACCCAAACGCTTGCTGTGGCTTTAGCCCTAACCCTAACCCTAACCCTAGCCCTAGCCTTAACCCTAAACATAATCTAACACTAGCCCTAGCACTAGCCCTATCCCTAAACCGAACCCAAATCCTAGCCCTAGCCCTGGCCGTAGCCCTATACCTAACCCTAACCCAAACCCTAGTTGTAGCCTTAGCCCTAAACCTAACCCTAACCCTAGCACTAGACCTAACCCTAACCCAAACCCTAAACAAAACCCTAACCCTAACCCTAACCCTAGCCCTAGCCCTAACCCTTAGCCTAAGCCTAAGACTAACCTATCCCTAGCCCTAGAACCAACCCTAAACCTAACCCTAACCCTAGCCCTAGCTCTAACTCTAAACCTAACATGAATCCTAACTATAGACCAGCCCTAACCCTAAATGTAACCCAAACCCTAGCCCTAGCCCTAGCCCTAACCCTAACCCTAACCCTAGCTGTAACCCTAAACCTAACCCTATCCCTAGCCCCAGCCCTAACACTAACCCTAGCCCTAGCATTAGCCCTAACCTAAACCTAGCCTTAGCCCTAGCCCTAAACCTAACCCTAACCCCATCCCTAACAATAAACTTAACCCTAACCCTAACACTATCACTAACCCTACACTAGCCCTACCCCTAAAACTAACCCTAACCATATCCTAGCTCTTACACTATCCCTAATTCTAAACATAGACCTAGTCCTAATCTACCCCTAAACCTAACCCTAGCCCTAGCCCTATCCCTAGCTCTAACCCTAATCCTAACCCTAACCCTAGCCTTAACCCTAACCCTAACCCTAACCCTAAACCGAGCCTTAGCCCTAACACTAGCACTAACCCTAAACCTAACCCTAGCCCTAGACCTAGCCCTAAACCTAGCCCTAAACCTAGCCCTAGCCCTAGCACTAACCCTATCCCTAACACTAACCCCAACAACAACCCCAACCCTAAATCTACCTCCAACCCCAACACCACCCCAACCACAACGCAAACCCCCACCCTAGCCCTAGCTCTAAACATAACCCTAACCTGAACCCTAAACCTAGCCGCAGGTCTAACCCTAACACTAATGCTAACAAGGGACCTAGCCCTAACCCTATTCAAAATTATAGCCCTAGACCTAGTCCTAGCCCTAGCCCTTGCCCTAACACTAATCATAAACCTAACCCTAGCCTTAGAACTAGCCGTAACCCTAATCCTAGTCCTAGCCCTAGCCCAAGCCCTAACCCCAACCCTAACACAACACCAACCCAAAAGCTAAATCTACCTCCAAACCCAACGCCACCCAAACCCCAACGCAAACCTCAAACCTAGCGCTAACCCTAACCCTAAAGAGAGCCCTAACCCTAACCCTAACCCTAACCCTAATCGTAACCCTAACCCTAAACCTAGCCCTAGTTCTAACCCTAACCCTAACCTCAACCTATCCCTAAACCTAACCCTAACCCTAGCCCTAGCTCTAACCCTAACCAAAAGCTAAACATAGACCTAGCCCTAACCCTAAACCTAACCCTAGCCATAGCCCTAGCCCTAGCCCTAACCCTACCCTTACCTGAACCCTAGCCCTAACTAATCCTAACCCGAACCCGAACCTGTACCCTAACGTTAACCTTAACCTGAATCCGAAACTGAACCTGAACCCGAACCCGAACCCGAACCCTAACCCGAACCCAAACCCTAAACCTAGCCCTAACGCTAACCCTAACCCTAAACCTAGCCCTAGACCTAAGGCTAACCCTAACCCTAAACCTAACCCTAACCCTATACCTAGACCTAATCCTAACCCTAACCATAACTCTAGCCCTAGCGCTAACCCTAACCCTAACCCTAAACCTAAACCTAGCCCTTACTCTAACCCTAACCCTAACCCTAACCCTAAACCTAACGCTGACCCTGGCCCTAGCCCTAGCCCTAACCCTAACCCTAACCCTAGCCCTGGCTCTAACCGTAACCCTAACCTAACACTAACCCTAGCCCAGCTCTGACCCTAAACCTAACCCTAACCATAGACCTAGCCGTAACCCTATCCCTAGCCCTAGTCTTAACCCTAACCCTAACCCTAACCCTAACCCCAACCCCAACCCCAACCCTAACTCTACCTCCAACACCAACGCCACCCAACCCCAAACCAAACCCCAACCCTAACCCCAACCCGAACACGAACCATAACCTGAAGCCGAACCCAAACCCGAACCCTAACCCTAAACTTAACCCGAATACGAACCAGAGCCCGAACCCTAACCCTAACACTAACGCGAACCCGAACCCTAAAGCTAGCCCTAGCCCTAGCCCTAGCCCTAGCCCTAAACCTAACCCTAACCCTAGCCCTAGCCGTATACCTAGCCCTAGCCCTATCCCTAACCCTAAAGCTAGCCCTAACCCTATCACAAACCCTAACCCTAGACCTAGCCCTAGACCTAACGCTAACCCTAACCCTGGCCCTAGCACTGAGCCTAACCCTAACACTAAACCTAGCCCTAACACTAGCCGTAACCCTAAATCTAACCCTAACCCTAGCACTAGACCTTGCCCTAGCCCTAGCCCTAACCCTAACCCTAACCCTAACCCTATCGCTAACACTAGCCTTAGCTCTAACCCCAAACCTAACACTAACCCGAACCCTAACCCTAGCCCTAGCCCTAACCCTAACCCTAACCCTAACCCTAGCCGTAGCCCTAGCCCTAACCCTAATCCTAACCCTAACCCTATACCTAATGCTAAACCTAACCCTAACCCTAACCCTATCCCTAACCCTCACCCTAGCCCAAACCCTAAACCTAACCTTAAACCTAGTCCTAGCTCTAACCCTAACCCTAAACCTAACCCTAACCATAGACCTAGCCCAATCCCTAACCGTAAACATAACCCTAGCCCTAGACCTAGCCCTAGCCCTAGTACTAACCATAACCATAAACCTAAAACTAACTCTAACCCTAGCCCTAACCCTATCCCTAAACCTAACCCTAACCCAGGCCCTAGCCCTAAACCAAACACTAGCCCTAGGGCTAGCCCAAACCCTAATCCTATCACTAACCCTAACCAAAACCCTAACCCTAACCCTATCCCAAACCCTAGCCCTTGCCCTAACGCTAAAACTAAACCTAACCCTAGCCTTAGAACTATCCGTAACCCTAATCCTAGTCCTAGCCCTCGCCCTAGCCCTAGCCCTACCCCTAGCCCTAACCCAACTCTAACCCAACACCAACACCAAACCTAACTCTACCTCCAAACCCAACGCCACCCTAACCCCAACGCAAACCCCAAACCTAGCCCTAACCCTAACCCTAATCCAAACCCTATCCCTATCCCTAAACCTAACCCCAACCCCAACCCCAACCCCAACCCCAAACCCAAACCCAACCCTAACTCTACCTCCAACCCCACTGCCACCCCAACCTAATTGTAACCTTAACCCTAGGCATAGCCCTGGCCCTAGCCCTAACCCTAACCCTATCCCTAAACCTAGCCCTAGCACTAAATCTAACCTTAACATTAACGCTAAAACTAACCATAGCCCTAAACCTAACCCTAATCCTAGACCTAGCCCTAACCCTAACCCTAACCCTAACCAAACGCTAATCCTGGACCTAGTCCTAACCCTAATCCTAGTCCTAGCCCTAGCCCTAGCCTTAGCCCTAGCCCTAACCCCAACCCTAAACCAAACACCTCAAACCTCAAACCTAACTCTACCTCCAAATCCTACGCCACCCTAAACCCAACGTAAACCCCAAACCTAGCACTAACACTAACCCTAACCCTAGCCCTAGCTCTAACCCTAACCCTAAACCTAACCCTAACCCTAACCCTAACGATAATCCTGGCCCTAGCCCTAACCCTAACCCTTTCCCTAACCTTAGCCATAGCCCTAACGCTAAACCTAACCCTAACCTTAGCCCTAGCTCTAACCCGAAACCTAACCCTAAACGTAGACCTAGCCCCAACCCTAACCCTTACCCTAACCATAGCCCTAACACTAAATCTAACCCTAACCCTAACTCTAGCACTAGCTCTTACCCTAACCCTAACCCTAGCCCTAGCCCTAGCCCTAACCCTAACCCTAACCTTAGCCCTAGCCCTAGCCCGAGCCCTAGCCCTAGCCCTAACACTAACCCTAACCCTAAATTATGCCCTAGCCCTAGCCCTAACCCTAACCCTAACCATAACCCTAGCCCTGGCCTTGGCCCTAGCCCTAACCCTAACCTTAATACTAAAACTGACCCTAGCCCTAACCCTAACAGTAACCCTAACCATAACCCCAACCACAACCACAACCCTAACTCTACCTCCGACCCCAACGCCACCCAAACACCAACCCTAACCCTATACCAAACCCAAAACCGAACCCTAATCCTAGCCCTAGCACTAGCGCTAACCCTAACCCTAACCCTAACCATAGCCCTAGTCCTAACCTTAACCCGAGTCCTCACCCTAAACCTAACCCTAACCCTAACCCTAACACCAACACCAACTCGAACCCTAACTCTACCTGAAAACCCACCGCCACCCGAACCCCAACCCAAACATCAAACCTAACCCTAACCCGAACACGAACCCTAACCTGAAGCCGAACCTGACCCCGAACCTGAACCCTAACGCTAACCCTAACCCGAACCCGAACCCGAACCCTAAACCTAGCCCTGGCCCTAGTCATAACCCAAACCCTAACCCTAGCCCTAGCCTAGCACTAACACTAACCCTAACCCTAACTCTATCCCTAACCCTAGCTCTAACCCTAACCCTAACCCTTAACAAGACACGCCTAACCCTAAACCTAACACTAGCCATAGCCCTAGCCCTAGCCCTAACCATAACCCTAACCCTAAACATAAACCTAACACTAGCCCTAACCCAAACCCTAACCCTAACCATAGCCCTAGCCCTAACCCTAACCTTAACACTAGCCCTAGCCTAACTAATCCTAACCCGAACCCGAACCTGAAACTGTACCCTAACTTTAACCTTAATCTGAATCCGAAACTGAACCCGAACCCGAACCCTAACCCTAACCCGAACCCAAACCCTAAACCTAGCCCTAAACCTAGCCCTAACCCTAACCATAGCCCTAGACATAGCCCTAACCCTAACACTAACCCTAACCCTAACTCTATTCCTAACCCTTACCCTAGCCCTAATCCTAACCCTAAGCATAACCCAAGCCCTAGCTCTAACCCTAATACTAACCCTAAACCTAGCCCTAGCTCTAACCCTAACCCTAACCCTAAACATAACGCTAACCCTGGCCCTAGCCCTAGCCCTTACCCTAACACTAGCCCTAGCCTAGCCCTAACCCTAACCCTAACCCTAACCCTAACTCTATCCCTAACCCTAGCCCTAGCACTAACCCTAACGCTAACCATAACCATAACCCTATACCTAGCTCTAAACCTAACCCTAACCCTAACCCTAGCCCCAGCTCTAACCCTAAACCTAACCCTAACCCTAACGCTAATCCTGGCCCTAGCCCTAGCACTAACATTAACCCTATCCCAAACCCTAGTCCTAACCTAACCCTAACCCTAACCCTAGCCCTATCTCTAACCAGAAAACTAACCCTAACCGTAGACCTAGCCCCAACCCTAACCCTTACCCTAACGGTAGCCCTAACACTAAATCTAACCCTAAACCTAACTCTAGCACTAGCTGTTACCCTAACCCTAACCCTAGCCCTAGCCCTAGCCCTAACCCTAACCCTTACCCTAGACCTAGCCATAGCCCTAGCCCTAACACTAACCCTAAACCTAAACCTAGCCCTAGCCCTAACCTTAACCCTAACCCTAACCCTAACCCTAGCCCTGGCCCTGGCACTAGCTCTCACCCTAACCCTAACTCTAACCCTAGCCCTGGCTCTAACCGTAACCCTAACCTAACACTAACCCTAGCTCTAAGCTCTGACCCTAAACCTAACCCTAACCAGACATAGCCCTAACACTACCCCTAGCCCTAGCCTTAACCCTAACCCTAACCCTAACCCTAACCCCAACCCCAACCCCAACCCCAACCCCAACACTAACTCTACCTCCAACACCAACGCCACTCAACCCCAAACAAAACCCCAACCCTAACCCCAACCCGAACATGAACCATAACCTGAAGCCGAACCCGAACCCGAACCATAACCCTAAACTTAACCCGAATCCGAACCCGAACCAGAACCCTAACCCTAACACTAACCCAAACCTGAACCCTAACCCTAGCCCTTACCCTAGACCTAGACCTAGCCCTAACCCTAACCCTAAAGCTAGCCCTAACCATAACACAAACCATAACCCTAGCCCGAGCCCTAGCCCTAACCACAAACCTAAACCCAACAAAAACCCCAAACCTAACTCTACCTCCAAATCCAACACAACCCTAAACCCAACGCAAAACCCAAACCTAGCCCTAACACTAACCCTAACCCTAACCCTAACCCTAGCCCTAGCCCTAGCCCTAACCCTAACCCTAACCCTATTCCCAACCGTAACCCTAACCCTAACCCTAACCCTAACCCTATCCCTAACCTTAGCCATAGCCCTAAACCTAAACCTAATCCTAACCCTAGCCCTAGCTCTAACATGAAACCTAACCCTAAGCATAGACCTAACCCCAACCCAAACCCTTACCCTAACAGTAGCCCTAACACCAAATCTAACCCTAAACCTAACTCTAGCACTAGCTCTTACCCTAAACCTAACCCTAGCCCTAGCCCTAGCCCTAGCCCTAACCATAACCCTAGCCCTAGCCCTAGCCCTAGAGCTAGCCCTAACCCTAACACTAGTCCTAGCCCTAACGCTAAACCTAAACCTAACCCTAACCCTAGCCCTAGCTCCAACCCTAACCCTAAACCTTATCCTAACCCTATCCCTAATCCTAACCCTAACCCCTACCCCAACCCCATCGCTAATTCTACCTCCAACCCCATCGTCACCGCAACCTAACGGTAACCCTAAACCTAGCCATAGCCCTGGCCCTAGCCCTAACCCTCAACCTATCCCTAAAACTAGCCTTAGCCTAACCCTAACCCTAACATTATCGCTAAACCTAACCCTAGCCCTAAACCTAACCCTAACCCTAATTCTAGCCCAAGTCCTAGCCCTAACCCTAACACTATTCCTAAACCTAGCCCTAGTCCTAACCCTAAACCTAACCCTAACACTAGACCTAACCCTAACCCTAACCCTATCCCTAACCCTAGCCCTAGCACTAGCACTAGCCCTAGCCCTAGCCGTATCCCTAACACCAACCCTAAACCTAGCCCTAACCCTAAACCAAATCTAGCCCTAGCCCTAACACTAACCCTAGCCCTAGAAAGAGCCCTAACCCTAATCCTAACCCTAGCCCTAGCCCTAACCCTAACCCTAACCCTTACCCTATCCCTAACCCTAACCCTAACCCTATCCCTAAACCTAGACCTAGCCCTAACCCTAAACCTAACCCTAATCCTAGCCCTAGCTCTAACACTAACCCTAACACTAGCATTAGCCCTAGCCCTAACCCTTAACGTAACCTTAACCATAGCCCTAGCCATAGCCATAGCCCTAGCCATAACCCTTACCCTAGCCCTAAACCTAGTCCTAACCCTAACCCTAACCCTAACCCTAACCCTAACCCTAATCCTAGCACTAGCCCTAGCCCTAAACATAACCCTAATCCTAACCCTAGCCCTAAACCTAGCCCTAGACCTAGCCCTAACCCTAACCATATCCCAAACTCTAGCCCTAGCCCTAGCGCTAGCCCTAACCCTAATCCTAGCACTAGGCCTAGCCCAAACCCTAACCCTAACCCTAACCCTAAACCAAACACTAGCCCTAACCCTAACCCTAGCCCTAGATCTAGCCCAAACCTAACCCAAACCCTAACCCCAACCCCAAGCCCAAACCTAACTCTACCTAAAAACCCAACGCCACTCCAACCCCCATGCAAAACCAAACCTAGCTCTAACCCTAAGCCTAACCCTTGCCCTATCCCTAGCCGTAACCCTAATCCTAACCCTAGACCTAGACCAAACCCTAACCGTAAACCTAACCCTAAACCTATCCCTAACCCTAACCCAAAACCTAACCCTAACCCTAACACTAGCCCTAGCCCTAACCCTAACCTTAGCCCTAGCGCTAGCCGTAATCCTAATCCTAGCACTAGGCCTAGCCCTAAACCTAACTCTAACCTTCACCCTAACCCAAACCCTAACCCTAACCCTAACCCTATCCTTAACACTAACCGTATCCCTAACTCTAGCCCTAGCCCTAGCCCTAACCCTAAACCTAAACCTGAATATAACCCTAGCCCTAGCGCTAAACCTAAACCTAAACATAACAGCAAACCTATCCCTAACCCTAACCCCAACCCCAACCTCAACCCTAACTCTAACTCCAACCCCACCGCCACCCCAACCTAATCGTAACCCTAACAATAGCCATAGCCCTGGCCCTAGCCCTAAACCTAACCCTATCCCTCAACCTAGCCCTAGCCCTAACCCTAACCCTAACATTAACGCTAAACCTAAGCTTAGACCTAAACCTAAACCTAACCCTAATCCTAGCCTTAGTCCTAGACCTAACACTAACCCTAACCCTAACCCTAGCCCAAGTACTAGTTCTAAACCTAACCCTAATCCTAACCCTAAGCCTATCCCTAACCCTAATCCTAACCTTAACCATAATCCTAACCCTATCCCTAACCCTAGCCCTAGAACTAACCCTAAACCTAACCCTAACACTAGCCCTAACCCTAACCCTATCCCTAACTCTATTCCTAGCCCTAACCCCAAACCTAACCCTAACACTAGCCCTAGCTCTAACCCTAACCCTAACCCTAGCCCTATCTATAACTCTAACCCTAACCCTATCCCTAACCCTAGCCCAAGCCCTAGCACTAGCCCTAGCCCTATCCGTAGCCCTAACACCAACCTTAAACCTAGACCTAACCCTAAACCTAACGCTAGCGCTAGCCCTAACCCTAACCTTAGCCCTAGCATTAGCCCTAACCATAATCCGAACCCTAGCCCTAGCCCTAAACGGAACCTAACCCTATCCCTAACCCTAAACCTAACCCTAAACCTAACCCTAACACTAACCCTAACCCTTACCCTAACCCTATCCCTAATCCTAGCCCTAAACCTAACCCTAAACCTAATCCTAACACTAGCCTTAGCTCTAACCCTAACCCTAACCCTAGCACTAGACCTAGCCCTAACCCTAAACGTAACCTTAAGCCTAGCCCTAGCCGTAGATATAGCCCTAGCCCTAAACCTTACACTAACCCTAAACCTAGTCCTAACCCTAACACTAACCTTAGCCATAGCCCTAGCCCTAACCCTAAACCTAACCCTAATCCTAACCCTAGCCCTAGCCCTAGCCCTAACCCTAACCATATCCCAAACCCTAGCCCTAGCCCTAGCCCTAGCCCTAGCCCTAACCCTAACCCTAACCCTAACCGTAGCCCTAGCCCTAGCCCTAACCCTAACCCTAACCCTAAACCTAACCCTAAACCAAACACTAGCCCTAACCTACCCCTAGCCCTATTCCTAGCCCTAACCCTAATCCTAGCCTTAGACCTAGCCCTAAATCTAACCGTAAAATTAACCCTAACCCTATCCCTAACCCTAATCCTAACCCTAACCCAAATCCTAGCCCTAACAGTAGCCCTATACCTAACCCTAAGCCTAACCCTAACCCTAACTCTAGAACTAACCCTAGCCCTAGCTCTAACTCTAATCCTAACCCGAAACCTAATCATAGACTTATCCCTAACTCTAATCATAACCCAAAACCTAGCCCTAGCCCTAGCATTAGCCCTAGACCAAAACCTAACCCTAACCCTAACCCTATCCCTAGCCCTAACCCTAACTCTAACCCTAGCCCTAGCCCTAACCCTAGCCCTATCCCTAGCCCCAAACCTAACCCTAGCCCTAACCCTAGCCCTAACCCTAACCCTTACCATACCCTAACCCTAACCCTAACCCTAAACCTAATACTAGCGCTAGACCTAGCCATAGGCCTAAACATAACTTAATCCTAACCCTAATCCAATCCCTAAACCTTGCCCTAGACCTAACCATAACCCTATCCCTAATCCTAGTCATAGCTTAGCCCTAGCCCTAATTCTAACCCTAACCTTAGACCTAGCCCTAAACCTAAACCTAACCCTAAAGCAAACCCTGGCCCTAAAGCAAATCCTAGCCCTAGATCTAGCCCTAACACTAGCTCTAACCCTAACCCTAAACCTAACCCTAGCCCTAGACCTAGCCCTAACCGTACTCCTAGTCCTAGCAATAGCCCTAACCCTAACCCTAACCGTAACCCTATCCCTAGCCCTAACGCTGACCCTAACCCTAACCCCAACCCCAAACCCAAACATAACTCTACCTCCAAACCCAAGGCCACCCCAACCCAACGCAAACAACAAACCTAACCCTAAACCTAACCCAAAACCGAAAACGACCCCGAACCCTAACCCTAGCCCAAGATCTAACCCTAACATAAAACCTAATCAGAGACCTAGCCCTGACACTATTCCAAACCCTAGCCCTAATCCTAGCCCTAGCACTAACCCCAGACCTAGCGCTAGCCCTATCCCTAACCCTAGCCCTAAACCTAACCCTAACGATAACCCTATCCCTAAACTTAACCCTATCCCTAACCCTAGCCCTAGCCCTAACCCTAAACCTAACCCTAACACTAGCCCTAGCTCTAACCCTAACCTAACCCTAAACCTAACAGTAGCCCTATCTCTAACTCTAACCCTAACCCTATCCCTAACCCTAGCCCTAGCCCTAGCACTAGCCCTTACCCTAACCTTATCCCTAACCCTAGCCCTAGCCCTAGCACTAGCCCTAGCCCTAGCCATAGCCCTAACACCACCCTAAACATAGACTTAACCCTAACCCTAAACCTAACCCTAACCCTAACCCTAACCTTTACCCTAACCCTATCCCTAGCCCTAGCCCTAACCCTAAAACTAAACCTAACACTAGCCCTAGCTCTAAACCTAAACGTAACACTAGCACTAGACCTAGACCTAACCCTAAACTTAACCTTAACCCTAGCCCTAGCCCTAGACATAGCCCTAGCCCTAACCCTTACACTAACCCTAAACCTAGTCCTAACCCTAACCCTAACCCTAACCCTAAATCTAGCCCTAGCCCTAGCACTAAAACTAACCCTAATACTAATGGTAGCCCTAGCCCTAACCCTAGACCTAGCCCTAGCCCTAACCCTAACCATATCCCAAACCCTAGCCCTAGCCCTAACCCTAACCCTAACCATAACCCTAGCCCTAGCCCTAACCCTAACCCTAACCCTAACCCTAACCCTAAACCTAACCAAAAACAAACACTAGCCCTAAACATAACCCTAGCCATAGCTCTAGCACTAACCCTAACTGTAAACCTAATCCTAACCCTAGATATAGACCTAGCCCTAACCCTAGTCCTAGTCCTAGCCCTAGCCCCAACACTAACCCTAACCTGAACCCGAACCACAAGACCAAACCTAACTCTACCTCCAAACCCAACTCCACTCCAACCCCCATGCAAACCCCAAACCTAGCCCTAACCCTAACCCTAACCCTAGCCCTATTCCTAGCCCTAACACTAATCATAGCCCTAGCCCTAGCAAAAACCCTAACCGTAACCCTAAACCTAACCCTATCCCTAACCCTAATCCTAACCCTAACCCTAAACCTAACCATAAACCTGGCTCTAGCCCTAACCCTAAACCTAAACCTAACACTAACCCTGACCCTACCCTTGGCCAAAGCCCTAGCCCTAACCCTAACCTTAACCGTAACCCTAGGCCTGGTCCTGGCCTTAGCACTAACCCTAACACTAACACTAACACTAACACTAACACTAACACTAACCCTAGACCTAATCCTAACACTAACCCTAAACCTAACCCCAAACCTAACTCTACTTACATCCCAACGCCACCCAAACCCCAAACCTAACCCTAACCAGAACCCAAACCAGAACCCTAACACTAGCCCTAGCCCTAATCCTAACCCTAACCCTAAACCTAGCCCTAGCCCTAGCCCTAACCCTAGCCCTAACCCTAACCCTAACCCTAAACCTAACCCTAACCCTTACTCTAACACTAACCCTGGCCATAGCCCTAGCCCTAACCCTAACCCTATCCCTAACTCTAGTCCTAGCCCAAAAGCTAACCCTAACACTAACCCTAACCTAACCCAAAACCAAGTACTAGGTCTAGCTATAAACCGAAACCTAACCCTAACCGAAAACCTAGCCCTAGCCCTGACCCTAACATTACCCTAACCCTAACCATAACCATAGCCATAGCCCTAACTCTAACCCTAGACCTAGCCCTAGCCCTAACCCTAACCCTAACCCTAAACCTACCCCTAGCCTGAGCCCTGGCCCTAGCCCTAACACTAACCATTTACCTAACCCTAGACATAACCCTAACCCTAACCCTAACCCTAACCCTAAACATAACCCTAGCCCTAGCCCTAGCCCTAGCCCTAGCACTAACCCTAAACCTAATCCTAGCCCGAGCCCTGGCCCTATCCCTAACACTAACCATTTCCCTAACCCTAGCCATAGCCCTAACACTAACCCTAACCCTAACCCTAACCCTAACCCTAACCCTAACCCTAGCCCTAGCCCTAGCCCTAACACTAACCCTAAACCTGATCATAGCCTGAGCCCTGGCCGTAGCCCTAACCCTAACACTATCCCAAACCTTAGCCATAGCCCTAACCCTAACCCTAACCCTAAACCTTACCCTAAAGTTAACCCTAGTCTAGCCCAAGCCCTAATCCTAATCCTAGCCCTAGCCCTAGCCTAAACACTAACCCTAATCCTAACACTAGCCCTAGCATTAGCCCAAACCCTAACCCTACCCCTAAACCTAATCCTAGCCCTAGCCCTGGCATTGCTCTAAACCTAAGGCTATACCGAACCCTAGCCATAGCCCTAAACAAACCCTAACCCTAACCCTATCCCCAGCTCTAACGCTAACCCGAAACAGAGACCTGGCCCTAAAGCTATTCCTAACCCTAGCCGTAGCCATAGCCCAAACCCTGGCACTAACACTAACCCTAACCCTAGCGCTAACGCTAAACATAACCTTAACCCTAGCCTTAGACCTAGCGATAGCCCTAGCCCTAACCCTTACCCTAACCCTATCACTAGCCCTAACCCTAACCCTAATCCTAACCCTAACAATAGCCCTAGCCCTGGCCCTAGCGCTAAATCTAACCATATCCTTAACACTAGCACTAGCCCTAAACCTACCCCTAACCCTAAACCTAGCCCTAAACCTAACCCTAACTGTAGCCCTAGCCCTAACCCTAACCCTAACCATAAACCTAGCCCTAGCCCAAACAGTAACCATAACCCTAACCCTAGCCTTAGACCTAGCGCTAACGCTAACCCTAACCCTAAACCTAGACCTAGCCCTGGCCCTAGACCTAAAACTAACCCTAACCCTAACCCTAAACCTAGAACTGTCCTTGGCGCTAACCCTAAACTTAACCCTAGCCCTAGGCCTAACCCTAACTAGAACCATAACCCTAGCCCTAGCCTTAACACTAATCCTAACACTAACACGATTCCTAACCCTAAACCTAACCCTAACCTTAACCTTATCCCTAACCCTAACCCTAGCCCAAACCCTAAACCTAAACCTAACCCTATACCTAGCTCTAACCCTATCCCTAATCCTAGCCCTAGCCCTAACCCTAAACCTAACGCTAACGCTAAGCCTAGCCCTAACTCTAACCCTAACCCTAACCATAACCCTAACCCTAACCCTCTCCCTAACCCTAGCCCTATCCCTAATCCTAGCCCAACCCTAACTCTAAACCTAACCCTAACCCTAACCCTAGCCCTAGGCCTAGCCATAACCCTAAGCCTAAGCCTAAGCCTAACCCTAACCCTATCCCTATCCCTATCCCTAGAACTAACCCTAAACCTAACCCTAACCCTAGCCCTAGCTCTAACGCTAACCCTACCTCGAACCCTAATCATAGACCTAGCCATAACCCTAATTGTAACCCGAACCCTAGCCCTAGAACTAGCCATAGCCCTAAACCTAACCCTAAACCTAGCTGTAACTCTAACCCTAACCCTAACCCTATCCTTAGCCCTAGGCCTAACCCTAACCCTAGCCCTAGCTTTAGCCCTAACACTAATGCTAGCTCTAGCCCTAACCCTAAACCTAACCATAATCCTATCCCTAACCCTAACCTTAACCCTAACCCTAACCCTACCCTTACCCTAGCCCTAGCCCTAACCCTAAAACTAACCCTAACCCTACCCTAACTCTAAACCTAACCCTAATCCTAACCGTAGACCTAGCCCTAACCTACCCCTAAACCTAACCCTAGACATAGCCCTGGCCCTAGCCCTAACCCTAACCCTAACACTAGCCCTAGACCTAGCCCTAACCCTAACCCTAGTCATAGCCCTAGCCTAAACCCTAACCCTAACCCTAATCCTAGCCCTAGCCCTGGCATTAGGCTAACTATAACACTATACCTAACCCAAGCCATAGCCCTAATCATAACCCTAACCCTAACCCTATCTCCAGCTCTAACCCGAACCTGACCAGAGACCTAGTCCTAAAGTTATTCCTAACCATAGCCATAGCCCTAGCCCTAGCCCTGGCACTAACACTAACCCTAACCCTAGCCCTAACACTAACCCAAACCCAACCCTAGACCTAGCCCTAACCCTAGTGCTAGTCCCAGCCCTAGCCCCAAACCTAACCCTAACCAAACCCCAACCCCAAGCCCAAACCTAAATCTACCTCCAAACCCAACGCCACTCCAAACTCCCATGCAAACCCAAACCTAGCCCTAACGCTAAGCCGAACCCTAGCCTTATCCCTGGCCATAATGCTAATCCTAGCCCTAGCCCTAGCCCTAGTCCTAACCGTAAACCTAACCTTAAACCTATACCTAACCCAAACCCTAAACCTAACCCTAACCCTATCCCTAAACCTAGCCCTAGACCTAACCTTTAACCTAAACCTAACCCTAACCCTAACCCTAGCCCTAGCTCTAACCCTAACACTAAACGTAACCCTAGCCCTAGCCCTAACCCTAACCCTAACCCTAATGATAACCATAGCCCTAATCCTGGCCCTAGCCCTAAACCTAACCATATCCTGAACGCTAGCACTAGCCCTAACCCTAACCTAACCGTACCCTAACCCTAAACCTAGTCCTAGCCCTAAAACTAACCCTAACCCTAACCCTAGCCCTAGCCCTAACCCTAAACATAACCAAAACCCTAGACCTAGCTCTAACCCTAATCCTAACACTAACCCTATCCCTAACCCTAAACCAAACCCTAAACCTAACCCTATCCCTAACCCTAACCCTAGCCCAAACCCTGAACCTAA
>CM027401.1:14129225-14143641 GCA_015711505.1 Sylvilagus bachmani | reverse complement strand
TGTTTAGGATTAGCATTCGGGTTCTGTTTAGGTCTAGGGCTAGGGCTAGGGTTAGGATTAGGGTTAGGGTTAGGGATAGGGTTAGGGTTAGGGTTAGGTTTAGGACTAGGGTTAGGGAGGGTAAGGGTTAGGGCATGGGCTATGGCTAGGGCTACGGTTAAATTTACATTTAGGGTTAGGGCTCGGGCTTACGCTAGGGTTAGGGTTAGGGTTAGAGCTAGGGCTAGGGTGAGGGTTAGTTTTAGGGTTCGGGCTAGGGCTAGGGTTAGGTATAGGTTTAGGGTAAGGGTTTGGGTTAGGGTTAGGGCTAGGGCTAGGGCTATGGTTATGGTTAGTGTTAGGGTTAGGTTTAGTGTTAGGGATAGGGTTAGGATTAGTGTTAGGTCTAGGGTTAGGGCTAATGCTAGGGTTATTTTTAGGGTTAGGGTTAGGGTTAGGGCTAGGGATAGGTTTAGGGTTAGGTGTAGGTCTAGGGCTAGTGCTAGGGCTAGGGCCAGGGGTAGGGTTAGGTTAGGGCTTGATATATGGTTAGGATTAGGGTTAGGGTTAGAGCTAGGGCCAGATTTATGGTTAGGGTTAGGTTTAGGTTTAGGGCTAGGACTATGCTTAGGGAAAGGGTTAGGATTATGGTTAGAGTTAGGGTTAGTGATAGGGTTAGGTTTAGGGTTAGGTTTATGGCTAGGTCTAGGGCTAGGCTTAGGGTTAGGGCTAATGCTAGGGCTAGGGTTAGGGCTAGGTCTAGGGATAGGGTTAGGGTTTTGGTTAGGCTTAGTGTTAGGGTTAGGGTTAGGGCTTATGCCAGGGATAGGGTTCGGGTTAGGGCTAGGGATAGGGTAAGGGTTAGGGTTAGGGATAGGGTTAGGGCTAGGTCTAGGGCCAGGGTCAGGGCTATTGCTAGGGTTAGGGTTAGGGTTAGGGCTATGGTTAGGTTTAGGGCTAGGGTTAGGGTTACTGTTAGTTTAGGGCTTCGTCTATGGTTAGGATTAGGGTTAGTGCTAATGCTTGGGTAGGGTTAAGTTTAGGGCTAGGGCTAGGGTTAGGTTTAGGTTTATGGTTAGGTTTAGGTCTAGGTTTAGGTTTAGGTTTAGGGATAGGGCTAGGTATAGAGAGGGTTAGGATTAGGGTTAGGGCCAGGGCTATGCCTAGGTTTAGGTTTAGGGTTAGGGTTATGGCTAGGATTTGGTCTAGGGTTAGGGTTCGGGTTAGGTCTAGGGCTAGGGTGGATTTAGGGTTATGGTTACGATTAGGGCTAGGGTTAGGGTTAGTGTTAGAGCTAGGGCTAGGGCTAGGGCTAGGGTTTGGAATAGGGTAGGGCTAGGTGTCTGGTGAGGGCTAGTATTAGTGTTAGAGCTGAGGCTGGGTTAGGTTTCGGGTTCTGGTTCGGGTTCGCGTTAGGGTTTGGTTTAGGTATAGGGCTAAGATTAAGATTAGGGTTAGGGCTAGTGCTAGGGCTAGGTTTAGGGTTAGTGTTAGGGTTAGGGTTAGGGCTAGGGCCAGTGTTAGGTTTAGGTTTAGTACTAGTTGTAGGGTTAGGGTTAAGGTTAGGGTTAGGGTTAGGGTTAGGGCTAGGGCTAGGTCTTGGGCTAGGTCTAGGTCTAGGGCTAGGTCTAGGGTTAGGGTTAGGGTTAGGGTTGGGTTAGGGATAGGGTTAGGGTTAGGGTTAGGGTTAGGGTTATGGCTAGGGCTAGGGCTAGGGCTAGGTTTAGGGATAGGTTTAGGCTTAGGGTTAGGGTTAGGGATTGTGTTAGAGCTGGGGCTAGGGTTAGGGTTAGGGTTAGGTTTAGGGCTATGGCTAGAATTAGTGATAGCGTTAGGGTTTAGGGCTGGGGCCAGGGCTAGGGCTAGGGTTAGGGTTCTGGATAGGGTTAGAGTTAGGGTTAGGTTTACAATTAGGTTTAGGGCTAGGGTTATGTTTAGGGGTAGTGTTAGGGTTAGGGTTAGGGATAGGGTAAAGGTAAGGGTTAGGGATAGGGTTAGGTTATGATGAGGGTTAGGGCTAGCCCTAGGGTTAGGATTAGGGTTAGGGCTTATGCTAGTGATAGGGTTAGTGTTAGAGCTAAGGCTAGGTTTAGTGTTAGGTTTAGGGTTAGGTTTAGGTCTAGGGTTTGGGTTAGAGTTAGGGCTAGGTCTAGGGTTAGGGATAGGGTTCGGATTAGGGCTAGGCCCAGGGCTATGGCTATGGTTAGGGTTAGGGATAGGGATGGGTTTAGGGTTAGGGTTAGGGTTAGGGTTAGGGCAAGGGCTAGGGCTAGGGCTAGGGCTAGGCTTAGGGTTAGCTTAGGGCTAGCTCTATGGTTAGGATTAGTGTTAGGGTTAGAGGTATGGTAAGGTTAGGGTTAGCTTTAGGGTTAGGGCTATGGCTAGGCTTAGGGATAGGTTTAGGATTAGGGTTAGGGTCAGAGTTAGGGATAGGGTTAGGGTCAGGGTTAGGGCTAGGGCTAGGCCTAGGACTAGAGTTTGGAATACGGTTAGTGCTAGGTCTCGGGTTAGGGTTAGGGTAGAGTTAGAGCTGGGGCTAGGGTTAGGGTTCGGGTTCGGGTTCATGTACGGGTTACGGTTTGGGTTAGCGTTGGGGTTTGCGTTGGAGTTGGGGTGGCGTTGGGTTTGCAGGTAGAGTTAGTTTTGTGTTTGCTGTTCGGGTTGGTTTAGGGTTAGGGTTAAGCTTGGGCTAGGCTTAGGGTTTGGGTTCAGGTTCGGGTTAGGGTTAGTGTTAGGGTTGGGGTTTGCATTGGGGTTGGGGTGGCGTTGAGGTTCGAGTTTGAGTTAGGGTTAGGGTTGTTGTTGGGTTTAGTGTTAGGGTTAGGGCTAGGGCTAGGGCTAGGGTTAGGTTAGGGTTAGGTTAGTGCTAGATCTATGGTTAGGATTAGGGTTAGGGTTAGAGCTAGGGTAGTGTTAGTATTAGCTTTAATGTTACGGCTAGGGCTAGGGTTAGGGATAGGGTTAGGGTTAGGGTTAGCGTTAGGGTTAGGGATAGGTTTAGGGCTAGGGCTAGGACTAGCATTAGGGTTAGATCTAATGCTAGGGCTAGGGTTAGGGCTAGGGCTAGGGCTAGGGTTAGGCTTAGGGGTAGGGCTAGGGATAGGGGTAGGGGTAGGGGTAGGGTTAGGGCTAGGGTTAGGGTAAGGGTTAGGGTTAGGGCTAAATTAGGGCTAGGCCTAGTCCTAGGGTTAGGGTTATGATTAGGGTTAGGGCTAGGTCTATGTTTAGGGGTAGGGTTAGGGTTAGAGTTAGAGCTTGGGCCAGATTTAGGGTTAGGGTTAGGGTTAGGTTTAGGTTTAGGGCTAGGGCTAGGGCTAGGGTTAGGGTTAGGGTTAGGGATAAGGCTAGCGCTAGGGTTTGGGTTTGGTTTAGGCTTAGGGCCAGGGCCATGGCTAGGGCTAGGATTAGGGTTAGGTAGGGTTAGTGTTAGCGTTATGGCTATGGTTAGGGATAGGCTTAGCGCTAGGTTTAGGGTTAATTTATGGGTAGGGTTTTAATTTGAGTTCAGGTTATGGTTAGGGATAGTCTAGTGTTATGCTTAGGGCTAGGGTCAGGATTGGGGTTAGGGTTAGGTTTAAGGTTAGGGTTAGGGCTAAGGATAGGATTAGTTTAGGCTTAGGTGCATGTCTATGGCTAGGGTTTTATTAGGGCTGAGGCTAGTGCTGCGGCTAGTGATAGTTTTAGGGTTGGGGTTAGGGTTGGTTTAGTGTTAGGGTTATGTCTAGTGTTAGGATTAGTCTAGTTTTAGGGTTAGGGTTGGTGTTATGGTTAGGGCTAGTGTTAGGGATAGAGTTAGGGTTAGGGCTAGTGTTGTTATTAGGCTAGGGTCAGGATTAGGTTTAGGTTTAGGGTTAGCTGTAGGATTAGGTTAGGGTTAGGGTTAGGTCTATGTCTAAGGCTAGATTTATGATTAGGGCTAAGCCTAGTGCTAGGGCTAGTGATAGACTCAGGGTTGGTGTAAAGGTTGGTTTAGGGTAACGGTTGGGGTTAAGGTTGGTTGTGGTTCAGGGTTAGTGGTGGGGTTAGGGCTAGTGCTGTGATTATGGCTAGGGTTAGCATCAGGGTTAGTGTTAATTTTAGTGTTAGGTTTGGTCTAGTGTTAAGCGTAGGGCTATTGTTAGTGTTAGGGCTGTGTTTAGGGTTAGGTTTAGGGCTAGGCTTACGGTTAGGGTTAGGGCTATGATTAGGGTTAGTGTTAGTGCTAGGACTAGTGTTACGGATAAGGTTAGGTCTAGTGTATGGTTAGGGCTAAGTTTAGGGTTATGGTTAGGGTTAGGATTAGGATAAGGGTTAGGTCTCGTGTTAGGATTAAGGATAGTGTTACTATTAGGGTTTGTGTTAGGATTAGGGCTAATGTTAGGTTTATGTTTATGGCTGGGGTAGGTCTAAGGTTGTGGTTAGGTTTTGGGCTAGTCCTAGGTTTAGGGCTAGGACTAGGTCTAGAGCTTTATTTAGAGTAGTGTTATGGTTGGGGTTAGGGCTAGTGTTGGGTTTATGGTTAGGGCTAGGGCTACATCTAAGGCTATGGTTATGGTTAGGTGTAGGACTAGGGCTAGGGTTACTGCTAGGGCTTGGATTTGGTTTTATGTTAGGCCTAGAGCTAGTGCTAGGGCTAGGTGTTGTTCGGATTAGGTGTAGGGGTAAGGTTAGGCTTAGGGCTAGTTTTAGAATTAGGGTTAGGGTTAGAGCTAGGGATAGGTCTAGGTTTATAGTTAGCGATAGGATAAGGACTAGGGCTAGGTCCTATGTCAGGTTTAGGGTTAGGGTTAGGGTTAGGGTTAGGGTTAGGGTTAGGGTTAGGGTTAGCACTAGAGCTAATTCTAAGACTAGGGTTAGGTTTAGGGCCAAGACTAGGACTGGGGCTAGTGCCCCAGTATTAGTGTTAGTGTTAGTGCTAGGACTAGGTTTAGGATTAGGGTTAGGGTTAGAATTAGGGCTAGTTTTAAAGTTAGGGTTAGGGCTTGGACTAGGTTTAGGGTTAGGACTAGGGAGAGGTCTAGGGTCAGGTTTAAGGTTAAGGCTTGGGTTCGGATTAGGTTTAGGGCTAGGGTTAATGTTAGGGTTAGGGCTAGTCCTAGGGCTAGGCTTAGGGTTAGGGTGAGTTTTAGGGTTAGTGTTAGGGTTAGGTTTATGGTTAGCGCTAGTTATAGTGTTATGTTTATAGCTAGGGTTAGTTCTAAGGCTTGGTTAGGTTTAGGGCTAGGCCTTGGACTAGGGTTAGGTCTAGGTGTAGAGCTACCTTTAGGGTTGGGTTAAGGTTAAGGTTAGGGCTAGTGTTGTGTTAACAGTTAGGACTATGACGAAGTCTAAGGATATGGTTAAGGTTAGGTGTAGGATTAAGGTTAGGTTTATGGTTCGGGTTCTGTTTTGGGTAAGGGTTAGGGTTCTGGATCAGATTAGGTTTAGTGTTAGGGTTGGGATTGGGGTTGGGGTTAGAGTTAGGGTTGGGGCTAGGGCTAGGTCTAGGGTTAGGGTTAGGGTTAGGGTTAGGGTTCGGGTTAGGGCTAGGGTTAGGGCCAGGGCTAGGGCTAGGGATAGGGTAAGGGTTAGGGTTAGTGTTAGGGATAGGGTTAGGTATAGGTTTAGGGTTAGGGTTCGGGTTAGGGCTAGGGCTAGGGCTAGTGCAAGGATTACGGTTAGATTTAGGGTTAGGGCTAGGGCTAGGGCTAGGGCTAGGGCTAGGATTAGTTTTAGGGTTAGGTTAGGCCTAGGTGTATGGTTAGGATTAGGGTTAGGGTTAGAGCTAGGTTAGGGTTAGAGTTAGCTTTAGGGTTAGGGCTAGGGCTAGGCTTAGGGAAAGGGTTAGGATTAGGGTTAGAGTTAGGGTTAGGGATAGGTTTAGGGTTAGGGTTAGGTTTAGGGCTAGGTCTAGGGCTAGGATTAGGGTTAGGGCTAATGCTAATGCTAGGGTTAGGGTTAGGGCTAGGGCTAGGGCTAGGGATAGTGTTAGGGTTAGGTTTAGGGTTAGGGTTAGGGTTAGAGCTAGGGTTAGGGTTAGGGTTAGGGATAGGGCTAAGGCTAGCGCTAGGGCTAGCCGTAGGGTTAGATTTGCGATTAGGGTTAGGACTAGGTCTATGGTTAGGCTTAGGCTTAGGGTTAGAGATAGAGTTAGGGCTAGGGTTAGGGTTAGGTTTAGGTTTAGGGCTAGGGCTAGGGTTAGGGATAGTGTTAGGGTTAGGGTTAGTGTTAGGTTTTGGGTTAGGGATAGCGTTAGGGTTAGGGATAGGTTTAGGTTTACTGATAGGGCTAGGGTTAGAGTTAGGGTTTGGGTTAGGGTTTGGTTTTGGGTTAGGGTTAGGCCTAGGTTTAGGGATAGGGTTAGGGTTAGGGTTAGTGTTAGGGTTAGGTTAGGGCTAGGGCTAGGCCTAGGGTTAGGATTAGGGCTAATGCTAGGGCTAGGGTTAGGGCTAGGGCTAGTGTTAGGGATAGGGTTAGGGTTTGGGTTAGGGTTAGGGCTAGGCTTAGGTTTAGGGTTAGGGCTAGGGATAGGGATAGGGCTAGGCCTAGGATTAGTGTTATAATTAGGGTTAGTGCTTGTTCAATGGTTAGTGTTAGGTTTAGGGTTAGGGTTAGGGTTAGAGTTAGAGCTAGGGCTAGGGTTAGGGTTAGGTTTAGGTTTAGGGCTAGGGCTAGGGCTAGGGCTAGGGATAAGGTTAGGGTTAGGTTTTGTGTTAGGGATAGGGTTATGGTTTGGGGTAGGGTTAGCGTTAGGGATAGGGCTAGGGTTAGGGTTAGGATTTGGTTAGGGTTAGGGTTAGGTTTTGTGTTAGGGATAGGGTTAGGGTGAGGGATAGGGTTAGGGTTAGGATTAGGTTTAGGGCAAGGGCTAGGCCTATGGTTAGGATTAGGGCTAATGCTAGGGCTAGGGTTAGGGTTAGGGCTAGGGCTAGGGTTAGGGTTAGGGTTAGGGTTAGGGTTAGGATTAGGTTTAGGGCAAGGGCTAGGCCTATGGTTAGGATTAGGGCTAATGCTTGGGCTAGGGTTAGGGTTAGGGCTAGGGCTAGGGTTAGGGTTTGGTTTATGTTTTGGTTTAGGTTTACGTTTAGGTTTAGGGCTAGGTTTAGTGTTAGGTTTAGGGCTAGTGCTAGGGTTAGGGATAAGGTTAGGATTAGGGCTAGGGCCAGGGCTATTGCTAGGGTTAGGCTTAGGGTTAGTGCTAGGACTAGGGCTATATTTAGTGTTAGGGTCAGGGCTAAGGTGAGGGTTTGGTTTAGGTTTAGGTTTAGGTTTAGGTTTAGGTTTAGGTTTAGGTTTAGGTTTAGGGCTAGGGTTAGTGCTAGGGCTAGGGTTTGGAATAGGGTTAGGTTTAGGGCTAGGGCCAGGACTATGGCTAGATTTAAGGTTAGGGTTAGTTTTAGGGTTTTGGCTAGAACTAAGGCTAGGGTTGGTGCTAGGGTTAGGGCTAGGGCTAGGGCTATGGCTAGGGTTAGAGTTAACGTTAGGGTTAGGGCTAGGGTTAGGTTTAGTGTTAGGGCTTGGGCTAGGGCTAGGGCTAGGATTTGGAATAGGGTTATGGCTTGTTCACTGGTTAGGGTTAGGTTTAGAATTAGAGCTGGAGCGAGGGTTAGGGTTCGGTTCGCGTTCGGGTTAGGGTTAGTGTTAGGGTTGGCGTATTTTTGGGGTTGCGGTGGCGTCAGGGTTGGAGGTAGAGTTAGGGTTGTGGTTGTTGTTGGGTTTAGTGTTAGGGTTAGGGTTAGGGCTAGGGTTAGGGCTAGGGCTAGATTTAGGGTTAGGGTTAGGGGTAGGGATGGGTAAGGGTTAGGTTTAGGGCTAGGGTTAGGGTTAGGGTTAGGGTTAGGGCTAGGGTTATGTTTAGGGTTAGGTTTAGGGCTGGGCTAGGGCTAGGGCTAGGGCTAGGGCTAGGGTTAGGGTTATGCTTAGGTTAAGGCTACGTCTATGGTTAGGATTAGGGTTAGGGCTAATTCTAGGGCTAGGGTGAAGGTTAGGGCTAGGGCTAGGGTTAGGGTTAGGGTTACGTTTAGGGTTAGGTTTAGGGCTAGTCTTAAGTTTAGGTTTAGGGCTAGGGCTAGGGTTAGATAGGGTTAGGATTAAGTCTAGGGCCAGGACTATGGCTAGGGTTAGGGTTAGGGTTATGGTTATGGCTAGGACTAGGGCTATGTTTAGGGTTAGGGTTAGGTCTAGGGATAGGGTATGTTTAGGGTTATGGTTACGGTTAGGGCTAGGGTTAGGGTTAGTGTTAGAGCTAGGTCTAGGTCTCGGGCTAGGGCTAGGGCTAGGGCAGGGTTTGGAATAGGGTAGCGCTAGGTGTCTATAGGGTCAGGGTTAGGGTTAGAGCTGAGGCTAGTGTTAGGGTTCGGGTTCTGGTTCGCGTTCGGGTTAGGGTTAGGTTTATGTTTGGGGTTTTTGTTGGGTTTGGGGTTGGGGTTTGGGTTAGGGTTAGGGTTAGGTCTAGGGCTATGACTAGGATTAGGGTTAGGGCTACGGCCAGGGCTAGGATTAGGGTTAGTGTTAGAGTTAGGGTTATCGCTAGTGCTAGGGTCAGGGTTAGTGTTAGGGCTAGGGTTAGGTTTAGGGTTAGGGTTAAGGTTAGGGCTAGGGCTACGGTTAGGTTTAGGGTTATTGCTGGGTCTAGGTCTAGGGCTAGGTTTAGTGATAGTGTTAGGGTTAGGGTTAGAGCTAGGGCTAGGGTTAGTGTTCGGGTTAGGGTTAGGGTTAGAGCTAGGGCTAGGGCTAGGGCTAGGGCTAGGGCTAGGGTTCGGTTAAGGGGTAGGGTTAGGGTTAGGTTAAGGGATAGGGTTAGGGTTAGGGTTAGGTTTAGGGTTAGGGCTAGGGCTAGGTTAGGTTTAGGGTTAGGGTTATGGTTGGGGTTTGCGTTGGGGTTAGGGTGGCATTAGGTTTGGAGGTAGAGTTAGGTTTCGGGTTGGGTTGGGGTTAGGGTTAGGGTTAGGGTTAGGGCTAGGGCTCGGACTAGGATTGGGGTTATGATTAGGGCTAGGGCTAGGGCTAGAGCTAGGGCTAGGGTTATGGATAGGGTTAGGGTTAGGTTTAGAAGTAGGGCTAGGGTTAGGGTTAGGATTAGGGTTAGGGTTAGGGTTAAATCTAGGGCTAAGGTTAGGGATAGGGTTAGGCTTATGGTTAGGGTTAGGGTTATGGATAGGGTTAGAGCTAGGGTTAGGTTTAGGGTTAGGTTTAGGTTTAGGGCTATGGCTGCGGTTAGTGATAGTGTTAAGGTTAGGGCTAGTGTTAGGGTTAGTGTTAGGTCTAGGGCTAGGCCTTGGGCTTGGTTTAGGGATAGGGTTAGGGTTAGGGTTAGGGTTAGGTTCAGTGCTAGGGCCAGGGATAGTGCTAGGATTAGGTTTCCGATTAGGGTTACGGTTAGGGCTAGGGTTTGGTTTAGGGTTAGCGTTAGGGCTAGGTCTAGGGTTAGGGTTATGGTTAGGGCTAGGGTTAGGGTTAGGGTTAGTGCTAAGGCAAGGGCTAGGGTTAGGGTTAGGTTGAGGGTTAGGGCTAGGGTTAGGTTTAGGGTTAGAACGAGGGCTAGGCCTAGAGCTAGGTTTAGGGCTACGGTTAGTGCTAGGGCCAGGGCTAGTGCTAGGATTAGGTTTAGGTTTTGTGTTAGGGTTAGAGCTAGGGTTAGGTTTAGGGTTAGGGTTAGGGTTAGCGCTAGGGTACGGTTAGGGTTAGGATTAGGGCTAGGGCTAGAGCTAGGTCTAGGGATAAGGTTAGGGTTAGAGCTAGGGTTAGGGTTAGTGTTAGGGCTAGGGTTAGGGTTAGAGCTAGGGCTAGGGTTAGGGTTTGGTTTAGTATTAGGGCTAGGGCTAGGGCTATGGATACGGTTATGTTTAGGGTTAGGGTTAGGGATAGGGTTAGGGTTAGGTTTAGGGCTAGGTTTTGGGTTAAGGTTAGGGCTAGGGCTAGGCCTAGGGCCAGGGTTACGGATAGGGTTAGGTTTAGGGTTAGGGCTAGGGTCAGTGCTAGTGCCAGGGCTAGTGCTACGATTAATGTTAGGGTTAGGGTTAGGGTTAGGGCAAGGGTTAGGTATAGGTTTAGGTTTAGGGTTAGGGCTATGGATAGAGTTAGGGATAGGGTTAGTGTTAGGGTTAGTGTTAGGGTTAGGTTTCGGGCTAGGGTTCGGGTTACGATTATGGTTAGGGCTAGGGTAGGTTTAGTGATAGGGTTAGGATTAGGGTTAGGTTTAGTGTTAGGGTTAGGGTTAGGGATAGGGTTAGGGTTAGTGTTAGGGTTCCCGCTAGGGCTAGGGCTAGGGTTGGGGTTAGGGCTAGCGCTAGGGTTCGGGTTATGGTTAGGGTTACGATTATGGTTAGGGCTAGGGTTAGGTTTAGTGATAGGGTTAGGGTTAGGGTTAGATTTAGGGTTAGGGATAGGGTTATGGTTAGGTTTAGGGCTATGGCTAGGGCTAGGGTTATGGTTATGGTTAGGGTTAGGGCTTGATCTAGGGCTAGGGTTAGGGCAAGGATATGATTAGGGCTAGGGTTAGGTTTAGGGCTAGGGTTAGGCTTAGTGCTAGTGCTAGGGCTAGGGCCAGGGAGTAGGGTTAGGAATAGGGTTAGGGCTAGGTGTCTTGTTAGGGTTATGGTTAGAGCTGGGGCTAGGATTCAGGTTTGGTTTGGTTTAGGGCTATGGCTAGGGTTAGTGGTAGTGTTAGTGTTAGGGCTAGGGCCAGGTCTTGGGCTAGGTTTAGGATTATGGTTACGGCTAGTATTAGGGTTAGGGTTAGGGTTAGGGTTAGGGTTAGGGCTAGGGTTTGGGTTAAGGTTAGGACTAGGGCTAGGCCTAGGGCTAGGGTTACGGATAGGGTTAGGGTTACGGTTAGGGCTAGGGTTAGTGCTAGTGCCAGGGCTAGTGCTATGATTAGTGTTAGGGTTAGGGTTAGAGTTAGGGCAAGGGTTAGGTATAGGTTTAGGTTTAGGGTTAGGGCTAGGGCTAGAGTTAGGGATAGGGTTAGTGTTAGGGTTAGGTTTCGGGCTAGGGTTCGATTAAGGGTTAGGGTTACGATTAAGGTAGGGCTAGGTTTAGTGAGAGGGTTAGGGTTAGGGTTAGGGTTAGTGCTAAGGCAAGGGTTAGGGTTAGGGCTAGAGTTAGGGATAGGGTTTGGGTTAGGTTTAGGGTTAGGGATAGGGTTAGGTTTAGGGTTAGGATTATGGCTATGGCTAGGGCTAGAGTTATGGTTATGGTTAGGGTTAGGGCTAGGGCTAGGGTTAGTGATAGGATTAGGGTTAGCGCTAAGACTAGGGCTAGGGCCAGGTTTATGTCTAGTTTTAGGGTTAGGGTTAGGGTTAGGGTTAGGGCTAGGGCTAGGGTTAGGGTTAGGTTTGGCGCTAAGGCTAGGGCTAGGGTTAGGGTTAGGGTTAGGTTTAGGGCTAGGTCTAGGTTTAGGGTTAGTGTTAGGGTTAGGGTTAGGGCTAGGGCTAGGGCTAGGGTTAGGGTTACTGCTATTGCTAGGGCCAGGGCAAGGGCTAGGTTTAGGTATAGGCTTAGGGCTAGGTGTCTTGTTAGGGTTAGGGTTTTGGTTAGAGCTGGGGCTAGTATTAGGGTTAGGGTTAGGTTTAGGGCTATGGCTAGGGTTAGTGATTGCGTAGAGTTAGCGCTAGGTCCAGGGCTAGGGCTCGGGTTAGGATTATGGTTAAAGCTTTGGCTAGGGTTAGGTTTAGGGTTAGGTCTGGTGCTAGGGCCTGGGTTAGGGTTAGGTCTAGGATTAGGGTTAGGGCTAGTGCTAGGGCTATGGTTAAGGTTAGGTCTAGGGCTAGGGTTAGGGTTAGGGTTAGGTTAGTGTTCGGGCTAGGGTTAGGGTTAGGGTTTGATTTAAGATTAGGCTAGGGCTAGCGCTAGGGTTTGGAATAGGTTAGGGCTCGGTGTCTGGTCAGGGTGAGGGTTAGGGTTAGAGCTGAGGCTAGGGTTAGGTTTCGGGTTAGGGTTAGGGTTAGAGCTAGGGCTAGGGTTAGGGTTTGATTTAGGATTAGGCTAGGGCTAGGGCTAGGGATACGATAAATGTTAGAATTAGGGTTAGGGATAGGGTTAGGTTTAGGGTTAGGATTATGGCTAGGGCTATGGCTAGGATTAGGGTTAGGGATATGGTTAGGTTTAGGGTTAGGGTTAGGGTTAGGTTTAGGGCTAGGGTTAGGTACAGGTTTAGGTTTAGGGTTAGGGCTAGGGCTAGAGTTAGGGATAGGGTTAATGTTAGACTTAGGGTTAGGGTTAGGGATAGGTTAGTTTTAGGGTTAGTGTTAGGGTTAGGGCTAGGGCTAGGGTTAGGGTTAGAGTTCGGGCTAGGGTTAGGGATAGGGTTACGATTAGGGTTAGGGTTAGGTTAGGTTTAGGGTTATGGCTAGGGCTAGGGTTAGGTTTAGGTTTAGGGTTAGGATTGGGGTTTGCATTGGGGTTAAGGTGGCTTTGGGTTTGGAGGTAGAGTTAGGTTTGGGGTTTGGTTGGGGTTAGGGTTAGGGTTAGGGTTAGGGCTAGGACTAGGATTAGGGTTAGGATTAGGGTTAGCGCTAAGGCTAGGGCTAGGGTTATGGTTATGGTTAGGGTTAGAGCTAGGGCTAGGGCTAGCGTTAGGTTTAGGTTTATGATTAGGGCTAGGGCTATGGTTAGGGCTAGGGTTAGGCTTAGTGCTAGTTGTAGGGCTAGGGCAGGGCTAGGGCTAGGAATAGGGTTAGGGCTAGGTGTCTTGTTAGGGTTAGGGTTAGAGCTGGGCTAGGATTTGTGTTAGGGTTAGGTTTGGGACGTTTGCTAGGGTTAGGGATAGTGTTAGTGTTAGGGCTAGGGCCAGGGCTAGGGCTAGGGTTAGGATTATGGTTAGCGTTAGGGCTAGGGTTAGGGTTAAGGTTAGGGCTAGAGCCAGCGCTAGGTCTAGGTTTAGGGTTAGGGTTAGGTTTATGGTAGGGCTACGGCTAGGTAAAAGTCTAGGGATAGGGTTAGGATTATGGTTAGGGCTAGGGCTGGGGTTAGGGTTAGGGTTAGGGTTAGAGTTAGGGTTAGGCTTAGGTTTAAGTTTAGGGCTAGGGTTAGGGTTAAGGTTAGTACTAGGGCTAGGGGTAGGGCTAGGGTTAGGGTTAGGTTTATGATTAGGGCTAGGGCTAGGGTTAAGGCTAGGGTTAGGCTTAGTGCTATTGTTAGGGCTAGGGCCAGGTCTAGGGTTAGGAATAGGGTTAGGGCTAGGTGTCTTTTTAGGGTTAGGGTTAGAGCAGGTGCTAGAATTCGGGTTAGGGTTAGTTTTATGGCTACTGCTAGGGTTAGGGATAGCGTTCGTGTTAGGGCTAGGTCCAGGGCTAGGGCTAGGGTTAGGATTATGTTTAGTGTTAGGTCTAGGGTTACGGTTAGGGTTAGGGCTAGGGCCAGGGCTAGGTCTAGGTTTAGGGTTAGGTTTAGGCTACGGCTAGGTCCAGGGCTAGGGCTAGGGTTAGGATTATGGTTAGGGCTAGGGTTAGGGATAGGGTTAGGGTTAGGTTTAGAGCTAGGGCTACAGTTAGGCTTAGGGTTAGGGTTAGGGTTAGAGCTAATGCTAGGGTTAGGGTTTGGTTTAGGATTAGGGCTAGGACTAGGGCTAGGGATACGGTTAGGGAGAGTGTCAGGGTTAGGGTTCATTCTAGGGTTCGGATTAGGTTTAGGATTATGATTAGAGTTTGGGCTAGGGTTAGGTTAGTGTTAGGGTTAGTGTTAGGGTTAGGTTTAGGGTTAGGGATAGGGTTAGGGTTTGGGTTCGGGCTATGGCTAGGGCTAGTGTTATGGTTATGGTTGGGGTTAGGGCTATGACTAGGGTTAGGGTTAGTTTTGGCGCTAAGAATAGGGCTAGGGTTAGGGTTAGGTTTAGGGTTAGGGCTAGGGCTAGGGCTAAGGCTTGGGCTAGGGTGAGGGATAGGCTAGGGATAGGGTTAGGGTTAGGGTTAGGGTTAGGGTTAGGGCTAGGGCTAGGGTTAGGTTTAGGGCTAGGATTAGGGTTAGGGTTAGGGCTAGCGCTAGGGCTAGGGTTAGGGTTAGGGCTAGGGCTAGGGCTAGGGTTATGGCTAGGTTTAGGGTTAGGTCTAGCGCTAGGGCTAGGGTTAGGGTTAAGGCTAGGGCTAGGGTTAGGATTAGGGTTAGGTTTACGATTAGGGTTAGGTCTATGTTTAGGGTTTGGGTTAGGGTTAGGTTTAGCATTAGGGATAGGGTTAGGGTTAGGGTTAGGGTTAGGGCTATGGCTCGGGCTAGGTTTAGGGTTAGGGCTAGGGCGATGTTTAGGTTTAGGGATAGGGCCAGGGCTAGGTCTAGGGCTAGGTCTAGGGTAAGGGATAGGGTTAGGGTTAAGATTAGAGATAGGGCTACGGTTAGGCTTAGGGATAGGGCGAGGGTTATAGCTAGCGCTAGGGTTAGGGTTTGGTTTAGGATTAGGGCTCGGGCTAGGGATACAATTAGGATTAGGGTTATTATTAGGGATAGGGTTATGTTTAGGGTTAGATTTATGGCTAGGGCTAAGGCT
>CM027401.1:14124225-14126725 GCA_015711505.1 Sylvilagus bachmani | reverse complement strand
GCTAGGGTTAGGGATAGAGTTAGAGCTAGGGTTCGGTTAAGGGATAGGATTAGGGTTAGTGTTAGGTTTAGGCTTAGGGCTAGGGCTAGGGTTAGGGTTAGGGTTAGGGTTAGGTTTGGGGTTTGCGTTGGGGTTAAGGTGGCTTTGCGTTTGGAGGTAGAATTAGGTTTGGGGTTCGGTTGGTGTTAGGGTTAGTGTTAAGTCTAGGGCTAGGACTAGGATTAGGGTTAGGGCTAGGGGTAGGGTTAGGGTTAGGGTTAGGGTTAGGGTTAGTGTTAGGGCTAGGGCTAGGGTTAGGGTTAGTGTTAGGGCTAGGGTTACGTTTAGGGTTAATGTTAGGGTTAGGGTTAGGATTAGGGCTAGTGCTATGGTTAGGGTTAGGGTTAGGGCTAGTGCTAGGGCTAGAGCTAGGGCTAGGTTTAGGGATATGGTTAGGGTTAGGGTTTCAGCTAGGTCTAGGGTTTTTGTTAGGATTAGTGTTAGAGCTAGGGCTAGGGTTACGGTTAGGTTTTGCTTTAAGGCTAGGGCAAGATTTAGGGATAGGGTTAGGCTTAGTGTTAGGGTTGGGGTTAGGGTTAGGGTTAGGGTTAGGGTTAAGGTTAGGGTAAGAGTTAGAGCTGGTGCTAGGGTTAGGGTTAGACCCGGTTTAGGGCTCTGTCTAAGATTAGTTATATTGTTAGGGTTAGGGCTTGGGCCAGGGGTAGGGCTAGGGTTAGGTTTGGGTTTAGGGTTAGGGCTAGGTTTAGGGTTAGGATTAGGACTAGGGCTAGAGTTAGGGCTAGGGCTAGGGCTAGGGCTAGGGCTAGGGCTAGGGCTCTGGCTAGGGCTAGTGCCAGGGTTAGGGATAGGGTTAGGGTTAGGGTTAGGGTTAGGGCTATGGCTAGGGTTAGGGTAAGTGCTAGGATTAGGGTTAGGGCTAGCGCTAGGGCTAGGGTTAGGTTTAGGGCTAGGGCTAGGATTAGGGTTAGGTTTAGGGTTACGTTTAGGGTTAGTTCTATGGTTAGGTTTAGTGATAGGGTTAGGGTTTGGGTTAGGTTTAGGGTTAGGGATAGGGTTATGGTTAGGGTTAGGGTTAGGGTTAGGGTTAGGACTATGGCTAGGGCTAGGGTCAGGGTTAGGGCTAGGGCGATGGTTAGTTTTAGGGTTAGGTCTAGGGCTAGGTCTAGGGTTTGGTTTAGGGTTAGAGGTAGGGTTACGGTTAGGTTTAGGTTTAGGTTTAGGGTTAGAGCCTGGGCTATGGTTAGGGTTTGGTTTAGGTAGGTCTAGGGCTAGGGCTAGGGATACGGTTAGGGTTAGGGTTATTGTTACGTATAGGGTTAGCTTTAGGGTTAGAGTTATGGCTAGGGCTAGGGCTAGGGCTAGGGTTAGGGATAGGGTTAGGGTTATGGTTAGGGCTAGGGTTAGGTATAGGTTTATGTTTAGGGTTAGGGATAGGGCAGAGTTTGGTATATTGTTAGGGTTAGTTTTAGGGTTAGGTTTAGGGATCTGGTTAGGGTTACCGTTAGGGTTATTGTTATGGCTAGGGCTAGGGCTAGGATTAGTGTTAGGGCTAGGGCTAGGGCTATGGTTAAGTTTAAGTGTAGGATTAGGGTTAGGGCTAGCGCTAGGGCTAGGGTTAGGGTCAGGGCTAGGGCTAGGTTTATGGTTAGGGTTAGGTTTAGGGTTAGGTTTCAGGCTAGAGTTTGGGTTAGGGTTAGTGTTACGATTAGGTTAGGGCTAGGTTTAGGTTTAGTGATAGGGTAGGGTTAGGGTTAGGTTTAGATTTAGGGATAGGGTTAGGGTTAGGGTTAGGGTTATGGTTAGGGTTCGGGCTATGGCTAGGGCTAGTGTTATTTTTATGGTTAGGGTTAGGGCTATGGCTAGGGTTAGGGTTAGTTTTTGAGCTAAGGCTAGGGCTAGGGTTAGATTTGGTTTAGGGTTAGGTATAGGGAAAGGGATAGTGCTAGGGTTAGGGATAGGGTTAGGGTTAGGGTTAGGGTTAGGGTTAGGGTTAGGGCTAGGGTTAGGGTTAGGGTTTAGGTTAGGATTGGGGTTTGCGTTGGGGTTAAGGTGGCTTTGGGTTTGGAGGTAGAGTTAGGTTTGGGGTTCGGTTGTGGTTAGGGTTAGGGTTAGGGCTAGGACTAGGGTTAGGGTTAGGGCTAGGGCTAGGGCTAGGGTTATGTTAGGGTTAGTGTTAATGTTAGGGCTAGGGCTAGGGTTAGGGGTAGGGTTAGGTTTAGGCTTAGGGTTAGTGTTAAGGTTAGGGATAGGGTTAGTGCTGGCACTAGGGTTAGGGATAGGGTCAGGTTTAGGGCTATGGCTAGGACTAGTGAGAGCGTTAGGTTTAGGGCTAGGGCTAGGGCTAGGGTTAGGGTGGGTTTAGGGTTAGGGCTAGAGATAGGGTTAGGGTTAGAATTAGGACTAGGGCTAGAGCTAGGGCTAGGGCTAGGGATAGGGTTAGGCTTAGGGTTAGGGCTAGAGATAGGGTTAGGGTTAGGGCTAGGGCTAGGGTTAGGGATAG
>CM027401.1:14106173-14123725 GCA_015711505.1 Sylvilagus bachmani | reverse complement strand
GATTAGGATTAGGGTTAGGGCTTGGTCTAGGGCTAGGGCTAGGTTTAGTGTTATGATTTGGGTGAGTGCTACGGCTATGGTTAGTGTTAGGGTTATGGTTAGGATTAGGTTTAGGGATTGATCTAGGGCTAGGGCTAGGGTTAGGGTTAGGGTTAGGGCTAGGGCTAGCGTTAGGGTTAGGGTTAGTGTTATGGCTAGGGCTAGGGCTAGGGCTAGGGTATGGTTTAGGGTTAGGGCTAGGGCTAGGTTTAGGGTTAAGGTTAGGTCTAGGGCTAGGGTTAGGGTTAGTGTTATGGCTACGGCGAAGGTTAGGGTTAGGTTTAGGGTTTGTGTTAGTGTTAGGGCTAGGGCTAGGGCTAGGGCTAGGGTTAGGTTTAGGTTCAGGGCTAGGTCTAGTGTTAAGGTTAGGGATAGCGTTAGGGTTAGGACTAGGGCTAGGGTTAGGGTTAGGTTTAGGCCTAGGGCAAGGTCTAGCGTTAGGGTTAGGGTTAGGGCTAGGGCTCGGGCTAGGGCCTGGGTTAGGTTTAGGGTTAGGGCTTGGTCTAGGGCGAGGGCTAGGGTTAGTGTTAGTGTTTGGGTTAGGGCTACGGCTATGGTTAGTGTTAGCGTTATGGTGAGGATTAGGGTTAGGGCTTGTTCTAGGGCTAGGGCTAGGGCTAGGGTTAGGGCTAGGGCTCCTGCTAGGGCCTGGGATAGGCCTAGGGCTAGGGTTAGGGTTAGGGTTAAGTTTAGGGCTAGGGCTAGGGCTAGGGCTAGGTCTCTGGTTAGGGTTAGGGCTAGGGCTAGGTTTAGGTTTAGTTTTACGGTTAGGGCTACGGCTAGGGCTAGGGTTAGCGTTACGGTTAGGGCTAGGGCTATGGCTAGGGCTAGGGCTAGGACTCAGGTTAGGGTTCGGGCTAGGGCTACGTTTAGGGTTAAGATTACTGTTATGGTTAGGGCTAGGCTTAGGTTTAGGGTTAGGGCTAGGGCCATGGTTAGGTTTAGGCTTAGGGCTAGGGCTAGGTTTAGGGTTAGGATTGGGGTTAGGGCTAGGTCTAGGGCTAGGACTAGGCTTAGGGTTTGGGTTAGGGTTAGGGTTACTGTTAGGGTTACGGCTAGGGCTACGGTTAATGTTAGGGTAACTGTTAGGGTTGGGGCTATGGCAAGGGTTATGGTTAGGGTTAGGCATAGGGCTAGGTTTAGGGCTAGGTTTAGGGTTATTGTTAGGGCTAGGGCTAGGGCTAGGATTACGGTTGGGTTTATGGGTTTGGTTGGGGTTAGGTTTTGGGTTAGGGTTAGAGTTAAGGCTAGGGCTAGGCTAGGGTTAGGGCTAAGGCTAGGGTTATGGTTAGGGTTAAGGTTATGGCTAGAATTAAGTCTAGGGCTAGAGTTAGCGTTAGGTTTAGGTCTAGGATTAGGGTTAGTTTTAGATTTAGGGTTAGTGTTAGGACTAGATAGGGCTAGGGTTAGGGTTAGGGTTAGTGTTAGGGCTAGGTCTAGGGCTAGGGCTAGGGTTAGGTTTAGGTTTAGGGCTAGGCCTAGTGTCAAGGTTAGGGTTAGGTTTAGGTTAGGGCTAGGGCTAGGGCTAATGATAGTGTTAGGGTTAGGGTTAGGCCTAGGGCAAGGGCTAGGGCTAGGGTTAGGGTTAGGGTTAGGGTTAGGGCTAGGGCTAGGGCTAGGGTTAGTGTTAGGTTTATGCTTAGGATTAGGGTTAGGGCTTGGTCAAGGGCTAAGGCTATGGCTAGGATTAGGGCTAGGGCTTGCGCTAGGGCTAAGGCTATGCTTTGCTTGAGGTTTAGGTTTAGGGTTAGGGCTATGGCTAGGGCTAGGGTTAGGGTTAGGGTTACTGGTATTGCTAATGCTAGGGCTAGTGTTAGGATTAGGTTTAGGGTTCGGTTTCTGTTTCGGGTTAGGGTTAGGTTTAGGGTTAGGGCTAGATCTAGCCCTAGTGTTAGTTTAGTGTTAGTTCTAGAGCTAGGGCTAGGGTTAGGGTTAGGGTTAGGTCTACGGCTAGGGCTGGGGCCAGGGCTAGGGCTAGGGTTAAGATTAGAGCTAGGGCTAGGGCTAGGGTTAGGGTTAGGTATATGCTTAGGGTTAAGGCTAGAGTTAGGGCTAGGGTTAGGGTTAGGTTTAGGGTTAGGGCTAGGGCGAGGGCTAGCATTAGGGTTAGTGTTATGGCTAGGGCTAGGGCTAGGGCTAGGGTTAGATTTAGGGTTAGGGCTAGGGCTAGGGTTAGGGTTAGGGTTAGGGCTAGGGCTAGGGTTAGGGCTATGGCTAGGGCAATGGTTAGGGATAGGCTTTGGTTTTGTGTTAGTGCTAGGGATATGGCAAGGGCTAGAGCTAGGGCTAGGGTTAGGTTTAGGTTTAGGGCTAGGGCATTTTTAAGTTTAGGGTTAGCTTTAGGGTTAGGGCTAAGTCTAGGGCTAGGGTTAGGGTTAGGTTTAGGGCTATTGCTAGTGCTAGGGTTAGTGTTAGGATTAGGTTTAGGGTTCGGTTTCGGTTTCGGGTTAGGGTTAGGTTTAGGGTTAGGGCTAGACCTAGGAATAGTGTTAGTTTAGTGTTAGTTCTAGAGCTAGGGCTAGGGTTAGGGTTAGGTTTAGGGCTAGGGCTAGGTCTAGGGTTAGGGCTATGAATAGGGCTAGGGATAGCGTTAGGGTTAGGGTTAGTTTTATGGATAGGGCTAAGTCTAAGGCTAGGGTTAGGTTTAGGGTTAGGGCTAGGGCTATGGTTAGGTTTAGGGCTAGGGCTAGGGTTAGTGTTAGGGTTATGGCTAGGTCGATGGTTAGGGTTAGGTTTAGGGTTAGTGTTAAGGCTAGGGCTAGGGCTAGGGTTAGGGCTACTGTTAGGTTTAGGTTTAGGGCTAGTGTTAGTGTTAAGGTTAGAATTAGGTTTAGGGTTAGGACTAGGGCTCGGGCTAGGTCTAGGGCTATGGTTAGCTTTTGGTTAGGGTTAGGGTTTGGGCTAGGGCTAGGACTAGGGTGAGGGTTAGAGCTATGGCTATTGCTAGTGCTAAAGCTAGTGTTAGGATCAGGTTTAGGGTTCGGCTTCGGTTTCGGGTTAGGGTTAGGGTTACGGTTAGGGCTAGATCTATGCCTAGTGTTAGTTTAGTGTTAGTTCTAGAGCTAGGGCTAGGGTTAGGGTTAGGTTTAGGGCCAGAGCTAGGGCTAGGTCTAGGGCTGGGTTTAAGGTTAGGGCTAGGGCTAGGGTTAGGGTTAGGTATACGGTTATGGTTAAGGCAAGGTTAGGGTTAGGTTTAGGGCTAGGGCTAGGGTTAGGGCTAGGGCTATGGCTAGGATAGGGTTAGGGTTAGGCTAGGTTTACGGTTAGAGCTAGGTTTAGCGTTAGGGTTAGGGTTAGTGTTATGGCTAGGGCTAGGGCTAGGGCTAGGGTTAGGTTTAGGTTTAGGGCTATTGTTAGTGCTAGGGCTAGTGTTAGTGGTAGGGTTAGGGTTATGGTTAGGGTTAGGCCTAGGCTTAGTTTTAGGGCTAGGGTTAGGGTTAAGTTTAGGGCTAGGCCTAGGGCTAGGGCTCAGGTTAGGGTTAGGGCTAGAATAAGTTTAGGGTTATGATTACGGTTATGGTTAGGGTTAGGCTTAGGGTTAGGGTTAGGTCTAGGGCGTGGTCTAGGGCTAGAGCTCAGGTTAGGGTTAGGGTTAGGGCTAGGGCTAGGTTTAGGGTTATGATTACGGTTATGGTTAGGGCTAGGCTTAGGTTTAGAGTTAGGGCTAGGGCGAGGGTTAGGTTTAGGCTTAGGGCTGGGGCTAGGGTTAGGGTTAGGATTGGGGTTAGGGCTAGGTCTAGGGCTAGGACTAGGCTTAGGGTTTGGGTTAGTGTTAGGGTTTTTGTTAGGGTTAGGTCTAGCGCTATGTTTAGAGTTAGGGTTACTGTTATGTTTGGGCTAGGGCAAGAGTTAGGGTAAGGGTTAGGCTTAGTGCTAGGTTTATTTCTAGGTTTAGGGTTATTGTTAGGGCTAGGGCTAGTGCTAGGATTAGGGTTAGGGTTAGGGCTAAGGCTAGGGTTTATGGATACGGTGAAGTTTATGGTAGGGCTAGGGCTAGAGTTAGAGTTAGGTTTAGGTCTTGAACTAGGTTTAGTTTTAGAGTTAGGGTTAGGGTTAGGGCTAGGGCTAGGGCTAGGGTTAGGGTTAGGTTTAGCGCTAGGCCTAGTGTTAAGGTGGGTTAGGTTTAGGGTTAGGGCTAGTGCTAGGCCTAGGGCTAGGGCTAGGGTTAGGGTTAGGCCTAGGGCAAGGGCTAGGGTTAGGGCTAGGGATAGGATTAGGGCTAGGGCTAGGGCTAGGGCTAGGGCTAGGGTTAGTGTTAGGGTTATGGTTTGATTAGGGTTAGGGCTTGGTCTAGGGCTAGTGCTAGGGTTAGGGTTAGGTTTAGGGTTCGGTTTCGGGTTAGGGTTAGGTTTTGTTAGGGTTAGAGCTAGGCCTAGTGTTAGTTTAGTGTTTTTTCTAGAGCTTGGGCTAGGGTTAGTTTTAGTTCTAGGGCTACGGCTAGGGCTAGGGCTAGGGTTAAGGTTAGGGCTAGGGCTAGGGTTAGGGTTAGGTATACGGTTAGGGTTAAGGCTAGTGTTAGTGTTAGGGTTAGTGTTATGGCTAGGGCTAGGGCTAGGTTTAGGGTGAGGTTTAGGGTTAGGGCTAGTTTTAGGGTTAGGTTTAGTGTTAGGGCTAGGGCTAGGGTTAGGGTTAGGGTTAGGGCGAGGGTTAGGGTTAGTGTTAGGGTTAGTGTTAGGTCTAGTGCTAGGGCTAGGTCTAGGGTTAGGTTTAGGTTTATGTCTAGGGCTAGTGTTAATGTTATGGTTAGGTTTAGGGTTACGGCAATGTCTAGGGTTAGGATTAGGTCTAGGGCAAGGGCAAGGGTTAGGGTTATGTTTAGGGTTAGGGCTAGGGCTAGGGCTAGGGTTAGGGTTAGGCCTAGAGCAAGGGCTAGGGTTAGGGTTAGGTTTAGGGTTAGTCCTAGGGCTAGTGCTAGGGCTAGTGCTAGGTTTAGGTTTAGGGTTAGGGTTAGGTCTTGGTCGAGGGCTAGGACTTGGTTTAGTGTTAGGGTTATGGATAGGATTAGGGTCAGGGCTTGGTCTAGGGCTAGGGCTAGGGCTAGCATTAGGGCTAGGGCGAGGGCTAGGGCTAGGGCTATGCTTAGCTTTATGGTTAGTGTTAGCGTTAGGGCTAGGGCTAGGGCTAGGGTTATGGTTAGGGTTAGGGTTAGGGCTATTGCTAGTGCTAGGGCTAGTGTTAGGATTAGGTTTAGGGTTCGCTTTCGGTTTCGGGTTAGGGTTAGGTTTAGGGTTAGGGCTAGATCTAGGCCTAGTGTTAGTTTAGTGTTAGTTCTAGAGATAGGGCTAGGGTTATTGTTAGGCTTAGGGCTAGGGCTAGGCTTAGGGCTAGGGCTTGGGTTAAGGTTAGGGCTAGGGCTAGGGTTAGGGTTAGGTATACGGGTAGGGTTAAGGCTAGGGTTAGGGTTAGGTTTATGGTTAGGGTTAGGGCTAGGGCTAGGGCTAGTGTTAGGGTTAGGGTTAGGGCTAGGGCTAGGGTTAACGTTAGGGTTAGGGTTAGTATTATGGCTAGGGCTAGGGCTAGGACTAGGGTTAGGTTTAGGGTTACGGTTAGGACTAGGGTTAGGGTTAGGGTGAGGGCTAAGGCTAGGGTTAGGGTTAGGGTTATGGTAGGACGAGGGTTTGGTTTAGGATTAGGGTTAGTGTTAGGGCTAGGGCTAGGGCTTGGGCTAGGGCTAGTGTAGGTTTAAGTTTAGGGCTAGGTCTAGTGTTAAGGTTAGGGTTAGTTTTAGAGTTATGGCTAGGGTTAGGTTTAGGGTTAGGGTTAGGCCTAGGGCAAGGGCTAGGTTTAGGTTTAGTGATGGATTATTGCTAATGCTAGGTCTAGGGCTAGGGTTAGGGTTAGGGTCAGATTAAGGCTAGGTTTAGGGCTAGGTTTAGGGTAATTGTTAGGGCTAGGGCTAGGGCTAAGGCTAGGATTAGGGTTGGGTTTGGGGTTTAGTTGGGGTTAGGTTTTGGGTTAGGGTTAGGCTCAAGGCTAGGGCTAGTGCTAGGGTTAGGGTTATGGTTAGGGCTAAGGCTAGGGTTATGGTTAGTGTTAAGGTTATGCCTAGGGCTAGGGCTAGGGATAATTTTAGTGTAAGGTTTATGTCTAGCACTAGAGTTAGTTTTACAGTTAGGGTTAGGGTTAGGGCTAGGGCTAGGGCTAGGTTTAGGGTTAGGTTTAGGGCTAGGGCTAGGGCTAGGGTTAGCATTAGGTTTAGGCTTAGGGCTAGGGCTAGGGCTAGATTTAGGTTTACGGTTAGGGCTAGGGCTAGGGTTAGGGTTATGTTTAGGGCTAGGGCTATGTTTAGGGTTAGAGTATTGGCTAGAGCGAGGATTAGGTTTAGGGTTAGGGTTAGTGTTAGGGCTAGGGCTAGGGCTAGGGTTAGGGCTAGGGCAAGGGCTAGGGTTAGGTTTAGGTTTAGGTCTAGGGCTAGTGTTAACCTTACGGTTAGGTTTAGTGTTAGGGTTAGGGTAGGGCTAGGGCATGGGTTAGGTTTAGTCCTAGGGCAAAAGCTAGTGTTAGTGTTAGGGTTAGGGTTAGGGTTATGGCTAGGGCTAGGGCTAGGGCGAGGTTTAGGGTTAGGATTAGTTTTAGGGCTAGGTTTAGGTCTAGGTTTATGGTTATTGTTAGGGCTCGTGCTAGGGCTAGGATTAGGGTTGGGTTTGGGGTTTGGTTGGGGTTAGGTTTTGGGTTAGGGTTAGGGTTAACCTAGGGCTAGTGCTAGGGTTAGGGTTAGGGTTACGGCTAAGGGTAGGGTTATGGTTAGGGTTAAGATTATGGATAGGGCTAGGGCTAGAGTTAGAGTTAGGTTTAGGTTTAGGACTAGGGTTAGTTTTAGAGTTAGGTTAGGGTTAGGGCTAGGGCTAGGGCTAGGTTTAGGGTTAGAGTTAGTGTTAGGGGTAGGGCTAGGACTTGGGCTATGATTAGCGTTAGGGTTAGGGCTAGGCCTAGTGTTAAGTTACTGTTAGGTTCAGGGTTATGGCTAGTGCTGGGCTAGGGCTATGATTAGGGTTAGGGTTAGGCCTAGGGCAAGGGCTAGGGTTAGGGTTACGGTCAGGGATAGGGCTAGGGCTAGGGCTTGTGTTAGGGTTATGGTTAGGATTAGGGTTAGGGCTTGGTCTAGGGCTAGGGCTAGGACTAGGGTTAGGGCTAGGTTTAGGGCTAGGGCTAGAGCTATGCTTAGCTTTAGGGTTAGGGTTAGTGTTAGGGCTAGGGCTAGGGCTAGGTTTAGGGTTAGATTTAGGGCTATTGCTAGTGCTAGGGCTAGTGTTTTGATTAGGTTTAGGGTTAGGTTTTGGTTTTGGGTTAGGGTTACGTTTAGGGTTAGGGCTAGATCTAGGCCTAGTGTTAGTTTAGTGTTAGTTCTAGAGCTAGGGAAGGATTAGGGTTAGGTTTAGGGCTAGGGCTAGGGCTAGGGATAATATATGGTTAGGGTGAAGGATAGGGTTAGGGTTAGATTTAGGGTTAGGGTTAGGGATAGGGATAGGGCTAGGGCTAGGTTTAGGGTAAGGGTTAGGGCTAGGGCTAGAGCTAGGCTTAGGTTAGCGTTTGGGTTAGGGCTAGGGCTAGGGCTAGGGCTAGGGCTAGGTTTAGTGTTAGGTTTAGGGCTTGTACTAGGGCTAGGGCTAGGGCTAGTTTTAGGGTTAGAGTTAGGGCTATTGCTAATGCTAGGGCTAGTGTTAGGATTAGGTTTAGGGTTCGGTTTCAGTTTCGGGTTAGGGTTAGGTTTACGGTGAGGGCTAGAATTAGGCCTAGTGTTAGTTTAGTGTTAGTTCTAGAGCTAGGGCTAGGGTTAGGGCTAGGGCTATGGCTAGGGCAAGGTCTAGGGTTAGGTTTAGGGCTTGCACTAGGGCTATGGCTAGGGCTATGGTTAGGGTTAGAGTTAGGGTTAGGTTTAGGTTTGGGGTTAGGGTTAGGGTTCGTGTTAGGGCTAGGTTTAGGCTTAGGGCTTGGACTAGGTCTAGGGCTAGGTTTAGGGTTAGCATTATGTATAGTGTTAAAGCTAAAGTAAGGATTAGGTCTGGAGTTAGAGTTAGGTTTAGGGGTAAGGTTAGCTTTAGGGCTAGTGCTGTGTTAACAGTTAGGACTATGACTAAGTCTAAGGCTATGGTTAAGGTTAGGTGTAGGATTAGGTTTAGGTTTAGGGTTAGGGTTAGGGCTAGGGTTAAGTTCGGGTTCTGGTTAGGGTTAGGGTAGGGTTATGGCTGGGGTTAGGGTTAGGGTTAGGGCTTGGGCTAGGGCTAGGTCTAGGGTTAGGATTAGGGTTAGGGTTAGGACTAGGTCTAGTGTTAGGGCTAGGGTTAGTGTTAGGGCTAGGGCTAGGGCTATGGTCAGGTTTAGGGTTAGGTTTATGCTTAGGGCTAGGGTTAGGGTTAGGGTTAGGGCTAGGGCTAGGGCTAGGGCTAGGGCTAGGGCTAGGGCTAGGGTTAGTGTTAGGGTTAGGCTTAGGGCTAGAGCTATTTTTAGTGTTAGGTTTATGGTTATGGTTATGGCTAGGGCTGGTGTTAGGGTTTGAGTTAGGACTAGGCTAGGCTCAGTGCTAGGATTAGGGTTAGTGTTAAAGCTAGGGTTTGTGTTAGGGCTAGGGTTAGGGTTAGGGTTAGGTGTAGATTTAGCTTGAGGGCTAGTGCTGTGTTAGCATTTAGGACTATGACTAAGTTTAAGGCTATGGTTAAGGTTAACAGTAGGATTAGGGTTAGGGTTCGGGTTCGGTTCGGGTTCGGGTTCGGGTTAGGGTTTGGTTTCGAGTTCGGGTTAGGGTTAGGGTTAGGGTTAGGTTTCCGTTTCGGGTTCGGGTTCGGGTTCGGGTTATGGATAGGATTACGGTTAGTGCTTGGTCTAGTGCTCGGGCGAGGTCTAGCGTTAGATTTAGGGCTAGGGCTAGGGCTATGGTTAGCTTTATGGTTAGGGCAAGGGTTAGGGCTAGGGCTAGGGCTAGGGTTAGGGTTAGGGTTAGGGCTATTGCTTGTGCTACGGCTAGTGTTAGGATTACATTTAGGGTTCGGTTTCATTTTCAGGTTAGGGTTAGGTTTGTGTTAGGGCTAGATCTAGGCCTAGAGATAGTTTAGTGTTAGTTCTAGAGCTAGGGCTAGGGTTAGGGTTAGGTTTAGGGCTAGGGTTAGAGCTAGGGCTAAGGCTAGGGTTAATGTTAGAGCTAGGGCTAGGGCTAGGTCTAGGGCTAGGGTTAGGGTTAGTGTTAGGGTTAGGGTTAGTGTTAGGGTTAGGGTTAGAGCTATTGTTAGTGTTAGGTTTATGGTTAGGGTTACGGCTAGGGCTAGTGTTAGGGTTTGAGTTAGGACTATGCTAGGTTCAGTTTTAGGATTAGGGTTAGTGTTAAAGCTATGGTTTGTGTTAGTGCTAGGGTTAGGTTTAGGGTTAGGTGTAGGTTTAGCTTGAGGGCTAGTGCTGTGTTAGCATTTAGGACTATGACTAAGTCTAAGGCTATGGTTAAGGTTAGCTGTAGGATTAGGGTTAGGGTTCGGGTTCGGGTAGGGTTAGGTTTCGGGTTAGGGTTTGGGTTCGGGTTAGGGTTAGGGTTAGGGGAGGGCTAGGGTTGTGGTTAGGGTTAGGGTTAGAGCTAGGGCTAGGGCTAGGGCTGGGGCTAGGGTTAGGTTTAGGGGTTGCACTAGGGCTAGGGCTAGGGCTAGGGTTAGGGTTAGGGTTAGGGTTAGGGCTAGGGCTAGGGCTAGGGCTAGGGTTAGGTTAGGGTTAGGGTTAGGGCTAGGGCAATGGTTAGGGTTAAGTTTACGTTTAGGTCTAGGGCTAGGGCTAGGGCTAGGCTTAGGTTAGGGTAAGGGTTAGGGCTAGGGCAATGGTTTGGGTTAGGTTTAGGTCTAGGGCTAGGGCTAGGGCTAGGGCTACGGTTAGTGTTAGTGTTAAGGTTAGGGTTAGGGCTAGAGCTATTTTTAGTGTTAGGTTTATGGTTAGGGTTACGGCTAGGGCTAGTGTTAGGGTTTGAGTTAGGACGATGCTAGGCTCAGTTTTAGGATTGGGGTTAGTGTTAAAGCTAGGGTTTGTGTTAGGGCTAGGGTTAGGGTTAGGGTTAGGTGTAGGTTTAGCTTGAGGGCTAGTGCTGTGTTAGCATTTAGGACTATGACTAAGTCTAAGGCTATGGTTAAGGTTAACTGTAGGATTAGGGTTAGGGTTCGGGTTCGGGTAGGGTTCGGGTTCGGGTTAGGGTTAGGGTTTGGGTTCTGTTAGGGTTAGGGTTAGGGTAGGGCTAGGGTTGTGGTTAGGGTTAGGATTAGGGCTTGGGCTAGGTCTAGGTCTAGGGTTAGGATTACGGTTAGTGCTAGGGCTAGGGCTAGGGCTATGGTTAGGTTTAGGGTTAGGATTAGGGTTTGGGTTTGGACTAGGGCTAGTGTGAGGGCTAGGGCTAGGGCAATGGTTAGGGTTACGGTTAGGTCTAGGGCTAGGGCAATGGTTAGGGTTAGGGTTAGGTCTAGGTCTAGGGCTAGGGCTAGGGCTAGTGTTAGTGTTAGTGTTAGGGTTAGGCTTAGGGCTAGAGCTATTGTTAGTTTTAGGTTTATGGTTAGGGTTACGGCTAGGGTTAGTGTTAGGGGTTGATTTAGGACTATGCTAGGCTTAGTTTTAGGATTAGGGTTAGTGTTAAAGCTAGGGTTTGTGTTAGGGCTAGGGTTAGGTTTAGGGTTAGGTGTAGGTTTAGCTTGAGGGCTAGTGCTGTGTTAGCATTTAGGACTATGACTAAGTCTAAGGCTATGGTTAAGGTTAACTGTAGGATTAGGGTTAGGGTTCGGGTTCGGGTAGGTTTAGGGTTTGGGTTAGGGTTTGGGTTCGGGTTAGGGTTAGGGATAGGTTTCCGTTTTGGGTTCGGGTTAGGGTCAGGGTTAGGGTTCGGGTTCGGGTTAGGTTTAGGGGTTGCACTAGGGCTAGGGCTAGGGCTAGGTCTAGGGTTAGGTTTAGGTTTAGGTATAGGGTAGAGTTAGGGCTAGGGCTAGGGCTATTGTTAGGGTTAGGGCTAGGGCTAGGGCTAGGGCTATGGTTAGCTTTGGGGTTAGGGTTAGGGTTAGGGCTAGGGCTAGGGCTAGGGTTAGGGTTAGGCTTAGGGCTATTGCTAGTGCTAGGGCTAGTGTTAGGATTACCTTTAGGGTTCGATTTCGGTTTTGGGTTAGGGTTAGGTTTAGGTTTAGGGCTATATCTAGGCTTAGTGTTAGTTTAGTGTTAGTTCTAGAGCTAGGGCTAGGGTTATTGTTAGGTTTAAGGCTAGGGCTAGGGCTAGGGCTAGGGTTAAGGTTAGAGCTAGGGCTAGGGTTACGGTTAGGTATACGGTTAGGGTTAAGGCTAGGGTTAGGATAGGTTTAGGATTAGGGTTAGTGCTAGGTCTAGGGCTAGCGTTAGGGTTAGGGTCATGGCTAGCGCGAGGGTTATGGGTAGGGTTAGGTTTAGTGTTAGTGCTAGGGCTAGGGCTAGGGACTGGGCTAGGTTTAGGGTTAGGTTTCGGGCTCGGGCTAGTGTTAAGTTTAGGGTTTGGTTTAGGGTTACGGCTAGGGCTAGGGTTAGGGTTAGGGTTAAGTTTAGGTCTAGGGCTAGGGATAGGGTTAGGGTTAGGGTTAGGGTTACATTTAGGGTTATGTTTATGGCAAGGGCTAGGACTAGGGCTAGGGCTAGGTCTATGGTTAGTTTTCAGGTTTGGGTTAGGTTTAGGTCTAGGGCTAGGATTAAGATTAGGGTTAGGGCTTGGTCTAGGGCTAGGGCTAGGGCTAGGATTAGGGCTAGGGCTCGGGCAAGGGCTATGCTTAGCTTTAGGGTTAGGTTTAGGTTTAGGGCTATGGCTAGGGCTAGGGTTAGGGTTAGGGTTAGGGTTAGGACTAGGTTTAGGGTTGTGATTACAGTTATGGTTAGGGCTAGGCTTAGGGTTAGGGTTAGGGCTAGGGCGAGCGTTAGGTTTAGGCTTAGGGCTAGGGCTAGGATTAGGGTTAGGATTGGGGTTAGGGCTACGTCTAGGGATAGGACTAGGCTTAGGGTTTGGGTTAGTGTTAGGATTACTGTTAGGGTTAGGGCTAGGGCTATGGTTAGAGTTTGTGTTATTGTTAGGGTTGGGGCTAGGGCAAGGCTTATTTTCAGGTTTAGGCTTAGGGCTAGGTTTAGGGTTATTGTTAGGGCTAGGGCTAGGGCCAGGATTAGGGTAGGGTTTGAGATTTGGTTGGGGTTAGCTTTTCGGTTAGGTTTAGTGTTAAGGCTAGGGCTAGAGCTAGGGTTAGGGTTAGGGTTAGGGCTAAGGCTAGGGCTATGGATAGGGTTAAGGTTATGGCTAGGACGAGGGCTAGGGCTAGAGTTAGCGTTAGGTTTAGGTTTAGGAATATGGTTCGTTTTAGAGTTAGGGTTAGGTTTAGGGCTAGGGCTAGGGCTAGGTCTAGGGCTTGGGTTGATATTAGGGCTAGGGCTAGGGTTAGGGTTAGGTATACGGTTAGGGTTAAGGCTAGGCTTAGGGTTAGGTTTAGGATTAGGGTTAGGGCAAGTCTAGGGCTAGGGTTAGGGTTAGGGTTAGGGCTATGGTTAGGGCTAGGGCTAGCGTTAGGGTTAGGGTTACTGTTATGTCTAGGGCTAGGGCTAGGGCTAGGGCTAGGGCAAGGGTTAGGTTAATGGTTAGGGCTAGGGCTAGGGCTAGGGCTAGGGTTAGGTTTAGGGTTAGGGCTTGGTCCAGGGCTAGGGCTAGGGTTAGTGTTAGGGTTATGGATAGGATTAGGGTTTGGGCTTGGTCTAGGGCTAGGGCTTGGGTTAGGGCTAGGGCTAGGTCTAGGGCTAGGGTTAGCTTTAGGTTAGGGTTAGGGTTTGGGCTAGGGCTAGGGCTAGGGCTAGGGTTAGGGTTAGGGTTAGGGCTACGGCTAGGGCTAGGGTTAGGGTTAGGATTAGGGCTATTGCTAGTGCTATGGCTAGTGTTAGGATTAGGATTAGGGTTCGGTTTCTGTTTCGTGTTAGGGTTAGGTTTAGGGTTAGGACTAGATCTAGGCCTAGTGTTAATTTACTGTTAGTTCTAGAGCTAGGGCTAGGGTTAAGGTTAGGTTTAGTGCTAGGGCTAGGGCTTGGGTTAGGGTTAGGGCTAGGGCTAGGGCTAGGGTTAGGGTTAGGGTTACAGTTAGGGTTAGGGATAGGTGTTAGGTTTAGGGCTAGGATTATGTTTAGGGCTAGGGCTAGGGCTGGGGCTTGGGCTCGGGTTAGGGTTAGGGCTAGAGCTAGTGTTATGGTTTGAGTTATGGTTATTGTTATGGCTAGTTTTAGGGTTAGGGATAGGTCTAGGGCGAAAGTTAATGTTTGGGTTTGGCTTAGGGCTAGTGTTAGGGCTATTGTTGGGGTTACGGCTATCGTTAGGTTTAGGGCTAGGGTTATGGCTACCTCTAGTGTTAAGGTTAGGGCAAGGGCTAGGGTTAGGGTATAGGGTTAGGGCTAGGTTTAGGTTTAGGGTGAAGGCTAGGGCTAGGTTTAGGATTAGGGTTAAGTTTATGGTTAGGGCTAGGCTTAGGGTTAGTTTTACGGCGAGGCCCAGGGTTAGGTTTTGGGGTAGGCTTACGGCTAGGGTTAGGGCTAGGGCTAGGGTTAGTGTGAGGAATAGGGCAAGGGTTAGGGTTAGGGTTAGAGCTACGGATAGGGTTAGGGTTAGGGCTAGGGAAAGGGTTAGGGTTAGAGTTAGGGCTAGGGCTAGGGTTAGGGTTAGGGCTAGAGCTAGATCTAGGGCTAGGGTTAGGGTTAGGGTTAGGTTTAGGCCTAGGGTTAGGGCTAGGGTTAGGGTTAAGTCTATGGCTAGGTTCATGTTTAGGGTTAGGTTTAGGGCTGGTTCTAGGGCTAGGGCTAGGGTTTGGGTTAGGGCTAGGGCTCGGGCTAGGGCTAGGGCTATGGTTAGCTTTAGTGTTAGGGTTAGGGTTAGGGCTAGGGCTAGAACTAGGGTTAGGGTTAGGGTTAGGGCTTTTGCTAGTGCTAGGGCTAGTGTTAGGATTAGGTATAGGGTTTGGTTATGGGTCGGGTTAGGGTTAGTGTTAGGTTTAGGGTTAGGGGTAGATCTAGGCCTAGTGTTAGTATAGTGTTAGTTCTAGAGTTAGGGCTAGGGTTAGGGTTAGGTTAGGGTAGGGCTAGGGCTAGGGTTAAGGTTAGGGCTAGGGCTAGGGTTAGGGTTAGGTTTAGGATTAGGGTTAGGGCTACGGCTAGGGCTAGGTTTAGGACTATGGTTAGGGCTAGGGTTAGCGTTAGGGTTAGGGTTAGTGTTATGGCTAGGGCTAGGGCTAGGCCTAGGGTTAGGTTTAGGATTAGGGCTAGGGCTAGGTTTATGGTTAGGGTCAGGGCTAGGGCTAGGGTTAGGGTTAGGGTTATGGCGAGGGCTAGGGTTATGCTTTGGTTAGGATTAGTGTTAGGGCTAATGCTAGGGCTAGGGCCTGGGCTAGGTTTAGGTCCTGGTCTAGGGTTAGGATTTTGTTTAGGTCTAGGGCTAGTGTTAAGGTTAGTGTTAGGTTTAGGGTTAGGGCTAGGGCTAGGGTTAGGGTAGGGGTTAGGCCTAGGGCAAGGGCTAGGGTTAGCGTCAGGGTTAGGGCTTGGTCTAGGGCTAGGGCTAGGGTTAGTGTTAGGGTTTGGGTTAGGTCTACGGCTATGGTTAGTGTTAGGATTATGGTTAGGATTAGGGTTAGGACTTGGTCTAGGGCTAGGGCTAGGTTTAGGTTTAGGTTTACGGTTAGGGCTACGGCTAGGGCTAGGGTTAGCGTTAGGTTTAGGGCTGGGGCTAGGGCTAGGGTTAGGGCTAGGGTTAGTGTTAGGGTTAGGGTTAGGGTTACAGTTAGGGTTAGGGATAGTGTTAGGTTTAGGGCTAGGATTAGGTTTAGGGCTAGGATTAGGTTTAGGGTTAGGGCTAGGACTAAGGCTCGGCTTAGGGTTAGGGCTAGAGCTAGTGTTAGGGTTTGGGTTATGATTATGGTTATGACTAATTTTAGGGTTAGGGATAGGGCTTGGGCGATAGTTAGTGTTTGCGTTAGGCTTAGGGGTAGTGTTAGGGCTATTGTTGGGGTTAGGGGTATCGTTAGGGTTCCGGCTAGGGTTTGGGCTACGTCTAGTCTTAAGGTTAGGGCAACGACTAGGGCTAGGGTTTAGGTTAGGGCTAGGGCTAGGGTTAGGGTTAGGTATACGGTTAGGATGAAGGCTAGGGCTAGGTTTAGGATTAGGGTTACACTTATGGTTAGGGCTAGGCTTAGGTTTAAGTTTAGGGCTAGCCCCAGGGTTAGGTTTTTCGGTAGGCTTAGTGCTAGGGTTAGGGCTAGGGCTAAGGTTAGGGTTAGGAATAGGGCTAGGGTTAGGGTTAGGGTTAGGGCTACGGTTAGAGTTAGGTTAGGGCTAGGGCTAGTTTTAGGGTTAGGGCTAGGGCTATTGGTAGTGCTAGGGCTAGTGTTAGGTTTAGGTTTAGGGTATAGTTTTGGTTTCCGGTTAGGGTTAGGTTTAGGGTTAGGGCTAGATCTAGGCCTAGTGTTAGTTTAGTGTTAGTTCTAGAGCTAGGGCTAGGGTTACGGTTAGGTTTAGGGCTAGGGCTAGGGCTAGGGCTAGTGCTAGGGGTAATGTTAAGGTTAGGGCTAGGGCTAGGTTTAGGGTTAGGTATATGGTTAGGGTTAAGGCTAGGGTTAGGGTTATGTTTAGGGCTAGGGCTTGGGTTTTGGTTAGGGTTTTGTTTAGGGTTAGGGCTAGGGTTAGTGTTAGGATTAGGGTTAGGCCTTGGTCTAGGGCTAGGGTTAGGGCTAGGGCTAGGAATAGGGCTAGGGCTAGGGCTAGGGCTATGCTTAGCTTTAGGGTTAGGATTAGGGTTAGGCCTAGGACAAGGGCTAGGACTAGGGTTAGGGTTAGGGTTAGGGCTAGGGTTAGGGTTAGGGTTAGGGCTACGGTTAGGGTTAGGTTAGGGCTAGGGCTAGTGTTAGGGTTAGGGCTAGGGCTATTGCTAGTGCTAGGGCTAGTGTTAGGTTTAGGATTAGGGTTCGGTTTTGGTTTCGGGTTTGGTTAGGTTTAGGGTTAGGGCTAGATCTAGGCCTAGTGTTAGTTTAGTGTTAGTTCTAGAGCTAGGGCTAGCGTTAGGGTTAGCTTTAGGGCTAGGGCTTTGGCTAGGGCTAGTGCTAGGGGTAATGTTAAGTTTAGGGCTAGGGCTAGGTTTAGGGTAAGGTATGTGGTTAGGGTTAAGGCTAGGGTTAGGGTTATGTTTAGGGCTAGGGCTAGGGTTAGGGTTAGGGTTTTGTTTAGGGTTAGGGCTAGGGTTAGGGTTAGGATTAGGATTAGGCCTTGGTCTAGGGCTAGGGTTAGGGCTAGGGCTAGGAATAGGGCTAGGGCTAGGGCTAGGGCTAGGGCTAGGGCTATGCTTAGCTTTAGGGTTAGGATTAGGGTTAGGCCTAGGACAAGGGCTAGGGTTAGTGTTAGGGTTAGGGCTAGGGCTAGGGCTAGGGCTAGGGCTATGGCTAGTTCTAGGGTTAGGGTTAGGGTTAGGCCTTGGTCTAGGGCTAGGGCTAGGGTTAGTGTTATGGTTATGGTTAGGATTAGAGTTAGGCCTTTCTCTAGGGCTAGAGTTAGGGCTAGGGCTAGGGCTAGGGCTAAGGCTATGCTTAGCTTTAGTGTTAGGGTTAGGTTTACTGTTATGGCTAGGGCTAGGGCTAGGGCTAGGGTTAGGGTTAGGGTTAGGGCTAATGCTAGTGCTAGTGCTAATGTTAGTGGTAGGGTTAGGGTTACGGTTAGGGTTAGGGCTAAGATTAGTTTTAGGGCTAGGCTTAGGTCTAGGCCTGGGGCTAGGGCTCTGGTTAGGGTTAGGGCTAGGGCTAGGGTTAGGGTTAGGTTTACGGTTATGGTTAGGGAAGCCTTAGAGTTAGGGTTAGGGCTAGGGCTAGGGTTAGGTTTAGGGTTAGGGCTAGATCTAGGCCTAGTGTTAGTTTAGTGTTTGTTCTAGAGCTAGGGTTGGGTTAGGGTTAGGTCTAGGGCTAGGGCTAGGGTTAGGGTTAGGGTTAAGTTTAGGGGTAGGGCTAGGGCTAAGGTTAGGGTTAGGGTTAGGTTTACGGTTAGGGTTAAGGCTAGGGCTAGGGCTAAGGCTAGGGCTAGGTCTATGGTTAGGTTTCGGGTTAGGGTTATGTTTAGGGCTAGGTTTAGGTTTAGGTTTATCGTTAGGGCTATGGCTAGGGCTAGGTTTATCGTTAGGGTAATGGCTAGGGCTAGGGCTAGGGCTCAGGTTAGAGTTAGGGCTAGGGCTAGGTTTAGGGTTATGATTACGGTTATGGTTAGGGCTAGGCTTAGGGTTAGGGTTAGGGCTAGGGCGAGGGTTAGGTTTAGGCTTAGGGCTAGGGCTAGGCTTAGGGTTAGGATTGGTGTTACGTCTAGGTCTAGGGCTAGGACTAGGCTTAGGGTTTGGGTTAGTGTTAGGGTTACTGTTAGGGTTAGGGCTAGGGCTATGGTTAGAGTTAGGGTTACTTTTAGGGTTGGGGCCAGGGCAAGGGTTATGGTTAGTGTTAGGCTTAGGGCTAGGTTTAAGGCTAGGTTTAGGGTTATTGTTAGGGCTAGGGCTAGGGCTAGGA
>CM027401.1:14070187-14105673 GCA_015711505.1 Sylvilagus bachmani | reverse complement strand
CCCTAACCCTAACCCTAACCGTAACCCTAACCCTAACCCTAAACCTAGCCCTAACCCTACTCCTAGCCATAGCCCTAAACCTAACCCTAACCGTAACCCTAACCCTAAACCTATCCGTAACCCTACCGCTAACCCTATCCCTAACCCTAACCCAAACCCAAACCCTAAACCTAACCCTAACCCTTCCCCTAATTCTAAATCTAACCCTAACCCTTACCCTAACCCTAACTCTATACCTAGCTCTAACACTAACCCTAACCCTAACCCTAACCCTATCCCTAACACTAGACATAGCCCTAGCCCTAGCCCTAGCCCTAAACCTAAACGTAGAACTAGCCCAAAACCTAGCCCTAGCCCTAACCCCAACCCTAATGCTAGCCGTAAACCTAACCCTAACCCTAACCCTAACCCTATCCCTAACCCTAACACTGCCCCTAACCCTATCCCTAACCCTAACACTGCCCCTAACCCTAACCCTTACCCTAACCCTATCCCTAACATTAGCCCTATCCCTAAACCTAAACCTAACCTAACCCTAGCCCTAGCTCTAAAACTAACCCTAATCCTAGCCCTAGCCCTGGCCCTAGCCCTAACCCTAACCCTAAACAAACCCTAGCCCTAGCCTTAGCCCTAACCCTAACCCTAACCCTAGGCCTAGCCCTAACCTTAACCCAAACCCTAACCCAAATCCTAGCCCTAACCCTAGCCATAGCCCTAACCCTAACCCTAAGCCTAACCCTAACCCTATCCCTAAACCTAGCCCTAGCTCTAACACTAACCCTAAACCGAAACCTAATTATAGACCTAGCCCTAACCCTAATCGTATCCTGAACCCTATCCCTAACACTAGCCCTAGCCCTAAGCCTAAAACTAACCATAACCCTACACTAGCTCTAAACCTAACCCTAATCCTAGCCATAGCCCAGGCCCTAGCCCTAACCCTAACCCTAAAACATACCATAGCTCTAGCCGTAGCCCTAACCCTAACCGTAGCCCTAGCCTTAACCCTAAACATAACCCTAAACCTAACCTTAAAGCAAACCCTAGCCTTAACCCTAACCCAAACCTTAACCAAATCCTAACCCTAGGCCTATATCTAGCCCTAACCCTAAACCTAACCCTATCCCTAGCCCTAACCCTTACCCTAACTAACCCTAACCCAAATCCTAGCCCTAGCACTAAACATAACACTAATCCTAACCCTAACCCAATGCCTGACCCTTGCCCTAGCCCTAACCATAACCGTATCCCTAAACCTAGCCCTAGCCCTAGCCCTAGGCCTAACTCTAACCCTAAACATAGCCCTAGCCCTAACCCTAAACCTAAACAAAAGCAAACCCTAGCGCTAACCCTAACCCTAGACCTAGCTCTAGCCCTAACACTAGCCATAACACGAACCCTAACCGGAAACCTAGCCCTAGACCTAGACCTAAACCTACTCCTAGTCCTAGCCCTAGCCCTAACCCTAACCCTAACCCTAACACTAACCCCAAACCCAACCCCAAACCTAAATCTACCTCCAAACTCAATGCCACCCCAACACAAGGCAAACCCCAACCCTAACCCTAAACCTAACCCGAAACCGAACACGAACCCGAAACATAAACCTAGCCCCGCTCTAACCCTAACCCTAAACCTAATCAGAGACCTAGCCCTAACCCTATTACAAACCCTAGCCCTAGCCCTAATCCTAGAACTAGCCCTGGCCCTAGCCATAACCTTAACCCTAAACCTAAACCAAGCCCTAGCCTTAGCCTTAAACATGACCCCAACCCTAGCCCTAGCACTAGCCCTAACCGTAAAACTAAACCTAACCCTACCCTAGCTCTAACCTTAACCCTAATCCTAACCATAGACCTAGCCCTACACTGCCCCTAAACCTAACCCTAGCCCCCACTCTAACCCGAACCCTAAACCTACTCAGAGACCTAGACCTAACCCTATTCCAAACCCTAACCCTGGCCCTAGCCCTAGCCGTAACCCTAAAACTAACCCTAACCCTACCCTAGCTCTAACCTTAACCCTAATCCTAACTGTAGAACTAGACCTACACTACACATAAACCTAACCCTAGCCCTAGCCCTAGCTCTAACCCTAACCCTAGCATTAACCCTAAGCCTACCCCTAAACCTAACACTAACCCTAGCCCTAGCCCTAAACCTAACCCTATCCGTAACCCTAACCCTAATCCTAGCCCTAGACCTAGCCATAGCCCTAAACATAACCCTAATCCTAACCCTAACCCAATCCCTAACCCTTGCCCTAGCCCTAACCATAACCCTAACCCTAACCCTAGCCCTAGCCCTAGCCCTAACCCTAGCCCTAGCAATAACTCTAACACTAACCGTAGCCCTAGCCCTAACCCTAAACATAACCCTAAACCGAAGCCTAAAGCAAACGCTAGCCTTAAACCTAACACAAACCCTAACACAAATCCTAAACCTAGGCCTATCCCTAGCCCTAAACCTAACCCTAGCCCTAACCCTAACCCTAAACCTAAGCCTAACCTTAACCCTAACCCTAACCCTAACCCTAACCCTAACCCTAACCCAAATCCTAGCCCTAGCCCTAGCCCTAGCCTTAACATAACCCTAATCCTAACCCTAACCCAATCCCTAACCCTTGCCCTAGCCCTAACCATAAACCTATCCCTAACCCTAGCCCTAGCCCTAGCCCTATCCTAACCCTAACCGTAGCCCTAGCCCTAACCCTAACCCTACACCTAGCTCTAGCCCTAACACTAGCCCTAACCCTAACCCTAACCGTAACCCTAGCCGTAGACCTAGCCCTAACCCTATCCCTAACCCTAGCCCTAGCCCTAACCCTAACCCTAACGCTAACCCTAATCCCAACACCAACCTCAAAACCTAAATCTACCTCCAAACACAACGCCACCCCAACACAACGCAAACCCCAACCCTAACCCTAAACCTAACCCGAAACCGAACACGAAGCCGAAACCTAACCCAACCCCCATTTTAACCCTAAACTTAAACCTAATCAGAGACCTAGCCCTAATCCTAACCCTAACCCTAACCCTGACCCTAACCCTACCCTAAACCTAACCCTAACCCTAACCATATCCCTAACCCTAACCCTAACCCTAACCCTAACCCTAACCCTAACCATAACCCTAGCCCTAGCCCTAGCCCTAACCCTAACCATAACCCTAGCATTAACCCTAAGACTACCCCTAAACCTAACACTAACCCTAGCCCTAGCCCTAGCCCTAACCCTAACACTAACCCTAGCCCTAGTACTAACCCTAACCCAAACACTAACCCTACCCGAAAATCAAACCCAAACCTAACTCTACCTCCACACCCAATGCCACTCCAACCCCCATGCAAACACCAAACCTAGCCCTAACCGTAACCCAAACCCTAGCCATAATCCGAGCCCTAACCCTAATCCTAGCCCTATCCCTAACCCGATCCCTAACTGAGCCCTAACCCTAACCCTAACCCTATCCTTAACCATAGCCCTAGCCCTAACACTAAACCTAACCCTAACCCTACGACTAGCTCTAACCACAACCCTAACCTAACACTAACCATAGCCCTAGGTCTAACACTAACACTACTAACCCTAGCCCTAACCCTAACCCTAACACTAACCCTAACCCTAACCCATATCCTAGCCCTAGCCCTACCCTAAACATAACCCTAATCCTAACCCTAACCCAATCCCTAACCCTTGCCATAGCCCTAACCATAACACTATCCCTAGCCCTAGCCCTAGCCCTAGCCCTAGCCCTAGCCCTAACTAACCCTAACCATAGCCCGAGCACTAACCCTAAACCTAATCCTAAACCAAACCCTAAAGCAAACCGTAGCCCTAACCCTAAACCTAGACATAACCCTAGCCCTAACACTAGCCCTAACCCTAACCCTATCCCTAGCATTAACCCTAACCCTACCCCTAAACCTAACACTAACCCTAGCCCTAGCCCTAACACTAAACCTAACACTAACCCTAACCCAATCCCTAACCCTAACCCTAACCCTAAACCTTACCAAAACCATATCCCCAACCCTAGCCCTAGCCCTAGCCCAAGTCCTAGCCCTAGCTCTAACCCTAACCCTAACCCTAACCCTAATCCTAACCCTAATCCTAACCCTAACACACACCCTAGCCCTAGCCTTAACCCTAACCCTAACCCTAACACTAACACTAAACCTAGCCGTAGCCCTAAACTTAACCCTAACCCTAACACTAACCCTATCCCTAACCCTAACCTAACTCTTACCCTAACCCTATCCCTAACCCTAGCCCTAGCTCTAACCCTAACCCTAATCCTGACCCGAACACAAACCCTAGCCCTAACCCCAATTCTAACCCTAAACCAAACCCTAGGCTTAACCCTAACCCTAACCATAACCCTAACACTAAACCTAGCCCTATCCCTAACCCTAACCCTAACCCTAACACTAAACCTATACCTAACCTTAACCCTAACTCTTACCCAAACCCTATCCCTAACCCTAGCCCTAGCTCTAACACTAACCCTAATCCTGAACCTAACACAAACCCTAGCCCTAGCTCTAACACTAACATTAACCCTAACCCTATCCCTTAACCTAGCCCTAGCCCTAGCCCTAGCCCTAACCCTAAACCTAACCATAGCCCTAGCCTTAACCCTAGCCCTAGCCCTACCTCTAGCCCTAAACCTAACCCTATCCCAAACCCTAGCCCTAGCCCTAGCCCTAACCCTAACCCTAGCCCTAGATCTAGCCCTAACCCTAACCCTAACCCTAACCCTAATCCTAACCCTAGAGCTAGACCTAGCCATAAGCCTAGTCCTACTCCTAGCCCCAGCCCCAACCCTAACCCTAACCCCAAAACAAAACCCAAACCTAATTCTACCTCCAAACCCAACGCCACTCCAACTCCCATACAAACCCCAAACCTAGCCCTAACCCTAACCCTAACCCTAGCCCTATTCTGAGCCCTAAACCTAGTCCTAACCCTAACCCTAACCCTAAACCTAGCCATAGCAATAGCCCTAGCCCTAAACCTAACCCTAATCTTAACCCTAGGCCTAGCCCTAACCCTAGCACTAGCCCTAGCACTAAACCTACCCCTATCCCAAACCCTAGCCCTAGCCCTAGCCCTAACCCTAAACCTAACCGTAGGCCTAGCCCTAACCCTAAACCTAACCCTAAACCAAACACTAGCCCTAACACTAACCCTAGCCCTAGCTCTAGCCCTAACCCTAACCCTAACCCTAATCCTAATCCTACAGCTAGACCTAGCCCTAACCCTAGTCCTAGTCCTAGCCCTAGCCCCAACCCTAATCCTAGCCTGAGCCCTAGCCCTAACCCAAACCGTAACCCTAATCCTAAACCTATCCCTAACCCTAACCCTAACCCTATTCCTAACCCTAGCCCTAGACCTAACCCTAAACCTAACCCTAAACCTAGCCCTAGCTCTAACACTAAACCTGGCCCTAAACCTAACCTAGCCCTAGCTCTAACCCTAACCCAAACTCTATCCTAATCCCTAGCCCTAGAACTAACACTAAACCTATCCCTAACACTAGTCCTAGCCCTAGCTTTAACTCTAACCCTATGCGAACACTAACCATAGACCTAGCCATAACCCTAATCGTAAGCGAACCCTAACCCTAGCCCTATTCCGAGCCCTAACCCTAATCCTAACCCTAGCCCTAATCCGAGCACTATTCTGAGCTCGAACTCGAACCCTAACCCTATCCTTAACCATACCCTTGCCCTAAGCCTAAATGTAACCCTAACCCTACGCCTAGCTCTAACCACAACTCTAACCTAACCCTAAACCTAGCCCTAGCTCTAACACTAACACTAACCATAACCCTATACCTAACCCTAGCCCAAGCCCTAACCCTAGCCCTAGCCCTAACCCCAGCCCTAATGCTAGCCATAATCCTAACCCTAATCCTAACACTAACCCTAACCCGAACCCTTACCCTAAACCTATCCCTAACCCTAGACCTATCCCTAAACCTAAGCCTAACCCTAACCCTAGCCATAGCTCTAACCATAACCCTAATCCTAACCCTAACACACACCCTAGCCCTAGCCCTAAACCTAACCCTAACCCTAACCCTATCCCTAAACCTAACCCTAACCCTAACCCTAACACTTACCCTACCATATCCCTAAACTTAGCCCGAGCCCTAGCCCTAGACCTAGCCTGAGCCCTAGCACTAACCCTAACCATAATCCTAACCCTATCACACACCCTAGCCCTAGCCCTAACCCTAACCCTAACCCTAACCCTAGCCTTAACTCTAACCCTAACCCTGACACTAACACTAAACCTAGCCCTAGACCTAATCCTAACCCTAACACTAACCCTAACCCTAATCCTAACCCTAACCCTAGCTCTAACCCTAACTCTAACCCTAATCCTGACCCTAACACAAACCCTAGCCCTAGCTCTAACACTAACACTAACCCTAACCCTAACCCTAACCCTTACCCTTAACCTAGCCCTAGCCCTAGCCCTAAACATAACCCTAATCCTAACCCTAACACAATCCCTAACCCTTGCCCTAGCCCTATCCATAACCCTATCCCTAACCCTAGCCCTAGCCCTAGCCCTAGCCCTAGCCCTAACTCTAACCCTAACCGTAGCCCGAGCCCTAACCCTAAACCTAACCCTAACCCTAGCCCTAGTCTTAGCCTTAAACATAACCCTAACCCTAGCCATAGCCCTAACACTAGCCCTAACCCTAACCCTAATGTAACCCTAGCCCTAGACCTAGCCCTAACCCTACTCCTAGTCCTAGCCCTAGCCCTAACCCTAACCCGAACCCGAACCCTAACCCCAACCCCAACCCCAAACCTAACTCTATCTCCAAACCCAATACCACCCCAACCCCAACGCAATCCCCAAACCTACCCTAAACCTAACCCGAAACCGAACACGAACCCGAACCCTAAACCTAGCCCCCACTCTAACCCTAACCCTAAACCTAATCAGAGACCTAGCCCTAACCCTATTCCAAACCCTAGCCCTATCACTAGCCCTAGCCCTGACCCTAATCCTAGAACTAGCCCTGGCCCTAGCCCTAACCCTAAAACTAAGCCTAACCCCAGCCTAGCTCTAACCTTACCCATAATCCTAACAGTAGAGTTAGCCCTACACTACCCCTAAACCTAACCCTAGCCCTAGCCCTAGCCCTAACCCTAACCCTAGCCCTAGCATTAACCCTAAGCCTACCCCTAAACCTAACACTAACCCTAGCCCTAGCCCTAACCCTAACCCAAACCCTAACCCACATCCTAGCATTAACCCTAGCCCTAGCCCTAACCCTAAGCCTAAGCCTAACCATAACCCTTACACTATCCCTAACCCTAGCCCTGGTTCTAACTCTAACCCTAACCTCAAACCTGATCTTATACGTAGCCCTAACCCTAATCATAACCCGAACCATAGCCCTAGCCCTAACCCTATCCCTAACCCTAGCCCTAGCCCTAAGCCTAAAACTAACCCTAACCCTACACTACAACTAAACCTAACACTAATCCTAGCCATAGCCCTGGCCCTAGCCATAATGCTAACCCTAAAACAAACCCTAGCCCTAGCATTAGCCCTAACACTAACCTTAGGCCTAGCCATAACACTAACCCTAGCCCTAACCCTAACCCTAATCCAAGCCCTAGACCTAGCCATAGCCCTAAACAAATCCCTAATCCAAACCCTAACCCAATCCCTAAACTTTGCCCTAGCCCTAACCATAATCCTATCCCTAAACTTAGCCCTAACCCTAACTCTAACCCTAACAGTAGCCCTAGCCCTAATCCTAAACCTAACCCTAAAGCAAACGCTAGCCCTAACCCTAACCCTAGACCTAGCTCTAGGCCTAACACTAGCCCTAACCCTAACCCTAACCGTAACCCTAGCCCTAGACCTAGCCCTAACCCTACTCCGAGTCCTACCCTTAGCCCTAACCCTAACCCTAACCCTAACCCCAAACCCAACCCCAAACCAAACTCTACATCCAAACCCAACGCCACCCCTACCCCAACGCAAACCCCAACCCTAACCCTAAACCTAAACCGAAACCGAACACGAACCCGATACCTAAACCTAGCCCCCGCTCTAACCCTAATCCTAAACCTAATCAGACACATAGCCCTAACCCTATTCCAAACCCTAGCCCTAGCCCTAGCCCTAGCCCTAGCCCTAACGCTAAAACTAACCCTCACCCTACCGTAGCTCTAACCTTAACCCTAATCCTAACCATAGACCTAGCCCTACACTACCCCTAAACCTAACCCTAGCCCTAGCCCTAGCCCTAACCCTAACCCTAACTCTAGCATTAACCCTAAGCCTACCACTAAACCTAACACTAACCCTAGCCCTAGCCCTAACCCTAACCCTAACACTAACTCTATCCCTAATCCTAAACCCTAAACCTAACCCTTACCCTAACCCTAATCCTAGCCCTAGACCTAGCAATAGCCCTAAACATAACACTAATCCTAACCCTAACCCAATCCCTAACACTTGCCCTACCCCTAACTTTAACCCTATCCCTAACCCTAACTCTAGCCCTAGCCCTAGCCCTAGCCATAACTCTAACCCTAACCGTAGCCCTAGCCCTAACCCTAAACCTAACCCTAAAGCAAACCCTAGCCCTAACCCTAACCCTAGACCTAGCTCTAGCCCTAACACTAGCCCTAACCCCAACCCAAACCCTAACCCAAATCCGAACCCTAGGCCTATCCCTAGCCCTAACCCTAACCCTAACCCTAACCCTAACCCAAATCTTAGCCCTAGTCCTAGCCCTAGCCCTAAACATAACCCTAATCCTAAACCTAACCCAATCCCTAACCTTTGCCCTAGCCCTAATTATAAACCTATCCCTAAACCTGACCCTAGCCCTAACTCTAACCTTAACCGTAGCCCAAGCCCTAACCCTAAACCTAACCCTAAACCTATCCCTAACCCTAACCATAACCATAACCCTTACCCTAACCCTACCCCTAATCCGAGCCCTAGCCCTACCTCTAACACTAACCCTAATCCTAACCCTAACACACACCCTAGCCCTAGCCTTAAACCTAACCCTAACCCTAACCCTAGCCTTAACCCTAACGCTAACCTACCCTTAACAATAACCCTAGCCCTAGCCCTAACCCTAACCCTAACCCTAACCCTAACCCTAACACTAACCCTAACCTTATCCGTAACCCTAACCCTAACCCTAACTCTTACCCAAACCCTATCCCTAACCCTAGCCCTAGCTCTAACCCTAAACTTAATCCTGACCCGAACACAAACCCTAGTCCTAGCTCTAACACAAACACTAACCCTAAACCTATCCCTTAACTTAGCCCTAGCCCTAGCCCTAGCCCTAACCCTAAACCTAACCCTACCCCTAACCCTATCCCTAACGCTAACCGTAACCCTAACCCTAATCCTAGCCCTAGCCCTAAACATAACCCTAATCCTAACCCTAACCCAATCCCTAACCCTTGCCCTAGCCCTAACCATAACCCTATCCCTAACCCTAGCCATAGCCCTAGCCCTATCCTAACCCTAACCGTAGCCCTAGCCCTAACCCTAAACCTAACCCGAAACCTAACCCTAAAGCAAACCCTAGCCCTAACCCTAACCCTACACCTAGCTCTAGCCCTAACACTAGCCCTTACCCTAACCCTAACCGTAACCCTAGCCCTAGACATAGCCCTAACACAATCCCTAACCCTAGCCCTAGCCCTAAACCTAACCCTAACCCTAACCCCAATCCCAACCCCAAACCTAATTCTACCTCCAAACCCAATGCCACCCCAACCCCAACGCAAACCCCAACACTAACCCTAAACCTAACCCAAAACCGAACACTTACCCGAACCCTAAACCTAGCCCCCACTCTAACCCTAACCCTAAACCTAATCAGAGACCTAGCCCTAAACCTATTCCAAACCCTAGCCCTAGCCCTAGCCCTAGCTCAAACGCTAAAACTAACCCTCACCCTACCCTAGCTCTAACCTTAACCCTAACCCTAACCCTAACGCAAATCTAGACCTAGACCTAGCCATAGCCCTAAACATAACCCTAATCCTAACCCTAACCCAATTCCTAACACTTGCCCTACCCCTACCATAACCCCATTCCTAGCCCTAGCCCTAGCCCTAGCCCTAGCCCTAGCCATAACTCTAACCCTAACCGTAGCCCTAGCCCTAACCCTAAACATAAACCTAAACCTAACCCTAACCCTAAACCAAATCCTAGTCCTAGCCCTAGCCCTAGCCCTAAATATAATCCTAATCCTAACCCTAAACCAATCCCTAACCCTTGCCCTAGCCCTAACCATAACCCTATCCCTAACCATAGACCTAGCCCTAGCCCTAGCCCTAACCCTACACCTAGCTATAGCCCCAACACTAGCCCTAACCCTAACCCTAATATAACCCTAGCCCTAGACCTAGCCCTAACCCTACTCCTAGTCCTAGCCCTAGCCCTAAACCTAACCCGAACCCGAACCCTAACCCCTACCCCAACCCCAAACCTAACTCTACCTCCAAACCCAACGCCACCCCAACCCCAACGCAATTCCCAAACCTACCCTAAACCTAACCCGAAACCGAACACGAACCTGAACCCTAAACCTAGGCCCCGCTCTAACCCTAACCCTAAGCCTAATCAGAGATCTAGCCCTAACCCTATTCCAAACCCTAGCCCTATCACTAGCCCTAGCCCTGACCCTAGCTCTAGCCCTAGCCCTAACCCTAATCCTAGAACTACCCCTGGCCCTAGCTCTAACCCTAAAACTAAGCCTAACCCCACCCTAGCTCTAACCTTAACCATAATCCTAACAGTAGACCTAGCCCTACACTACCCCTAAACCTAACCCTAGCCCTAGCCCTAGCCCTAACCCTAACCCTAACCCTAGCATTAACCCTAAGCCAACCCCTAAATCTAACACTAACCCTAGCCCTAGCCCTAACCCTAACCCTAAACCTACCCCTAACGCTATCCCTAACCCTAACCGTAATCCTAACGCTAACCCTAGCCCTAAACCTAACCCTAAACCTAACCCTAACCCTAACCCTAAACTTACCCTAACCCTATCCATAACCCTAGCCCTAGCCCTAGCCATAGCCCTAGCTATAACTCTAACCCTAACCCTAATCCTAACCCTAACACACACCCTAGCCCTAGCTCTTGCCCTAACCCTAACCCTAACCCTAGCCATAACCCTAACCCTAACCCTAACCATAACCCTAACTCTTACCCTAACCCTATCCCTAACCCTAGCCCTAGATCTAACCCTAACCGTAATCCTAACCCTAACACAAACCCTATACCTAGCACTAACACTAAAACTAACCCTAACCCTAACCCTAGACCTAGCCCTAGCCCTAACTCTAACCCTAACCATAGCCCAAGCCCTAACCCTAACCCTAGCCCTAGCCCTAACCCTAACCCTAACCCTACATAACCCTATCCCTAACCCTAACCCTAACCCTAACTCTTACCCTAACCCTATCCCTAACCCTAGCCCTAGCTCTAACCCTAACCGTAATCCTAACCCTAACACAAACCCTAGACCTAGCACTAACCCTAACCCTAAACCTAGAACTAGCCCTAGCCCTAACTCTATCCCTAACCGTAGCCCAAGCCCTAACCCTAAACCTATCCATAGCCCTAGCCCTAACCCTAGCCCTAGCCCTAACCACAACCCTAACGATAGCCGTAATCCTAACCATAACTCTAACCCTAATCCTATCCCTAACCCTAGCCCTATCCCTAACCCTAAACCTAACCCTAACCCTAGCGCTAGCTCTAACCCTAATCCTAATCCTAGCCCTACCCATGGCCATAGCCCTAACCTTAACCCTAACCCTATACCTAACCCTAGCTTGAGACCTAAACCTAACCCTAAACCTAGCCATAGCCCTGGCCCTAGCCCTAACCCTAACCCTAAAACATACACTAGCCCTAGCTTAGCCCTAAACCTAACCCTAACCCTAAGCCTAGCCCTAACCCTAACCCAAACCCTAACACACATCCTAGCACTAACCCTAGCCCTAGCCCTGACCCTAAGCTTAAGCCTAACCCTAACCCATCCCTAACCATAGCCCCGGCTCTAACTCTAACCTGAAACCTGATCATATACATAGCCCTAACCCTAATCGTAACCCGAACCCTAGCCCTAGCCCTAACCCTATCCCTAACCCTAGCCCTAGCCCTAAGCCTAAAACCAACCCTATCCCTAACGTAGGCCTAGCCCTAAGCCTAAAACTAACCCTAACCCTACTATAGCCCTAAGCCTAACCCTAAACCTAGCCATAGCCCTGGCCCTAGCCCTAACCGTAACCCTAAAACAAACCCTAGCCCTAGCCTTAGCCCTAACACTAACCCTAACCCTAACCCTAACCCTAATCCTAGCCCTAGACCTAGCCATAGCCCTAAACATAACCCTAATCCTAACCCTAACCCAATCCCTAAACCTTGCCCTAGCCCTAAACATAACCCTCTCCCTAGCCCTAGCCCTAGTCCTAACTCTAACCCCAACTGTAGCCCTAGCCCTAACCCTAAACCTGACCCTAAAGCAAACCCTAGCCCTAACCCTAACCCTAGACCTAGCTCTAGCCCTAACACTAGCCCTAACCCTAACCCTAACCATAACCCTAGCCCTAGACCTAGCCCTACCCTACTCCGAGTCCTAGCCTTAGCCCTAACCCTAACCCTAACACTAACCCCAATTCCAACCCCAAACCTAATTCTACCTCCAAACCCAATGCCATCCCAACCCCAACACAAACCCCAACCTGAACCCTAAACCTAACCCGAAACCAAACACGAACCCGAACCCTAACCCTAGCTCCCGCACTAACCCTAACCGTAAACTTAATCAGAGACCTAGCCCTAACCCTATTCCAAACCCTAGACCTAGCCCTAGCCCTAGCCCTGACCCTAGACCTGGCCCTAGCCCTAACCCTAACCCTAATCCTAGAACTAGCCCTGGCCCTAGCCCTAACCTTAACCCTAACCCAACCCTAACCCTAGACCTAGCCCTAGCTCTAAACATAACCCTAACCTAGCCCTAGCACTAGCTCTATCCATAACCCTAACACTAATCCTAGCCCTAGCCCTGGCTCTAGCCCTATAACTAACCCTAACCCAAAGCCTAGCCGTAGCCTTAGCCCTAACCCTAACCCTAACCCTAGCCATAGACCTAACCCTAACCCAAACCCTAACTCAAACCTAGCTGTAGCCCTAACCCTAAGTCTAAGGCTAACCCTAACACTATCACTATACCTAGCCCTAGAACTAACACTAAACCTAACCCTGACCCTAGCCCTAGCTCTAACTCTAACCCTAACCAGAACCCTAACCATAGACCTAGACCTAAGCCAAATCGTAACCCGAAACCTAGCCCCAGCCCTAGACCTAACCCTAACGCTAACCCAGCTGTAAACCTAACCCTAACCCTAGCCCTAGCCCTAGCCCTAACCCTAACCCTAGCCCTAGCCCTAACACTAAGCCTAGCCCTAGCATTAGCCCTAACCCAAATCCTAACCCTAGCCCTAGCCCTAACCCTAAACCTAACCCTATCACTAACCCTAACCATAAGCCTAACCCTTACCCTAACCCTATCCCTAACCCTAGCCCTAGCGCTAATCCTAAACCTAACCCTAACCCTAGCCATAGCTCTAACCCTAACCCTAACACTAGCACTAGCCCTAGCCCTAACCATAACGTAACCTTTACACTAGCCCTGGCCCTAGCCCTAACCCTAAAACTATCCCTAACACTAGCCATAGCTCTACCCTAACCTTAACCCTAACCCTAATCCTAACCCTAAACCTAGCCCTAGCCCTAAACCTTACCCTAAACGTAACCCTAGTCCTAAACCTAACCATAATCCTAAACCTAGCCCTAGCCCTAGCCCAAACGGTAACCCTAACCCTAACCCGAGCCCTAGACCTAGAGCTAACCCTAACCCTAACAATAAACCTAGACCTAACCCTGGCCCTAGACCTAACCCTAACCCTAACCCTAATCCTCGCCCTAGTCCTAACCCTAAACATAACCATAACCCTAGCCCTAGCCCTAGCACTAATCCTAACCCTAACTCTATCCCTAACCTTAACCCTAGCCCAAAACCTAAACCTAACACTAACCCTAGCCCTAGCTCTAACCCTAACTCTAACCCTAACCATAGACCTAGCCCAAACACTAATCGTAAGCCTAACCCTAGCCCTAGCATTAGCACTAGCTCTAACAATAACCCTAACCCGAACACTAATCATAGACCTAGCCATAAACCTAATCTTAAGCGAACCCTAGCCCTACCCTAGCCCTAGCCCTAACCCTAACAATAGCCCTAGCCCTAGCACTAACCCTAACACTAACCCTAAACCCAACTCCAACCCCAACCCTAACTCTACCTCCAACCCGAACGCCACCCCAACCCCAATGCAAACCTCAACCCTAACCCTAACCAGAACCCGAAACCTAGCCGTAGCCCTAGCCCTACTCCTAACCTACACCCTAAACCTAGCCATAGCCCTAGCACTAGACCTAACCTTAAACCTAACCCTAACTCTATCTCTAACCCTAGCACTAGCCCTAACGCTAACCCTAGTCTAGCTCTAAACCTAACCCTAACCCTAACCGTAGCCCTAGCACTAACTCTAACCCTAAACCCTAACCCTAATGCTAACCGTGGCACTAGCCCTAGCCCTAACCCTAACCCAATCCCTAACTCTAGTCCTAGCCCAAACGCTAACCCTAACACTAACCCAAACCTAACCTGAAACCTAGCCCTAGGCCTAGCTCTAACCCGAAACCTAACCCTAACCGAAGACCTAGCCCTAACCCTAACCCTAACACTTACCCTAACCCTAACCCTAACCATAACCATAGCCATAGCCATAGCCCTAACCCTAAACCTAGCGTTTGCCCTAACCCTAACAATAAACCTAACCCTATCCCTAAACCAAACATAGTCCTAACCCTAACCCTCACCCTATTCCTAACACTAGCCATAGACCTAGCCCTAACCCTAAACCTAACCCTAGCCCTAGCCTAAACCCTAACCCTAGCCCTAGCCCTAACCCGAACCATAACCCTAATCCGAACCCTAACCCTATCCCTAGCCCTGGCATTGCGCTAACCCTAACACTATCCCTAACCCAAGCCATAGCCCTAAACCTAACCCTAACCCTAACCCTAACCTAGCCCAAACCCTAACCCTAATCCTAGCCATAGACCTGGCCCAATCCCTAAACCTAAACCTATCCCTAAACCTAGCACTAGCCCTAACCCTAACCCTACTATTAACACTAAACCTGACCCTAGCCCTAACCCTAAACGTAACCCTAACACTAGCCCTAGACCTAGCCCTAACCCTAACCCTAATCCTAAACCTATGCCTATCGCTAACCCTAACCCTAAACCTAAAACTAACCATAACCCAATCCCTAACCCTAGCCCTAGCCCTAACCCTAAACCTAAACCTAACACTAGCCCTAGATCTAACCCTTACCCTAACCCTAAACCTAACCCTACACCTAAACCTAACTGAAGCCCAAAGCCTAAACGTAACCCTAACCCTAGCCCTAGCTCAAACACTAACCCTAAACCTTACCATAAACCAAGCCCAAACCCTAATCGTAACCCTAACCATAGCCCTAGCCCTAGCCCTAGCCCTAGCCCTAGTACTAACCCTAACCCTAGCCCTAGTACTAAACCTAACACTAACCCTAACCCTAGCCCTAGCCCTAACCCTAACCCTAGCCCTAACGCTAAACCTAAACCTAACGCTAACCCTAGCCCTAACGCTAAACCTAAACCTAACCCTTACCCTAGCCCTAGCTCTAACTCTAACCCTAAAACTAACGGCAACCCTATCCTTATCTCTAACCCTAACCCCAACCCCAACCCCAACCCTAACTCTACCTCCAAGCCCAACGCCACTCCAACCTAATCATAACACTAACCCTAGCCATAGCCCTGGCCCAATCCCTAACCCTAAACCTATCCCTAAACATAGACCTAGCCCTAAACCTAACCCTAACCCTAACATTAACGCTAAACCTAACCCTAGCCCTAACCCTAATCCTAACCCTAGTAATCGCCCTAACCCTAACCCTAACCCTAACCCTATCGCTAACCCTAACCCTAACACGTACCCTAACCCTATCCCTAACACTAGCACTAGAACTAACCGTAAACCCAATCCTAACCCTAGCCCTAGCTCTAACGGAAACCCTAACACAAGAACTAGCCCTAGCCCTAACCCTAACGTAACCTTAACCCTAGCCCTAGCCCTAGCCCTAGCGATAGCCCTAGCCCTAACACTTACCCTAACCCTAAACCTAGTCCTAACCATAACCCTAAACCTAATCCTAGCCCTAGCAATAGCCCTAGCCCTAAACCTAACCCTAATTCTAACTCTAGCCCTAGCCCTAACCCTAGACTTGGCCCTAGCAATAACCCTACCCCTATCCCAAACAATAGCCCTAGCCCTAGCCCTAAACCTAAACCTAACCGTAGGCCTAGTCCTAACCCTAAAACTAACCCTAAACCTAACCCTAAACCAAACACTAGCCCTAACACTAACCCTAGCTCTAGCCCTAAACCTAACCCTAACCCTAACCCTAACTATAATCCTAACCCTACAGCTACACCTAGCCCTAACCCTAGTCCTAGTCCTAGCCCTAGCCACAACCCTAACCCTAACCCTAACCCTAACCCTAACCACAACCCCAAGCCCAAACCTAACTATACCTCCAAAACAAACGCCACTCCAACCCCCTTGCAAACACCAAACCTAGCCCTAACCCTATCCCTAACCCTAGCCCTATCCCTAGCCCTAACCCTAATCCTAGCCCGAGCCCTAGCCCTAACCCAAACTGTAACCATAATCCTAACCCTATCCCTAACCCTAGCCCTAGCCCTAACCCTAAACCTAACCCTAACCCTAGCCCTAGCTCTAACTCTAACCCTAACCCTAAACCTAACCTAGCCCTAGCTCTAACCCTAATCCTAACCCTATCCTTATCCCTAGCCCTAGAACTAACCCTAAACCTAACCCTAATGCTAGCCCTAGCTCTAACTCTAACCCTAACCAGAACCCTAATCATAGACCTAGCCCTAAGCCAAATCGTAACCTGAACCCTAGCCCCAGCCCTAGCCCTAACCCTAACCCTAACCCAGCTGTAACCCTAACCCTAACCCTATCCCTAGACCTAACCCTAACCCTAACCCTGGCCCTAGCATTAGCCCTAACCCAAATCCTAACCCTAGCCTTAGCCCTAACCCTAACCCTAACCCTATCCCTAACCCTAGCCCTAGCGCTAATCCTAAACTTAACCCTATCCCTAACAAAAGCCCTAGCTCTAACCCTAACCCTAACACTAGCATTAGCCCTAGCCGTAACCATAACGTAACCTTAACACTAGCCCTGGCCCTAGCCCTAAGCCTAACACTATCCCTAAAACTAGCCATAGCTCTACCCTAAACCTAACCCTAACCCTAACCCTAGCCCTAGCCCTAAACCTTACCCTAACAGTAACCTTAGCCCTAACCCTAACCCTAATCCTAAACCTAGCCCTAACCCTAGCCCAAACAGTAACCCTAACACTAAACCTAGCCCTAGACCTAGGGCTAACCCTAACCCTAACACTAAACCTAGACCTAACCCTGGCCCTAGACCTAACCCTAACCCTAACCCTAGCACTAGCCCTAGCCCTAACCCTAACCATAACCATAACCCTAGCCCTAGCCCTAGCCCTAATCCTAACCCTAACTCTATCCCTAACCCTAAACCTAACCCTAACCCTAACCCTAACCCTAACCCTAACCCTAACCCTATCCCTAACCTTAACCCTAGCCCAAAACCTAAACCTAACACTAACCCTAGCCCTAGCTCTAACCCTAACTCTAACACTAACCGTAGAACTAGCCCAAACCCTAATCGTAAGCCTAACCCTAGCCCTAGCATTAGCCCTAGCTCTAACCCTAAACATAGCCCTAACATAGCCCTAGCTCTAACCCTAACACTAACCCTATCCTTGACCCTAGCCCTAGAACTAACTCTAAACCTATCCCTAACCCTAGTCCTAGCCCTAGCTCTAACTCTAACCCTAACCCGAAACCTAACCATAGACCTAGCCATAACCCTAATTGTAAGCGAACCCTAGCCCTAGCCCTAGCCCTAGCCCTAACCCTAACACTTGCCCTAGCATAAGCCCTAACCCTAATCCTAACCCTAGTCATAGCCCTAACCCTAACCCTAACCCTAAACCTAACCCTATCCCTAACCCTAACACTTAGCCTAACCCTATCCCTAACCCTAGCACTAGCACTAAACGTAAACCTAACCCTAACCCTAGCCCTAGCACTAACCCTTACGCTAACACTAGCACTAGCCCTAGCCCTAACCCTAAACGTAACCTTAACCATAGCCCTAGCCCTAGCCCTAGTTATAGCCCTAGCCCTAACCCTTACCCTTACCCTAACCCTAACCCTAACCCTAGTCCTAACCCTAACCCTAAACCTAATCCTAGCCATAGCAATAGCCCTAGCCCTAAACCTAACCCTAATCTTAACCCTAGCCCTAGACCTAACCCTAGCACTAGCCCTAGCACTAACCCTACCCCTATCCCAAACAATAGCCCTAGCCCTAGACCTAACCCTAAACCTAACCGTAGGCCTAGCCCTAACCCTAAACCTAACCCTAAACCAAACACTAGCCCTAACACTAACCCTAGCCCTAGCTCTAGCCCTAACCATAACTCTAACCCTAACCCTAACCCTAATCCTAATCCTACAGCTAGACCTAGCCCTAACCCTAGTCCTAGTCCTAGCCCTAGCCCCAACCCTAATCCTAGCCTGAGCCCTAGCCCTAACCCAAACCGTAACCCTAATCCTAAACCTATCCCTAACCCTAACCCTAACCCTATCCCTAACCCTAGCCCTAGACCTAACCCTAAACCTAACCCTAACCCTAGCCCTAGCTCTAACCTTAACCCTAGCCCTAAACCTAAACTAGCCCTAGCTCCAACCCGAACCGTAAACCTATCCTTATCCCTAGCCCTAGAATTAACACTAAACCTATCCCTAACCCTAGCCCTACCCCTAGCTCTAACTCTAACCCTAACCCGAACCCTAATCATAGACCTACAAATAACCCTAATCGTAAGTGAACACTAGCCCTAGCCCTAGCCCTAGCCCTAGCCCTAAACCTAACCCTGACCCTAGCCCTAGCCCTAGCACTAACCCTAACACTAACCCTAACCCCAACCCAAACCCCAACCCTAACTCTAACTCCAACCCCGATGCCACCCCAACCCCAATGCAAACCTCAACCCTAACCCTAACCAGAACCCGAACCCTAGCCGTAGTCCTAGCCCTACTCCTAACCCACACCCTAAACCTAGCGCTAGCCCTAGCCCTAAACCTAACCTTAAACCTAACCCTAACTCTATCCCTAACCCTAGCACTAGCCCTAACCCTAACCCTAATCTTAACCCTAGTCTAGCTCTAAACATAACACTAACCCTAATCGTAGCCCTAGCACTAACTCTAACCCTAAACCCTAACCCTAATGCTAACCCTGGCACTAGCCCTAGCCCTAACCCTAACCCTATCCCTAACTCTAGTCCTAGCCCAAACGCTAACCCTAACAGTAACCCTAACCTAACCTGAAACCTAGCCCTAGGCCTAGCTCTAACCCGAAACCTAACCCTAACCGAAGACCTAGCCCTAACCCTAACCCTAACACTTACCCTAACCCTAACCATAGCCATAGCCCTAACCCTAACCATAGCCCTAGTCCTAGCCCTAACCATAACCCTAAACCTAAACGTAACCCTAGCCCGAGCACTGGCCCTAGCCCTAAACCTAACGCTATCCCTAACCCTAGCCATAGACCTAACCCTAACCCTAACCATAACCATAACACTAGCCCTAGCCCTAGCCCTAGCCCTAACCCTAACCCTAGCCCTAGCCCTAGCCTAAACCCTAACCCTAACCCTAACCCTAACCCTAGCCCTAGCCCTAGCCCGAACCATAAACCTAATCCTAACCCTAACCCTAGCACTAGCCCTGGCATTGCGCAAACCCTAACACTATCCCTAACCCAAGCCATAGCCCTAAACCTAACCGTAACCCTAACCCTATCTCCAGCTCTAACCCGAAGCCGAACCAGAGACCTAGCCATAAAGCTATTCCTAACCCTAGCCATAGCCCTAGCCCTAGCCCTGGCACTAACACTAACCCTAACCCTAGCCCTAACCCTAACCCAAACCCAACCCTAACCTAGCCCAAACGTTAACCCTAACACTAACCCTAACCTAACCCGAAACTTAGCCCTAGGCCTAGCTCTAACCAGAAACTTAATCCTAACCGAAGACCTAGCCCTAACCCTAACCCTAACACTTACCCTAATCCTAACCATAAACATAGCCATAGCCCTAAACCTAACCCTAGCCCTAGAACTAGCCCTAATCATAACCTGAACCCTAAACCTAACCCTAGCCCGAGCCCTGGCCCTAGCCATAACCCTAAACATTTCCTAATCCCAGCCATAGCCCTAACACTAACCCTAACGCTAAACCTAAACCTAGCCCTAGCCCTAACCCTAACCCTAACCCTAATCCTAACCATAGCCCTAGCCCTAGCCCTGAACCTAACCATATCCTTAACCCTAGCCCTAGCCCTGACTCTAACCCTAACCCTAAACCTAGCCCTAGCCCTAAACCTAAACCTCACCATAGGCCTAGCCCTGACCCTAACCTTAACCATAAACCTAGCCCTAGCCCTAACCCAAACAGTAACCCTAACCATAACCCTAGCCCTAGACTCAGCGCTAACCCTAACCCTAACACTAAACCTAGACCTAGCCCTGGCCCTAGCCCTAAAACTAACCCTAACCCTAACCCTAGCCCTAGCCTTAGCGCTAAACCTAACCCTAACCCTAGCCCTAGCGCTAACCCTAACCATGACCATAATCCTAGCCCTAGCCCTATCCCTAACCCTAATCCTAACCCTAACCCTATCCCTAACGCTACACCTAACCCTAAACCTAACCCTATACCTAACCCTAACTCTAGCCCAAACCATAAACCTAACCCTAACCCTAGCCCTAGCTCTAACACTAACCCTAAACCTAACCATAGACCAAGCCCAAACCCTAATCGTAACCCTAACCATAGCCCTAGCCCTAGCCCTAGCCCTAGCCCTAGTACTAACCCTAACCCTAACCCTAATCCTAGCCCTAGCCCTAACCCTAACCCTAGCCCTAACGCTAAACCTAAGCCTAACCCTAACCCTAGCCCTAGCTCTAACCCTAACCCTAAACCTAATGGCAACCCTATCCCTAACTCTAACAATAACTGCAACCCCAATCACAATCCAAACTCTACCTTCAAGCCCAACGCCACCCCAACCTAATCATAACCTTAACCCTAGCCATAGCCCTGGCCCAATCCCTAACCCAAAACCTATCCCTAAACCTAGCCCTAGCACTAACTCTAACCCTAACATTAACGCTAAACCTAACCCTAGCCCTAACCCTAAACCTAACCCTAACACTAGCCCTAGACCTAGCCCTAACCCTAAACTAATCCTAACCCTAAGCCTATCCCTAACCCTCACCCTAAACCTAACCCTAACCCTATCCCTAACCCTAACCCTATCCCTAACACTAGACCTAGCTCTAACCATAAACCTAACCCTAACACTAGCCCTAGCACTAACCCTAACCATAACCGTAAACCTAACCCTAGCCCTAGCACTAGTCCTAGCCCTAGCGGTAACCCCAAACCTAACCGTAGCCCTAACCATAAACCTAACGCTAGCCCTAGCCCTAACCCTAACCCTAGCCCTAGCATTAGCCCTAACCCTAATCCTAAACCTAGTCATAGCCCTAGCCCTAACCCTAACCCTTACCCTAACCCCATCTCTAACCATAGCACTAGCACTAAGCGTAAACCTAACCCTAACGCTAGCACTAGCACTAACCCTAACCCTGAATGTAACCTTAACCCTAGCCCTAGCCCTAGCGATAGCCCTAGCCCTAATCGTTGCCCTAACCCTAACCCTAGTCCTAACCCTAACCCTAACCCAAATCCTAGCCCTAACCCTAGCCCTAGCCCGAGCACTAACCCTAACCCTATTCCAAACCCTAGTCCTAGCCCTAGCCCTAACCCTAAACCTAACTGTAGGCCTAGCCCTAACCCGAAACCTAACCCTAAACCAAACACTAGCCCTAACACTAACCCTAGCCCTAGCTCTAGCCCTAACCCTAACCCTTTCCCTAACGCTAACCCTAACTCTAATCCTAACCCTACAGCTAGAACTAGCCCTAAACCTAGTCCTAGTCCTAGCCCTAGCCCCAACCCTCACCGTAACCCTAACCCTAACCCTAACCACAACTGCAAGACCAAAAATAACTCTACCTCCAGACCAAACGCCACTCCAACCCCCATGCAAACCCCAAACCTATCCCTAACCCTAACCCTAATCCTAGCCCGAGCCCTAGCCCTAACCCAAACCGTAACCCTAATCCTAACCCTATCCCTAAACCTAACCCTAATCCTATCCCTAACCCTAGCCGTAGAACTAACCCTAACCCTAGCCCTAAACCTAACCTAGCCCTAGCTCTAACCCTAACCCTAACCCTATCCTTATCCCTAGCCCTAGAACTAACCCGAAACCTATACCTAACCCTAGCCCTAGCCCTAGCTCTAACACTAACCCTAACCCAAACCCTAACCATAGATCTAGCCATAACCCTAATCGTAAGCGAACCCTAGCACTAGCCCTAGCTTTAACAATAACACTAACCCTAACCTAAACCCCAACCCCAAACCTAACTCTACCTCCAACCCCAACACCACCCCAACCCCAATGCAAACCTCAACCCTAACCCTAACCAGAACCCGAACCCTAGCCGTAGCTCAGGCCCTACTCCTAAACCACACCCTAAACCTAGCCCTAGCCCTAGCCCTAGCCCTAACCTTAAACCTAACCCTAACTCTATCCCTAACCCTAGCACTAGCCCTAACGCTAACCCTAATCATAACCCTAGTCTAGCTCTAAACCTAACCCTAACCCTAACCGTAGCCCTAGCACTAACTCTAAACCTAACCCTAACTCTTACCCTAATGCTAATTCTGGCCCTAGCCCTAGCCCTAACCCTAACCCTATCCCTAACTCTAGTCCTAGCCCAAACGCTAACGCTAAAACTAACCCTAAACTAACCTGACACCTAGCCCTAGGCCTAGCTCTAACACGAAAATTAACCCTAACCAAAGACCTAGCCCTAACCCTAGCCCTAACACATACCCTAACCCTAACCATAACCATAGCCATAGCCCTAACCCTAACCCTAGCCCTAACAATAGCCCTAACCATAACCCTAACCCTAAACCTAACCCTAGCCCGAAACCTGGCCCTAGCCCTAACCCTAACCCTATCCCTAACCCTAGCCATAGTCCTAACCCTAACCCTAACCCTAGCCCAAGCCCTAGTCCTAACACTAAACAGAACCCTAATCCTTGCCCTAGCCCTGGCCGTAGCCATAACTCTAACCGTAAACCTAACCCTAGCCCTAGCCTTAGTCCTAACCCAAACCATATCCCTAGCCCTAACCCTAACCCTAACCCTAGCTCTAGCCCTAGACCTAACACTAACCATAACATTAACCCTATCGCTAAACCTAAAAGTAACCCTAACCATAACCCTATACGTAACCCTAGCCCTAGCCCTAGCCCTAACCCTAAACCTAACCCTAACCCTAACCCTAACCCTAGCCCTAACCCTAGCCTTAACCCTAACCCTAAACCTAACCCTAGCCCTAGTCCTAGTCCTAGACCTAACCCTAAACCTAACCCTAACACTAACCCTATTCCTAACCCTAGCCATAGCCCTAGCCCTAGCCATAATCTAACTCTAACCCTGACACTATCTCTAATCCTAACACTAACCCTAACCCTAACACTAACCCTAGTCCTAGTCCTAGACCTAACCCTAAACCTAACCCTAACACTAAACCTATCCCTAACCCTAGCCATAGCCCTAGCACTAGCCAAAACCCTAAACCTAACCCTGACCCTATCCCTAACACTAACCCTAACCCTAACCCTAACCCAAGCCCTAGCTCAAGTATAGACCTAAACCTAAACCTAACCCTAACCCTAGCCCTAGCTCTAACCCTAACCCTAACTGTACCCCTAGATCTAACCCTAACCCTAACACTAAAGAGAGACCTAGCCCTAACCATAATCCTAACCCTAGCCCTAGCCCTGGCCCTACCCCTAACCCTAATGCCATCCCTAACCCTCGACATAGCCCTAAACCTAATCCTAACCCTAATCCTAGCCCCAGCTCTAACCCTAACCCTATCCCTAACCGTAACGCTAACAAGACAACTAGCCCTAACCCTATTCCCAACCCTAGCCCTTGCCGTAGCCCTAGCCCTAGCACTAACCCTAAACCTAGCCCTAGCTCTAGCCCTAGCCCTAACACTAACCCTAACCCTAAACCTAGACCTAGCCCTGGCTCTAGTCCTAACCCTAACCCTAGCCGTAGCCTTAGCACTAACCCTAACCCTAACCGTAGCCCTAGCCCTAACCCTAAACATAACCAAAACCCTAGCCCAAGCCATAACCCAAACCCTAATACTAACCCTAACCCTATCACTAACGCTAGCCCTAGATCTATCCCTAGCCATAAACATAAACATAACCCTAACACTATCCCTAACACTAACCCTAATCCTAACCATATTCCTAGCCCTAGCCCTAGCCCTAATCCTAAACCAAAGCCGAACCCTAGCCCTAGCTCTAAACCTAACCCTAACCCAAGCCTAACCGTAGCCCTAGCTCTAACCATAACCCTAACCCTATCCCTAACCATAGACCTAGCCCTGGCCCTAGCCACAGCCCTAACCCTAACGCTAACCGTAGCCCTAGTCCTAACCCTAATCCTAGCTCTAGCCCTAGCCTTAGCACTAACCCTAGCCCTAACCCTAACCCTAACCCTATCTGTAAACCTAGCCCTAGGCCTAGCCCTAGTCCTAACCTTAACCCTAACCCTAACCTAGCCCTAACCCTAAACCTAAACTTAACCCTAGCCCTAGCCCTGGACCTAGCCGTAACCCTAATGCTATCACTAACACTAGCCATAGCTCTAAACCTAACCCTAAACCTAACCCTAGCCCCAGCTCTAACCCTATCCCTAAACCTAACCCTAACCCTAAGCCTAACCCGATCCCTAACCCTAGCCCTAGCCCTAACCCTAAACCTAACCCTAACCCTAGCCCTAGCTCTAACCCTAACCTTAACTCTAACCCTAACCCTAGCCCTAGCTTAACCCTAATCCTAGCCCTATCCCTAAGCCTAGCGTTAGCACTAGCCCAAGCCTTAGCACTAACCCTAACCCTAAACTTAGCCCAGGCCCTAACCCTAAATCTTACATTAACCCTAAAAGTAACCCTAGCCCCAACACTAAACCTAACCATAGCCCTAGCCCTAACCCTAACCCTAACCCTGAACCTAGTCCTAGCCCTCGTAATAACCCTAATCCTAGTCCTAGTCCTAGCCCTAACCCTAACCCTAACAACAGCAACCCCAAACCCAAACCTAAATCTAACCCCAACGCAAACCCCAACCAAAACCCTCACCCTAATCCTAACCCTAATCCTAACCCTAGCCCTAGCCCTAGTCCTAAACCTAACCCTAACCCTAACATTACCCTAAATGTAACCCTAGGCCTAAGACTAACCCTAACCCTAGCCCTAGCCCTAGCCCTAACCCTAAACCTAACCCTAACCCTAACCCTAGCCCTAGCCCTAGCCCTAAACTTAATCCTAGTCCTAGTCCTAGACCTAACACTAATCCAAACCCTAACAGCAACCCCAAAGCCAAACCTAACTATACCTCCAAACCCAATGCCACCCTAACCCCAACGCAAACCCCAACCCTAACCCTAAACCTAAACCTAACCACAGCCCTAGCCCTAGCCCTAAACCTAACCCTAAACGTAACCCTAGCCCTAGCCCTAACACTAATCCTAACCCTACCCTAACCCTAGCTCTAACCCTAACCCTAACCCTAACCCTAGCCCTAGCTCTAACCCTAACCCTAACCGTATCCCTAAACCTAGCCCTAGACCTAGACCTTGCGCTAACCCTAACCCTAACATTAATTGTAGCCCTAGCCCTAACCTTAACACTAACCCTAACCCTAACCCTAGACTTAACCCTAACCCTAACTCTAAACCTAACCCTAGCCCTAGCCCTAACCCTAAACCTAACCCTAACCTTAGCCCTAGCCCTAACCTTAATCCTAGACATAGCCCTAGCTCTAACCCTAACCCTAACCCAAACCCTAACCACAAACCGAAACCTAACTCTAACTCCAAAAACAACGCCACCCCAACCGAAATGCAAACCCCACCCCTAAACATAACCTTAACCCGAACCCAAACCCGAACCACAACCCTAGCCTCAGCCCTAACCCTAACCCTAACCCTAAGCAGACACCTAGCCCTACCCTATTCCAAACCCTAGCCCTAACACTAGACCTAGCCCTAGCTCTAAAACCCTAACCATAGACTTAAACGTAACCCTAAACCTAACCCTAACCCTAGCCCTAGCCCTAACCTTAACCCTACCCCTAGCATTAGCCCTAACCCTAATCCTAACCCTAACCTTAGCCCTAACCCTAAGCCTCACCATAACCATATCCCTAACCCTAACCCTCACCATAACCATATCCCTAACCCTAACCTTAACCGTAACCCTTACCCTAACCCCATCCCTAAACCTGGCCCTTGCGCTAACCCTAAACCTAACCCAAGCCCTAGCCCTAGCCCTACCCCTAACCCTAACCCTAGCCCTAGCCCTAACCCTAACACTAACCCTATCCCTAGACCTAGCCCTAACCCTAAACCTAACCATAGCATTAGCCCTAAACCTACTCCTAGCCCTAGCCCTAGCCCTAAACCTAACCCTAACCCTCACCCTAACTCTAGCCCTAGCCCTAAACCTAAAGCTAATCCTAATCCTACCCTAGCTCTAACCCTAAACCTAATCCTAACCATAGACATAGCCCTAACCTAACCGTAACCCTAACCCTAGCCCTAGCCCTAGCCCTAGCCCTAGCTCTAACCCTAAGCCTAACACTAACCCTAGCCCTAACCCTAGCCCCAACCCTAAACCTAAACCTAACACTAACCCCAACAAAATCCACAACCCTAACTCTACCTCCAACCCCAATGCCACCCTACCCCAACGAAAACCCCAACCCTAACATTAACCCTAACCCGAACTCGAACCGAAACCTAACCCTAGCTCCAGCTCTAATCCAAACCATAACACTAACCAGCGACCAAGCCCTAACCCTATTCCAAATCCTAGCCCTAGCCCTAGCCCAAGCCCTAACACTAACCCTAACCCTAGCCCTAACCCTAACCTAAACCCTAAACCTAGATCTAGCCCTAGCCCTAGCCTAAGCTTAACCCTAACCCTAGCCATAGTCCTAGCCCAAACCCTAACCCTAACCCTAAACCTAAACCTAACAAAACCTAACACTAACCCTAACATTAAACCTATCCCTAACCCTAAACCTAACCCTAACCCTAACCCTATACATAAACCTAGCCCTAGCCCAAGCCCTAAACCTAAACCTAAACCTAAACCTAACCCTAGCCCTAGCCCTAACCCTAACCCTAAATCTAACCCTAGTCCTAGCCCTAGCCCTAACCCTAACCCTAAACCTATCCCTAACCCTAGGTTAGCCCTAGCCCTAGCCATAACCCTAACCCTAACCCTAGCCCTAGCTCTAATAAGCGTAACCCTAAACATAGACCTAGCCCTAAACCTAAACCTAACCATAACCCTAGTCCTAGCTCTAACCCTAAGCCTAACACTAACCATAGCCCTAACCCTAGCCCCAACCCTAAACCTAAACCTAACACTAACCCCAACAAAAACCACAATGCTAACTCTACCTCCAACCCCAACGCCACCCTACCCCAACGAAAACCCCAACCCAAACACTAACCCTAACCCAAACTCGAACCGAACCCTAAACCTAGCTCCAGCTCTAATCCTAACCCTAACACTAACCAGCGATCAAGCCCTAACCTTATTCCAAATCCTAGCCCTAGCCCTAGCCCAAGCCCTAACACTAACCCTAAACCTAACCCTAGCCCTAAACCTAACCCTAACCCTATCCCTAACCCTAGCCCTAGCCCTAGCCCTAGCCATATCCCTAACCCTAACCCTAACCCTAGCCCTAGCTCTAACAATAAGCCTAACCCTAAACATAGACCTAGCCCTAAACCTAAACTAACCATAACCCTAACCGTACCCCGAGCTCTAACCCTAACCCTAAACCTAAACAGAGACCTAGCCCTAACCATAATTCTAAACCAAGCCATAGCCATAGCCCTGGCCCTAGCCCTAATCCTAACGCTATCCCTTACCCTAGCCATAGACCTAAACCTAACCCTAAACCTTATCCTAGCAAAAGCTCTAACCCTAACCCTAACCATAACAAGACACCTAGCCCTAAACCTATTCCTAACCCTAGCCCTTACCCTAGGCCTAGCACTAGCACTAACCCCAACCCTAGCCCTAGCACTAGCACTAGCACTAGCCCTAACCCTATTCCTAACCCTAAACCTAGTCCTAGCCCTGGGTAAGCCCTAACCATAACACGAGCTCTACGTAGGGCTAAAGTTAAACCTAAACGTAGCCCTAACCATAACCATAACCATAACCATAACCATAACCATAACCCCTGCCCTAGCCATAGCCCTAACCCTAACCCTAACCATAACCCTATCCCTAACCCTAAACCAAACCCTAACCCTAACCCTATCACTAAACCTAACCCTAGCCCTAACCCTAATCGTAACCCTAACCCTAAACCTAAACCTAGCCCGAACCCTAACCCTAACCCTAACCCTAACCCTAACCCTAACCCTAACACTAACCCTAACCTTGCCATAGCCCGAACACTAACCCAAGCCCTAGAGCTAGCCCTAACCCGAATCCTAGCCCTAACCCTAACCCTAACCCTATCCCAAACCCTAACCCTAACCCTGACCCTAACCGTATCCCTAACCCTAGACCTAGCCCTAACCTAAGCTTAACCGTAGACCTAGCTCTAACCCTAACCCTAACCCTAGCCCTAACCCTAACCCTAACCCTAACCCTAAACCTAAACCTAGCCCTAACCCTAACCCTAAACCTAACCCTAATACTAGAACTAGCCCTGACCCTAGCACTAACGATATCCCTAACTCTAACCCTAACCCTATCCTTAACCCAAGCCCTAGGCTAGCCCTAGTCCTAACCCTAACCCTAACCCTAGCCCTAACCCTAACCATAACCCTAACCCTAGCCCTAGCCCTCGCCCTAGCCATAACCCTAGCTCTAACCCTTACCCTAACCTTATCCCTAAACCCAGCCTTAGGACTATCCCTAGCCCTAGACATGACCCTAACCCTAGCCATAGCCCTGGCCATAGCCCTAATCCTAAACCAATCTAATATTAGACCTATCCCTAAACCTAACGCTTAACCTAACCCTAACCCTAGCCCTAGCCCTAAACTCAACCCTATACCTAGCATTAGCCCTAACCCTAATCCAAAACATAGACATAGCCCTAACCTAACCCTAACTCTAACCCTAGCCATAGCCCTAGCCCTAGCCCTAGCCCTAGCCCTAACCCTAACCCTAGCCCTAGTCCTAATCCTAACCCTAACCCTAACCCTAACACTAGCCTTTGCACTAACCCTAGCCCTTACCCTAAACCTAACCCTAACCCTACCCCTAGCCCTAGCCCTAACCATAATCCTAGTCCTAGCCCTAGCCCTAACCATAACCCTAACACTTACCCCAACCCCAAAACCAAACCTAGCTCTACCTCCAAACCCAATGCCACCCTAACTGCAACGCAAACCCCAACCCTAACCCTAACACTAATCCTAAACCTAGCTCTAGCCCTAACCCTAAACCTAACCCTAACCCTAAACCTAACCCTATCCCTTAACCGAACCCTAACCCTAACCCTAGCCCTAACCCTAGCCCTAACCCTAATCCTAGTCATAGCCCTAGACCTAACCCAAACCCTACCCAAACCCAAACCACCAACCCAAACCTAACTCTACTCCAAACACAATGCCACCCCAACTGCAACGCAAACCCCAACCCTAAACCTAACCCTAACCTAACCCTAACCGGAAAACTAACCCTAGACTAAGTTCTAACCCTAACCCTAACGCTAACCTGACACATAGCCCTACCCTATTCCAAACCCTAGCAGTAGCCCAGGCCTAGAACTAGCCCTAGCTCTAACACTAACCCAAACCCTAGACCTAACCGTAACCATAAACCTCAACCTACCCTAGCCCTAACCCTAACCCTAACCCTAACCCTAACCCTAACCCTAACCCTAATCCTGGCCCTAGTCCTAGCCATAACCCTAACACTAACCCTAACCCTAAACGTAACCCTAGCCCTAACCCTAACCAATCCCTAGCCCTAGCCCTGGCCCTAACCCTAAAGGTAACCCTAACCCTAACCCTAACCCTAGACCGAAACCTAAACCTAACACTAACCCTAACCCTAGGCCTAGCACTAACCATAACCCTAGCCCAAGAGATAGCCCTAACCCTAATCCTAGCCCTAACCCTAACCCTAGACCTAGCGCTAGCCCTAACCCGAACCCTAGCCCTAGCCCTAGCCCTAACCCTAACCCAAACCCTAACCGTAACTCCATCCCTAACTCTAATCCTAACACTAACCCTAACCCTATCCAATCTCTAGCCCTAGCCCTAAACCTATACCTAAACCTATACATAACCCTAGCCCTAACCATAACCCTAATGCTAACCCTACCCTATCCCTAACCCTAGCCCTAGCCCTAGCCCAACCCAAAAAACTAAACCTAACCCTAACACTAGCCCTAACACTAACCCTACCCTAACTCTAACCCTAACCCTAAACCTAACCCTAGCCCTAACCCTAACCCTAACCCTAACCCTAACCCTAGTCCTGACCCTACCCCTAACCCTAACACAATCACTAACCCTTCCCATAGCCCTAAACCTAACCCTAACCCTAACCCCAGCCCCAGCTCTAACCCTATCCTTAACCCTATCCCTAAACCTAAGCCTAACCCTATCCCTAACTCTAGTCCTAGCCCTAACCCTAAACCTATCCCTAACCCTTGCCATAGCCCTAAACCTAACCCTAACCCTAACCCCAGCCCCAGCTCTAACCCTATCCTTAACCCTATCCCTAAACCTAAGCCTAACCCTATCCCTAACTCTAGTCCTAGCCCTAACCCTAAACCTAACCCTAACCCTAGCCCTAGATCTAACCCTAAACCTAACCCTAGCCCTAGCTCTAACCCTAAACCTAACCGAATCACTAACCCTAGCCCTAGCTCTAGCCCTAACCCTAACCCTAACCGTAGCCCTAACCCTAACCCTAACATTAACCCTAAACGTAACCCTAGCCCTAACACTAACTCTAACCCTAGCCCTAGCCCTAACCCTAACCGTAAACCTAACCCTAGTCCTAGCCCTAGTCCTAACCCTAATCCTAGTCCTAGCCCTAGCCCTATCCCTAACCCTAACCCTAACTTCAACCCCAACCCCAAACCTAACTCTACCTCCAAACACAACGCCACCTTAACCCCAACGCAAATCACAATCCTAACCCTAACTCTAACCCTAACCAAAACCCTAGCCCTAACCCTAAACCTAAACCTAACCCTAACCCTAACCCTAACCCTAACCCTTAACCTAACCTTAACCCTAACCTTAACCCTAGGTCTAGCCCTAACCCTAATCCTAACCCTACCCTAGCCCTAACTCTAAGACTAACACTAACACTAATCCGAAACCTAACCCTAGCCCTAGCTCTAACCCTAACCCTAACCCTATTCCTAACCCTGGACCTAGACCTAGCCCTAGACATAGCCCTAACCATAACCCTAACCCTAACCCTAGCCCTAACCTTAACCCTAACCCTAACCCTAGCCCTAGCCCTAGCCCTAACCCTAATCCTAGTCATAGCCCTAGACCTAACTCTACCCTAACCCAAACCCCAACCCCAAACACAAACCTAACTCTACCTCCAAACACAACGCCACCCCAACCGCAACACAAACACCAACCATAAACCTAACACTAACTCTAACCCTAGCACCAGCTCTAACCATATTCCTAACCTAACCCTAACCCTAAGCCTAACCCTATCCCTAAAACTAACCCTATCCCTAAAACTAACCCTAACCTTAACCCTAACCCTAACCCAAACCGTATCCCTAGCCCTAGCCCTAGACCTAATCCTAAACCAAACCCTAACCCTAGCCCTAGCTCTAACCCTAACCCTAACCCTAAACCAAACCTTAGCCCTAGCTCTAACCCTAACCCTAACCCTATCGATAACCTTAGACCTAGCCCTAGCCCTAGCCCTAGCCCTAGCCCTAACCCTAACGCTAACCGTAGCCCTAGTCTTAACAATAACCCTACACTAACCCTAAAACTAACCCTATCCCTAACACTAACCCTAAACCTAACCCTAATGCTAGCACTAGCCCTGGCCCTAGCACTAACACTAGGCCAAGATCTAGCCCTAACCGTAAACCTAACCCTAACCCTAAACCTAACCCTAGCCCTAGCCATTAGCCCTATTACTAACCTTAACCCTAACCCTAACCCTAACCCTAACCCTAACCTTAACCCTAACCATAATCCTAGCCCTAGGACTAACCCTAGAACTAGCCCTAGACCTAGCCCTAGTACTAACCCTAACCCTAAACCTAACCCTAGCCCTAACCATAACCCTAACCCTAGCCTTAACCCTAACCATAAACCTAGCCCTAGCCCTCGCCCTAGCCCTATCCCTAACGCTATCAGTAACCCTAGCCATAGCCCTAAACCTAACCCTAACCCTAACCCTAGCCCCAGCTCTAACACAATCCCTAACCTAACCCTAACCCTAAACTTAACCCTAACCCTAGCCCTAGCTCTATCCAAAAACCTGACCCTAACCCTAACCCTAGCCCTAGCTCTAACCCTAACCATAACCCTATCCCTGACCCTAGCCCTAGATCTATCCCTAGCCCTAGCCATAACCCTAACCCTACCCTAACCCTAGCCATAGCCCTGGCCCTAGCCCTAATCCTAACCCTATCTAAACCTAGACCTAGCCCTAAACCTAACCCAAACTCTAGCCCTAACCCTAGGCCTAAACCTAACCCTTAACCTAACCCTAACCCTAGCCCTAGCCCTAACCTTTACCTTAACCCTAGAATTAGCCCTAACTCTAATGCTAAACATAGACGTAGCCCTAACCTAACCCTAACCCTAACCCTAGACCTAGCCCTAGCCCTAGACCTAGACCTAACCCTAAACCTAACACAAGCCCTAGACCTAGCCCTAAACATAACCCTAACCCTAACCCTAGCCTTAGCCCTAATCCTAGCCCCAAACATAACCCTAAAACTAACCCTAGCCTAGCCCTAGCCCTAACCCGAATCCTAGTCCTAGACTAGCCCTAACACTAATCCCAACCCCAAACCCAAAACTAACTCTACCTCCAAACCAATGCCACCCTAACCCCAACGCAAACCCCAACACTAACCCTAACCCTAACCCTAGCCCTAACCCTAAACCTAACCCTATCCCTAACCCTATCCCTTAACCAAACCCTAAACCAAACCCTATCCCTAAACCTAGCCCTAGCTCTAACCCTAACCCTAACCCTAGCCTTAGCCCTAGCCCTAGACCTAGTCCTAACCATAACCCTAACCGTAGCCCTAGCCCTAACCTTAAACCTAACCCAAACCCTAATCCTAAACCTAGACTTAAACCTAACCCTAACCCTAGCACTAGACCTAACCCTAACCATAACCCAAACCTTAACCCTAGCCCTAGCCCTAACCCTAATCCTAATCCAAGTCATAGCCATAGACCTAACCCTAACCCTAAACCAAAACCCAACCACAAACCCAAACGTAACTCTATCTCCAAACACAACACCACCCCAACTGCAACACATCCCAACACCTAAACCTTACCCTAACCCGAACCCGAACCCGAACTACAACCCGAACCTCAGCTCTAACTCTAACCCTAACCCTAACTCTAACCAGATACCTAGCCCTACCCTATTCCAAACCCTAGCCCTAGCCCTAGCCCTAGCCCTAGCTCTAAAACTAACCCTAACCCTAGCGCTAACTGTAACCATAACCCTAAACCTACCCTAGCCCTAGCTCTAAACCTAACCCTAACCCTATCCCCAACCCTAGCCATAGCCCTGTCCCTAGCCCTAATCATAACCCTATCTAACCCTAGACCTAGCCCGAAGCCTAACCCTAACCTTAGCCCTAAACCTAACCCTTAACATAACCCTAACCCTAGCCCTAGCCCTAAACTTCACCCTAATCCTAGCATTAGCCCTAACCCTAATCCTAACCATAGATGTAGCCCTAACCTAACCGTAACCCTAACCCTAACCCTAACCCTATACCTAACCCTAAACCTAACTCTAACACTAACCCTAACCCTACCCCTATCCCTAACCATAGGCCTAGCCCTAACACTAAACCTAACCCTAACCCTAGCCCTAGCTCTAACTCTAACCCTAACCCTAACGGTAGACCTAGCCCAAACCCTAACCCTAAACCTAATCCTAGCCATAGCCCTAATCCTAGCCCTAATCCTAACCCTATCCCTAACCCTAGCCCTAGCCCTAAACCTAACACTAACCTAGCACGAAACCTAAGCCTAAACCTATCCCTAGCCCTAGCCCTAACCCTAACCCTAGCCGTAGCCCTAGCCCTAGCCCTAAACCTAACCCTAACCCTAGCCCTAAACCTAACCCTAACCCTAACCCTATCCCTATCCCTAAACCTAACCCTAGGCCTAGCCATAGTCTTAACCATAACCCTAGCCCTAACCCTAAACCTAACCCTAACCTTATTCCTAGCCCTGGCCCTAGCCCTAATCCTAACGTTATCCCTTAAACTAGCCATAGCCCTAACCCTAGCCCTAACCTTAAACCTAACCCTAACCCTAACCGTAGCCCCAAACCTATACCTAACCATAGACCTAGCCCTAACACTAAACCTAAACCTAAGCCTAGCCCTAGCCCTAGCCCTAACCCTAATCCTAGTCATAGACCTAGACTTAACCCTAACCCTAACCCAAACCCCAACACCAAATCCAAACCTAACTCTAACTCCAAACACAATGCCACCCCAACTGCAACGCAAAACCCAACCCTAAACCCAATCCTAACCCTAACCCGAACCGGAAACCTAACCCTAGCCTCAGTTCTAACCCTAACCCTAAGGCTAAACAGACACCTAGCCGTACCCTATTCCAAACCCTAGCAGTAGCCCTAGCTCTAGACCTAGTCCTAGCTCTAACACTAACCCTAACCCTAGACCTAACCGTAACCATAAACCTCAACCTAACCTAGCCCTAACCCTAACCCTAAC
>CM027401.1:14044309-14069687 GCA_015711505.1 Sylvilagus bachmani | reverse complement strand
TTTTAGGGTTAGGTTTAGGGCTAGGGCCAGGGCTATGGCTAGGATTAGGGTTAGGTTTAGGGCTCAAGCTAGGGTTAGGGTTAGGTTTAGGGTTAATGTTAGGGCTAGGGCCAGGGCTAGGGCTAGGATTAGGGTTAGGGTTAGAGCTAGGGCTAGGGTTAGGGTTAGGGTTAGGGTAAGGGTTAGGGTTAGGGTTAGGGTTAGGGTTAGGGTTAGTGTTACGGCTAGCGTTAGGGTTGGGGTTAGGTCCAGGGCAGGGGTTAGGGCTAGTGCTAGGGTTAGGTTTAGGGTTAGGGCTAGGGCTAGGGCTATGGCTAGGGTAAGGGATAGGGTAAGGGTTAGGGTAATGTTAGAGCTAGGGCTATGTTTTGTGTTAGGGTTATGTTTAGGGTTAGAGTTAGGGTCAGAGCTAGGGGTAGGGTTAGGGCTAGGGTTAGGTTTAGGGCTAGGGCTAGGGTTATGATTAGGGCTAGGGTTAGGGTTAGTGCTAGGGTTAGGGTTAGCGTTAGGGTTAGTACTAGGGTATGGTTAGGGCTAGGGCTAGGGCTAGGACTAGGGTTAGGGATAGGTTTAGAGTTAGAGTTAGGTTTAGGGATAGGGTTAGGGTTAAATTTAGGGTTAGGTCTAGGACTGTGGTTAGGGATAGGTTTAGGGTTAGGGTTAGGGTTAGGGTTATGTTTAGGGCTATGGCTAGGTCTAGGGTAGGATTACGGTTAGGGTTAGGGTTAGGTCTATGGATAGGCCTAGGGTAAGGTTTTGGGTTAGGGTTTGTTAGGGTTAGGGTTTTGGCTATGGTTAGGGCTAGGGTTTCTTTTAGGGTTAGAGTAAGGGCTAGGGACAGGGTTATGGCTAGGATTAGGGTTAGGTTTAGAGCTAGTGTAGGGTTAGGGTTAGTTTTAGGCTTAGGGCTAGGGCTAGGGTTACGGATAGGGTTAGGTTTAGGGCTAGGGCTAGGGTTAGGGATAGGGTTGGTTTTAGGCTTAGGGCTAGTGCTAGGGTTAGGGATAGGGTTAGGGATAGGGTTAGTGCTAGGGCTAGGGTTCGGGTTACGGTTAGGGTTAGGGCTAGGTCTATGATCAGGTTTCGGATTAGGGTTAGAATTAGAGCTAGGGCTAGGTTTAGGGATAGGGTTAGGGTAGGGTTAGGCTTAGGGTTAGGGTTAGGGCTAGGGCTAGGGTTAGTGCTAGGATTTGCGTTTGCGTTTGGGTTAGGGTTAGGGCTAGGCCTAGGGTTAGGGTTAGGGTTAGGGCTAAGGCTAGGGCTAGGATTTGTTTTAAGGTTAGGGTTATGGCTAGGGCCATGGCTATGGCTAGGATTAGGGTTAGGTTTAGGGCTCAAACTAGGGCTAGGGTTAGGGTTAGTGTTAGAGCTAGTTTTAGGGCTAGGGCTAGGATTAGGGTTAGTGTTAGAGCTAGGGCTAGTGTTTGGGTTATGTTTAGGGTTAGGGATAGGGCTATGGTTAGGGATAGGGTTAGTGTAAGGCTTAGGGTTAGGGGCAGGTTAGGGTTAGGGATAGGGTTAGGGATATGGTTAGCGTTACGGCTAGTGTTAGGCTGGGGTTAGGGCCGGGGCTAGGTTTAGGGTTAGGTTTAGGGTTAGGGATAGGGATAGGGTTAGGGATAGGGTTAGGGTAAGGTTAGGGTTAGGCCTAGGGTTAGGGATAGTGTTAGGGTTAGTGTTATGGTTACGGCTAGCTTTAGGGTTAGGGTTAGGGCTAGGGCCAGGCCTATGGCTAGGATTAGGGTTAGGTTTAGAGCTAGTGTAGGGTTAGGGTTAGTTTTAGGTTTAGGGCTAGGGCTAGGGTTAGGGACAGGGTTAGGGTTAGGTTTAGGGCTAGGGTTAGGGTTAGGGATAGGGTTAGGGCTAGGGCTAGGGTTCGGGTTACGTTTAGGGTTAGGGCTAGGTCTACAATTCGGTTTTGGGTTAGGGTTAGAGTTAGAGCTAATGCTAGGGTTAGGTATAGGTTTAGGGTTAGGGTTAGGCTTAGCGTTAAGGCTAGGCCTAGGGTTAGGGCTATGCCTAGGGTTAGGGTTAGGGTTAGGGCTAAGGCTAGGGCTAGGGTTTGTTTTAGGGTTAGGTTTATGGCTAGGGCCAGGGCTACGGCTGGGATTAGGGTTAGGTTTAGGGCAAAGCTTGGCTAGGGTTAGGGTTAGGGTTAATGTTAGGTATATGATTAGGGTAAGGGCTAGGGATAGGGTTATTGTTAGAGCTAGGGCTAGGGTTAGGGTTAGGTTTAGGGTTAGGGATAGGTCTAGGTTTATGGATAGGGTTAGGGTAAGGGGTAGGTTTAGGGGCAGTGTTAGGGTTAGGGATAGGGTTAGGGTTAGGGTTAGGGTTACGGGTAGCATTAGGGTTGGGGTTAGGGCTAGGGCTAGGTTTAGGGCTAGGTCTACGGTTAGGTTTAGGGTTAGGGCAATGCCAGGGCTATGGCTAGGTTTAGGGATAGGATAGGGTTAGGGTTAGGGCTAGGGTTAGGTTTAGGGCTAGTGTTAGGGCTAGGGCTAGTGTTAGGGTTGGGGTTAGGGCTATGGTAGGGCTAGGATTAGGGTTAGGGGTAGTGCTAGGGCTAGGGTTATGATTAGGGCTAGGGCTAGTGTTATGGTTAGGGCTAGGGTTAGGGCTAGGGCTAGGGTTAGGGTTAGGGTTAGTAGTAGGGCTATGTTTAGGGCTAGGGCTAGGGCTAGGACTACCGTTAGGGATAGGGTTAGAGTTAGACTTAGGGCTAGGGTTAGGTTTAGGGTTAGGTTTAGGGCTAGGGGTTAGGTTTAGGGTTAGGGTTAGGGCTAGGGTTAGGTTTAGGGTTAGGTTTAGGGATAGGGTTAGGGCCAGGTTTAGGTTTAGGGGTAGGTTAGGGCTAGGTCTACGGTTAGAATTAGGGTTAGAGTAGAGCTAGGGTAGGGTTATGGTGATTTTAGGGTAGGGCTAGGGCTAGGTTTAGGGATAGATTAAGGGTTAGGGTTAAGGTTAGGGTTACAGATAGGGTTAGGGTTAGTGTTAGGGCTAGGGCTAGGGCTAGCATTAGGGTTAGGGCTAATGATAGGGCTAGGGTTAGGGTTAGGTCTAGGGCTAGGGCTAGGGTTAGGGTTAGGATTAGGTTAGGATTAGGTTTACAGCTAGGGTTAGGGATAGGGTTAGGGCTAGGGTTCGGGTTATGATTAGGGATAGATCTAGGTCTATCGTTAGGTTTCGGGTTAGGGTTAGAGTTAGAGTTAGAGCTAGGGTTAGGGTTAGGTTTAGGGTTAGTTCTAGGGCTAGGGATAAGGATAGGGTTATCTTTAGGCTTTGGCTTTGGGTTAGGGCTAGGGCTAGGGCTACGGTTAGGATTTGTGTTAGGGTTTGGTTTAGGGTTAGGTCTAGGCCCAGGGCTCGACTAGGGCTAGGACTAGGGTTAGGTTTAGGGTTTGGGCTAGGGCTAGGGGTAGGGTTAGGGTTCGGGTTCTGGTTAGGGCTATGGCTAGGGTTAGTGAAATGGTTAGGGTTATGGCTAGGGCCATGGCTTGGGCTAGGGTTAGGTTTAGAATTAGGGTTAGGGTTAGGTCTAGGGCTGGGGCTAGGGTTAGGGTTAAAGCTATGGCTATGCCTATGGTCAGGGTTAGAGTAATTGTTAGGGTTAGGGTTAGGGCTAGGTCTTCGGTTAGGATTAAGTTTGGGGTTAGAGCCATGCCTAGGGCTAGGTTTGGGGTTAGGTTAGGGTTAGTGTAAGGGTTAGTGTTTGGGCTAGGACTATGTTTAGGGATAGGGTTAGGGTTAGGGTTAGGTCTAGGGCTAGGGTTAGGGTTAGAGTTAGGGTTAGTGTTCAGGTCAGGGTTAGGCCTATGTCTTGGGTTAGGGAAATGGTTAGGGTTATGGCTAGGGCCAGGGCTCGGGCTAGGGTTTGGTTTAGGATTAGGGTTAGGGTTAGGGTTAGGGCTAGGGCTAGGGCTAGGGTTAGGTTTAAGTCTATGGCTATGGTTATGATTAGTGTTAGGGTAAGTGTTAGTGTTATGGTTAGGGCTAGGTCTTCGGTGAGGGTTAAGTTTGGGGTTAGAGCTAAGCCTAGGGCTAGGTTTCGGGTTAGGTTAGGGTTCTCGTTAGGGTTAGCATTTCAGCTAGGACTAGGGTTAGGGATAGGGTTAGGGTTAGGGCTAGGCCTAGGGCCAGGGTTAGCGTTAGCGTTAGTGTTATAGTTAGGGTTTGTGCTAGGGCTATGATAGGATTACGTTTAGGTTTATAGCTAGGACTAGGATTATGATTAGGGTTAAGGTTAGGGCTAGGGCTAGGGTTAGGGATAGAGTTAGGGTTAGGGTTAGGGTTAGGGTTAGGGTTAGGGCTAGGACTTGTGTTAGGGTTTGGGTTAGGAGTTGGACTAGGTCTAGCTTTAGGGTTCGGGTCGGGTTAGGTTTCGCGTTAGTGTTCAGGTTGGGTTCGGATTAAGATTAGGGTTAGGGTTCGGGTTTGGGTTCGGTTAGGGTTAGGGTTAGATTTGGGGTTTGGTTTCGGGTTGGGGTGGCGTTGGGGTTGGAGGTAGAGTTAGGGTTGGGGTTGGGGTTGGGTTTAGGGTTAGGGTTAGGGTTAGGTTTAGGCTTAGGGTTAGGGCTAGGGCTAGGGTTAGGGTTAGGGCTAGGGCTATGATTAGGGTTAGGATTAGAATTAGGGCTAGGGCTAGGGCTAGGATTAGGGTTAGGGTTAGGGCTAGGTTTAAAGCTAGGGCTAGGGCTAGGTCTAGGCTTAGGTTTAGTGTTAGGGTTAGAGCTAGGGCTGGGGTTAGGAATAGAGTTAGGTTTAGGGCTAGGGCCAGGGCCAGGGCTAGGGTTAGGGTTACAGTTAGGATTAGGGCAAGGGTTGGGGCTAGGTTTAGTGTTAGGTTTAGGGTCAGTGTTAGGGCTAGGGTTAGGTTTAGGGTTAGGGCTAGGGCTAGGTCTAGGTTTAGGGTTATGTTTAGGGTTATGGCTAGGGTTAGGGTTAGGGTTAGGGCTAGGGCTAGGTATAGGGCTAGGTCTAGGGCTAAGGTTAGGGTTAGGGTTTGGGTTAGGGCTATGTCTATGGTTCAGGTTAATGTTAAGTTTAGGGTTAGGTTTAGGGTTAGGGCTAGGGCTACGGTTAGGGTTAGAGTTAGGGCTAGAGCCAGGGTTGGGGCTAGGTATAGTGTTAGGTTTAGCTTCAGTACTAGGAAAAGGGTTAGGGATTGGTTTAGGGTTAGGATTATGGTTATGTTTAGGGCTATGGCTAGCCCTAGGGCTAGGATTAAGGTTAGGGTAAGGGTTAGGGTTATGGTTAGGGTTAGGTTTAGTGTTAGGGTTAGGGTTAATGTTAGGGCTAGGGTTACGATTAGGGTTAGGTTTAGTTCTAGGGATAGGGCTAGGGTTAGGATTTGGTTAGGGTTTGGGTTAGGGTTAGGGCTAGGCCTAGGGTTAGTGTTAGTGTTAGGGTTAGGGTTAGGGCTAAGGCTAGGGCTAGGGTTTCTTTTAGGGTTAGGGTTAGGGCTAGGGCCATGGCTATGACTAGAATTAGGGTTAGGTTTAGAGGTAGTCTAGGGTTAGGGTTACTTTTTGGCTTAGGGCTAGGGCTAGGGTTAGGGATAGGGTTAGGGATCGTGTTAGGGCTAGGGTTAGTGTTAGGGTTAGGGCTAGGGCTAGGATTAGGGCTAGGGGTAGGGCTCGGGTTAGGGTTATGGCTAAGGCTTGGGCTAGGGTTGTTTTAGGGTTAGGGTTAGGGCTAGGGCCAGGGCTGTGATAGGATTAGGGTCAGGTTTAGTGCTGTGTAGGGTTAGGGTTAGTTTTAGACTTAGGGCTAGGGATAGGGATAGGGATAGGGTTGGTTTCAGGCTTAGGGCTAGGGCTAGGGTTAGGGATAGGGTTAGGTCTAGGGCTAGGGTTTGCGTTACGATTAGGGTTAGGGCTAGGTTTATGATCAGGTTTCGGGTTATGGTAGAGGTAGAGCTAGGGCTAGGGTTAGGGATAGGGTTAGGGTTAGGCTTAGGCTTATGTTTAGGGTTTGGGTTAGGGTTTGGGTCAGGGGTAGGGCTAGGCCTAGGGTTAGGGTTAGGGTTAGGGTTAAGCTAGGGCTAGGGTTTGTTTTAGGGTTAGGGTTAGGGACTAGCATCAGGGCTATGGCTAGGATTAGGGTTAGGTTTAGGGCTCAAGCTAGGGCTAGGGTTAGGGCTATGACCAGGTCTAGGGCTAGGATTAGGGTTAGGGTTAGAGCTACGGCTAGGGTTAGGGTTAGGGCTAGTGTTTGGTTTAGGGTTAGTTTTAGGGTTAGGGTTAGGGCTAGGGCTACGTTTAGGGTTAGGTTTAGGGCAAGGGCTAGGGCTAGGGCTATGGTTTGGGATAGGTTTAGTGTTAGGTTTAGGGCTAGGGCTAGGGCTAGGGCTAGGGCTAGGGTTAGGGCTAGAACTAGGGATAGGATTTGGGTTAGGTTTAGGGCTAGGGCTAGGTCTATGGCTAGGGCTAGGGTTAGGGTTAGTTTTAGGGGTTAGGGTTAGTTTTAGGGATAGGCTTAGGTTTAGGATTAGGGTTAGGGTTAGGGCCAGGACTAGGGCTAAGATTAGGGTTAGGGTTAGGTTTAGGGCTAGGGTTAGGTTTAGCATTAATGTTAGTGTTAGGGTTAGGGCTAGGGCTAGGTTTACCGATAGGGTTAGGGTTAGGGCTTGGGCCAGGGCTTTGGCTAGGGTTAGGGTTACGATTAGGTTGGGGTGGCAGTGGGGTTGGAGGTAGAGTTAGAATTGGGGTTGGGGTTGGGGTTACGGTTAGGGTTAGGGTTAGGTTTAGTTTTAGGTTTAGGGCTAGGGCTAGAGCTAGGTTTAGGATTAGGGTTAGGGCTAATGCTAGGGCTAGGGTTAGGGTTCGGGCTAGGGCTAGCATTAGGTTTAGGGTTAGGGCTAGGGTTAGGGTTGGGGTTAGGGCTAGGGCTCCGGCTAGGGCTGGGCTAGTGTTAGGGATAGGGTTACGGTTAGAGTTAGAGATAGGGCTAGGGTTATGGTTAGGGTTAGGTTTATGGTTAGAGCTAGGGCTAGGGTTATGGTCAGGTTTATGATTAGGGCTAGGGCTAGGGTTAGGGATAGGGTTAGGGTTAATTTTAGGGTTAGGGTTAGGTTTAGGTATAGGATTAGGTTTAGGATTAGGGTTTGGGTTAGGGCGAGGACTAGGGCTAAGATTAGGGTTAGGGTTAGGTTTAGGGCTAGGGTTAGGTTTAGCATTAATGTTAGTGTTAGGGTTAGGGCTAGGGCTAGGTTTACCGATAGGGTTAGGGTTAGGGCTTGGGCCAGGGCTATGGCTAGGGTTAGGGTTACGATTAGGTTGGTGTGGCAGTGGGGTTGGAGGTAGTGTTAGAATTGGGTTTGGGGTTGGGGTTAGGGTTAGGGTTAGGGATAGGGTTAGGGTTAGGTTTAGGTTTAGGGTTAGGGTTAGAGCTAGGGCTAGGGTTAGGGTTAGGTTCAGGTTTAGTGTTAGGGCTAGGGCTAGGGTTCGGGATAGGGTTAGGGTTAGGGTTAGGGTTAGGGATATGGCTAGGGCTAGGTTTAGGGTTAGGGCTAGCGCTTGGGCTAGGGTTAGGGTTAGACTAGGGCTAGGGCTAGGGTTAGGGTTAGGTTTAGGGTTAGTTTTAGGGGTTAGGGTTAGGTTTAGGGTTAGGGTTATGGCTAGGGCTAGGGCTAGGGTTAGGTTTAGGGGTAGGTTAGGGCTAGGTCTACGGTTAGGATTAGGGTTAGGTTTAGAGCTAGGGTAGGGTTCGGGTTAGGTTTAGGGATAGGGCTTGGGCTAGCGCTAGGGTTCGGGTTATGATTAGGGTTAGGTCTAGGTATATGGTTAGGGTTAGGGTTAGGGTTGAGTTAGAGCTAGGGCTAGGTTTAGGGTTAGGTTCAGGTTTAGTGTTAGTGCTAGGGCTAGGGTTTGGGATAGGGTTAGGGTTAGGGTTAGGGATAGTGCTAGGGCTAGGTTTAGGTTTAGGGCTAGCGCTAGGGCTAGGGTTAGGGTTAGGGCTAGGGTTAGGTTTAGGGTTAGGGTTAGGGCTAGGGTTAGGTTTAGGGTTAGGTTTAGGGATAGGGCTAGGGCCAGGGTTAGGTTTAGGGGTAGGTGAGGGCTAGGTCTACGGTTAGAATTAGGGTTAGGGTTAGAGCTAGGGTAGTGTTAGGGTTAGTTTTATGGTTAGGGCTAGGGCTTGGGTTAGGGTTAGGGTTAAAGTTAGGGTTAGGGTTAGGGCTAGGCCTAGGGCTAGCATTAGGGTTAGGGCTAATGCTCGGGCTAGGGTTAGTGTTAGGGCTAGGTCTATTGCTAGGGTTAGGGTTAGGGTTAGGTTTACAGCTAGGTTTAGGGTTAGAGTTAGGGTTAGGGCTAGGGTTTAGCGTTTGGGTTCGGGTTACGATTAGCGTTAGGTCTACGTCTATGGTTAGGGTTCGGGTTAGGGTTAGAGTTAGAGCTAGCGCTAGGGTTAGGGTTAGGTTTAGGGTTAGTTCTATGGCTAGGAATAAGGATTGGGTTAGTGTTATTCTTAGGCTTCGGGTCAGGGCTAGGGTTACGGTTAGGATTTAGGTTAGGGTTTGGTTTAGGGTTAGGGCTAGGGCTAGGGCTGGGGCTAGGGTTCAGGTTATGATTAGGGTTAGGGCTAGGTCTATGGTTAGGGTTCATGTTAGGGTTAGAGTTAGACCTAGGGCTAGTGTTAGGGTTAGGTTTAGGGTTAGTTCTAGGGCTAGGGATGGGGATAGGGTTAGTGTTAGGCTTAGGCTTAGGGTTAGAGCTAGGGCTATGGTTAGGGTTATGTTTAGGGCTGAGGCTAGGGCTAGAGTTTGGGTTAGGGTTAAGGTTAGGGCTTGGGCCAGGGCTAGGGATAGGATTAGGGTTAGGGTTAGGGCTTGGGCTAGGGGTAGGGTTACGGCTAGGGCTAGGGCTAGGGCTAGGGCTAGGGCTAGGGTTTGGAATAGGGTTAGGGTTAGGTCTCTGATTAGGTTTAGGGTTAGGGTAAGAGCTGGGGCTAGGGAAAGGATTCGGTTTCGTGTTTGGTTTCGTGTTAGGTTTAGGGTTAGGGTTGGGGTTTGCGTTGGGGTTGGGGTGGCGTATTGTTTGGAGGTAGAGTTAGGTTTGGGGTTGGGGTTGAGGTTAGGGTTAGGGTTAGGGCTACGGCTAGGACTAGGAGTAGGATTAGGGCTAGGTCTAGGGCTAGGGTTAAGGTTAGGGTTAGGGTTAGGGTTAGGGCTAGGGTTAGGGTAGAGCTAGGTCTAGGGTTAGGGTTAGGGCTAGGGTTTGCTTTAGGGTTAGGTTTAGGGTTAGGGCTAGGGCTACGGTTATGGTTAGAGTCAAGGCTAGGGCTAGGGCTAGGGCTAGGGATAGGGTTAGGGTTAGGGATAGGGTTATGGTTCGGGCTAGGACAAGCATTAAGGATTGGGTCCTTAGGGTTAGGATTAGGGTTATGTTTAGGGCTACGGCTAGGTCTAGGGCTAGGATTAGGGTTAGGGTTAGGGTTAGGGTGAGGGTTAGGGTTAGGGCTAGGGCTAGGGTTATGGTTAGGGTTAGGTTTAGGTCTAGGTATAGGGCTAGGGTTAGGATTTGGGTTAGGGTTTGGTTTAGGTTTAGGGCTAGTCCTAGGGTTAGGGTTAGGGTTAGGGTTAGGGTTAGGGTTAGGGTTAGGGCTAAGGCTAGGGCTAGGGTTTGTTTCAGGATTAGGGTTAGGGCTAGGGACAGGGATATGGCTAGGATTAGCTTTAGGTTTAGAGCTAGTGTAGGTTTAGGGTTAATTTTATTTTTAGGGCTAAGGCTAGGGTTAGGGATAGGGTTAGCGCTAGGGCTAGGGTTCGGGTTACGGTTAGGGTTAGGGCTAGGTCTACGATCAGGTTTTGGGATAGGGTTAGAGTTAGAGCTAGGGCTAGGGTTAGGGATAGGGTTAGGGTTAGGCTTAGGGTTAGGTTTAGGGTTAGGGTTAGGGTTAAGGCTAGGTATACGGTTAGGGTTAGGGCTTTGGCTAGGGCTACGGCTAGGGTTAGGGTTTGGGATAGGGTTAGGGTTAGGTTTAGGGCTAGAGCTAGAGCTAGGGTTAGGGCTAGGGCTAGGGATAGGATAGGGTTAGGTTTAGGGTTAGTTTTAGGGGTTAGGGTTAGGTTTAGGGTTAGGTTTAGGGCTAGGGCTAGGGCTAGGGTTAGGTTTAGGTGTAGGTTAGGGCTAGGTCTACGGTTAGGATTAGGGATAGGGTTAGAGCTAGAGTAGGGTTAGGGTTAGGTTTAGGGCTAGGGCTTGGGCTAGCATTAGGGTTAGGGCCTATGCTAGGGCTAATGTTAGGGTTAGGGCTAGGGCTAGGGATAGTGTTAGGCTTGGGGTTAGGTTTACAGATAGCGTTACGGTTAGGTTTAGGGCTAGGGCTAGGGCTAGCGCTAGGGTTCGGGTCATGATTAGGGTTAGGTCTAGGTATATGGTTAGGGTTAGGGTTAGAGTTAGAGATACGGCTAGGGTTAGGGTTAGGTTTAGGGTTAGAGCTAGGGCTAGGGTTATGGTCAGTTTTATGATTAAGGCTAGGGCTAGGGTTAGGGATAGGGTTAGGTTTAAGGTTAGGGTTAGGGTTAGGTTTAGGGATAGCCTTAGGGTTAGGATTAGGGTTAGGGTTAGGGCTAGGACTAGGGCTAGGATTTGGGTTAGGGTTAGGTTTAGGGCTAGTATTAGGTTTAAAATTAATGTTAGTGTTAGGGTTAGGGCTAGGGCTAGGGCTAGGGTTAGGGATAGGGTTAAGGTTAGAGTTAGAGATAGGGCTAGTGTTAGGTTTAGGATTAGGGTTAGGGTTAGAGCTAGGGATAGGGTTAGGGTTAGGTTTATGATTTTGGCTAGGCCTAGGGTTAGGGATAGTGTTAGCGTTAGGGTTAGGGTTAGGCTTAGGTTTAGGTTTAGGATTAGGGTTAGGGTTACGTTTAGGGCTAGGGTTAGGTTTAGCATTAAATTTAGGGTTAGGGTTAGGGCTAGGGCTAGGTTTACCGATAGGGTTTGGGTAGGGCTAGGTCCAGGGCAATGGCTAGGGTTAGGGTTACAATTAGGTTGGGGTGGTGGTGGGGTTGGAGGTAGAGTTAGGGTTGTGGTTAGGGTTTGGGTTAGGGTTAGGGTTAGGGTTAGGGATAGGGTTAGGGTTAGGTTTAGGGTTAGGGTTACAGCTAGGGCTAGGGTTAGGGTTAGTTTTAGGTTTGGCGTTAGGGCTAGGGCTAGGGTTGGGGATAGGGTTAGGGTTAGAGTTTTGGTTAGGGTTAGGGATAGGGTTAGGGTTAGGGTTAGGGTTAGGGTTAGGGCTAGGTCTAGGTCTAGGTCTAGGATTAGGGTTGGGCTAGCACTAGGGCTAAGGTTAGGGTGAGGTTTAGGATTAGGGTTATGGCTGCGTTAGGGTTAGGGTTAGGTTTAGTACTAGGGCTAGGGCTAGGGTTAGGTTTACGATTAGGGTTTGGGCTAGGTCTATGGTTAGGGTTAGGGTTATGGTTAGGTTTAGAGCTAGGGCTTGGGTTAGGGTTAGGTTTAGGGTTTGGGCTAGGATTAGTGTTAGGGATAGAGTTAGGTTTAGGGTTAGGTTTAGGGTTAGGGATAGAATTAGCTTTAGTTTTAGGGTTAGGGCGAGGTCTTGGGCTAGTGTTATGGTTATGGTTAGGGTTAGGGTTAGTGTTAGGGTTAGGGTTAGGGTTACGTTTAGGGCTAGGGTTAGGTTTAGCATTAAATTTAGGGTTAGGGTTAGGGCTAGGGCTAGGTTTACCGATAGGGTTGGGGTAGGGCTAGGTCCAGGGCAATGGCTAGGGTTAGGGTTACAATTAGGTTGGGGTGGTGGTGGGGTTGGAGGTAGAGTTAGGGTTGTGGTTGGGATTGGGGTTAGGGTTAGGGTTAGTGTTAGGGATAGGGTTAGGGTTAGGTTTAGGGTTAGGGATCGAATTAGCTTTAGTTTTAGGGTTAGGGCGAGGTCTTGGGCTAGTGTTATGGTTATGGTTAGGGTTAGGGCTAGGGCTAGGTTTAGGGTTAGGGATAGCGCTAAGGCTAGAGAAAGGGCTAGGGTTAGGGTTAGTGTTAGTGCCAGGGCTAGGGCTAGGGCTACGCCTATGTATAGAAATAGCTTTAGGGCTAGGTCTCTGGTTCGGATTAGTGTTAGAGCTGGGGATAGGGTTAGGGTTAGGGTTATGTTTAGGGGTATGGCTAGGTTTAGGTATAGCGTTAGGGTTAGAGCAATGCCAGGGCTAGGGATAGGGTTAGTGTTAGGGTTAGGGTTAAGGTTAGGGTTAGGGTTTGGGCTAGGGCTAGGGCTAGGGCTAGGTTTAGGGTTAGGGTTAGCGTTAGGGTTAGGGCTAGGGCTAGGGCTTTCGTAGGGTTTGGCTTAGGAGTAGGGCTAGGGCTAGCTTTAGGGTTCGGGTCGGGTTAGGGTTAGCGTTAGTGTTCGGGTTCAGGTTCGGATTCGAGTTAACATTAGGGTTAGGGTTCGGGTTCGGTTAGGGTTAGGGTTAGTGTTGGGGTTTGGGTTCAGGTTGGGGTGGCGTTGGGGTTGGAGGTAGAGTTAGGGTTGGGGTTGGGGTTGGGTTTATGGTTAGGTTTAGGCTTAGGGTTAGGGCTAGGGCTAGGGTTAGGGTTAGGGCTAGGGCTATGGTTAGTGTTAGGTTTAGGATTAGGGCTAGGGCTAGGGTTAGGGTTAGGTTAGGGTTAGGGCTAGGTCTAGGGCTAGGGTTAGGGTTCGAGTTTGTGTTCTGGTTAGGGTTATGTTTGGGGTTTGGGTGGCATTGGTTTTGGAGGTTGAGTTAGGGTTGGGGTTAGGTTTAGGTTTAGTGTTAGGATTAGTTCTAGGGTTAGGGTTAGTGTTAGTGTTAGAGTTAGGGTTATGGCTAGGGCCAGGTCCAGGGCTAGGGTTATTTACGGTTAGGGTTAGGGCTAGGGCTATTGCTAGCATTAGGGTTAGGGTTAGGGCTAGGGACATGGCTCGGGCTAGGGTTAGATTTAGGGTTAGGGCTAGGGCTAGGGCTATGGCTAGGGTTAGGGTTTGGGTCAAGGCTAGGGCTATGGTTAGGGTTTGGGTTCTGGTTAGGGTAAGAGCTAGTGCTAGAGTTAGGGTTAGGTTTAGATTTAGTGTCAGGGCTACGGTTATGGAAAGGCTTAGGGTTAGTGCTAGGTCTATGTTTAGGGTTTGGGTTAGAGCTAGGTCTAGGTTTAGGTTTAGGGTTAGGGTTAGGGTTAAGGTTAGAGCTAGGGCAAGGGTTAAGGATAGGGTTAGGGTTAGGGCTAGGGCTAGTGTTATTGTTAGAGTTAGCGTTAGGGCTAGGCTTAGGGCTAGGGTTAGCGTTAGGGTTAGCGTCAGTTTTAGAGCTAGGGTTAGGGTTATGGTTAGGGCTAGGGCTAGGGCTAGGGCTAGGGTTAAGGTTAGGGTTAGTGTTTGTGTTAGGGTTAGGGATAGGGTTAGGGTTAGGTCTAGTGCCAGGGCTAAGTCGAGGGTTATTATTAGAGTTAGGGTTAATGCTAATGTTAGGACTAGGGTTAGGGTTAGATTTAGGGCTTTTCTAGGGCTAGGGTTAGGGTTAGGGTTTGGGTTAGGGCTATGTCTATGGTTAGGGTTCAGGTTAGGTTAGGGTAGGGTCCGAGCCAGGGCTAGGGTTAGGGTTAGGGTTAGGGCTAAGGGTAGGGTTATTGATGGGGTTTGGGTTAGGGCTAGGTCCAGGGCTAGGTTTAGGTTTACTGTTAGGGTTTGGATTAGGGTTATGGCTAGGGTTAGGGTTAGGATTAGGTTTAGGGTTATGTTTAGGGCTAGGGCTAGGGCTACGGCTAGGCCTAGGTTTAGGGTTTGGTCTAGGTCAATGTTTAGGGTCAGGGTTATGGTTAGAGCTAGGGCTAGGTTTAGGGTTAGCTTTAGGGTTAGTGTTAGTGTTAGGGTTCGAGCTAGGGCTAGGGTTAGGGATAGAGTTATGGTTAGGGCTAGAGCCAGGGCCAGGGCTAGGGTTAGGGTTACAGTTAGGATTAGGGCTAGGGTTGGGGCTAGGTTTAGTGTTAGGGTTAGGGTTAGGGTCAGTGCTAGGGCTAGGGTTAGCTTTAGGATTAGGGCTAGGATTAGGGTTAGAGTTAGGGCTAGGGCTAGGTATAGGGCTGGGCCTAGGGCTATGGTTAGGGTTAGGGTTTGGGTTAGGGCTATGTCTATGGTTCGGGTTAGTGTTAAGTTTAAGGTTAGGATTAGTGTTAGAGCTAGGGCTAGTGTTAGGTTTAGGTTTAAGTTTAGGGTTATGGCTAGGGTTAGGGTTGTGTCTAGGGCCATGGGTAGGGCTAGGTTTAGGGTTAGGGATAGTGTTAGGGCTAGGGTTAGGTGTAGGGATAGGGTTAGGTCTAGGGCTACGGTTAGGGTTGGTGTTACATTTAGTTCTAGTTTTATGGCTAGGGCTAGTGTTAGGGTGAGGGTTAGGCCTAGGGCTAGGGCTACGGTTAGGGTTCGGGTTCGGGTTTGTGTTAGGGTTCGGGTTCGCCTTAGGTTTAGGGTTAATTTTAGTGTCAGGGTTTGGGTTCAGGTTCGGGTTAGGGTAGGGGTTTGTGTTCTTGTTAGGGTTAGGTTTAGGGTTGGGGTTAGGGTTACGGTTAGGGCTAGAATTAGGGTTAGGCTTAGGGCCAGGGCAGGGCTAGGACTAGGGATAGGGCTAGGGTTAGGGCTAGGACTAGGGATTGGGCTAGCGCTATGGTTAGGGTTAGGGTTAGGGTTAGGGTTAGGGTTAGGGCTAGTCATACAGATAGGGTTAAGTTTAGGGTTAGGGTTAGGGCTAGGGCTAGGGTTAGCATTAGGGTTAGGGTAAGCGCTAGGGCCAGGGCCAGGTCTAGGGTTATGGTTAGGCTTAGGGCTAGGGCTAGGGCTAGGGCTAGGGCTAGGGTTCGCGTTACGGCTAGGGCTATGTCTAGGGTTAGGTTTAGTGTTTGGGTTACGGCTAGGGCTATTTTTAGGGCTAGTGTAAGAGCTAGTGCTGGGGTTGGGGTTAGGGTTTGATTTAGTGTTAGGGCTATGGTTAGGGTAAGGTTTAGGGTTAGGGCTAGGTCTAGGGTTAGGGTTAGGTTTAGATTTGAGCTAGGGCTAGGGTTAGCGTTAGGGCTAGGAATATGGTTAGGGTTAGGTCTAGGGCTAGGGCCAGTGTCAGCGTTAGGATTAGTGTTAGGGTTAGGGTTAGAGCTAGGGCTAGGGTTAGGGTTAGGGTTAGGTTTAGAGCTAGGGATAGGGTTATGTTTAGGGTTAGGGTTAGGGCTAGTGCTAGGGTTAGGGATAGAGTTAGGGTTAGGGTTTGCTTTTGGGCTAGGCTCGGGCTAGGGTTAGGTTTTGGGTTAGGGCTAGGGCTAGGTCTAGGTTTAGGGTTCGGGTTCGTGTTAGGGTTAGCATTAAGGTTCGGGTTCGATTTTGGGTTAAGGTTAGGGTTAGGGTTCGGGTTCGGGTTCGGCTTCAGGTTAGGGTTCGTGTTCGGTTTAGTGTCAGGGTTTTGGTTTGGGTTGTGGTTGGGGTGGCGGTGTGGTTGGAGGTAGAGTTAGGTTTGGGGTTGGGGTTGGGGTTGGGGTTATTGTTAGGGATAGGGTTAGGGCTACGGCTAGGGTTAGGGTTAGGGCTAGGGCTATAGTTAGGGTTAGGGATAGGTTTGGGGTTTGCATGGGGGTTGGAGTGGCGTTGGGTTTGGAGGTAGAGTTAGGTTTGTGCTTGGGGTTGTGGTTAGGGTTAGGGTTAGGGTTGGGGCTAGGACTAGGACAAGGACTAAATTTAGGGCTAGGTCTAGCTCTAGGGTTAGGATTAGGGTTAGGGTTAGGGTTAGGGTTAGGGTTAGGGTTAGGGCTAGAGCTAGTGCTAGGGTTAGGGTTAGGGCTAGTGTTTGGTTTTGGGTTAGGTTTAGGGTTAGGGTTAGGGTTAGGGCTAGGGCTACATTTAGGGTTAGGTTTAGGGCTAGGGCTAGGGATAGGGCTAGGGTTTGGGATAGGGTTAGTGTTAGGGCTAGTGCTAGGGCTAGGGTTAGAGCTAGGGCTAGGGCTAGGGCTAGCGTTAGGATTAGGATTAGGTTTAGGGCTAGGGTTAGGGCTAGTGTTAGTGCTAGGATTTGGGTTAGGGTTAGGGTTAGGGTTAGGACTAGGGTTGGGTTAAGGCTAGGGTTAGGGCTAGTGTTAGTGCTAGGATTTGGGTTAGGGTTAGGGTTAGGACTAGGGTTGGGTTAGGGTAAGTGTTAGGGCTAGGGCTATGGCTAGGGCAAGGGCTAGGGTTAAGGTTAAGTTTAGGGTTAGGGCTATGGCTAGTGCTAGTGTTAGGGTTAAGGTTAGAGCTAGGGCTAGGGTTAGGGTTAGGGTTAGGGTTAGGGCTAGGGTTAGTGATAGGGTTAGGGTTAGGGTTAGGGTTAGGGCTAGGTATAGGGTTAGGGCTAGGGTTAGGGTTAGGGTTAGGGCTAAGGCTAGGGGTAGGGTTTGTTTTTCGGTTAGGGTTAGGGCTAGGGCAAGGGCTATGGCTAGGATTAGGATTAAGTAAGGGGTAGTGTAGGGTTAGGGTTACTTTTAGGCTTAGGGCTTGGGCTAGGGTTAGGGATAGTGTTAGGGATAGTGTTAGGGCTAGTGTTAGTGTTAGGTTTAGGGCTAGGGCTAGGACTAGGGCTAGTGGTAGGTTTCGGGTTAGGGTTATGGCTAAGGCTAGTGCTAGGGTTGTTTTAGGGTTAGGGTTAGGGCTAGGTCCAGGGCTATGGCTAGGATTAAGGTTAGGTTTAGAGCTAGTGTAGGGTTAGGGTTAGTTTTAGGCTTAGGGCTAGGGCTAGGGATAGGGATAGGGTTAGGTCTAGGGCTAGCGTTCACGTTACGATTAGGGTTAGGGCTGGGTCTATGATCAGGTTTCGGGTTAGGGTTAGTGTTATGGTTCAGGTTCGGGTTCGGATTTGGGTTAAGGTTAGGCTTAGGCTTAGGGTTAGGGCTAGGTCTAGGGTTAGGGCTAGGATTTGGGTTAGGGTTTGGGTTAGGTTTAGGGCTAGGCCTAGGGTTAGGGTTAGGGCTAAGCTAGGGCTAGGGTTAGTTTTAGGGTTAAGGTTAGGGCTAGGGTCAGGGCTATGGCTAGGATTAGGGTTAGGTTTAGGTTTCAAGCTAGGGCTAGGGATAGGATTAGGGTTAAGGTTAGGGCTAGGGCAGGGCTAGGGCTAGGATTAGGGTTAGGGTTAGAGCTAGGTCTAGGGTTAGGGTTAGGGTTAGGTTTAGGGTTAGGGATAGGGTAAGGGAAGGGATAGGGCTAGGGTTAGAGAAAGGTTTAGGATAAGGGTTAGGGTTAGGGTTAGGGTTAGGGCTAGGGCTAGGTTTAGGGGCAGGGTTAGGGTTAGGTTTAGGGTTAGGGCTAGGTCTATGGTTAGGGTTAGGCCTAGGGCTAGGGCTAGGCCTTGGGTTAGGGCTAGGACTAGGGATTGGGCTAGCGCTATGGTTAGGGTTAGGGTTAGGGTTAGGGGTAGGGCTAGTCGTAGAGATAGGGTTAAGTTTAGGGTTAGGGTTAGGGCTAGGACTAGGGTTAGCATTAGGGTTAGGGTAAGCGCTAGGGCCATGGCCAGGTCTAGGGTTATGGTTAAGCTTATGGCTAGGGCTAGGGCTAGGGCTAGGGCTAGGGCTAGGGTTCGCGTTACAGCTAGGGCTATGTCTAGGGTTAGGTTTAGTGTTTGGGTTACAGCTAGGGCTCTTTTTAGGGCTAGTGTAAGAGCTAGTGCTAGGGTTGGGGTTAGGGTTAGATTTAGTGTTAGGGCTATGGTTAGGGTAAGGTTTAGGGTTAGGGCTAGGTCTAGGGTTAGGGTTAGGTTTAGGGTTAGAGCTAGGGCTAGGGTTAGGGTTAGGGCTAGGACTATGATTAGGGTTAGGGCTAGGGCTAGGGCAGTGTCAGCGTTAGGGTTAGGGTTAGGGTTAGTGTTAGAACTAGAGCTAGGTCTAGGGTTAGGGTTACAGTTAGGTTTAGAGCTAGGGTTAGGGTTATGTTTAGTGTTATGGTTAGGTCTAGTGCTAGGGTTAGGGATAGAGTTAGAGTTAGGGTTTGCTTTAGGGCTAGGCTCGGGCTAGGGTTAGGGTTTGCGTTAGGGCTAGGGCTAGGTCTAGGTTTAGGGTTCAGGTTCGGGTTATGGTTAGCGTTAAGTTTCGGGTTCGGGTTCGGATTTGGGTTAAGGTTAGGGTTAGGGTTCGGGTTTGGCTTCAGGTTAGGTTTCATGTTCGGTTTAGTGTCAGGGTTTTGGTTTGGGTTGTGGTTGGGGTGGCGGTGTGGTTGGAGGTAGAGTTAGGTTTGGGGTTGGGGTTGGGGTTGGGGTTATTGTTAGGGATAGGGTTAGGGCTAGGGCTATAGTTAGGGTTAGGGATAGGTTTGGGGTTTGCATGGGGGTTGGAGTGGCGTTGGGTTTGGAGGTAGAGTTAGGTTTGTGCTTGGGGTTGTGGTTAGGGTTAGGGTTAGGGTTGGGGCTAGGACTAGGACAAGGACTAAATTTAGGGCTAGGTCTAGCTCTAGGGTTAGGATTAGGGTTAGGGTAAGGGTTAGGGTTAGGGTTAGGGCTAGGGCTAGAGCTAGTGCTAGGGTTAGGGTTAGGGCTAGTGTTTGGTTTTGGGTTAGGTTTAGGGTTAGGGTTAGGGTTAGGGCTAGGGCTACGTTTAGGGTTAGGTTTAGGGCTAGGGCTAGGGCTAGGGCTAGGGTTTGGGATAGGGCTAGGGTTAGGGTTAGTGCTAGTGTTTGGTTTTGGGTTAGGTTTAGGGTGAGGGTTAGGGTTAGGGCTAGGGCTATGTTTTTGGTTAGGTTTAGGGCTTGGGCTAGGGCTAGGGTTTGGGATAGGGTTAGGGTTAGGGCTAGGGCTAGGTGTAGGGTTAGGGCTAGGGCTATGGTTAGGATTAGTATTAGGTTTAGGGCTAGGGTTAGGGCTAGTGTTAGTGCTAGGATTTTGGTTAGGGTTAGGGTTAGGTTTAGGACTAGGGTTGGGTTAGGGCTAGGGTTAGGGCTAGTGTTAGTGCTAGGATTTGGGTGAGGGTTAGGGTTAGGGTTAGGACTAGGGTTGGGTTATTGTAATTGTTAGGGCTAGGGCTCTGGCTAGGGCAAGGGCTAGGGTTAAGGTTAAGTTTAGGGTTAGCGCTATGGCTAGTGCTAGTGTTGGGGTTAAGGTTAGAGCTAGGGCTAGGGTTAGGGTTAGGTTTAGTTTTAGTGCTAGGGCTAGGTTTAGGGCTAGGTTTAGGGTAAGCGTTAGGGTTAAGGCTAGGGTTAGGGATAGGGTTAGGGTTAGGGTTAGGGTTAGGGTTAGGGCTAGGTATAGGGTTAGGGTTAGGGTTAGGGTTAGAGTTACAGCTGGGGTTAGGGTTAGGGCTAGGGCTAGGGCTAGGTTTAGGGCTAGGTATAGGGTTAGGGCTAGGGTTAGTGCTAAGGCTAGGGGTAGGGTTTGTTTTTCGGTTAGGGTTAGGGCTAGGGCAAGGGCTATGGCTAGGATTAGGATTAAGTTAGGGGTAGTGTAGGGTTAGGGTTACTTTTAGGCTTAGGGCTTGGGCTAGGGTTAGGGATAGTGTTAGGGATAGGGTTATGCTAGGTTTAGTGTTAGGGTTAGGGCTAGGGCTAGGACTAGGGCTAGGGGTAGGTTTTGGGTTAGGGTTATGGCTAAGGCTAGTGCTAGGGTTGTTTTAGGTTTAGGGTTAGGGCTAGGTCCAGGGCTATGGCTAGGATTAAGGTTAGGTTTAGAGCTAGTGTAGGGTTAGGGTTAGTTTTAGGCTTAGGGCTAGGGCTAGGGATAGGGATAGGGCTAGGTCTAGGGCTAGCGTTCACGTTACGATTAGGGTTAGGGCTAGGTCTATGATCAGGTTTCGGGTTAGGGTTAGCGTTAAGGTTCAGGTTCGGGTTCGGATTTGGGTTAAGGTTAGGCTTAGGCTTAGGGTTAGGGCTAGGTCTAGGGTTAGGGCTGGGATTTGGGTTAGGGTTTGGGTTAGGGTTAGGGCTAGGCCTAGGGTTAGGGTTAGGGCTAAGCTAGGGCTAGGGTTAGTTTTAGGGTTAGGGTTAGGGCTAGGGTCAGGGCTATGGCTAGGATTAGGGTTAGGTTTAGGGTTCAAGCTAGGGCTAGGGCTAGGGTTAGGGTTAAGTTTAGGGCTAGGGCCAGGGCTAGGGCTAGGATTAGGATTAGGGTTAGAGGTAGGGCTAGGGCTAGGGTTAGGGTTAGGTTTAGGGTTAGTGATAGGGCTAGGGAAGGGATAGGGCTAGGGTTAGAGAAAGGTTTAGGATAAGGGTTAGGGTTAGGGTTAGGGTTAGGGCTAGGGCTAGGTTTAGCGGCAGGGTTAGGGTTAGGTTTAGGGTTAGGGCTAGGTCTCTGTTCAGAGTTAGGCTTATTGTTAGAGCTAGGGCTAGGGTTAGGGTTAGGGTTAGGGTTAGGGCTAGGGCTAGGGTTAGGAATAGGGTTAGTGTTAGGGTTAGGGTTAGAGCTAGGGCTAGGGGTAGGGTTAGGGTTAGGTTTAGGTTTAGGGCTAGGGCTAGGGTTAGGGTAAGGGTTAGGGTTAGGGTTAGTGTTAGGGTTAGCGTTAGGGTTAGAGCTAGGGGTAGGGTTAGGGTTAGGTTTAGGTTTAGGGCTAGGGCTAGGGTTAGGGTAAGGGTTAGGGTTAGGGTTAGTGTTAGGCTTACGGATAGGGTTAGGATTAGGGTTACGGTTAGGGTTAGGCCTAGGGCTAGGATTAGACTTAGGGCTCAGAATAGGGCTAGGTTTAGGGCTAGGTTTGGGGTTTGCATGGGGGTTGGAGGGGCGTTGGGTTTGGAGGTAGAGTTAAGTTTCGGCTTGGGATTGGGGTTAGGATTAGGTTTAGGGTTGGGACTAGGGCTAGGAATAGGACTATGGTTAGGGCTAGGTCTAGCTCTAGGGTTAGGATTAGGGTTAGGGTTAGGGTTAGGGTTAGGGCTAGAGCTAGTTCTACGATTAGGGTTAGGGCTAGTGTTTGGTTTAGGTTTAGGTTTAGGGTCTATTAGGGTTAGGGCTAGGGCTACGTTTAGAGTTAGGTTTAGGGCAAGGGCTAGGGCCAGGGCTATGGTTTGCAATAGGGTTAGGGCTAGGTGCAGGGCTAGGGCTAGGGTTAGGGTTAGTGCTAGAGCTAGGGATAGGATTAGGGTTAGGGTTAGGGTTAGGGTAAGGGTTAGGGCTAGGGCTATGTCTAGGGTAAGGGCTAAGGCTAGGGCTAGGGTTAAGGTTACGTTTAGGGTTAGGCCTAGGCTAGTGCTAGTTTTAGGGTCAGGGTTAGAGCTAGGGCTAGGGTTACGTTTAGGTTTAGCATTAGGGCTAGCGCTAGGGTTAGGGACAGGGTTAGGGTAGGGGTTAAGGTTAGGGTTAGGGTTAGGGATAGGGCTAGGGTTGGGTTTGGGTTAAGGTTAGGGCTAGGGTTAGGGTTAGCATTAGTGCCAGGGCTAGGGCTAGGGCTACGGCTAGGGTTAGGATTAGCTTTAGGGCTAGGTCTCTGGTCCGGGTTAGGGTTAGAGCTGGGGTAGGGTTAGGGTTAGGGTTATGTTTAAGGGCTATGGCTAGGGTTATGGATAGTGTTAGTGTTAGGGCAATGCCAGGGCTAGGGCTAGGGTTAGAGTTAGAGTTAGGGTTAGGGTTAGTGTTAGGTTTTGGGCTAGGGCGAGGGCTAGGTTTAGGTTTAGGGTTAAGGTTTAGGCTAGGGCTCGGGCTAGGGTTACGGTTACGTTTAGGGTTAGGGCTAGGGTTATGTTTAGGGTTAAGTTAGGTTTAGGGTTAGGGCTACGGTTAGTGTTAGGGTTAGGGATAGGGCTAGGGCTAGAGCTAGGCCTAGGTTTAGTGATTCGGTTAGGGTTATGGTTAGAGCTAGGGTTATGGTTAGGGTTAGGGTTAGGGTTAGAGCTAGGGCTAGGGTTAGGGTTTGGTTTAGGATTAGGGCTAAGGCTAGGGCTAGGGATACGGTTAGTGTTAGGGTTAGGATTAGGGATAGGTTTAGGATTAGGGTTAGGGTTAGGGTTAGGGTTAGGGTTAGGGTTAGGTTTAATCTTAGGGCTAGCGCTAGCGCTAGGGCTAGGGTTAGTGTTAGGGCTAGAGCTAGGGTTTGGGTTAGGTTTATGGTTAGGTTTAGGGTTAGGGCTAGGGTTAGGGTTAGTTTTAGGGTTAGGGTTAGGGTTAGGGTTAGTACTTGGGCCAGGGCTAGGGCTAGGACTAGGGCGAGGGTTAGGGTTAGTTTTATGGTTTGGGCTAGGTCTATGCTTAGGGTTAGAGTTAGGGTTATGGTTAGAGCTAGGGCTGGGTTTAGGGTTAGGTTTAGTGTTTGGGCTAGGGTTAGGTTTAGGGATAGGGTTAAGGTTAGGGTTAGGGTTAGGTTTAGCGTTAGGGATAGGGTTAGGGTTAGGGTTAGTGTTAGGGTTAGAGTTAGGGCTAGGGTTTGGGTTAGGGTTAGGGTTAGGGCTAGGACTATGGTTAGGGTTAGGGCTAGGGCTAGGGCTAGGGCCAGTGTCAGCGTTAGGATTAGGGTTAGGGTTACGGTTAGAGCTAGGACTAGGATTAGGGTTAGGGTTAGGTTTACAGCTAGGGATAGGGTTATGGTTAGGGTAAGGGTTAGGGCTAGGGCTAGGGCTAGGGTTAGGGATAGAGTTTGTTTGATTTAGGGCTAGTCTAGGGCTAGGTTTAGGGTTCAGGTTCGGGTTAGGGTTAGCGTTAGGGTTCGGGTTCAGATCGGATTCGGGTTACGGTTAGGGTTAGGGTTCGGGTTCGTGTTCGGCTTCAGGTTAGGGTTCGTGTTCGGTTTAGAGTCAGGGTTTTGGTTTGGGTTGGGGTTGGGGTGTCGCTGGGGTTGGAGGTAGAGTTAGGGTTGGGGTTGGGGTTATTTTTGGTGTTAGGGATAGGGCTAGGGCTAGGGTTAGGGTTAGGGCTAGGCTTTAGTTAGGGTTAGGGATAGGGTTAGCGCTAGGGCTAGGGCTAGGTTTACCGTTAGGGTTAGGGCTAGGGCTAGGGCTACGGTTAAGGTTTGGGCTTGGGTTCGGGTTAGGGTTAGGGTTGAGGGTTTTTTGGCGTTGGGTTTGTAGGTAGAGTTACGGTTGGCGTTTGGGTTGGGGTTAGGGTTAGGGTTAGGGTTCGTGTTCGGGTTAGGGTTAGGTTTAGGGTTGGTGTTTGTGTTGGGTTAGGGTGGCGTTGGGTTTAGATGTAGAGTTAGGGTTGGGCTTGGAGTTGGTGTTAGGTTAGAGTTAGGGTTAGATTTACGGTTAGGGTTAGAATTAGGGTTAGGCTTAGGGCCAGGGCAGGACTAGCACTAGGGATATGTCTTGCGTTAGGGTTAGGGTTAGGGTTAGGGCTAGGGCTATGGTTAGGGTTAGGGTTAGGGTTAGGGTTAGGGCTAGGGTTATGGTTAGGGTTAGGGATAGTGTTAGGGCTAGGGTTAGGGTTAGGGTTTGGGCTAGGTTTTGGTTTTGTGTGGGGGTTGGGGTGGCGTTGGGTTTGTAGGTAGAGTTAGGTTTGGGGTTGGGGTTAGGGTTAGGGTTAGGGCTAGGGTTAGGGTAAGGGTTAGGGTTAGGGCTAGGGTTAGGGATAGGGTTAGGGTTAGGGTTAGGGTTAGGGTTAGGGTTAGGGCTAGGGTTAGGGTTGGGGTTAGGGCTAGGGCTAGGGCTAGGGCCAGGGCTAGGTCTAGGGCTAGGGTTAGGGGTAGGGTTAGGGTTAGGATTAGAGATAGGGCTAGGACTATTGTTAGAATTAGGGGTAGGTTTAGGGCTAGTGCTAGGGTTATGGTTAGGTTTAGGGTTAGGGCTAGGGCTAGGGTTAGGGATAGGTTTAGTGTTAGGGTTAGGGTTAGGGTTATCGTTAGGAGTAGGGTTAGGTTTAGGATTACGTTTAGGGTTAGGACTAGGGCTAGGGCAAGGATTAGGGTTATGGCTAGGGTTAGGGCTAGGGCTAGGTCTAGGGTTTGGGTTTTGGGCTAGGGTTAGGTTTAGCGTTAATGTTAGGGTTAGGGTTAGGGCTAGGGTTAGGTTTAGGGATAGGGTTAGGGTTAGGGCTAGGGCCAGGGCTATGGCTAGATTTAGGGTTACAATTAGGTTCGGGTGGCGGTGGGGTTGGAGGTAGAGTTAGGGTTGGGGTTGGGGTTAGGTTTAGGGATAGGGATAGGGTTAGGGTTAGGATTAGGGTTACGGTAAGGGCTTGGTTTGCGGTTTGCGTTCTGGGTAGGGTGGCGTTGGTTTTGGAGGTAGAGTTAGATTTGGGTTGGTGTTGGGTTTAGGGTTGGGGTTAGGGCTGGGCTAGGGCGAGGACTAGGATTAGGGTTAGGGCTAGGGCTAGGGCTAGGGTTGGGGTCAGGGTTAGGGTTATGGTTAGGGTTAGGGCTAGGTCTAGGGTTAGGGTTAGGTTTAGGGCTAGGGTTAGGTTTAGCGTTAATGTTAGGGTTAGGGTTAGGGCTACGGCTAGGTTTAGGGATAGGGTTAGGGTTAGGGTTAGGGCAAGGGCCAGGGCTATGGCTAGGGTTAAGGTTACGATTAAGTTGGGGTGGCAGTGGGGTTGGAGGTAGAGTTAGGTTTGGGGATGGGGTTGTGGTTAGGTTTAGGGATAGGGATAACGTTAGGGTTAGTGTTAGGGTTAGGGTTAGGGCTAGGGCTGGGGTTTGCGTTATGTTTAGGGTGGCGTTGTGTTTGGAGGTATAGTTAGGTTTGGGGTTGGTGTTGAGTTTAGGGTTGGGGTTAGGGCTAGCACTAGGGATAGGACTAGGATTAGGGTTAGGGCTAGTTGTAAGGCTAGGGTTCGGTTTAGGTTTAGCGTTAGGGTTAGGGCTACGGTTAGGGTTAGGGTTTTGGTTATTTTTTAGGGATAGGGTTAGGGTTAGGGTTAGGGTTAGGGTTAGTGCTAGGGCTAGTGCTATGATTAGGTTTAGGGCTAGCCCTAGGGCTAGGGTTAGGGTTAGGGCTAGGGCTAGGGTTAGGGTTAGGGCTAGGGCTAGGGTTAGGGTTAGGTTTAGGGATAGGGTTAGGGCTATGGTTAGGGTTAGTTTTATGGTTAGTGTTAGTGTTAGTAGTAGGGCCAGGGCTAGGGCTAGGGCTAGGACTAGGGCTAGGGTTAGGGTTACGATTAGGGTTTGGGCTAGGTCTATGCTTAGGGTTAGGGTTAGGTTTAGGGTTAAAGCTAGGGCTGGGTTTAGGGTTAGGGTTAGAGTTTGGGCTGGTGTTAGGGTTAGGGATAGGGTTAGGGTTAGGGTTAGGTTTAGCGTTAGGGATAGGGTTTGTGTTAGGTTTAGGGTTTGGGTTAGGTTAGGGTTAGAGCTAGTGCTAGAGTTAGGGTTAGGGTTAGGTTTAGGTCTAGGACTATTGTTCGGGTTAGGGCTAGGGTTAGGGTAAGAGCTAGTGCTAGAGTTAGGGTTATGGTTAGATTTAGTGTTAGGGCTACAGTTAGGATAAGGCTTAGGGTTAGGGCTAGGTCAACGTTTAGGTTTAGGGATAGGTTTAGGGTTAGTGTTAGAGCTAGGTCTAGGGTTAGTGTTAGGGTTAGGTT
>CM027401.1:14005200-14043809 GCA_015711505.1 Sylvilagus bachmani | reverse complement strand
CACTGTTTCTTGCTATACCCAGGTTACAGATATTCCCGAAGCCTCGTCTGCTACACTCAGGCTACAGAAGCACTGGAAACTGCATCTCCTACACTAAGGATACAAAACTCCCCTATACTAGTTGTCGCTATACCCAGATTACAGATATCCCATAAGCTGCGTCTGCTACACTCAGGCTACTGAACTCCTGTAAGTAGGGCCTCCTACACTCAAGCTACAGAAGCCCTGTAAATTTCATCTCCTACACGAAGGTTATAGGACTCCAGTATAGTGCTTCTACTTACATCCAGGTGATAGATATCTCTTAAGCTGTGTCTGCTACACTCAGGCTACTGAACTGCACTAAGTAGTGTCTGCTACACTCAGGCTACAGAATCCCTGTATTCTGCCTCTCCTACACTAAGGCAACAGAACGTCCATATACTCCTTCTCACTAGAACCAAGGTACAAATGTCCCGTAAGCTACATCTGCTGCACTCAGGCTACCAAACTCCTGTAAGTTGCGTCTCCTACACACAGGCAACAGAAGCCCTGAACTGTGCCTCTGAACTAAGGATACAGAACTCCGCTATACTGCTTCTCGCTACATTAGGTGACAGATTTCCCCTAAGCTGTGTCAGCTACACTCAGGGTACAGAAGTTATAATCTGCATCTCTTACATGAAGGGTACAGAACTTCCGGAGGGTGCTTCTAAATCTACCCCTAAACCTAACACTAGCCCTAGCCGTAGTCCTAGCCCTAGCCCTAGCCCTAACCCTAACCCTAACCCTAACCATAGCCCTAGACTTAACCCAAACCCTAACTGTAACCCTAGCGCTAGCACTAGCCCTAACCCTAGCCCTAACACTAACCCTAACCCTGGCCATTGCCCTAGCCCTAACACTAACACTAACCGCAACCATAGCCTTGGCCCTGGCCCTAGCCTTAACCCTAACCCTAATCCAAGTCCTAGCCCTAGCCCTAAACCTAACACTAATCATAACCCTAACCACAACCCCAACCCCAACCCTAAATCTACATCCAACCCCAACGCCACCAAACCCCAACCCTAACCCGAACCTGAAACCAAACCCGAACCCTAACACTAGTCCTATGACTAGCCCTAACCCTAACCCTAACGTTAGCCCTAGCAATAGCCCTAAACCTAACCCTAGCCCTAACCATAGTCCTAGCACTAAACCTAACCCTAGCCCTAGCCCTAACACTGACCCTAACCTGAACCCCAACCCCAAACCCAACCCTAACTATACCTCCAACACCAATGCCACCCCAACCCCAACCCCAACCAAACCCTTACCCTAACACTAACGCGAATCCTAACCCTAACCCAAACCCGAACCCGAACCCAAACACTAACCCTAACCTTAACCCGAATCCGAATCCAAACCCGAACCCGAACCCTAACCCTAACCCGAACCCTAAAACTAGCCCTAGACATAGCCCTAACCCTACCCCTAACAATAGCCCTAGCCCTAGCCCTAACACTAAACCTAAAACTAAACATATACCTAAACGTAAACCTAACCCTAACACTAACTCTAAACCTAAAACAAACGCTATCCCTGGCCCTAGCCCGAGCCCTAAACCTAACCCTATCCCTAACCCTAGTCATACCCCTAACACGAAACCTAACCCTAAACCTAGTCAAAGCTCTAACCCGAAACCTAAACCTAACCATAGACCTAGCCTGAACCCTGACCCTAACCCTAGCACTAGCCCTAGCCCTAGCCCTAGCACTAACCCTAACCCTAACCACAACCCTAGCCCTGGCACAGGCCCTAGCCCTAACCCTAACACTAACACTAACACTAATACTAACCCTAGCCCTAACCCTAACACTAACCCTAACGCTAACCCCAACCCCAACCCCAACCCTAACTCTACCTCAAACCCCAACACCACCCAAACACCAACCCTAACCCTAACCCGAACCCTAACACTAGCCCTAGGCCTAGCCCTAACCCTAACCCTAACCCTAGCCCTAGCCCTAACTCTAACCCTAACCCTAACATTAGACCTAGCTCTAACCCTAACCCTAGCCCTAGCCCTAACCATAACCCTAAACCTAACCCTAACCCCAACCCCATCCCAAACGTAACTCTACCTCCAACACCAATGCTACACCATCCCCAACACAAACCACAACCCTAACCCGAACCTTAACCCGAACCCGAACACTAACCCTAACCTTAACCCGCATCCGAACACGAACCCGAACTCTAACCGTAACCAGAAACCGAACCTAAACCCTAAAGCTAGCCCTAGCCCTGGCCCTAACCCTAACCCTAAACCTAGCCCTAGCCCAAGCCCTGGCTCTAACCCAAACCCTTTCCTAACACTAACCCTAGCACTAGCTCTAAACAATCCCTAACCCTAACCCTAACCCGAACCCTAACCCTAACCATAAACCTAACACTAACCCTGGCCCTAGTCCTAGCCCTAAACGTAACCCTTACCCTAGCCATGGCTCTAACCCTAACTCTATCCTAACACTAACCCTAGCACTAGCTCAAACCCTAAACCTAACCCTAACCCTAGACCTAGCCCTAAACCTAAACCTTACCCTAACCACAGCCCTAATACTAAATCTAACCCTAACTCTAACCCTAGCACTAGCTCTTACACTAACCCTAAAAATAGCCCTAGCCCTAACCCAAACATTAACCTAACCCTAGCCCTAGCTCTAGCCCTAGCCCTAGCCCTAACCCTAACCTTAACACTAGCCCTGGCTCTAACCCTAACCCTAACCCTAACCAAAACCTAACCCTAGCCCTAGCTCTGACCCTAAACCTAACCCTACCCATAGACCTAGCACTAAACCTAACCCTAGCCCTAGCCTTAACCCTAACCCTAACCCTAAACCTAACCGCAACCAAAAGCCCAACCCTAACTCTACCTCCAACACCAACGCCACCTCAACCCCAACCCAAACCCCAACCCTAACCCCAATCCGAACACGAACCAAAACCTGAATCCGAACCCGAACCCGAAACCTTACCCTAACCTTAACCCGAATCTGAACACGAACCCGAACCCTAACCCTAACCCTAACAAGAACCCGAACACTAAACCTAGCCCAAGCCCTAGCTCTAAACCTAACCCTAACCGTAGCCCTAGCCCTGCTCCTAACCCAAACCCTAACCCTAACCTATCCCTAACCATCGCCCTAGCCCTAATCCTAACCCTAACCATAAACCTAGCCCTAGCGCTAAACCTAAGGGTAACCCTAACCCTAGACATAGCCCTATACCTAGCCCTAGCCCTAACCCTAACCCTAAAGCTAGCCCTAGATCTAACCATAACCCTAACCCTATCCCTAGCACTGACCCTAACCCAAAACTAAACCTAGCCCTAACCCTAGCCCTAACCCTAACTCTAACCCTAACCCTACTCTTAGACCTGGCCCTATCCCTAACCCTAACCCTATCCCTAACCCTAGCCCTACCTCTAAACCCAACCCTAACCCTATCCGAACCGAAATCAGAACCATAAGACTAGCCCTAGCCCTAACCCTAACCCTAACAATAACCCTAGCCCTAGCCCTAGCCCTAACGCTAATCCTAAGCATAACCCTAGCCCTAACGCTAAACCTAACCCTAGCCGTAGCCCTAAACCTAACCCTAACCCTATCCGTAACCCTAACTCTATCCCTAACAAAAGCCATAGCCCTAACCCTAACCCTAACCCTAATCATAGACCTAGCCCAAACCCTAATCGTAACCCTAAACCTAGCCCTAGCCCTAGCCCTAGCCCTAGCCCTGGCCCTAGTACTAACCCTAACCCTAAACCTAACCCTAACCCTAAAACTAACCCTAACATTAGCCCTAACCCTAACCCTAAACCTAACCCTAACCCTAGCCCTAGCCCTAACCCTAACCCTAGCCCTAGCGCTAGCCCTAAACCTAAACCTAGACTTAGCCCTAGCCCTAACCCTAATCCTAACACTAATCCTAACCCTAACCCTAACCAAAACCGTAACCCTAACCCTATTCCTAACCCTAGACCTAGCCCTAACCCTAGCCTTAGAACAAGCCCTAATCCTAATCCTAGTCCTAGCCCTAGCGCTAGCCCTAACCCCAACCCTAAACCCAACACCAACCCCAACCTAACTCTAGCTCCAAACCCAACGCCACCCTAACCCCAATGCAAAAAACAAACCAAGCCCTAACCCTATACCTAATCCTAACCCTAACCCTATCACTATCCCTAAAGCTAACCCCAACCCCAACCCCAACCCCAACCCTAACTTTACCTCCAACCCCACCGCAACCCCAACCTAATCGTAACCCTAAACCTAGCAATGGCCTTGGCCCTAGTACTAACCCTAACCCTATCCCCAAACCTAGCCCTAGCCCTAACCCTAACCCTAATATTAAAGCTAAAGCAAACCCTAGCCCTAAACCTAACCCTAAACCTAGACCTAGCCCTAACCATAACCCTAAACCTAACCCTAAACCAAGCCCTAGACCTAACCATAATCCTAGTCCTAGACCTAGCCCGAGCACTTACCCCAACCCTAAACCCAACACCAACCCAAAACCTAACACTACCTCCAAACCCAACGCCACCGTAAACCCAACGCAAACCCCAAACCTAGCCCTAACCCTAAACCTAACCCTATCCCTAAACCTAGCCCTAGCCCTAGCACTAACCCTAAAAATAATCCTAACCCTAACCCTATCCCAAACCGTAACCATAAACCTAACCCTATCCCTAACCCTAGCCCTAGCCCTAACCCTAACCCTAACCCTAACCCTATCCCTATCCCTAACCCTAACCCTAACCCTGACCCTTACCCTTAACCTATCCCTAACCCTAGCCCTAGCCCTAAAACTAAACCTAACCCTAACCCAAGCCCTAGCTCTAACACTAACCCTAACATTAGCACTAGCCCTAGCCCTAACCCTAAGCGTAACCTTAACCCTAGCAATACACATAGCCCTAGCCCTAACCCTTAACCTAACCCTAACCCTAACCCTATCCCTAACCCCAAACCTAACCCTAAACCTAACCCTATCCCTAATCCTACCTGAGCCCTAACTCTAAACCTAACCCTAATACAAACCCTACACCTAGCTCTAACCCTAAACCTAACCCTAACCCTATCCCTAAACCTAAACATAGACCTAGGCCTAACTCTAAGCCTTACCGTAACCGTAGCCCTAACTAAATCTAAACAAAACCCTAACTCTAGCACTCGCTCTTACCCTAAGCCTAACACTAACCATAGCACTAGCCTTAACCAAAACCCTAACCTTAACCATAGCCCTAGCCCTACCCCTACCCCTAACCCTAAACCTAGGCCTAGCCCTAGCCCTAGCTCAAACCTTAACAGTAAATCTAGCCCTAGCTCTAGCCCTAACCCTAACCCTACCGTAACCCTAGCCCTGGCCCTGGCACTAGCCCTAACCCTAACCCTAACACTAACACTAATCCTAGCCCTAACCATAACACTAACACTATCCCTAACCCCAACCACAACGCCAACTGTAAACTACCTCCAACCCCTACGCCACAAAAACCCCAACCCTAACCCTAACCCGAACCCCAATCCAAACCTTAACCCTAGCCCTAGCCCTAGCCCTAAACCTAACCCTAACCCTAGTCCTAGACTTAGCACTAAACCTATCCCTAACCCTAACTATAGCCCTAGCCCTAACCCTAACCCTATCCCCAAACCTAGCCCTAGCCCTAACCCTAAACCTAACATTAACGCTAAACCTAACCCTAAACCTAGACCTAGTCCTAACCCTAACCCTAACCCAAAACCATCCCTAGCCCTAATCCTAATCCTAGTCCTAGCCCTAGCCCTAACCCAAACCCTAAACCCAACACCAACCCAAAACCTAACACTACCTCCAAACCCAACGCCACCCTAAATCCAACGCAAAACACAAACCTAGCCCTAACCCTAAACCAAAACCAAGCCCTAACCCTAACCCTATCCCTAAACATAGCCATAGTCCTAGCCCTAACCCTAAACCTAATCCTAACCCTAACCCTATCCGAAACCGTAACCCTAACCGTAACCCTATCCCTAACCCAGCCCTAGCCCTAACCGTAAACCTAACCGTAACACTAGCCCTACCTTAGCTCTAACCCTACCCTAACAATAGCCCTAGCCCTATCTCTAACCCTAACCCTAACCCTAACCCTATCCATAACCCTAGTCCTAGCCCTAACCCCAACACTAAACCTAGCCCTAACCCTAAACCTAAACCTAGACCTAGCCCTAACCCCAAACCTAGCCCTAACCCTAAGCCTATCCCTAAACCTAGCCCTAGCCCTAGCCCAAACCCTAAACCTAATCCTAACCGAACCCTATCCCAAACCATAACCCTAACCGTAACCCTAACCATAACCCTAGCCCTAGCCCTAATCCTAAACCTAACCGTAACACTAGCCCTAGCTCTATCCCTAACCCTACCCTAACAATAGCCCTAGCCCTATCTCTAACCCTAACCCTAACCCTATCCCTAACCCTAGCCCTAGCCCTAGCCCTAGCCCTAAACCCAACCCTAAATCTAGCCTTAACACTAACCCTAAACCTAGCCATAGCCCTAACCCTAAACCTAGCCATAGCATTAGCCCTAACCCTAATCCTAACCCTAACCCTAGCCCTAACCATAACCCTAACCCTAACCCTATCCCTAACCCTAACCCTAACCCTAACTCTTACCCTAAAACTATCCCTAACCCTAGCCCTAGCCCTAAACCTAAACCTAACACTAACCCTAGCCCTAGCCCTAAACCTAACCCTAACACTAGCACTAGCATTAGCCCTAACACTAAACGTAACCATAACGCTAGCACTAGCCATAGCCCTAGCCCTAACCCTTACCCTAACCCTATCCCTATTCCTAACCCTAACCCTAACCCTAACACTAGCACTACCCTAACTCAAAACCTAACCCTAACCCTAGCCCTAGCTCTAACCCTAAACCTCACCCTAACACTAACCCTAGACATAGCTCTAACCTTAACCCTATCCCTAAACCTAACCCTAGCCCTAACCCTAACCAGATCCCTAGCCCTGGCACTAGCCCTAACCCCAACCCTAAACCCAACACCAACCAAAAACCTAACTCTACCTCCAAAACCAACGCCACCCTAAACCCAACGCAAACCCCAAACCTAGCCCTAACCCTAACCCTAACCCTAGCCCTAACCCTAACCCTATCCCTAACCCTAGCCCTAGCCCTAGCCCTAACCCTAATCCTAACACTAACACTAACCCTAGACATAATCCTAACACTAACCCTATCCCTAATCCTAACCCTATCCCTAACCCTAGCCCTAGGCCTAACCCTAAACCTAACCATAACACTAGCCCTACCCTAGCTCGAACCATACCCTAACAATAGCCCTAGCCCTATCTCTAACCCTAACCCTAACCCTATCCCTAACCCTTGCCCTAGCCCTAGACCTAGCCTTAGCCCTAGCCCTAACCCCAACCCTAAAATAGCCCTAACCCTAACCCTAAACCAAGCCCTAGCCCTAACTCTGAACCTAGCCCTAGCATTAGCCCTAACCCTAATCCTATCCCTATCCCTAGCCCTAACCCTAACCCTAACCCTAACCCAAACCCTAGCCCTAGCACTAGCCCTAAACCCAAAGAAACCCAACACCAACCCAAAACCTAACTCTACCTCAAAAACCAACGCCACCCTAAACCCAACGCAAAACCCAAACCTAGCCCTAACCCTAACCCTAACCCTAGCCCTAACCCTAAGCCTATCCCTAAACCTAGCCCTAGCCCTAGCCCTAACCCTAATCCTAACATTAACACTAACCCTAGACATAATCCTAACACTAACCTTAAAACTAATCCTATCCCTAACCCTACACTATCCCTAATCCTAGCCCTAGGCCTAACCCTAAACCTAACCCTAACAGTAGCCCTACCCTAGCTCGAACCATACCCTAACAATAGCCCTAGCACTATCTCTAACCCTAAACCTAACCCTAACCCTAGCCCAAGCCCTAGCCCTAAACCCAACCCTAAAACTAGCCTTAAACCTAACCCTAAACCTAGCCCTAGGCCTAACTCTGAACCTAGCCCTAGCATTAGCCCTAACCCTAATCCTATCCCTAACCCTAACCCTAACCCTTACCCTAAACCTATCCCTAACCCTAGCCCTAGCTCTAACCCTAATCCTAACACTAGCACTAGCCCTAGCCCTAACCCTAAACGTAACCTTAAACCTAGCACTAGCCATAGTCCTAGCCCTAACCCTAACCCTAGCCCTAACCCTAACTCTAACCCTATCCCTAAACCTAGCCCTAGCCCTGACTCTAAACCTAACCCTAACCCTAGCCCTAGCTCTAACCCTAAACCTAACCCTAACAATAACCCTAGACCTAGCTCTAACCCTAAACCTAACACTAACCCTATCCCTAAACCTAAACATAGACCTAGGCGTACTCTAAGCCTTACCCTAACCGTAGCGCTAACACTAAATCTAAACATAACCCTAACTCTAGCACTAGCTCTTACCCTAACCCTAACCCTAACCATAGCCCTAGCCTTAACCCAAACCCTAACCCTAACCATATCCCTAGCCCTACCCCTCCCCCCCCAACCCTAACCCCATGCCTAGCCCTAGCCTTAGCCCAAACCTTAACCCTAAACCTAGCCCTAGCTCTAGCCCTAAACCAAACCTAACTGTAACCCTTGCCCTGGCCTTGGCACTAGCCCTAACACTAACACTAACACTAACACTAACACTAACACTAACACTAACCCTAGCCCTAACCCTAACACTAAACCTATCCCTAACCCCAACCCCAACCGTAACTCTACCTCCAAACCCAACGCCACAAAAACCCCAACCCTAACCCTAACCCGATCCCAAATCCAAACCTTAGCCCTAGCCCTAGCCCTAAACCTAACCCTAACCCTAGCACTAGACCTAGCGCTAACCCTAACCCTAACCCTAACTATAGCCCTAGCCCTAACCCTAACCCTAACCCTAGCCCTAACCCAAACCCTAACAATAACCCCAACCCCAACCCCAACCCTAACTCTGTCTCCAACCCCACCACCACTCCAACCCCAACACAATCCACAACCCTGACTCTAAACCGAACACGAACCCTAACCTGAAGCCGAACCCGAACCATAAACCTAACCTTAACCTAAATCTGAACCCGAACCCGAACGCTAACTCTAACCCGAACGTGAACCCTAAACCTAGCCCTAGCCCTAACCCAAACCCTAACCCTAACCCTAGCCCTAGCCTAGCCCTAAAGCTAACCGTAACCCTAACTCTATCCCTAACCCTAGCCCTAGCCCTAACCCTAACCCTATCCCTTGCTCTAAACCTAAGCCTAACCCTAACCCTAGCCCTAGGTCTAACTCTAACCCTAACCCTAACCCTAAAGCTGACACTGGCCCTAGCCCTAGCACTAGCCCTAACCATAGTCCTAGCCCTAACCATAACCCTAACAATAACCCCAACCCCAAACCCAACCCCAACCCTAACTCTACCTCCAACCCCACCGCCATTCCAACCCCAACCCAATCCACAACCCTAACTCTAAACCGAACACGAACCCTAACCTGAAGCCGAACCCGAAACCGAAACCTAACCCTAACCTTAACCTAAATCTGAACTCGAACACAAACCCTAACGCTAACCCTAACCCGAACCCGAACCCTAAACATAGACCTAGCCCTAACCCAAACCCTAACCCTAGCCCTAGCCTAGCCCTAAAGCTAACCGTAACCCTAACTCTATCCCTAACCCTAACCCTAGCCCTAACCCTAACCCTATCCCTTGCTCTAAACCTAAACCTAACCCTAACCCTAGCCCTAGATCTAACTCTAAACCTAACCCTAACCCTCACGCTGACACTGGTCCTAGCCCTAGCACTAGCCCTAACCGTAGTCCTAGCCCTAACCCTAACCCTAAACCTAACCCTAGCCCTAGCTCTCACCCTAAACCTAACCCTAACCCTAGACCTAGCCCTAACCCTAAACCTTACCCTAACCATAGCCCTAACACTAAATCTAACCCTAATCCCAACCCTAGCACTAATTATTACACTAGCCCTAAATATATCCCTAGCCCTAACTCAAACACTAAACCTAACCCTAGCCAAAGTCCTAGCCCTAACCTGAACCTAGCCATAGCCCTAGCCCTAGCATTAGCCCTAGCCCTAGCCCTAACCCTAACCCTAACCCTAACCCTAACCTTAGCCCTATCCCTAGTCTTAGCCCTACCCTGGCCCTAAGCCTAACCCTAATTCTAGCCCTAACCGTAACCCTAACCCTAACCAAAAACCTAATCCCAACCCCAAGCCCAACCCTAACTTTACATCCAACCCCAACGCCACCCCAACCCTACCCAAACTCCAAACCTATCCTAACCCTAACACGAACACGAAACCTAAGCCTAACCTGAACCTGAACCCAAACCCTGATGCTAAACTTAACCCTAATCCGAAGGCGAACCCGAACCCTAACACTAAACTGAACCCGAAACCTAACCGTAGCCCTAAATTAGGCCTACCCCTAACCCTAACACTAGCCCTAGCCATAACACTAGCACTAACCCTAAACCTAACCCTAACCATAGCCCTAGCCCTAACCATAACCCTAGCCCTAACACCAACCCTAACCCTAAACCTAGCCCTAGACACAACCATAACTCTAGCCCTAACCCTAACCTTCAACCTAAACCTAACCCTAACCCTAGCCCTAGCTCTAACACTAACCCTAGCCCTGGCCATAGCCCTAACCCTAAGCCTATCCTCAACACTACCCTTAGCCCTAACCCTAACCTAAACCTAGCCCTGGCTCTGACCCTAACCCTAACCTAAACCTAACCCTAACCATAGACATAGCCCTAACCCAAACGCTAACCCGAACCCTAGCCCTAGGCCTAGTCATATATCTAGCCCTAGCTCTAACCCTAACCCTAAAGCTAGCACTAACCCTAACCCTAACCCTAGCCCTAGCCCTAGCCCTAAACCTAACCCTAACGCTAGCCCTATCACTGACCCTAAACCTAACCCTAACCCTAACCCTAGCCCTAACCTTAGCACTAACCCTAACTCTAATAATAACCCTCGACTTAGCCCTGGCCCTAGCCCTAACACTAACCCTATCCCTAACCCTAACACTAACACTAAACATAACCCAAACCCTAGCCCTAGCCCTAGCCCTAGCCCTAGCCCTAACCCTAACCCTAACCCTAGCCCTAGCCCTAATCCTAAACCTAACCCTAAACCAAGCCCTAGCCCTAAACCTAACTCTGAACCTAGACCTAGGCCTAGCTCTAACCCGAAACAAAACCCTTACCATAGACCTAGCCCAAACTGTAACCCTTAACCTAACCGAAACCCTAGCCCTAACCCAAACCCTAAACCTAACCCTAGCCCTAGCCCTAACCCAAACCTTAGGCCTAGCACTAGCCCTAGCCCTAGCCCTAACCATAACCCTAGCACTAGCCCTAGCCCTAACCCTAACCCTAACCGTAAACCTAACCTTAGCATTAGCTCTAACAATAAGCCTAACCCTAAACATAAACCTAGCCCTAACCCTAAACCTAACCCTAGCCGTAGCCCTAACCCTAGCCCTAACCATACCCTAACCCTAAAATTAACCCTAACTCTAGCCTGAATCCTAACTCTAACCCTAAACCTAATGCTAACCCTAGCCCTGGCCCTAGCCCTAACCCTAACCCTAACCCCAATCCTAGCCTTAGCCCTGACCCTAAACCTAACCCTAGCCCTGGTTCTAACCCTAACCCTAACCTAACCCTAACCCTAACCATAGACATAGCACTAACCCAAACCATAACCCGAATCCTAGCCCTAGCCCTAGCCCTATACCTAGCCATAACCCTAAACCTAACGCTAAAGCTAGCCCTAACCCTAATCATAAACCTATCCCTAACACTAACCCTAGCCATACCCCAAAAGCTAACCCTAACCCTAATCCAAGCCCTAGTCCTAGCACTAACCCTAACCCTAATCCTAACACTAAGACTATCCCTAAACATAACCCTAACCCTATACCTAACCCTAAACCTATTCCTAACCATAGCCCTAGCCCTAATTAGAAACCTAACCCTAACCATAGCCCTAGTTCAAACCCTAACACTAACCCTAACCCTAACCCTAACCCTAGCCCTAACACAAACTCTAACAATAACCCTAGCCCTAGCCCTGGCCCTAGCCCTAACCCTAACCCTATCCCTAACACTAGCCCTATTCTAATCCAAACCCTAACCCTACCCTAACCCTAACACTAAACCTAACCCTAGACCTAGCTCTAACCCTAACCCTAAACATAGACCTAGCCCTAACCCTAAGCCTTACCCTAACTGTAGCCCTGACACTAAATCTAAACCTAACCCTAACTCTAGCACTAGCTCTTATTCTAACCAGAACCCTAACCCTAACCATAGCCCTAGCCTTAACCCAAACCCTAACCCCAACCATACCCCTAGACCTAGCCCTAACCCTAAACCTAACCCTAGCCCTAGCCCTAGCCCTAACGATAACCCTAACACTAGCCCTAGCCCTAGCCCTAACCCTAACCATAACCGTAAACCTAGACCTGACCCTGGCCCTAGCCCTAAACCTAATCCTAACACTAACACTAACCCTAGACCTAATCCTAACAATAACCCTAAAACTAAACCCAACCCAAACTCTACCTCCAACCCCAATGCCACGCAAACCCCAAACCTAACCCTAACATGAACCCAAACTTGAACCCTAACCCTAGGCCTAGACCTAGCCCTAACCCTAACCCTAACCCTAACCCTGGCCCTAGCCCTAGCCCTAATCCTAAACCAAACCCTAACCATAGCTCTAGCCCTAAACCTAACCCTAGCCCTAGCCCAAAACCTAACGCTAACCCTAACCCTAAACCCAACCCCAACCCCAACCCTAACTCTACATCCAACCCCAACGCCACCCAAACCTGAAACCAAAACCCAACCCAAACCCTAACCCTAACCGAACCCTAACCCTAACCCTAAACCTAAACCTAGGTCTAGCCCTATCCCTAACCTTAACCCTAAACCTAATCCTAGCCCGAGCCATGGCCCTAGCCCTAACCCTAACACTATCCCTAACCCTAGCCATAGCCCTAACACTAAACCTAAAACTAAACCTAATCCTAGCCCTAGACCTAGCCCTAACCATAATCCTAGACCTAGCCCTACCCTAAACCCTAGCCCTAACCCTGACCCTAGTTCTAGCCCTACCTTAAACCCTAGCCCTAAACCTAACCCTAGCCCCAGGTCTAACCATAACCCTAACCCTAACCAGGGACCTAGCCCAAACACTATTCCAAATTATAGCCCTGGACCTAGCAAAAACCCTAGCCCTAGTGGTAGCCCTAATAATAACCCTAACGCTAGCCCTAAAACTAACCCTAAACCTAAACATAGCCCTAGCCATAGCCCTAGCCCTAACCCTAACCCTAACCCTAGTCTTAGTCCTAGACCAAACCCTAAATCTAACCCTAGCCATAGCCCTGGCCCTAGCCCTAAACCTAACCCTATCCCTAACACTAGCCCTAGCCCTAAAGCTAACCCTAACCCTAAACCTAACCCTAGCCCTAGCCCTAGCAATAACCCTAACCCTAACCCTAGCCCTAGCCCTCACCCTAACCCTAATTCTTGCCCTGTCCCTATCCCTAGCACTAGCCCAAACCCTAACCCTAACCCTAACCCTAGCCCTAGCCCTAACCCTAAACCTAACCGTAATCCTAGCCTAGCTCTAACTCTAACCCTAACCCTAATCCTAAGCATAGACCTAGCCCTAACCCTAATTGTAACCCTAAACCTAGCCCTAGACCTAACCATAACCCTAACCCTAACCATAACACCAACCCCAAACACAACCCTAAATCTACCTCCAACCCAACGCCACACCAACCCCAACGCAAACAACAACCCTAACCCTAACCCAAACCTGAACCCAAACACGAATCCTAACCCTAACCATAACCCGAATCCGAACCCGAACCCAAACCCTAACCCTAACCTGAACCCGAATCCGAAACATAACACTAGCCCTAACCCTAACCCTAACCCTAATTCTTGCCCTATCCTTATCCCTAGCACTAGCCCAAACCCTAACCCTAACCCTAGCCCTAGCCCTAGCCCTACCCTAAACCTAAGTGTAATCCTAGCCTTAGCTCTTACTCTAACCCCAACCCTAACCCTAACCATAGCCCGAGCCCTGGCCCTAGACCTAATTCTAAGCCTATTGCTACCCCTAGCCCTAGCCCTAACCCTAAGCCTAACCCTAACCCTAACCCTATCCCTAACACTAGCCCTAGCTATAACTCTAACCCTAAACCGAAACCTAATCATAGACCTAGCCCTAACACTAATCGTAACCCGAACCCTAGCCCTAGACCTAGCCCAAACCATAACACTAACACTAGCCCTAACCCTAACCCTAACCTTAGCCCTAACGCTAGCCCTAGCCCTAAGCCTAAAACTAACACTAACCCAACACTAGCTATAAACCTAACCCTAATCCTAGCCATAGCCCTGGCCCTAGCCCTAACACTAACCCTAAAACAAACCCTAGCCCTAGCCTTAGCCCTAAACCTAACCCTAACCATAGGCCTAGCCCTAACCCTAACCCTAACCCTAACCCTAACCCTAACCCTAACCCTAACCCTAACCCTAATCCTAACCCAAGACCTAATCATAGCCCTAAACATAACCCTAATCCTAACCCTAACACAATCCCTAACCCTTGCCCTAGCCCTAACCATAACCCTATCCCTAACACTAGCCCTAGCCCTAGCCCTAGCCCTAGCCCTAACTCTAACCCTAACCGTAGCCCTAGCCTTAACCCTAAATATAAACCTAAACCTAACCCTAAAGCAAATCCTAGCCCTAAACCTAACCCTAACCCTAGCCCTAGCCCTAGCCCTAACCCTACTCATAGTCCTAGCTCTAGCCCTAACCCTATCCCTAACTCCAACAATAACCCCAAACCAAACTCTACCTCCAAACCCAACACACCGCAACACCAACGACAACCCCAACCCTAACCCTAAACCTAACCCAAAACTGAACACGAACCCGAACCCTAACCCTAGCCCCAGCTCTAACCCTAACCCTAAACCTAATCAGAGACATAGCCCTAAACCTATTCCAAACCCTAGCACTAGCCCTAGCCCTAGCCCTGAGCATAAACCTAGCCCTGACCCTAGCCTTAGCCCTAGCCCTGCACTAGCCCTAACCCTAACCCTAATCCTAGCACTAGCCCTGGCCCTAACCCCAACGCCACCTCAACCCCATTGCAAACCCCCAGCATAGCCCTAGCTCTAACCCTAACCCTAACCCTAACCCTAGCCCAAGCCCTAGCCCTAGCCCTCGCCCTAACCCTAACCCTAACCCTAGCCCTAGCCCTAATCCTAAACCTAACCCTAAACCAAGCCCTAGCCTGAACCTAACCCTGAACATAGACCTAGGCCTAGCTCTAACCCAAAACAAAACCCTTACCGTAGACCTAGCCCAAACCGTAACCCTTAACCTAACCGAAACCCTAGCCCTAACCCAAACCCTAAACCTAACCCTAGCCCTAGCCCTAACCCAAACCTTAGGCCTAGCCCTAGCCCTAGCCCTAGCCCTAACCATAACCCTAGCACTAGCCCTAGCCCTAGCCCTAGCCCTAAACCTAACCCTAACCCTAACCTTAGCATTAGCTCTAACAATAAGCCTAACCCTAAACATAAACCTAGCCCTAACCCTAAACCTAACCCTAGCCGTAGCCCTAACCCTAGCCCTAATCATAACCTAACCCTAAAATTAACCCTAACTCTAGCTCGAATCCTAACTCTAACCCTAACCCTAACGCTAACCGTAGCCCTGGCCCTAGCCCTAACCCTAACCCTAACCCCAATCCTAGCCTTAGCCCTGACCCTAAACCTAACCCTAGCCCTGGTTCTAACCCTAAACCTAACCTAACCCTAACCATAACCATAGACATAGCCCTAATCCAAACCATAACCCGAATCCTAGCCCTAGCCCTAGCCCTATACCTAGCCATAACCCTAAACGTAACACTAAAGCTAGCCCTAACCAAACCATAAACCTATCCCTAACACTAACCCTAGCCATAGCCCTAAAGCTAACCCTAACCCTAACCCTAACCCTAACCATAGCCCTAGCCCTGGCCCTAGACCTAAACATAACCATATACTTAACCCTAGCACTAGCCCTAACCCTAACCCTAACCTAAACCTAGCCCTAGCACTAAACCTTACCCTAACCGTAGCCCTAGCCCTAACCCTAACACTAACCCTAACCCTAAGCCTAGACCTAGCCCTGGCCCTAGCCCTAAACCTAACCCTTACCCTAACCCTAAACCAAGCCTTAGCGCTAACCCTAACCCTAACCATAGCCCTAGCCCTAACCCTAACCATAACCATAACCCTAGCTGTAGCCCTAACCCTAACCCTAATCCTAATCCTAACCCTATCCCTAAACTTAAACCTAACCCTAACCCTAACCCTAGCCCTAGCTCTAACCCTAACCCTAATCCTAGCCCTAGCCCTTGCCCTAGCGCTAAACTTAACCGTAACCCTAAACCTAGCCCTAGACTTAGCCCTAAAAATAACCCTAACCCTAGCCCTGGCACTAGCCCTATCGGTAACCCTAAGTCTTAAACACACCCTAGCCCGAGCTTAGCCCTAACCCTAACCCTAACCCTAGACCTAGCCCTAACCCTAACCCTAAAACAAACCCTAGCCCAAACCAAACCCTAACCCAAATCCTAGAACTAGCCCTATCTTAGCCCTAACCCTAACCCGAACCCTAACCCTAGCCCTAACCCTAACTCTAACCCTAACTCTAACCCTAACCCTAATCCTAGTCCTAGACCTAGCCATAACCCTAAACATAACCCTAATCCTAAACCTAACCCAATCCCTAACCCTTGCCCTAGCCCTAACCATAACCCTATCCCTAAACCTAGCCCTAGCCCCAGCCCTAGCCCTAACTCTAACCCTAACCGTAGCCCTACCTCTAACACTAAACATAACCCTAAACCTAACCTAAAGCAAACCCTAGGCCTAACAATAACCCAAACCCTAACCCAAATCCTAATCCTGGTCCTATCCCTAGCCCTAACCCTAACCCTAAACCTAACCCTAGACGTAGCCCTAGCCCTAGCCCTAACCCAAAACCTAAATCTAACCCTAGCCCTAGCCCAAGCCCTAACCTAAACCTAACCCTAACCCTAACCCTAACCCTAGCCCTAGCTCTAACTCTAGCCCTAACCCTAGCCCTAGCCCTATCCCCAACCCTAACGCTAGCTGTAACCCTAACTCTATCCCTAACCCACCCTAACCATAACCCTTAACCTAACCCTAAACCTATCCCTAACCCTAGCCCTATCCCAAACCCTAAACTTAACCCCAACCCTAGCCCTAACTCTAACCCTAACCCTAATCCTAGCCCTAGCCCTTGCCCTAGCCCTAAACTTAACCCTAACCCTAACCCTAGCCCAAGAAATAGCCCTAAACATAACCCTAACCCTAGCCCTGGCACTAGCCCTATCTCTAACCCTAAGCCTAAAACACACCCTAGCCCGAGCTTAGCCCTAAACCTAACCCTAACCATAGACCTAGCCCTAAGCCTAAGCCTAACCCTAACCCTAAGCCTAAGCCTAAGCCTAACCCTAACCCTATCCCTAATCATAGACCTAGCTCCAACTCTAACACTAACCCGAAACCTAATCACAGATCTAGCCCTAACCGTAATCGTAACCCGAACCCTAGCCCTAGCCCTAAACCTATCCCTAACCCTAGCCCTAGCTCTAAGCCTAAAACTAACCCTATCCCTAACCCTAGCACTAGCCCTAAGCCTAAAACTAACCCTAACCGTACACTAGCTCTAAACTTAAACCTAATCCTAGCCATTGCCCTGGCCCTAGCCCTAACCCTAACCCTAAAACAAACCCTAGCCCTAACCCAAACACTAACCCAAATCCTAAACCTAGCCCTATCCCTAGCCCTAACCCTAACCCGAACCCTAACCCTAACCCTAATCCTAGCCCTAGACCTAGCCATAGCCCTAAACATAACCCTAATTCTAACACTAACCCAATTACTAACCCTTCCCTAGCCCTAGCCCTAGCCCTAACACTAACACTAGCCCTAGCCCAAGCCCTAACCCTAGCCCTAGCGCTAGCCCTAACTCTATCCCTAACCGTAGGCCTAGCACTAACCGTAAACCTAACCCTAAAGCAAACACTAGCTCTAAACCTAACCCTAGACCTAGCTATAGACCTAACCCTAGCCCTAGACTTAGCCCTAAACCTAACCCTAAACCTAACCCTAGCCCTAGCCCTAGCCCTAGCCCTAACCCAAAACCTAAATCTAACCCTTCGCCTAGCTCTAACCCTAACCCTAACCCTAACCCTAGCCCAAGCTCTAACACTAACCCTAACCCTAAACCTAGCCATAGCCCTAGCCCTAGCCCTAGCCCTAGCCCTAACCATAAACCTAACCATAGCCCTAGCAATAACCCTAACCCTAACCCTAACCCCAACCCTAACCCTAACCCTTAACCTAACCCTAACCCTACCCTAACCAAAGCTTATCCCTAAACCTAAACCTAACCCTAACACTAACCCTAGCTCTAACCCTAACCCTAATCCTAGCCCTAGCTCTTGCCCTAGACCTAAACTTAACCCTAAACCTAACCCTGGCCCTAGCCCAAATCCTAGCCCTAAAACTAAACCTAACCCTAAATCTAGAAATAGCCCTGGCTCTAGCACTAACAATAACCATAACCCTAAACCTAGCACTAGCCTTAGCGGTAACCCTAACCCTAACCATAGACCTAGCCCTAACCCTAACCATAACCATAAACAGAACCCTAGCCATATTCCTAAACCTAATCCTAGCCAGAACCTTAAACCTAACCCTAACCCTATCCGTAACCCTAACCCTATCCCTAACCCTAACCCTAACCCTATCCCTAACCCTAACCCTAACCCTAGCCCTAACCCTAAACCTAAACTTAACCCTAACCCTAGCTCTAACCCTAACCCTAACCCTAACCCTAACCATAGACCTAGTCCTAACCCAAAAGGTAACCTTAACCCTAGACCTAGCCTTAGCTCCAAACCTAACCCTAACTCGAACCCTAACCCTAACCCTAGCCCTACCCTAAACCTAAACCTAACCCTAGCCCTAGCCCTAGCCTTAACCCTAAACCTAGCCCTAGCGCTAGAACTAAACCTAATCCCAGCCCTAGCCCTAGCACTAACCCTGACCCTAACCCTATCGCTGACCCTAATCCTAACTCGAACCCGAAACCTAAACCTATCCCTAACCCTAGCCCTAGCCCTAACCCTAACCCTAAACCTAGCCATAGCCCTGACCCTAGAGCTAAACCTAAACTTATCCCTAGCCCTAGCCCTAGCCCTAGCCCTAGCCCTAACCCTAACCCTAACCCTAGCCCTAACCCTAACCTTAACCCTAACCCTATCCATAACCCTAGCCCTAGCACTAAACGTAAAACTAACCCTAACCCTACACTAGCTCTAAACCTAACCCTAATCCTAGCCATAGCCCTGGCCCTAGCCCTAACCCTAAACCTAAAAGAAAACCTAGCCCTAGCATTAGCCCTAAACCTAACCCTAACCATAGGCCTAGCCCTAACCCTAACCCTAGCCCTAGCCCAAAACCTAACTCTAACCCTAGCCCTAAATCTAACACTAACCTTAACACTAATCCTAGCCCTAGACCTAGCCAAAGCCCTAAACATAACCCTAAACCTAAACCTAACCCAATCCCTAACCCTTGCCCTAGCGCTAACCATAACCCTAACCCTAACCCTAGCACTAGCCCTAGCCCTAACTCTAACCCTAACCGTAGCCCTAGCCCTAACCCTAACCCTAACCCTAACCATAATTCTACCTCCAAACCCAACGCCACTGCAACCAAAATGCTAAACCAAACCCTAACCCTAAACCTAACCCGAAACCGAACACGAACCCAAACCCTAACACTAGTCCCAGCTCTAACCCTAACCCTAAACCTAATCAGAGACCTAGCCCTAAACCTATGCCAAACCCTTACCCTAGCCCTAGCCCTAGCCCTGAACCTAGCCCTAGCCGTAGACCTAACCATAACCCTAATCCTAGAAATAGCCCTGGCCCTAGCCCTAACCTTGACCCTAACGCTAACCCTAGACCTAGCCTTAGACCTAAACAGAACCCTAACCTAGCCCTAGCACTAGCCCTATCCCTAAACCTAACCCAAATTCTAGCCCTAGCCCTGGCCTTAGCCCTATACCTAACCCTAACCCAAACCCTAGCTATAGCCTTAGTCCTAACCCTAACTCTAACCCAAGCACTAGAACTAACCCTAACCCAAACCCTAACCCTAACCCTAGCGCTAGCGTAAACCCTAAGCCTAAGACTAAGCCTAACCCTATTCCTTTCCCTAGACCTAGAACTAACCCTAAACCTAACCCTAACACTAGCTGTAGCTCTAACTCTAACCCTAAACTGAACCCTAACCATAGAACTAGCCCTAACCATAATCGTAACCCGAACCCTAGCCCTAGCCCTAGCCCTAGCCCTAGCCCTAGCCCTAACAATAACCCTAACCCTAGCTGTAAACCTAACCCTAACCCTAACACTAACACTAACCCTAACCCTAGCCCTAGCACTAGCCCTAGCCCTACCCTAACCCTAGCCCTAGCATTAGCCCTAAACCTAAACCTAGACCTAGCCCTAGCCGTAAACCTAACCCTAACCCTATCCGTAACCCTAACCTTAACCCTAACCCTATCCCTAAACCTAGCACTAGCCCTAACTCTAATACTAACCCTAAACCTACCCTAGCTCTAACCCTAACCATAATCCTAACCATAGACCTAGGCCTATCCTAAACCTAAACATAACCCTAGCTCTACTCCTAGCCCTAGCCCTAACCTTAGCCATAGCATTAGCTCTAACCCTAATCCTAACCCTAGCCCTACCCCTAACCCTAACCCTAAACTTAACTCTATCCCTAACCTAACCCTAACCCTAACCATTACCCTAAACCTATCCCTACCCCTAGCCCAAGCCCTAACCCTAAACCTAACCCTAGCCCTAGCTCTACCCTAATCCTAACACTAGCACTAGCCCTAGCCCTAACCCTAAACGTAACCTTAACCCTAGCCCTTGCCCTAGCCAAAGCCCTAGCCCTAACCCTTACCCTAACCCTAACCCTAGTCCTGACCCTAACCCTAACCCTAATCCTAATCCTAGCCCTAGGCGTAGTCCTAAACCTAATCCTAATCCTAACTCTAGCCTTAGCCGTAACCCTAGCCCTAGCCCTAGCCCTAACCCTAACCCTATCCCAAACCGTAGCTCTAGCCCTAGCCCTAGCACTAGCCCTAAACCTAACCCTAACCGTAGCCCTTTCCTTATCCCTAACCCTAACCCTAAACCTAAACCTAAACCAAACATGCCCTAACCCTAAACCTAGCCCTAACTCTAGCCCTAACCCTAACACTAACCCTAACACTAACCATAACCCTAACCCTAACACTTACCCTAACCCTATGCCTAACCCTAGCCCTAGTCCTAGCCCTAGCCCCAACCCTAACGCTAACCCTAACCCTAACCCTAACCCCAACCCCAAGCCCAAACCTAATTCTACCTCCAAACCCAAAGCCACTCCAACCCCCATGCAAACCCCAAACCTAGCGCTAACACTAACCTTACCCTAGCCCTATTCCTAGCCCTAACCCTAATCCTAGCCCTAGCACTAACCCTAACCGTAACCCTAAAACCTAACCCTAACACTATCCCTAACCCTAACCCTAACCCTCACACTAACCCTATCCGTAACCCTAGCCCTAGCCCGAACACAAAACCTAAATCTAACCCTACGGCTAGCTCTAACCCTAACCCTAACCCTAGCCCTAGCTCTAACACTAACCCTAACCCTAACCCTAGCCCTAACCAGAGACCTAGTCCTAGCCGTAGCCCTAGACCTAACCATAAACCTAACCATAGCCCTAGCCCTAACCCTAGTCCCAGCCCTATCCCCAACCCTAATGCTAGCTGTAACCCTAACCCTAACCCAACCCTAACCATAACCCTTAACCTAACCCTAAACCTATCCCTAACCCTAGCCCTATCCCAAACCCTAAACTTAACCCTAACCCTAGCCCTAAATCTAACCCTAACCCTAATCCTAGCCCTAGCCCTTGCCCTAGCCCTAAACTTAACCCTAACCCTAACCCTAGCCCGAGAAATAGCCCTAAACATAACCCTAACCCTAGCCCTGGCACTAGCCCTATCTCTAACCCTAAGCCTAAAACACACCCTAGCCCAAGCTTAGCCCTAACCCTAATTCTAACCCTAGACCTAGCCCTAGCCCTAACCCTAACCCAAACCCTAACCCTAACCTTACCCCTAACCCTAACCCTAACCCTAAGCCTAACCCAATCCCTAACCCTTGCCCTAGCCCTAAACATAACCCTATCCCTAACCCTAGACCTAGCCCTAGCACTAGACCTAGCCCTAACTCTAACCCTAACCATAACCCTATCCCTAACCCTAGCCCTAGCAATAGCACTAGCCCTAGCCCTAGCACTATCCCTAGCCCTAACTCTAACCCTAACAGCATCCCTAGCGCTAACACTAAACATAACCCTAAACAAAACCTAAAGCAAACCCTAGGCCTAACAATAACCCAAACCCTAACCCAAATCCTAACCCTGGACCTATCCCTAGCCCTAACCGTAACCCTAACCGTAACCCTAGCCATAGCCCTAACCCTAACCCTAACACTAACCCTACTCCTAGCCATAGACCTAGCCATAGCCCTAAACATAACCATAATCCTAACCCTAACCCAATCCCTAACCCTTGTCCTAAACTTAACCCTAACCCTATCGCAAACCCTAGCCCTAGCCCTAGCAGTAGCCCTAGCCCTAACTCTATCCCTAACCGTAGCCCTAGCCCTAACCCTAAGCCTAAGCCTAACCCTAACCCTAAACCTAGCCCTAGCTCTAACACTAACCCTAACCCTAACCCTATCCCTAACCCTACTCCTAGCCCTATCCCCAAACCTAATGCTAGCTGTAACCCTAACCCTAACCCTAACTCTAACCCCAACCCTAACCCTAACCGAAACCTAACACTATCCCAAACCCTAGCCCTATCCCTAACGCTAAACCTAACCCTAACCCTAGCCCTAGCTCTAACCCTAACCCTAATCCTAGCCCTAGCCCTTGCCCAAGCCCTAAACTTAACCCTAACCTTAAGCCTAGCTCAACACTTAGCCCTAAATATAACCCTAACCATAGCCCTGGCAGTAGCCCTATCTCTAACCCTAAGCCTAAAACACACCCTAGCCCGAGCACAGCCCTAACCCTAACCCTAACCCTAACCCTAGACCTAGCCCTAACCCTAAGCCTAAGCCTAACCCTAACCCTAACCGAATACCTAATCATAGACCTAGCTCTAACTCTAACCCTAACTCGAAACTTAATCATAGACTTAGTCCTAACCGTAATCATAAACCAAAACCTAGCCCCAGCCCTAACCCTATCCCTAACCATAGCCCTAGCTCTAAGCCTAAAACTAACCCAATCCCTAACCCTAGCACTAGCCCTAAGCCTAAAACTAACCCTAACCCTACACTAGCTCTAAACTTAAACCTAAACCTAGCCATTGCCCTGGCCCTAGCCCTAACCCTAACCCTAAAACAAACCCTAGCCCTAACCCAAACCATAACCCAAATCCTAACCCTAGCCCTGTCCCTAGCCCTAACCCTAACCCGAACCCTAACCCTAGACCTAACCTAACCCTAACCCTAACCCTAATCCTAGCCCTAGACCTAGCCATAGCCATAGCCCTAAACATAACACTATTCCTAACCCTAACCCAATCCCTAACCCTTACCTAGTCATAAGCTTAACCCTATCCCTAACACTAGCCCTAGCCCCATCCCTAGCCCTAACTCTAACCCTAATCATAGTCCTAGCCCTAACACTAAACATAACCCTAAACCTAAACCTAAAGAAAACCCTAGGCCTAAACCTAACCCAAACCCTAACCCAAATCCTAACCAGGGCCCTATCCCTAGCCCTAACCCTAAACCTAACCGTAACCCTAGCCTTAACGCTAACCCTAACCCTAACCCTAAACATGACCCTAATCCCAGCCCTAGACCTAGCCATAACCCTAAACATAACCCTAATCCTAACCCTAACCCAATCCCTAACCCTTGCACTAGCCTTAACCCTAACCCTATCGCAAACCCTAGCCCTAGCCTAGCCCTAGCCCTAGCCCTAGCCCTAGCCCTAGCCCTAGCCCTAGCCCTAACTCTATCCCTAACCTTAGCCCTAGCTCTAACCCTAAACCTAACCCTAAAGCAAACCCTAGCACTAACCCTAACCCTAATGCTAACCTCAGACATAGGCCTATCCTAAACCTAATCCTAAACCTAGACCTAGCTCTAGCTCTAGCCCTAGCCCTAACCATAACCCTAACTCTATCCCTAACCCTAACCCTAACGCTAACCCTAACCCTAACCCTAGCCCTAAACCTAACCCTAACCCTATCCCTAACCCTAACCTTAACCCTAAATCTAACCCTATCCCTAACCCTAGCCCTAGCCCTAACCCTAAAACTGACCCTAACCCTACCCTAGCTCTAACCCTAACCCTAATCCTAACCGCAGACATAGGCCTATCCTAAACCTAAACCTAACCCAAACCTAGCTCTAGCCCTTGCCCTAGCCCTAACCCTAACCCTAAACCTAAGCCTAGCCCCAACCCTAACCCTAACCCTAAACCTAACCCTAAACCAAACACTAGCCCTAACCCTAACCTTAGCCCTAGCTCAAGCCCTAACTCTAACCCTAACCCTAACCCTAGCCCTATCTCTAACTCTAACCCTAACCCTTTTCCTAACCCTAGCCCTAGCTCTAGCCCTATTCCTAATACCAACACTAAACCTAGCCCTAACCCTAAACCCAATGCTAGCACTAGCCCTAACCTTAACCCTAGCCCTAGCATTAGCCATAAACCTAATCCTAACCCTAGCCATAGCCCTAACGCTAAACATAACTTTACCCTAGCGCTAGCCCTAGCCATAGACCTAGCCCTAATCCTTAACCTAACCCTAACCCTAGTCCTAACCCTAACCCTAAACCTAAACCTAATACTAGCCCTAGCCCAAGCCCTAGCCCTAGCCCTAAAACTAACAATAATCCTAAACCTAGCCCTGGCCCTAACCCTAGCCCTAGCCCTAACCCTAACCCTATCCAAATTCTAGCCCTAGCCCTAGTCATAGCCTGAGCCCTAGCCCTAAAACAAACGCTAACCGTAGCCCTAGCCCTAACCCTAAACCTAACCCTAAACCTAACCCTAAACCAAACACTTGCCGTAACCCTAACCCTAACCCTAATCCTAAACCTAGAGCTAACCTAGCCCAAACCCTAGTCCAAGTCCTAGCCCTAGCCCCAACCCTAACCCTAACCCTAAAACCTACCCAAAGTCCAAACCTATCTCTACCTCGAAACCCAAAGCCACTCCAACCCCCATGCAAACACCAAACCTAGCCCTAACCCTAACCCTAACCCTAGCCCTATTCCTAGACCTAACCCTAATCCTAGCCCTAACTCTAGCCCTAATCCTAACACAAACCCTAACACTAACCCTATCCCTAACCCTACCCCTAACCCTACCCCTAACCATAACCCTAACCCTATCCCTAACCCTAGCCTTAGCTGTAACCATAAACCTAAACCTAACCCTACCCCTAGATCTAACCCTAACCCTAACCCTAAATCTAACCCTAAGCCTAGTCCTAGCTCTAACACTAACCCTAACCCTATCCCTTTCCCTATCCCTAGCCCTAGCCCTAGCCCTAGCTCTAGCCCTAACCCCAGCCCTAACGCTAGCTGTAACCCTAACCCTAACCATAACCCTAACCCTAACCCTAACCCTTACCCTAACCTTAACACTAACCCTAGCCCTATCCCTAACACTAAACCTAACCCTAACCCTAGCCCTAGCTCTAATCCTAACCCTAATACTAGAACTAGCCCTGGCCCTATGCCTAACCTTAAACCTAACCCTAAACCTAGCTCTAGCTTGAGCCCTAAACCTAACCCTAATCCTAGCCATAGCACTGGCCATAGCCCTAACCCTAACCCTAAAACAAACCCTAACCCTAGTCTTAGCCCTAACCCTAACCCTAACCCTAGGCCTAGCCCTAACCCTATCCCAAACCCTAACCCAAATCCTAGCCCTAACCGTAGGCCTGGCGCTAACCCTAAGCCTAACCCTAACTCTAACCCTATTCCTAACCCTAGCCCTAGCTCTAACTCTAACCCTAACCCAAAACCTAATCATAGACCTAGTCCTAAACCTAATTGTAACCTGAACCCTAGCCCTAGCACTAACCCTAACCCTAACCCTAGCCCTAACCCTAACCCTAACCCTATCCCTCACCCTAGCCCCAGCACTAAGCCTAAAACTAACCCTAACCCTAAACTAGCTCTAAACATAAGGCTAATGCTAGCCATAGCCCTGGCCCTAGCCCTAACCCTAACCCTAAAATGAACCCTAGCCCTAGCATTATCCCTAAACCTAACCCTAGGCCTAGCCCTATCCCTAACCCAAACCCTAACCCAAATCCTAACCCTAACCCTATCCCTAGCCCTAACCCTAACCCTAACCCAAGCCCTACAACTAAATCTAAACCTGACCCTAACCCTAGCCCTAGCTCTAACTCTAACCCTAAATCGAACCCTAACCATAGACCTAGCCCTAACCCTAATTGTAACCCGAACACTAGCCCTAGCCCTAACCCTAACCCTAACCATGGCTATAACCTAACCCTAACCCTAACTCTAACCCTAAACCTAACGCTAACCCTAGCCCTAGCATTAGCCCTAACCCTAAACCTAGACCTAGCCCTAGCCCTAAACCTAACCCTAACCCCATACAAACCCTAAACTTAACCCTAACCCTAACCCTAACCATATCCCTAACCCTAGCCCTAGCCCTAACCCTAAAACTAACCCTAACCCTACCCTAGCTCTAACCCTAACCCTAATCCTAACCATAGACCTAGCCCTACCCTACCCATAAACCTAGCCCTAGCCCTAGCCCTAGCCCTAACCCTAACCCTAACACTAATACTAACCCTAGCCCTAGCCCTAGCCCTAGCCCTAACCCTAACCCTAACCCTAATCCTAACCCTAACCCTAGCCTTAGCCCTAACCCTAAACCGAACCCTATCCCTAGCGCTAAACCTAACCCTAACCCTAATCCTAGCCCTAACACTAACCCTAATCCTATAACTAGCCCTAGCGCTAAACCTAACCCTAACACTAACCCCTACAACAACCCCAACCCTAACTCTACCTTCAACCCCAACGCCACCCCAACCCAAATGCAAACCCCCACCCTAGCCCTAGCTCTAACCCTAACCCTAACCCTAACTCTAACCCTACGCTAGCCACAGGTCTAACCATAACCCTAACCCTAACCTGGGACCTAGCCCAAACCCTATTCCAAATTATAGCCCTGGCCCTAGCAAAAGCCCTAACACAAGCTCTAGCGCTAATACTAACCCTAACCCTAGCCCTAAACCTAACCCTAAACCTAACCTTAGCCCTAGCCCTAGCCCTAGCCCTAACAGTAACACTAACCCTAGTCTTAGTCCTAGCCCAAACCCTAAATCTGACCCTAGCCATAGCCCTGGTCCTAGCCCTAAACTAAACCCTATCCCTAACCATAGACCTAGCCCTAAACCTAAACCGTAGCCCTGGCGCTAACACAAACCCTAGCCCTAGTCATAGAACTAACCCGAAACCTAACCCAAGCCCTAGCCCTAACCCTAACCATAATTCTTGCCCTATCCCTATCCCTAGCACTAGCCCAAACCCTAACCCTAACCCTAACCCTAGCCCTAGCCCTAACCCTAAGCCTAAACGTAATCCTAGCCCTAGCTCTAACTCTAACCCTAACCCTAACCCTAACCATAGACCTAGCCCTAATCCTATCATAACCCTAAACCTAGCCCTAGCCCTAGCCCTAGCCCTAACCCTAACCGTAACCATAACACCAACCCCAACCCCAACCCTAAATCTACCTCCAACCCCAACTCCACACCAACCCCAATGCAAACCACAAACCTAAGCCTTACCCAAACCTGAACCCAAACTCGAATCCTAACCATAACCCCAATCCGAACCCAAACCCAAACCCTAACCCTAACCTGAAACCAAACTCGAATCCTAACCCTAGCCCTAGCCCTAACCCTAACCCTAATTCTTGCCCTATCCCTATCCCTAGCATTAGCCCAAACCCTATCCCTAACCCTAACCCTAGCCCTAGCCCTAAACCTAAACCTAACCGTAATCCTACCCCTAGCCCTAGCTCTAAATCTAACCCTAACCCTAACCCTAACCATAGCCGTAGCCCTGGCCCTAGACCTAACCCTAAGCTTATCCCTAACCCTAGCCCTAGACCTAACCATTATCCTAACCCTAAACCTAACACTATCCCTAACACTAGCCCTAGATATAAATCTAACCCTAACCTAAAACTTAATCATAGACCTAGCCCTAACCGTAATCGTAACCCCAACCCCAGCTACAGCCCTAGCCCTAGCCCTAACCATAACCCTAACGCTAGCCCTAACCCTAACCCTAACGCTAGCCCTAACACTAGCCATAGCCCTAAGCCTAAACCTAACCCTAACCCTAACAGTATCCCTAAACCTAACCCTAGCCCTAACACTAAACCTAACCCTAATCCTAGCCCTAGACCTAACCCTAACCCTAACCCTAACCCTAACCCTAACCCTAGCCCTACACCTAGCCATAGCCCTAAACATAACACTAATCCTAAACCTAACCCAATCCCTAAAATTTGCCCTAGCCCTAAGCATAACCCTATCCCTAACCTTAGCCATAGCCCAAGCCCTAGCCCTAACCCTAATCCTAACCCTAAACCTAACCCTAAAGCAAACACTAGCACTAACCCTAACCCTAACCCTAACCCTAGCCCTAGACCTAGCCCTAACCCTACTCCTATTCCTAGTCCTAGCCCTAACCCTAACCCTAACCCGAACCACAAAACAAACCAAACTCTACCTCCAAACCCAATGCCACCCCAACCCCAACGCAAACCCCAAAACTAACCCAAAACCTAACCCGAAACCGAAGATGAACCCGAACCCTAAACCAAGCCCCAGCTCTAATTCTAACCCTAAACATAATCAGAGACATAGCCCTAAACCGATTCCAAACCCTAGGCCTAGCCCTGGCCCTAGCCCTAGCCCTGAACCTAGCCCTGGCCCTAAACCTAACCCTAATTCTTGCACTAGCCCTGGCCCTAACCCTAAACTAACCCTAACCCCAACGCTACCCCAACCCCACCGCAAACCCCCACCCTAGCCCTAGCTCTAAACCTAACCCTAACCCTAACCCTAACCCTAACCCTAACGCTAACCAGCGACCTAGCCCTAACCCTATTCCAAACTCTAGCCCTCCCCTAGACATACCCCAAGCCCTAAAACTAACCCTAACCCTAGCCCTAAACCTAACGCTAATCCTAACCCTAGCCCTAGCCCTAGCTTTAGCCCTAACCCTAACCCTAACCCTAGCCTTAGTCCTAGACCAAACCCTAAACCTAACCCCAGCCATAGACCTGGCTCTAGCCCTAAACCTAGCCCTGTCCATAACCCTAGCCATAGCCCTAAACCTAAGCCTAACACTAAACCTAACCCTAACCCTAACACTAAGCCTAGCCCTAGCCCTAGCACTAACCCTAACCCTAACCCTAACCCTAGCCCTAGCCCTAACCTTAACCCTAATTCTTGCCCTATCCCTATCCCTAGCACTAGCCCAAACCCTAACCCTAACCACAGACTTAGCCCTACGCTAATCGTAACCCTAAACCTAGCCCTCGCCCTAGCACTAGCCCTAACCCTAACCCTAACCATAACACCAACCGCAAACCCAACCCTAAATCTACCTCCAACCCCAACGCCACACCAACCCCAACGCAAACCACAATCCTAACCCTAACCCAAACCTGAACCCAAACTCAAATCCTAACCCTAACCATAACCTGAATCCGAACCCAAACCCAAACCTTAACACTAACCTGAACCCAAACTCGAATCCTAACCCTAGCCCTAGCCCTAACCCTAACCCTAATCCTAACCATAGCCCTAGCCCTGGCACTAGCCCTAAACCTAACCCTAACCACAAACCTAAACCTAGCTCTAATTCTAACAATAACCCTAACCGAAACCCTGGCTCTAGCCCTGCCCCTAACCCTGGCTCTAGCCCTAGCCCGAACCCTAACCCTAACTCTAGCCCTAGACCTAATCCTAAGCCTAAACCCAACCCTACCCCTAGACTTAGACCTAGCCCTAGCCCTAACCCTAACCCTAACCCTAACCCTAGAACTATCCCTAAGCCTAATCCTAACCCCAACCCTAACCTTAGCGCAAGCCATGGCCCTAGCTCTAAAACTAACCATATCCTTAACCCTAACCCTAACACTAACCCTTACCCTATCACTAACTCTAAACCTAACCCTAACCCTAACAGTATCCCTAAACCTAATCCTAGCCCTAACACTAAACCTAAACCTAATCCTAGCACTAGCTCTCACCCTAACACTAACCCTAACCATAGACGTAGCCCTAACCCTAATCGTAACGCTAATCATAGCCTTAGCCCTAACCCTAGGCCTAGTCCTAACCCTAACCCTAACCCTAACCCTAGCCCTAACCCTAAACCTAAAACTAGACCTAGCCCTAACCCTAACCCTAGCCCTACCACTAGCCCTAGCCCTAATCTTAGCACTAGCCATAACCCTAACAGAAACCCTATCCCTAACCCTAGCCCTAGCCCTAACCCTAAGCCTAACCCTAACCCTGTCCTTATCCCTAGCCATAAAACTAACCCTAAACCTCACCCTAGCCTTAGTCCTAGCCCAAACCCTAACCGTAACCCTAGCCCTAGCCCTAACACTGGCTCTAGCCCTAGCCGTAACTATAACCCTAACCCTAGCCCTAGCCCTAACCCTAACCCTAACCCTAACCCTAGCCCTAACCCTAGCCCTAGCCCTAACCCTAGCCTTGGCCTTGCCGTAACCCTAACGCTATCCCTAACTCTAGCGCAAGCCCTAAAGCTAACGTTAACCCTAACAGTAGTCCTAGACCTAGCGCTAACACTAACACTAACCCTAACCCTAGCCCTAAACCTAACCCGAAACCTAATCCTAGCCCTAGCCCTAGCCCTAGGCTATCCCTAACCCTAACCTTAACCCTAAACCTAACCCTAGCCCAAGCACTTGCCCTATCCCTACCCCTAACCCTATCCCTAACCCTAGACATAGCCCTAATCCTAAACCTAACCCTACCCCTAACCCTAGCCCTAGCCCTAGCCCTAAAACTAACCATAAACCTAACCCTAGCGCGAGCCCAGGCCCTAGGCTTAACCCTAACCCTAACCCTAACACTAGCCATAGCCCTAACCTTAACCCAAACCCTAAAACTAACCCTAACCAGAGACCTAGCCCTAACCCTATTCATAATCCTAGCCCTTGCCATAACCCAAGCCCTAGCACTAACACTAACCCTAACCCTAGCCCTAACCCGAACCCTATCCCAACCCTGGCCCTAGACCTGGCCTTAGACCTAAACCAAACCATATCCTTAACCCTAGCCCTAGAACTAACCCTAACCATAACCCTAACCCTAACCCTAACCCTAGCCCAAGCCGTAACCCTAACCCTAACACTAGCCCTAGCCCTAACACTAATCCTAACCCTAAATCTAGACCTAGCCCAAGCTCAAACAGTAACCATAATCCTAACCCTAAACCTAGGCCTAGCCCTAGCAGTAAACCTAACCCTAACCCTAAATCTAGAATTAGCACTGGCTGTAGCCCTAACCATAACCATAACCTTAAACCTAGCCCTAGCATTAGTGCTAACCCTAAACCTAAACATAGCCCTAGCACTAACCCTAACCATAACCCTAACCATAAACATAACCATAACCATAACCATAAACCTAGCCCTATCCCTTAACCTAACTCTAGCCCTAACCCTAAACCTAACCCTAACCCTAAATCTAGAATTAGCCCTGGCTCTAGCACTAACGATAACCATAACCCTAAACCTAACCCTAATCCTAACCCTAACCCTATCCATAACCCTAACCCTATCCCTAACACTAACCCTAACCCTAACCCTAACCCTAAACCTAACTCTAACCCTAACCCTAACCCTAACCCTAACCCTACCCTAACCTAACCCTAACCCTAACCCTACCCCTAACATAACACTAATCCCTAACCCTAATCCTAGCCCCAGTCCTAGGCCTAACCCTAATCCTAACCCTAACCTTAACCCTAACCCTAACCCTAAACCTAACCCTAAACCTAGACCTAGCCCTGGATCTAGCACTAACCCTAACCCTAACCCTAGCCCTAGACTTAGCGCTAACCCTAACCCTAACCCTAGCCCTAGCCATAACCCTAACCATAACCATGACCCTAGCCCTAGCCATAGCCCTAACACTAACCCTAACACTAACCCTATCCCTAACTCTAAATCTAACCTTAACACTAACCCTAACCCTAGCCCTTGCCCTAGCCATAACCCTAACCCTAACCCTAACCCTAACCCTATCCCTAACACTAACCCTAACCCTATACCTAACTCTAGCCCTAGCCCTAACCCTAAACATAAACCTATACCTAACCCTGGCCCTATCCCTAGCCATAAACCTAAACCTATCCCTAACCCTGTGTCTAACCCTAACCCTAAGCCTAAAAGTATCCCTAGCCCTAGCCGTAGCCCTAAGCCTAAATCAAACCCTAACCCTAGCCCTAGCTCTAAACCTAACCCTAAACCTAAGCATAACCGTAGCCATAGCTCTAACCCTAACCCTAAACATAGCCCTACCCCTAACAATAAACCTAACCCTAGCCCTAGCCCTAACCCTAACCCTTACCCTATCCCTGGCCCTAACCCTGACCCTAATCCTAGTCCTAGCCCTAGCCCTAACCCTAACCCTAACCCTAACTCCAACCCAACCCCAAAGCTAACTCTAAATCCAATCCCAATGCCACCTTAACCCCAACACAAGCTCAAACCCTAACCCTAACCCTAACCCTAACCCTATCCCTAGCCTTAGACCTAACACTAAACCTATCCCTAGCACTTACTCTATCCCTTCACCTAACCCTAGCCCTAGCTCTAAGCCTAACCCTAACCCTATCCCTAACCCTAGCCTGAGCCCAAGCCCTAGACCTAGCAATAACCCTAACCCTAACCGTAGCCATAGCCCTAACCCTAATCCTAACACTAACCCTAACCCTAGCCCTAGCCCTAGCCCTAACCATAATCCTAGTCATAGCACTAGACCTAACCCTAACCCTAACCCAAATCCCAACCCTAAACCCAACGCAAACCGCAACCCTAAACCTAACCCGAACCCGAACCTGAACCCGAACCCTAAACCTAGCGTCAACTCTAACCCTAACCCTAACACTAACCAACACCTAGCCCTACCCTATTCCAAATCCTAGCCCTAGCCCTAGCCCTAGACCTAGACCTAGCCCTAACTCTAACACTAAACCTAACCCTAGCCCTAACCGTAACCATAACCCTAGCCCTAGCCATAGCCCTAACCCTAAACCTAATAGTAACCCTATCACTAACCCTAAACCTAACCCTAACCCTAACCCTATCACTAAACCTAACCCTAGACCTAACCCTAATCGTAACCCTAACCCTAACCCTAAACCTAGACCGAACACTAACCCTAACCTTAAGCCTAACCCTTACCCTAGCCCTAGCCCTAACCCTAACCCTAGCCCTAGCACTAGCCCTAAAACTAATCCTAGCCCTAACCATAACCCTAGCCCTTGCCCTAGCCCTATCCCTAAACCTAACCCTAACACTAGCCCTATCCCTATCCCTAACTCTAACCCTAGCCCTAACCCTAACCGTAAACCTATATCTAAACCTAGCCCTAACCCTAACCCTAACCCTAATCCTAACCCCAACACTATCCCTAATACTAACCCTAGCCCTAACCCTAGCCATAAACCTAAACCTAACCCTAACACTATCCCTAACCCTAACCCTAAACCAAACCGTATCCCTAGCCCTAGCACTAGACCTAATCCTAAATTAAACCCTAACCCTAGCCCTAGCTCTAAACCTAACGCTAACGCTAAGCATAACAGTAGCCCTAGCTCTAACCCTAACGCTATCCCTAACCATAGTCCTAGCCCTAGCCCTAGCCCTAGCCCAGGCCTAACCCTAACCCTAACCGTAGCCCTAGCCCTAAACCTAACCCTAACCCTAACCCTAATCCTAACCTAGCCCCAACCCTAACCCTAACCCTAATCCTAACACTAATCCTAGCACTAGCCCTGGCCCTAGCACTAACCATAGCCCTAACCCTAAACCTAACCCTATCCCTAAACCTATCCCTAGGCCTAGCACTAGTCCTAACCCTAACCCTAAACACTAGCCCTAACCCTAAACCTAAACCTAACCCTAGCCCTAACCCTAACGCTATCACTAATCCTAGCCATAGCCCTAAAACTAACCCTAACCCTAACCCTAACCCTAGCTCTAACACTATCCCTAACCCTAACCCTAACTCTAAGCCTAACCCTATCCCTAACCCTAGCCCTAGCCCTAACCCTAAACCTAACCATAACCCTAGCCCTCGCTCTAACCCTAAACCTAAACCTAGCCCTAGCTCTAACCCTAACCCTAAGCCTATACCTAACCATAGCCCTAGCTCTAGCCCTAGGCCTAGCCCTAACCCTAACCCTAACCGTAGACCTAGCCCTAAGCATAACCCTAACATTAACCCTAACCGTAACCCTAGCCCTAACACTAAACCTAACCCTAGCCCTAGCCCAAACCCTAACCCTAACCCTAACCCTTACTCTATCCCTAGCCCTAACCCTGACACTAATCCTAGTCCTAGCCCTAGCCCTAGCCTTAACCCAAACACTAACCCAAACCCCAACCCAAACCCAAACCTAACTCTACCTCCAATCACAACGACCTTAAACCCAACGCAAACTCAAACCCTAACCCTAACACTAACACTAACCCTAACCCTAACCCTAAACCTAACCTAGCAGTAGCCCCAAACCTAACCCTAAGCCTAACCCTGGCCCTAGTCCTAGCCATAAACTAACCCTAACCCTAACCAAAACGTAACCCTAGCCATAACCCTAAAACTAACCCTAAACTTAGACCTAGCACTGGCCCTAGCCCTAACCCTAACCCTAGCAGTAGCCTTAGCGCTAACCATAACCAAAAACCTATCCCTAGCCCTAGCCCTAACCCTAACCATAACCATAACCCTAGCCCTAGCCATAGCCCTAACCCTAACCCTAAACCTAACCCTAACCCTAACCCTATCACTAAACCTAACCGTAGTCCTAACCCTAATCCTAATCCTAGCCCTAGCCCTAACACTAACCCTAACACTAACCCTAACCCTAACCCTATCCAAACTCTAGCCCTAGCCCTAATCCTAAACCTAAACCTATACCTAAACCTAGCCCTAACCCTATCCCTAATCCTAACACTAACCCTATCCCTAACCCTAACCCTAACCCTATCCCTAACCCTAGCCCTAGCCCGAGAACTAGCCCTAACCCTAACCCTAACCTTAGCCCTAGCCCTAACCTTAACCCTAACCCTAACCCTAACCCTAACCATAGAACTAACACTAACCCTAACCCGAACCCTAGCCCTAGCCCTAACCCTAATCTTAGTCATAGCCCTAGACCTAACACTAACCCTAACCCTAGCCCTAGCCCTAAACCTAAACCTAACCCTAAACCTAGCCCTAGCTCTAACTCAAACCCTAACCCTACCAATAAACATAGACCTAGCCCTAACCCTAATTGTAACCCTAACCCTAGGACTAGGCCTAGCCCTAGTTTAGCCCTAACCCTAACCCTAAACCTAGCCCTAAACCTAACCCTAAACCTAACCCTAACCCTATCCCTAGCCCTAGCCCTAACCCTAAAACTAGCCCTATCATTAGACCTAACCCTAATCCTAGCGCTAGCCCTAGCCCTAAACCTAACCCTAACCCTAACTCTATCCCTAACCCTAACGCTAACCCTAACCCTAACCCTAGCCCTAGCCCTAACCCTAAAGCTAATACTAACCCTACCCTAGCACTAACCCTAACCCTAATCCTAACCATACATCTAGCCCTAACCTAACCCTAACCTAACCCTAGCCCTAGCCATAATCCTAGTCCTAGCACTAAACCCAACAACAACCACAACCAAATCTCTACCTTCAATCCCAATGCCAACCCAACCCCAACGCAAACCCCAACCCTAACACTAACCCTAACCCGAATCCGAACCCAAACCCTAAGCCTAGCCCCTGCTTCACCCTAACCTAATCCTAACCCCAACCCCAAACACAAACCTAACTCTAGCTCCAAACCCAACGCCACCCCAACCCCAAGGAAAACCCGATCGCTAACCCAAACACTTACCTAAACCTGAACCAGAACCCTCACCCTAGCCCCAGCTCTAACTCTAACCCTAACCCTAACTAGAGACCTAGCCCTAACCGTATTCCAAACTCTAGCCTTAACCCTAGCCCTAGCCCTAACCCTTGCCCTAACCCTATCACTAACCCTGACCCTAACCCTAAACCAAACCCTATCCCTAACCGTAGCCATAGCTCTAACCCTAAAGCTAACCCTAACCCTACCACAGCTCTAACCCTAACCCTAATGCTAAACATAGACCAAGCCCTAACCTAACCCTAACCTCAGCCCTAGCCCTAGCCCTAGCCCTAGCCCTAGCCCTAACCCTAACCCTAACACTAACACTAGCCCTAACTATAACCCTCAACCTAAACCAATCCCTATCCCTAAACCTAACCCTAGCCATAGCCCTGGCCCTAGCCCAATCCGAACCCTATCCCTAACCCTAACCCTAGCCCTAAATCTAACCCAAACCCTAGCCCTAACCCTAACCCTAAACATAACCAAAATCCTAGCTCTAACACTAATCCTACCCCTAGCATAAGCCCTAACCCTAATCCTAACCCTAGGGCTAGCCCTAACCCTAACTCTAGCCCTAGCCCTAGATCTAACGCTAACCCTAACATTAACCCTAAACATTACCCTAGCCCTAACACTAAACCTAACTCTAGCCATAGCCCCAACCCTAACACTAACCGTAACCCTTACCCTATCCCTAACCCTAACCCTAACCCTAACCCTAACCCTAACCCTAGCCCTAGACCTAACCCTAAACCTAACCCTAACCCTAACCCTATCCCTAAACCTAACCCTAACCCTAACCCTATCCCTTAACCTAACCCTAACCATAACTCTATCCCTAACCCTAGCCCTAGCCCTAACCCTAATCCTATCACTAACCCTAACACTAGCCCTACCCTAGCCCTAACCCTAATCCTAGTCATAGCCCTAGACCTAACGCTAACCCTAACGCAAACCCCAACCCCAAACACAACGCAAACCGCAACTCTAAACCTAACCCTAACCCTAACCCTAACCAAGACCTAGCCGTACCCTATTCCAAACCCTAGCCCTAGCCCTAGCCCTAGCCCTAGACCTAGACCTAGCTTTAGCTCTAACACTAACCCTAACCCTAGACCTAAGCGTAACCATAACCCAAAACCTACCCTAGACCTAGCTCTAACCCTAACCCTAACCCTAACCGTGGCCCTAGTCCTAGCCATAACCCTAACCCTAACCCTAAACCTAAACGTAACCCTAGCCCTAACCCTAAACCTAACCCTAATCTTAGACCTAGCACTGGCGCTAGCCCTAACCCTAACCCTAGCAGTAGCCTTAGCGCTAACCCTAACCCTAAACCTAGCCCTAGCTCTAAAACTAAGCATAAACATAACCCTAGCCCTAGCCAAAGCCCTAACCCTAACCCTAACCCTAACCCTAACCCTAACCCTATCACTAAACCTAACCCTAGCCCTAACCCTTACCCTAACCCTAACCTTACCCTAACCCTATCCCTAACCCTAGCCCTAGCCCTAACCCTAACACTAGCCCTAACCCTAACACTAGCCCTAGCGCTAGCCCTAACCCTAATCCTAGACCTAACACTAACCCTAGCCCTAGCGCTAGCCCTAACCCTAATCCTAATCCTAGCTCTAGCCCTAGCCCTAACCCTAACCCTAACCCTAACCCTATTCCTAACACTAACCCTAACCCTAACCCTAACCCTAACCCTATCCAAACTCTAGCCCTAGCCCTAATCCTAAACCTAAACCTATACCTAACCCTAGCACTAACCCTAACCCTAACCCTAATCCTAATTCTAACCCTATCCCTAAACCTAGCCCTAGCCCTAGCCTTAGCCCTAGCCATAAACCTAACCCTAACACTAACACTATCCCTAAACCTAACCCGAAACCTATCGCTAACCCTAGCCCTAGCCCTAGCCCTAGCCCTAGCCCTAGCCCTAGCCCTAACCTTAACCCTAACCCTATCCCTAGCCCTAACCCTAACACTAACCATAGCCCTAGCCCTAACCTTAACCCTAACCCTAACCCTAGCCCTAACC
>CM027401.1:13981063-14004700 GCA_015711505.1 Sylvilagus bachmani | reverse complement strand
TAGCCTTAGCCCTAACCCTAACCCGAAACCTAGCCCTAGTCCTAACCCTAAACCAAACCCTAATCCAAACACTAACCATAACCCTAGGCCTAACCATAGCCCTAAACCTAACCCTAACCCTAGCCCAACCCCACCCTAAGCGTAACCGTATCACTAATCCTAACGCTAACCCTAACCCTAACCCAAACCCTAACCCTAGACCTAGACCTAACCCTAAAGCTAACCCTAACCCCACCCTAGCTCTAACCCTAACCATAACCCTAGCCCTAACCCTAGCACTAACCCTAACCCTAACCCTAACCCTAACCCTAGCCCTAGCCCTAACCCTAGCCCTAGCCATAACCCTAACCCTAACCTTAAACCTAACCCTATCCCTAATCCTAGCCCTAGCCCTAGCCCTAGCCTTAATCCTAACACTACCCCTAACCCTAAACCTAGACCTAGCCCTAGCCCTGGCCCGAACCTTAACCCTAACCCTAGTCTTAGTCCTAGGTCAAACCCTAACGCTAACCCTAACCCTAACGCTAGCCATAGTCCTGGACCTGGCCCTAAACCTAACCCTATCCCTCACCCTAGCCCAGCCCTGACCCTAACAATTACCCTAACACTAACCCTAGCCTTAGCACTACAAATAACGCTAACCCTAACCCTAGACCTAGCCCTAACCCTAACCCTAAACCTAGCCATGGCCCTGGGCCTAGCCCTAATCCTAACCCTATCACTAACGCTAGCCCTAGCCCTAACCCTAACCTAATTCCTAGCATAAGCCCTAACCCTAACCATAGCTCTAGCCCTAACCCTAACAATAAGCCTAACCCTATCCCTAACCCTAACCCTAACACTAACCCTTACCCAAACCCTATCCCTAACCCTAATCCTAGCCCTAAACCTAAACCTAAACCTAACCCTAGCCCTAGCTCTAACCCTAACCCTAACCCTAACCATAGACCTAGCCCTAAACCTAAACGTTACCCTAACCCTAGCCCTAGCGATAGCACTTAGCTTAACCCTTACCCTAACCCTAAGGCTAGTCGTTACCCTAACCATACCCATAACACTAATCCTAGCCCTAGCCCTAGCCCTAAACCTAACCCTAATCCTAACCCTAATCCAATTCCTAACCCTAGCCCTAGCACTAGCCCTAAACTTAATCCTAACCCCCCCAGCCCTAAACGTAACCATAACCATAGACCTAGCCCTAACCCTATCCCTAACCCCAACCATAAACCTAATCCTAATCCTAAACCTCTCCCTAAACCTAGGCCTAGCCCTAAACCTAAACCTAACCCTAACCCTAGCCTTAGCTCTAACCCTAACCCTAACACTAGCACTAGCCCTAGCCCTAACCCTAAACGTAACCTTAACCCTAGAACTAGCCATAGCCCTAGCCCTAAATCTTACCCTAACCCTAACCCTAACCCTAACCCTAACCCTATCCCTAACCCTAGCCCTAGCCCTAACTCTAAACCTAACCCTAACCCTAGCCCTAGCTCTAACCCTAAACCTAACCCTAACACTAACACTAGACCTAGGTCTAACCCTAAACCTAACCCTAACCCTATCCCTAAACCTAAACATAGACCTAGGCCGAACTCTAAGCCTTACCCTAACCATAGCCCTAACACTAAATCTAACCATAACCCTAACTCTAGCGCTAGCTCTTACCCTAACCCTAACCCTCATCCTAACCATAGCCTAGCCCTAACCCGAACCCTAACCCTAGCCCTAGCCCTAGCCCTAGACCTAGCCCTAACCCTAACACTAACCCTAGGCCTAGCCCTAGCACTAGCCCAAACCCTAACCCTAAACCTAGCCCTAGAACTAACACAAACCATAGCCCTGAACCTAGCCCTAGCACTAGCCCTAACCCTAACCCTAACTGTAACCCTAGACCTGGCCCTGGCACTAGCCCTAACCCTAACCCTAACCCTAACCCTAACACTAACACTAACACTAACCCTAGCCCTAACCCTAAAACTAACACTAACCCTAACCCCAACCCCAACAACAACCGTAACTCTACATCCAACCCCAACGCCACAAAAACCCCAAACCTAACCCTAACCGGAACCCAAACCCAAACCCAAACCTTAACCCTAGCCCTAGCCCTAGCCCTAAACCAAACCCTAACCCTAGCCCTAGACCTAGTGCTAACCCAATCCCTAACCCTAACTATAGCCCTAGCCCTAGCTCTAACCCTAGCCCTAGCCCTAAAACTAACCCTAACAATAACCCCAACCCCAACCCCAACCCAATCCCCAACCCTGACTCTAAACCGAACACGAACCCTAACCTGAAGCCGAACCCAGACCCGAACCCTAACCCTAAACTTAACCCGAATCCGAAAACGAACCCGAACACTAACGCTAACCCTAACCCGAACCCGCACCCTAAACCTAGCCCTAGCCCTAGCCCTAACTCAAACTCTAACCGTAGCCCTAGCCAAGACCTAAAGCTAACCATAAACCTAATTCCATCCCTAACCATAGCCCTAGCCCTAACCCTAACCCTATCCCTAGCTCTATACCTAACCCTAACATTAGCCCTAGATCTAACCCTAACCCTAACCCTAACCCTTACCCTAAACCTAACCCTAACCATAGACCTAGCCTTAACCTTAAACCTTACCCTAACCATAGCCCTAACACTAAATCTAACCCTTAGCACAACCCTAGCACTAGCTCTTACACTAGCCCTAAAAATAGCCCTAGCCCTAACTCAAACACTAAGCCTAACCCTAGCCAAAGCCCTAGCCCTAACCCGAACCCTAACCCTAGCCCTAGCCCTCTCCCTAGCCCTAGCCCTAGCCCTAGCCCTAAGCCTAACCAAAACACTACGGCCCTGGCCGTAGCCCTTACTCTAACCCTAACACTAACCCTAGCTCTAGCTCTAAACCCAAACCTAAACTTAACCCTATCTCTACCCCTAGCCCTACACCTAACCCTAACTTTAACCCTAACATTAGGCCTAGCCCTAACCATATTCCAAAACCTAGCCCTAGCCCTAGCCCTATCCCTAGTCCTAGCACTGACCCTAAACCTAACCCTAAACCTCTCCCTAAAACTAGCCCTAACGCTAACTCTAACAATTATCCTAACCCCAGCCCTGGCCCTAGCCCTAAACCTAACCCTATCTCTAACACTAGCCCTAGCTCTAACCCTAACCCTATCCTTAAAACTAACCCTAGACCTAGCTCTAACCCTAACCCTAAACATAGACCTAGCCCTAACCCTAAGCCTTACCCTAACCGTAGCCCTGACACTAAATCTAAACCTAACCTAACTCTAGCACTACCTCTTACCCTAACCAGAACACTGACCCTACAATAGCCCTAGCCTTAACCCAAACCCTAACCCTAGGCATACCCCTAGCACTAGCCCTAACCCTAATTCTACCCTAGCCCTAGCCCTATCCCTAGGACTAACGCTAACCCTAATGCTAGCCCTAGCCATAGCCATAACCCTAACCTTAACCGTAACCCTAGCCCTGGCCCTGGCCCTAGCCCTAAACCTAACCCTAACACTAACACTAACCCTAGACCTAATCTTAACACTAACCCTAAACCTAACCAAAACCCTAACCCTACCTCCAACCCCAACACCACCCAAACCCCAAACCTAACCCTAACCCGAACCCAAACTCGAAACCTAACCCTAGCCCTACCCCTAGCCCTAATCCTAAACCTAACACTAACCATAGCCCCAGCCCTAACCCTAATCCTAGCCCTAACCCTAACCCTACCCCTAACCCTAACCCTGTATCCAACCCCAACCCCAACCCTAACTCTACCTCCAACCCAAACGCCACCCCAACCGGAACCCAAACCCCAACCCTAACCATAACCCTAACCGAACCCGAAACCTAACCCGAACACTAACCCTAATCTTAACCCGAATGCGAAACCGAACCCGAACACTAAAGCTAACCCTAACGCGACCCGAACCCTAAACCTAGCCCTAGCCCTACTCCTAACCCAAACCCTAATCCTAGCCCTAGCCCTAGCACTAACCCTAATCATAACCCTAGACCTAACCCTAACCCTAGCCTAAACCCTAAACCTAGCCCTAACCCGAGCCTTAACGCTAACTCTAACAATAACCCTAGTCCTAGCCCTGGCCCTAGCCCTAACCCTAACTATATCCCTAACACTAGCCCTAATCATAACCCTAGCCCTAGCTCTAAACCTAACCCTAACCCTAACCCGAACGATAACCCTGCCCCTAGCCCTAGCCCTTACCCTAACCCTATCCCTAACCCTAGTCCTAGCCCAAATGCTAACCCTAACACTAACCGTAACCTACCCGAAACCTAGCCCTAGGGCTAGCTCTAACCCAAAACTTATCCCTAACCAAAGACCTAGTCCTAACCCTAACCCTAACACTTACCCTAACCCTAACCATAACCATAGCCATAGCCCTAAGCTTAACCCTAGCCCTAGCCCTAGTCCTAACCGTAACACTAACCCTAAACCTAAGCCTAGCCCGAGCCCTGGCCCTAGCCATAACCCTAACCATTTCCCTAACCCTAGCCCTAGCCCTAACCCTAACCCTAAACCTATCCTATCCCGCACCCTTTCCCAAGCCCTAAGCCTAACACTATTCCGAACCCTAGCCATAGCCCTAAAACTAACCCTAACACTAACCCTAACCCTAGACCTAGACCTAGCCCTAAACCTAACCCTAGCCCTAGCCCTAGCCTAACCCTAACCCTAACCCTAACCCTAGCCCTAGCCCTGGCATTGCCCTAATCCTAACACTATACCGAACCCTAGCCATAGCCCTAAACGTAACCCTAACCCTAACCCTATGCCCAGCTCTAACCCTAACCCGAACCAGAAACCTAGCCCTAAAGCTATTTCTAACCCTAGCCGTAGCCCTAGCCCTAGTCCTGGCACTAACACTAACCCTAACCCTAGGCCTAACCCAAACCCAAACCCAAACCTAGACCTAAACCTAGCCCTAAGCCTAACCCTAACCCTAAACCTAACCCTAGCCCTAGCCCTAACCCGAACCCTACCATAACCCTAACCCTAGACCTAACCCTAACACAAACCCAACCATAAACCTGACCATAGCCCTAACCCTAACCCTAAACCTAACCCTAACCATAACCCTAACAATAGCCCTAGCCCAGGCCATAGCCCTAAACCTAAACATAGCCTTAACCAGAGCACTAGCCCAAACCCTTTCCATAAACCTAACCTTAATGCTGACCCTAACCCTAACCCGAACCCTAGCCCCTGACCTAGCGATAACCCTAACCCTAACCCTAAACCTAGACCTAGCCCTGGCCATATCCCTAAACCTAACCCTAACCCTAACACTAGCACTAGCCTTAGCGCTAATCCTAACCTTAACCATAGCCCTAGCCCTAACCCTAACCATATCCATAACCCTAGCAGTACCACAGTCCTAAACCTAATCCTAAAACTAACTCTATCCCTAACCCTAAACCTAACCCTAACCCTAGCCCTAGCTCTAACCCTAAGCCTAACACTTACCATAGACCTAGACCAAACCCTAATCGTAACCCTAAACCTACCCCCAGCCCGAGCCCTAGCCCTAGCACTAGCACTAACCCTAACCCTAACCCTAGCCCAAGCCCTAACCCTAACCCTAGCCCTAGCGATAGCCCTAACCCAAACCCTAACCCTAGCCCTAAACCTAACCTTAGCACTATCCCTAGCCCTAACCCTGACCCAAACTGTAAACCTAAACCTAGCCAGAGCGCTGGCCCTAGCCATAATCCTAACCATTTCCCTAACACTAGCCATAGCCCTAACCCTAACCCTAACCCTAAAACTAACCCTAGCCCTAGCCCTAGCCCTAACCCTAAACCTAAACCTAATCCTAGTCCGAGCCCTGGCCCTATCCCTAACCCTAACACTATCCCTAACCCTGGCCATAGCCCTAACTCTAACCCCAACCCTAACACTAAACCTTGCCCTAGCCCTAGCCCAAACAGTAACCCTCACCCTAACCCTAGCCCTAGACCTAGCACTAACCCTTTCCCTATCCCTAAACCTAGACCTAACCCTAGCCCTATCCCTAGCCCTAAACCTAACCCTAACCCTAACCCTAGCCCTAGCCTTAGCGCTAACCCTAACAATAACAGTAGCCATAGCCTTAACCCTAACCCTAACCATAACACTAGCCCTAGCCCTAGCCCTAACACTAATCCTAACCCTAAACCTATCCCTAACCCTAAACCTAACCCTAAACATAACCCTATCCCTACCCCTAACCCTACCCCAAACCCTAAACCTAACACTAACCCTAACCATAGCTCTAACCCTATTCCTAACCCTAACCATAGACCTAGCCGAAACCCTAATTGTAACCATAACCCTAGACCTAACCCTAACCCTAAACCTAACCCTAACCCTAGCCCTAGCCCTAACACTAACCCTAGCCCTAGCATTAGCCCTAACCCTAATCCTAACCCTAGCTCTAGCCCTAACCCTAACCCTAACCCTAACCCTAACCCTAACCCTAGCTCTAATCATAACCCTAAACCTAACCCTAATCCTATCTCTAACCCTAACACTAACCCCAACCCCAACCACAACCCTACTATACCTCCAACCCCACCGCCACCCCAAACCTAATTGTAACCCTAAACCTAGCCATAGCCCTGGCCCTAGCCCTAAACCTAAGCCTATCGGTAAACCTAGCCCTAGCCCTAACCATAACCCTAACATTAACGCTAAACCTAAACCTAGCCTTAACCCTAACCCTAACCCTAATCCTAGACCTAGTCCTAGCTCTAACCCTAACCCTAACCCTAACCCTGACCCTAACCCTAACCCTAAACCTAGCCCTATCTCTAACTCTAACCCTAATCCTATCCCTAACCCTAGCCCTAGCCCTATCCCTAGTCCTAGCCCTAACCCCAAACCTAACCTTGCACTAACCCTAAACCTAACGCTTGTCCTAGCCCTAACCCTAACCATGGCCCTAGCATTTGCCCTAACCCTAATCCTAACCCTAGCTCTAGCCCTAAACCTAACACTACCCTAAACCTAACCCTAACCCTATCCCTAACCCTAACCCTAACCCTAACCCTTATCTAAACCTATCCCTAACCCTAGACCGAAACCTAACTCTACCCTAAACATAACCATAGCCCTAGCTCTACCCTAACCCTAACACGAGCACTAGCCCTAGCCCTAACCCTAGCCCTTAACCCTAGGCCTAGCCCTATCCATAGTCCTAGCCCTAACCCTTACCCTACCCTAATCCTACTCCTAACCCTAACCCTAACCCTGACCCAAATCCTAGACCTACACCTAGCCCTAACCCTAACCGTAACCCTAACCCTAACCCTATCCCTAACCCTACCCCTAACCCTAACACTAACCCTAACACTAACCGTATCCCTAACCGTAGCCCTAGTCCTAACCCTAACCCTAACCCTAATCCTAGACCTACACCTAGCCCTAACCCTAACCCTAACCCTAACCCTAACCCTAAACCTAACCATAGCCCTAGCCCTAGGTTTAATCCTAACACTAATCCTAGCCCTAGTCCTGGCCCTAGCTCTAACCTTAACCCTAACCCTCACCCTAGCCCTAGCCTTAGCGCTAAACATAACCCTAAACGTAACCCTAGCACTAGCCCTATCCCTAACCCTAAGCCTAAAACAAACCCTAGCCCTAGCTTAGCCCTAACCCTAACCCTAACACTAGGCCTAGCCATAACCCTAACCCAAACCCTAACCCAAATACTAGCCCTATACATAGACCTAGCCCTAACCCTAAGCCTAAACCTAACCCTAACCCTAGCGCTAACCCTAACCCTATCCTTAGCCCTAGCGCTAGCCCTAACCCTAACCCTAATCCTAGACCTAGGCCTAACCCAAGACCTAGCCCTAACACTAACCCTAGCCCTAGCGCTAGCCCTAACCCTAATCCTAGCACTAGCCCTAGCCCTAACCCTAACCATAACACTAATCCTATCCCTAACCCTAACAAAAACCCTAACCCTAACCCTATCCGTAACCCTAGACCTAGAACTAACACTAAAACTAAACCTAACCCTAGCCTTAGAACTAGCCCTAAACCTAATCCTGATCCAAGCCCTAGCGATAGCCCTAACCCCAACCGTAAACCCAACACCAACCCCAAACCTACTCTACCTCCAAACACAACGCCACCCTTACCCAAACGCAAAACCCAAACAAAGCCCTAACCCTAACCCTAACCCTAACCCTAACCCTAACCCTATCCCTATCCCTAAACCTAACCCCAACCCCAACCCCAACCCTAACTCTACCTCCAACCCCACCACCACCCCGACCTAATCGTAACCCTAAACCTAGCAATAGCCCTGCCCCTAGCCCTAACCCTAACCCTATCCCTAAACCTAGCCCTAACCCTAAACCTAACCCTAACATTAACGCTAAACCTAACCCTAGCCCTAAACCTAACAATAACCCTAGACCTAGCCCTAACCCTAATCCTAACCCTAACCCTAGCCCTAGCCCTAATCCTAATCCTAATAATAGTCCTAGCCCTAGCCCTACCCCTAACTCCAACCCTAAAACAAACACCAACCCCAAGCCTAACTCTACCTCCAAACCCAATGCGACCCTAAACCCAAAGAAAAACCCCAAACCTAGCCCTAACCCTAAACCTAACCCTAGCCATAACCCAAACCCTATCCCTAAACCTAGCCCTATCCCTAGCCCTAACCCTAAACCTAATCCTAACCCTAATGCTATCCCTAACTGTAACCCTAACCCTAACCCTAACCCTAACCCTAGCCCTAGCTCTAACATTTAAACTAACCGTAACCCTAGCCCTAGCCCTAACCCTAACCCTACGCTAACAATAGCCCTAGCCTTATCTCTAATCCTAACCCTAAGCCTATCCCTAACCCTAGCCCTATAATTAGACCTAGCCCTAACCCTAACCCTAACCCTAACCCTTACCCTTAACCTATCCCTAACCTTAGCCCTAGTCCTAAACCTAAACCTAACCCTAACCCTAGCCCTAGCTCTAACCCTAACGCTAACACTAGCACTAGCCATAGCCCTACCCTAACCTAACCCTAACCATAACCCTATCCCTAGCTCTAAACCTAACTCTAACGCTAACCCTAACGCTAACCCTAATGCTGACACTGGCCCTAGCCATAGCCCTAACCCTAACCATAGTCCTAGCCCTAACCCTAACCCTAGCCCTAGCTCTAACCCAAAACCTAACCCTAACACTAGACCTAGCCCTAACCCTAAACCTTGCCCTAACCATAGCCCTAACACTAAATCTAACCCTAACACAACCGTTGCACGAGCTCTTTCACTAGCCCTAAAAATAGCCCTATCCCAAACTCAAACACTAAACCTAAACCTAGCCAAAGCCCTAGCCCTAACCTGAAACCTAACCCTAGCCCTAGCCCTAGACCTAGCCCTAAGCCTAACCATAACACTAGCCCTGAACCTTGCCCTAGCAATTACTCTAATCCTAACCCAAACCCTAGCCAGAGCCATAGCCCTAACCCTAACCTTAACCCTATCTCTACCCCTAGCCCTAGCCCTAACCCTAACCCTAAGCCTAACCATAGCGCTAGCCCTAACCCTAACCCTAACCCTATCCCTAGCCCTATCCCTAGTCCTAGCCCTGCCCTGGCCATAAGCCTAACCCTAATTCTAGCCCTAATCATAACGATCACCCTAACCCTAAACCTAACCCCAACCCGAGCCCAACACTAACTCTACATTAAACGCCAACGCCACACCAACCCAATTCAAACCCCAACCCTAAAACTAGCTCTAGCCCTAACACTAACCCTAGCCTTAGCATTAGCCCTAACCCTAATCCTAAACCTAGCCACAGCCCTAACCCTAAACCTAAACCTAACCCTAACCCTTTCCCTAAACATAACCCTAACCCTTACCCTAACCCTATCCCTAACACTAACTCTAGCACTAGCCCTAGCCCTAACCCTAAACATAACCTTAACCATAGCCCTAGCCCTAGCCCTAGCCCTAACCCTTACACTTACCATAACCCTAGTCCTAAACCTAACCCTAACCCTAACCCTAATCCTAGCCCTAGCCCAAGCCCTAGCCCTAAACCGAACCCTAATCCTAACCCTAACCCTAGCCCTAAACCTAGCCCTACCCTAGCCCTAGCCCTAGCCCTAGCCCTAAACCTAACGTTAACCGTAGCCCTAGCCCTAACCCTAACCCTAACCCTAAACCTAACCCTAAAACAAACACTTTTCCTAACCCTGAACCTAGCCCTAGCTCTAGCCCTAACCCTAGCCCTAGACCTAACCCTAAGCCTAACCCTAACCAAAACCCTATCCCTAACCCTAGCCCTAGCTCTAACTCTAACCCTAACCTGAAACATAATTAAAGACCTAGCCCTAACCCTAATCGTAAACCCGAACCCTAGACCCAGTCCTAACCCTAACCCTAACCCTAGCCCTAACCCTAAACCTAACATTATCCCTAACCCTAGCCCTAGCCCTAAGCCTAAAACTAACCCTAACGCTACACTAGATCTAAACCTAACCCTAATCCTAGCCATAGCCCTGGCCCTAGCCCTAACCCTAACCCTAAAACAAACACTAGCCCTAGCCGTAACCCTAACCCTAACCCTAACCCTAGGCCTAGTCCTAACCCTAACCAAAATCCTAACCCTAGCCCTACCCCTAGCCCTACCATTAACCCTAACCCTAATCCTAGTGCTAGACCTAGCCCTAACCCTACTACGAGCCCTAGCCTTAGACCTAACCCTAGCCCTAACTCTAACCCTAACCCCAAACACAAACCTAACTCTACCTCTAAACCCTAGCAGTAACCCTAACCCGAAACCTAACCCTAGCCCTAACCCTAACCCTAGACCTTGATCTAGCCCTAACACTAGCCCTAACCCTAACCCTATCCCTAACCCTAACCCTAATCCTAGCCCTAGCCCAAGCCCTAGCCCTAAACCTTACCCTAATTCTAAACCTAACCCTAGCCCTAACCCTAGCCCTACTCTAGCCCTAGCCCTAGCCCTAACCCTAACCCTATCCCAAACCCTAGCCCTAGCCCGAGCCCTAGCCCTAGCCCTAAACCTAACGTTAACCGTAGCCCTAGCCCTAACCCTAACACTAACCCTAAACCTAACCCTAAAACAAACACTTGCCCTAACCCTGAACCTAGCCCTAGCTCTAGCCCTAACCCTAAACCTAAGCCTAACCCTAACCCTACCCTAGCCGTAGCCCTAAACCTAACCCTAACACTAACCCTAACCCTAACCCTAATCCTAACCCTAGAGCTTGACCTAGCCCTCACCCTAGTCCAAGACCTAGCCCTAGCCCAACCCTAACCCTAACCCTAACCCCAACCCCAAACCCAAACCTAACTCTACCTCGAAACCCAACGCCACTCCAACCTCCATGCAAACCCCAAACCTAGCCCTAACCCTAACCCTAACCCTAGCCCTATACCGAGCCCCAAACCTATCCTAACCCTAGACCTAGCCCTAACCCTAACTGTAACCCTAAACTAAAACCTATCTGTAACCATAACCCTAACCCTAACCGTAACCCTATCCCTAAACCTAGCCCACGACATAACCCTAAACCTAACCCTAACCCTACCCCTAGTTCTAACCCTAACCCTAACCGTAACCCTAAACCTAGCCCTAGCTCTAACACTAACCCTAAACCTATCCCTAAACCGAGCCCTACCCCTAGCCCTAGCCCTAAACATAAATATAACCGTAGCCCTAGCACTAAAACTAGCCTTAGCCCTAGGCCTAACCCCAACCTTAACGCTGGCAGTAACCCTAACACTAACCCTAACCCTACCCCTAACCCTAACCCTTAGCCTAACCCTATCCCTAACCCTAGCCCTATGCCTAACCCTAACCCTAACCCTAACCCTAACCCTAACCCTAGCCATAGCTCTAACCCTAACCCTAATCCTAGCTCTAGCCCTGGCCCTAGCCCTAACCTTAACCCTAACCCTAACCCTAACCCTAGCCCTAGCTTGAGCCCTAAACCTAACCCTAATCCTAGCCATAGCCCTGGCCCTAGCCCTAACCCTAACCCTCAAACAAACACTAGCCCTAGTCGTAACCCTAACCCTAACCCTAACCCTAGGCCTAGTCCTAACCCTAACCCAAACCCTAACTCAAACCCTAACCCAAATCCTAACCATAACACTATTCTTATCCCTAGCCCTAGAACTAACCATAAACCTAAACCTAACCCTAGCCCTAGCTCCAAATCTAACCCTAAGCAGAACACTAACCATAGACATAGAACTAACTCTAATCGTAACCCGAACCCTAAACCTAGCTCTAGCCCAAGCCCTAACCCTAGGTGTAAACCTAACCCTAAACCTAACCCTTTCCCTAGCCCTAGCCCTAGCCCTGGCCCTAAACCTAACCCTCGCCCTAGCATTAGACCAAAACCTAATGCTAGCCCTAGCCCTAGCCTTAAACCTAACCCTAACCCTATCCCTAACCCTAACCCAAACCCTAACCCTATCCCTAACCCTAGGCCTAGTCCTAACCCTAAAACTAAACGAAACCCTTCCATAGCTCTAACCCTAACCCTGATCCTAAGGGTAGACCTACCCCTAACCTACTGCTAAACCTAACTCTAGCCCTAGCACTAGACCTAGCCCTTGCACTAACCCTAACACTAACCCTATCCCTAGCCCTAATCCTAACCCTAACCCTAACCCTAAACCAAACACTAGCCCTAACCATAACCGTAGCCCTAGCTCTAGCCCTAAACCTAAGCCTAAACCTAACAATAGCCCTATCTCTAACTCTAACCCTAACCTATCCCTAACGCTAGCGCTAGCCATAACCCCAACCCTAAACTTAGCCCTAACCCTAAACCTAACACTAGCTCTAGCCCTAACCCTAAATCTAGCCCTAGCATTAGCCCTAAACCTAATCCTAAAACTAGCCCTAGCCCTAACGCTAAACGTAACTTTAACCTAACCCTAGACCTAGCCATAGCCCTAGCCCTAATCCTTACCCTAACCCTAACCCTAGTCCTAACCCTAACCCTAACCCTAAACCTAGACCTAGCCCTAACCCTAAACCTAACCCTAAACCAAACACTAACCCTAACCCTAGCCCTAGCTCTAACCCTAACCCTAAACTGAACCAAACCATAGACCTAGCTCTTACCCTAATCGTAACCCGAAACCGAGCCCTAGCCCTAGCCCAAACCCTAACCCCAGCTGTATCCCTAACCCTAACCCTAGCCCTAGCCCTAGCCCTAGCCCAAACCCTAACCCTAGCCCTAGCATTAGCCCTAACCCTAAACCTAACCCTAGCCCCAGCCCTAACCCTAACACTAAACCTAACCCTAACCCTATTCCTAACCCTAACCTTAACCCTAACATTTACCCTAAACCTATCCCTACCCCTAGCCCTAGCCCTAACCATAACCTAACCATAACCCTAGCCCTAGCTCTTATACTAACCCTAACACTAGCACTAGCCCTAACCCTAACCATAACGTAACCTTGACCCTAGCCCTTGGCCTAGACATAGCCCTAGTCCTAACCCTAACCCTAAACCTAATCCTAGCCCTAGCCCTAGGCCTAGCCCTAAACCTAATCCTAATCCTAACCCTAGGCCTAGACCTAACCCTAGCCCTAGACCTAGCCCTAACCCTAACCCTAACTCTAAACATAACCCTAAACCAAACACTACCCTAACCTAAGCCTAGCCCTAACTCTAGCCCTAACCCTAACACAAACCCTAAACCAAACCCATATCCTAAACCTTAAACTAGCCCTAGCCCTAAGCCTAGTCCTAGTCCTAGCCCTAGCCCCAAACCTAACCCTAACCCTAACCCCAACCCCAAGCCCAAACATAACTCTACCTCCAAACCCAACGCCACTCCAAACCCCATGCAAACGCCAAAACTAGCCGTAACCCTAAACCTAACCCTAGTCCTATTACTAGCCCTAACCCTAATCCTAGCCCTAGCCCGAGCCCTAACCCTAAACGTAACCCTAATCATAACCCTAACTTTAACCCTATCCCTAACCCTAACCCTATCCTTAACCATAACCCTAGCCCTAACCCTAAACCTAACCATAACCCTAGCCCTAGCTCTAACCCTAACCCTAACACTAGAACTAGCCCTAGCCCTAACCCTAAAACTAACCCTAAATGAAACACTAACCATAACCCTAGCCCTAGCTCTAACTCTAACCCTAAACTGAACCATAACCATAGACCTAGCCCTAACCCTAATCGTAACCCGAAACCTAGCCCTAGCCCTAGCCCTAACCCTAACCCCAGCTGTATCCCTAACCCTAGCCCTAGCCCTAGCCCTAACCCAAATCTAACCCTAGCCCTAGCATTAGCCCTAACCCTAATCCTAACCCTAGCCCTAGCCCTAGCCCTAACCCTAACCCTAAAACTAACCCTATCCCTAACCCTAACCTTAACCCTAACCCTTACCCTAAACCTATCCCTAACCCTAGCCCTAGCCCTAACCATAACCTAACCATAACCCTAGCCCTAGCCCTAGACATAGCCCTAGTCCTAAGCCTACCCTAAATTAATCCTAGCCCTAGCCCTAGGCCTAGCCCTAAACCTAATCCTAATCCTAACCCTAGCCCTAGACCTAACCCTAGCCCAAGCCCTAGCCCTAACCCTAACCCTAACTCTAAACCTAACCCTAAACCAAACACTAGCCCTAACCCTAAGCCTAGCCCTAACTCTAGCCCTAACCCTAACACAAACCCTAAACCTAACCCTAATCCTAAACCTTAACTAGACCTAACCCTAAGCCTAGTCCTAGTCCTAGGCCTAGCCCCAAACCTAACCCTAACCCTAACCCTAACCCCAACCCCAAGCCCAAACATAACTCTACCTCCAAACCCAATGCCACTCCAACCCCCATGCAAACCCCAAAACTAGCCATAACCCTAAACCTAACCCTAGTCCTATTACTAGCCCTAACCCTAATCCTAGCCCTAGCCCGAGCCCTAACCCTAACCGTAAACCTAATCATAACCCTAACCTTAAGCCTATCCCTAACCCTAACCCTAACCCTATCCTTAACCATAACCCTAGCCCTAACCCTAACCTAACCATAACCCTAGCCCTAGCTCTCACCCTAACGCTAACACTAGAACTAGCCCTAGCCCTAACAATAAGGTAACCTTAACCCTAGCCCTTACCCTAGCCATAGCCCTTCCTTAACCCTTACCCTCACCCTAACCCTAGTCCTAACCATAATCCTAAACCTAAACCTAGCCCTAGCCCTAGGCCTAGCCCTAAACCTAATCCTAATCATAACCCTAGCCCTAGCCCTAACCCTAGCCCAAGGACTATCCCTAACCCTAAACCTAACCCTAATACTAACCCTAAGCCTATCCCTAAACCTAGCCCTAGCCCTAAACCTAACCCTAATCATAGCCGTAACCCTAACCCTAACCCTAACCCTAAACCTAAACCTAACCCTAAACCAAACACTAGCCCTAACCCTAAACTTAGCCCTAACTCTACCCCTAACCCTAACACAAACCCTAACCCTAACCCTAATCCTAACCCTAGAGTTAGACCTAGCCCTAACTCTGGTCCCAGTCCTAGCCCTAGCCCCAAACCTAACCCTAACCCTAACCCCAACCCCAACCCCAAACCTAACTCTATCTCCAAACCCAACTCCAACCCAACCCCCATGCAAACCCCAAACCTAGCCGTAACCCTAATCCTAACCCTAGCCCTATTCCTAGACCTAACCCTAATCCTAATCCTAGCACTAGCCCTTGCCCTAACCCTAACCGTAACCCTACACTTAACCCTATCCCTAAACCTAACCCTAACCCTAACCCTATACTTAACCATAGCCCTAGCCCTAACCCTAAACCTAAACCTAACACTATGCCTAGCTCTATCCCTAACCCTAACCTAACCCTAACCCTAGCCCTAGCTCTAACACTAAACCTAACCCTAACCCTAACCCTAACCCTAACCCTAACCCTAACCCTAACCCTAACCCTTAACCTAACCCTATCCCTAAACCTAGCACTATCCCTAACCCTAAGCCTAACCCTAACCCTAGCCCTAGCTCTAACCCTAAACCTAACCTAGTCCTAGCCCTGGCCCTAGCCCTAACCTTAACCCTAAGCCTAACCCTAACCCGAGCCTTAGCCCCAAATATAACCCTAACCCTAGCCCTAGCACTAGCCCTATCCCTAACCCTAAGCCTAAAAAAACCCTAGCCCCAGCTTAGCCCTAACCCTAACCCTAACCGTAGGCCTAGCCCTAACACTAAGCCTAAGCCTAAACCTAACCCTAACCCTATCCCTAACCATAGCCCTAGCCCTAACTGTAATCCTAACCCGAAACCTAATCATAGACCTAGCCATAAACCTAACCCTAGGCCTAGCCCTAACCCTAAACCAAACCCTAAACCAAATCCTAGCACTAAGCCTAAAACTAACCCTATCCCTAAACCTTGCCCTAGTCCTAAGCCTAAAACTAACCCTAACCCTACACTAGCTCTAAACCTAACCCTAATCCTAGCCATAGTCCTGGCCCTAGCCCTAACCCTAACCCTAAAACAAACCCTAGCCCTAACCCAAACCCTAACCCAAATCCTAAACCTAGCCCTATCCCTAGCAGTAACCCTAACCCGAAACCTAACCCTAGCCTTAACACTAACCCTAACCCTAGACCTAGCCCTAGCCCTAACCCTACTCCGAGTCCTAGCCTTAGCCCTAACCCTAACACTAACCCTAATCCCAACACCAACCCCAAACCTAACTCTACCTCCAAACTCAACGCCACCCCAACCCCAACGACAAGCCCAACCCTAACCCTACAGCTAACCCAAAACCAAACACGAACCCGAACCCTAACCCTAGCCCCAGCTCTAAACCTAACCCTAAACGTAATCAGAGACCTAGACCTAACCCTATTCCAAACCCTAGCCCTAGACGTACCCCTAGCCCTGACCCTAGCCACAGCCCTAGCCCTAACCATAACACTAATCCTAAAACTAGCCTTGGCCCTAGCCCTAATCTAAACCCTAACCCTAACACTAGCCCTAGCCTTAGCCCTAAACATGACCCTAACCCTAGCCCTAGTCTTAGCCCTATCCATAACCCTAATGCTAATCCTAGCCCTAGCCCTAGCCCTAGCCCTAGCCCTATACCTAACCCTAACACAAACCCTAGACATAGCCTTAGAACTAACCCTCACCCTAACTCTACCCCTAGCCCTACCCCTAACCCAAACCCTAACCCAAATCCTAACCATAGCCCTATCCCTAGCCCTAACCCTAACCCGAACCCTAACCCTAGACCTAACCCTAACCCTAACCCTAACCCTAGACCTAACCTTAGCACTAACCCTCACCCTAACTCTACCCCAGCCCTACCCCTAAACCAAACCCTAACACAAACCCTAAACCAAAACCTAGCCCTGGCCCTGGCCCTAAGCCTAAGCCTAACCCTAACCCTATTCCTATCCCTAGCCCTAGAACTAATCCTAAACCTAACCTTAACCCTAGCCCAAGCTCTAACTCTAATCCTAACCCGAACCCTAACCATAGACCTAGCCCTAACCCTAATCGTAACCCAAACCCTAGCCCCAGCCCTAGACCTAGCCCTAACCCTAAGCCTAACAGAGCTGTAACCCTAACCCTAACCATAGCCCTATCCCTAGCCCTAGCCCTAACACTAACCCTAGCCCTAGCATTAGCCCTACCCCAAATCCTAACCATAGCCCTATCCCTAACCGTAACCGTAACCGTAACCGTAACCATAACCGTAACCGTAACACTAACCCTAGCCCTAGCCCAAACTCTAAACCTAACCTTAACCCTAGCCCTAGCTCTAACACTAACCCTAACACTAGCACTAGCCCTAGCCCTAACCATAACGTAACCTTAACCCTAGCCCTTGCCCTAGCCATAGCCCTAGCCCTAACCCTTACCCTAGTCCTAACCCTAACCCTAACCCTAACCCTAGCCCTAGCCCTAGCCCTAACCCTAACCCTAATACTAACCCTAAGCCATTCCCTAAACCTAGCCCTAGCCCTAAACATAACCCTAACCGTAGCCCTAGCCCTAATGCTAACCCTAACCCTAAACCTAACCCTAAACCAAACACTAGCCCTAACCCTAATTCTAGCCCTAACTCTAGCCCTAACCCTAACACAAACCCTAACCCTAACCCTAATCCTAAACCTTAAGCTAGACCTAGCCCTAACCGTAGTCCTAGTCCTAGCCCCAAACCTAGCCCTAACCCTAACCCCAACCCCAACCCCAAACCTAACTCTACCTCCAAACCCAACGCCAACCCAAAACCCATGCAAACACCAAACCAAGCCATAACCCTAACCCTAACCCTAGCCCTATTCCTAGCCCTAACCCTAATCCAAATCCTAGCACTAGCCCTTGCCCTAACCCTAAGCGTAACCCTAACCTTAACCCTATCCCTAACCCTAACCCTAACCCAATCCTTAACCATAGCCCTAGCCCTAACCCTAAACCTAAACCTAACCCTATGCCTAGCTCTAACCCTAACCCTAACCTAACCTTAGCCCTAGGTCTAACACTAACCATAACCCTAACCCTAACCCTTACCCTAACCCTATCCCTAAACCTAGCACTATACCTAGGCCTAAGCCTAACCCTAACCCTAGCCCTAGCTCTAACCCTAAACCTAATCCTAGCCCTAGCCCTGGCCCTAGCCCTAACCTTAACCCTAAGCCTAACACTAACCCTAGCCTTAGCCCTAAACATAACCCTAACCCTAGCCCTAGCACTAGCCCTATCCCTAACCCTAAGCCTAAAACAAACCCTAGCCCTAGCTTAGCCCTAACCCTAACCCTAACCGTAGGCCTAGCCCTAACCCTAAACCAAACCCTAACCTAAATCCTAGCCCTATCCCTAGCCCTAGCCCTAACACTAAGCCTAAGCCTAAACCTAACCCTAACCCTATCCCTAACCATAGCCCTAGCCCTAACTCTAATCCTAACCCGAAACCTAATCACAGACCTAGCCCTAACCCTAACCCTAACCCTAGGGCTAGCCCTAACCCTAAACCAAACCCTAACCCAAATCCTAGCCCTAAGCCTAAAACTAACCATATTCCTAACCCTTGCCCTAGTCCTAAGCCTAAAACTAACCCTAACCCTACACTAGCTCTAAACCTAACCCTAATCCTAGCCATAGTCCTGGCCCTAGCCCTAACCCGAACCCTAAAACAAACCCTAGCCCTAACCCAAACCCTAACCCAAATCCTAACCGTAGCCCTATCCCTAGCACTAACCCTAACCGGAACCCTAACCCTAGCCCATACCCTAACCCTAGACCTAGCCCTAGCCCTAACCCTACTCCGAGTCCTAGCCTTAGCCCTAACCCTAACACTAACCCTAACCCCAACACCAACCCCAAACCTAACTCTACCTCCAAACCCAACGCCACCCCAACCCCAACGACAAGCCCAACCCTAACCCTACACCTAACCCAAAATCGAACACGAACACGAACACTAACCCTAGCCCCAGCTCTAAACCTAACCCTAAACCTATTCAGAGACATAGACCTAACCCTATTCCAAACCCTAGCCCTAGACGTACCCCTAGCCCTGACCCTAGCCACAGCCCTAGCCCTAACCCTAACACTAATCCTAGAACTAGCCTTGGACCTAGACCTAATCTAAACCCTAAACCTAACCCTAGCCCTAGCCTTAGCCCTAAACATGACCCTAACCCTAGCGCTAGCACTAACCCTATCCATAACCCTCATGCTAATCCTAGCCCTAGCCCTATACCTAACCCTAACCCAAACCCTAGACATAGCCTTAGCACTAACCCTCACCCTAACTCTACCCCTAGCCCTACCCCTAACCCAAACCCTAACCCAAACCCTAAACCAAACCCTAGCCCTAGCCCTAACCCTAAGCCTAAGACTAACCCTAATCCTATTCCTATCCCTAGCCCTAGAACTAACCCTAAACCTAAACTTAACCATAGTCCAAGCTTTAACTCTAACCCTAATACGAACCTTAACCATAGACCTAGCCCTAACCCTAATCGTAACCCAAACCCTAGCCCCAGCCCTAGCCCTAGCCCTAACCCTAACCCTAACCGAGCTGTAACCCTAACCCTAGCCCTATCCCTAGCCCTAGCCCTACCACTAACACTAGCCCTAGCATTAGCCCGAACCCAAATCCTAAACATAGCCCTAGCCCTAAACGTAACCGTAACCCTAACCGTGACTCTAACCCTAACCCTACCCTAACCATAACCCTAATTCTAGCCCTAGCCCTAACCCTAAACCTAACCCTAACTCTAGCCCAAGCTCTAAGCCTAACCCTAACACTAGCACTAGCCCTAGCCCTAACCATAACGTAACCTTAACCCTAGCCCTTGCCCTAGCCATAGCCCTAGCCCTAAACCTTACCCTAACCCTAACCCTAACCCTAACCCTAAACCTAGCCCTAGCCCTAGCCCTAGCCATAACCCTAATACTAACCCTAAGCCTATCCCTAAACCTAGCCCTAGCCCTAAACCTAACCCTAACCGTAGCCCTAGCCCTAACCCTAACCCTAACCCTAAACCTAACCATAAACCAAACACTAGCCCTAACCCTAACCCTAGCCCTAACTCTAGCCCTAACCCTAACACACACTCTAAACCTAACCCTAATCCTAAACCTTAAGCTAGAGCTAGCCCTAACCCTACTCCTAGTCAAGCCCTGGCACCAACCCTAACCCTAACCCTAACCCCAACCCCAAGCCCAAACCTAACTCTACCTCCAAACCCAACGCCACTCCAACCCCCATGCAAACCCCAAACCTAGACGTAACCCTAACCACAAACCTAGCCCTAGCCCTAGCCCTAACCCTAACCCTAACCCTAACCTCAACCCTATAATTAACCCTAACCCTAACCCTATTCTTAACCATAGCCCTAGCCGTAACCCTAACCCTAACCTAACCATAACCGTAGCCCTAGCTCTAACCCTAACCCTAACACTAGCCCTAACCATAACGTAACCTTAACCCTAGGCCTTGCCCTAGACATAGCCCTAGCCCTAACCCTTAACCTAACCCTAACCCTAGTACTAACCGTAACCCTAACCCTAATCCTAGCCATATCCCTAGGCCTAGCCCTAATCCTAATCCTAATCCTAACCCTAGCCCTAGCCCTAACCCTAGCCCTAGCCCTAGCCCTAGCCCTAGCCCTAACCCTAACCCTAATACTAAATTAAGCCTATCCCTAAACCTAGCCCTAGCCCTAAACCTAACCCTAACCGTAGCCCTAGCCCTAACCCTAACCCTAAAACTAAACCTAACCCTAAACCAAACACTAGCCCTAAACCTAAACCTAGCCCTAACTCTAGCCATAACCCTAACACAAACCCTAAACCTAACCCTAATCCTAAATCTTAAGCTAGACCTAGCACTAACTGTAGTCCTAGTCCTAGCCCTAGCCCCAACCCTAACCCTAACCCTAACCCCAACCCCAAGCCCAAACCTAACTCTACCTCCAAACCCAACGCCACTCCAACCCCCATTGAAACCCAAAACCTAGCACTAAACTTAACCCTAACCCTAGCCCTGTTACTAGCCCTAACCCTAATCCTAGCCCTAGCCCTAGCCCTAACCATAATCCTAGCCCTAGCCCTAGGCCTAACCCCAATCCTAATCCTAACCCTATCCTTAACCATAGCCCTAGCCCTAACCCTAAACCTAAACCTAACCCTACACCTAGCTCTAACCCTAACCCTAACCTAACCCTAAACCTAGCCCTAGCTCTAACACTAAGCCTAAAACTAACCCTATACCTAACCCTAGCCCTAGCCCTAACCATAGCCCTAGCCCTAACCCCAACCCTAACGCTAGCTGTAACCCTAACCCTAAACCTAACACTAACCCTAACCCTGACCCTTACCCTAAACCTATCCCTAACCCTAAGCCTAACCATAATCCTAGCCCTAGCCCTAGCTCTAACCCTAATCGTAATCCTAGCCATAGCCCTGGCCCTAGCCCTAAACTTAACCCTAACCCTAACCCTAACTCTAGCCTTAGCCCTAAACCTAACACTAACCCTAGCCATAGCACTAGCCCTATCCCTAACCCTAAGCCTAAAACAAACATCAGCCCTAGCTTAGTCCTAACCCTAGCCCTAGCCCTAACCCTTACCCTAACCCAAACCCTAGTCCTAACCATAACCATAACAATAATCCTAGCCCTAGCCCTAGGCCTAGCTCTAAACCTAATCCTAATCCTAACCCTAACCCTAACCCTAACCCTAACCCTAAACCTTGCCCTAGCCCTAGCCCTGACTCTGACCCTAACCCTAACCCTAAACCTAACCCTAACCCTAACCCTAGCCCTAACCCTAAACATAACCCTAACCCTAAACCTAAACCTAGCCCTAGCCCTAGCCCTAACCCTAACCCTAACCTTAGCCCTATTACTAGCCCTAACCCTAATCCTAGCCATAGCCCTAGCCCTAATCCTTACTGTAACCCTAACCCTAAACCTATCCCTAACCCTAAAGGTAACCCAAACCCTAACCCTAACACTAACCCTAACACTATCCCTAACCCTAGCCCTAGCCCTAACACTCAACCTAACCCTAAACCTATCCTGGCTCTAACCCTTACCCTAACCCTAACCCTAGCCCCAGGTCTAACACTAACCCTAACCCAAACCTATCCCTAACCCTATTCCTAACCCTAGCCCTAGCCCTAAACCTAGCCCTAGCCCTAACCCCAACACCAACCATAGCCGTAACCCTAACCCTAACCCTAACCCTGACCCTTACCCTAATCCTGTCACTATACCTAGCACTATCCCTAACCCTAAGCCTAACCCTAACCCTAGCCCTAGCTCTAACCCTAAACATAATCCTAGCCATAGCCCTGGGCCTAGCCCTAAACTTAACACTAACCCTAACCCTAACCCTAGCCTTAGCCCTAAACATAACACTAACCCTAGCCCTAGCACTAGCCCTATCCGTAAACCTAAGCCTAAAACAAACCCCAGCCCTAGCTTAGCCCTAACCCTAGCCCCAGCCCTAAACCTAAGCCTAACCCTAACCCTAACCCTAACCCTATCCCTAACAATAGCCCTAGCTCTAACTCTAATCCTAACCCGAAACCTAATCATAGACCTAGCCCTAACCCATACCGTAACGGGAACCCTAACACTATCCCTAGCATTAGTTCTAACGCAAATCATAACCCTAGCCCTAGCCATAGCCCTAACCCTAACCGTAACCCTAACCGTAACCGTAACCCTAACCCTAACCCTAACCTTAAACCTAACCCTACCCTAACCATAAACCTAACCCTACCCCTAACCCTAGCCCTAGCCCTAAGCCTAAGCCTAAGCCTAACCCTAACCCTAACCCTAACCCTATCCCTAACAATAGCCCTAGCTCTAACTCTAATCCTAACCCGAAACCTAATCATAGACCTAGCCCTAACCCATATCGTAACGGGAACCCTAACACTATCCCTAGCATTAGTCCTAACGCAAATCATAACCCTAGCCCTAGCCATAGCCCTAAAACTAACCCTAACCCTAACCGTAACCCTAACCCTAACCCTAAACCTAACCCTACCCCTAACCCGAGCCCTAGCACTAACCCTAAACCTAACCCTAACCCTAGCCCTAGCTCTAACTCTAACC
>CM027401.1:13959849-13980963 GCA_015711505.1 Sylvilagus bachmani | reverse complement strand
GCCCTAAACCTAATCCTAATCATAACCCTAGCCCTAGACCTAACCCTAGCCCTTGCCCTAGCCCTATCCCTATCCCAAACCCTAGCCCTTGCCCTAGACCTAGCCCTAGCCCTAGCCCTGACCCTAACCCTAACCATAACCCTAACCCTAACCCTAAGCCTAATCCTAGCCCTAACCCTAAACCTAACCCTAAACCTATCCTGGCTCTAACCCTTACCCCAACCCTAACCCTAGCCCCAGGTCTAACACTAAACCTAACCCAAATCTATCCCTAACCCTATACCTAACCCTAGACCTATCCCTAAACCAGGCCCTAGCCGTAACCCCAACCCCAACGCTAGTCGTAACCGTAACCCGAACCCTAACCCTAACACTTACCCTAACCCTATGCCTAACCCTAGCCCTATCCCTAACCCTAAATCTAACCCTAACCCTAACCCCAGCTCTACCCTAACCCTAATCCTAGCCCTAGCCCTGGCCCTAGCCCTAACCTTAACCCTAACCCTAACCCATGTCCTAGCCTTAGCCCTAAACATAACACTAACCCTAGCCCTAGCACTAGCCCTATTCCTAACCCTAAGCCTAAAACAAACACTAGCCCTAGCTTAGTCCTAACCCTAACCCTATCCCTAGGCTGAGCCCTAACCCTAAACCAAATCCTAGCCCTAACCCTTGACCTAAACCTAGCCCTAGCCCTAACCCTAAGCCTAAACCTAAGCCTAACCCTAACCCTATCCCTAACCATAGCCCTTGCTTAACTCTAACCCTAACCCGAAACCTAATCATAGACCTAGCCCTAACCCTAATCGTAACCCGAACACTAGCCCTAGCCCTAAGCCTAAAACTAACCCTATCCCTAACCCTAGCCCTAGCCCTAAGCCTAAAACTAACCCTAACCCTACAGTAGCTCCAAACCTAACCCTAATACTAGCCATAGTCCTGGCCCTAGCCCTAACCCTAACCCTAAAAAAAACCCTAGCCCTAACCCAAACCCTAACCCAAATCCTAACCCTAGCCCTATCCCTAGCCCTATCGCTAAGGCGAACCCTAGCCCTAGCCCTAACCCTAACCCTAACCCTAACCTTAATCCTAGCCCTAGACCTAGCCATAGCCCTAAACATAACCCTAATCCTAACCCTAACCCAATCCCTAACCCTTGCCCTAGCTGTAACCATAACCCTATCCCTAACCCTAGCCCTAGCCCTAGCCATAGCCCTAACTCTAACCCTAAATTTAGTCCTAGTCGTAACCCTAAACATAACCATGAACCTAACCCTAAAGCAAACCCTAGCCTTAACCCTAACCCAAACCCTAACCCTAGCAATATCCCTAGCCCTAATCCTAACCCTAACCATAACCCTAGCCCTAACCCTAAGCCTAACACTAACCCTAACCCAAAACCTAGCCCTAGACCTAGCCCTAACCCTTAACATAACCCTAATCCTAACCCTAACCCAATCCCTCACCCTTGCCCTAGCCCTAACCATAACCCTATCCCTAACCCTGGCCCTAGCCCTAGCCCTACCCCTAACTCTAACCCTATCCGTAGCCCTAGACCTAACCCTGAACCTAAACCTAAACCTAACTAAAGCAATCCATAGCCCTAAACCTAACCCGAGACCTAGATCTAGCCCTAACACTAGCCCTAACCCTAACCCTAACCCTAACCCTAGCCCAAGACCTAGCCCTAACCCTACTCTGAGTCCTAGCCCTAGCCCTAACCCAAATCCTCACCCTAACCCCAACCCCAACCCCAAACCTAACTCTACCTCCAAAACCAACGCCACCCCAACCCAACGCAAACCACAAACCTAACCAGAAACCTAACCCGAAACCGAACACGAATCCGAAACCTAACCCTAGCCCCAGCTCTAACTCTAACCCTAAACCTAATCAGAGAATTAGCCCTAACCCTATTCCAAACCCTAGCCCTAGCCCTAGCCCTAGCCCTAGCCCTGACCCTAGCCCTAGCCCTAGATTAACACTAAATTAATCCTAGAACTAGCCCTGGCCGTAGCCCTAACCTTAACCCTATCCCAAACCCAAGCCATAGACTTAGCCCTAAACATAAACCTAACCGTAGCCCTAGCACTAGCCCTATCCATAACCCTAACACTAATCCTAGCCCTAGCCATGGTCCTAGCCCTAACCTTAACCCAAACCCTAACCCTAGCCATAGCCTTAGCCCTAAACATAACCCTAACCATAGACCTAACCCTAAATCTAAACCTAAACCTAGCCCTAGAACTAGCCCTAGCCCTGGCCCTAGCTCTATACCTAACCCTAACCCAAACCTTAGCAGTAGCCTTAGTCCTAACCCTAACCCTAACCCTAGCCCTAGGCCTAGAATTAGCCATAACCCTAAACCTAACCCTAAACCAAACACTAACCCTAATCCTATGCCCAGCTCTAACTCTAACCTTAACCTGAACCCTAATCATAGACCTAGCCCTAGCCCTAATCGTAACCCGAAACCTAGCCCTAGCCCTAGCCCTAGCCCTAACCCTAACCCCAGCTGTAACCCTAAACCTAACCCTATCCCTAGCCATAGCTCTAACCCTAAACCTTGCCATAGCATTAGCCCTAACCCTAATCCTAACCCTAGCGCTAGCCCTAAACCTAACCCTAAACCTAACCCTAACCCTAATCCTATCACTAACCCTAAAATTAACCCTAACCCTTACCCTAAACCTATCCCTAAACCTAGCCCTAACCCTAACCCTAAACCTAACCATAACCCTAGCCCTAGCTCTAACCCTAAGCCTAACACTAGCATTAGCACTAGCCCTAACCATTACGTAACCTTAACCCTGGCCATAGCCATAGCCTAACCCTTCCCCTAACCCTAACCCTAGTCCTAACACTAACCCTAACCCTAATCCTAGCCCTAGCCCTAGGCCTAGCCCTTAACGTAATCCTAATCCTAAACCTAGCGCTAGCCCTACACCTAGCCCTAGCCCTAGCCCTAGCCCTAGCCCTAGGCCTAGCCCTAGCCCTAGCCCTAGCCCTAGCCATAACCCTAACGCTAACCCTATCCCAAACCCTAGCCCTAGCCCTAGCACTAAACCTAACCCTAACCGTATCCCTAGCCCTAACCCTAACCCTAACCCTAACCCTAAACCTACCCCTAAACCAAACACTAACCCTAAACCTAACCGTAGCCCTAGCTCTAGCCCTAACCCTAACCCTAACACTAACCCTAACCCTAACCCCAAGCCCAAGCCCAAACCTAACTCTAACTCCAAACCCAATGCCACTCCAACCCCCATGCAAACCCCAAACCTAGCCGTAACCCTAACCCTAACCCTAGCCCTATTCCTAGCCCTAACCCTAATCCTAGTCCTAGACCAAGCCCTAACCCTAAACCTAACCCTAACCCTAAACCTACGCCTAGCTCCAACCGTAACCTTAACCTAACCCTAACGCTAGCCCTAGCTCTAACACTAAGCCTAACCCTAACCCTATACCTAACCCTAGCCCTAGCCCTAACCATAGCCCTAGACCTAACCCCAACCCTAACGCTAGCCGTAACCATAACCCTAAACCTAAACCTAAACCTAACCCTAAACCTAACCCTGACCCTTACCCTAACCCTATACCTAAACCTAGCACTATCCCTAACCCTAAACCTAACCCTAACCCTAGCCCTAGCCCTAACCCTAACCGTAATCCTAGCCATAGCCCTGGCCCTAGCCCTAACCTTAACCCTAACCGTTACCCTAACCCTAGCCTTAGCCCTAAACATAACCCTAACCCTAGCCCTAGCACTAGCCCTATCCCTAACTCTAAGCCTAAAACAAACCCTAGCCCTAGCTTAGCCCTAACCATATCCCTAAACCTAAACCTAGCCCTAGCCCTAACCCTATCCCTAACCCTAGCCCTAGCCCTAAGCCTAAAATTAACCCTAAACCTACACTAGCTCTAAACCTAATCCTAATCCTAGCCATAGTCCTGATCTAGCTCTAACCCTAACCCTAAAACAAACCCTAGCCCTAACCCAAACCCTAAACCAAATCCAAACCCTAGCCCTATCCCTAGCACTACCCCTAACCTGAACCATAAACCTAGCCTTAACCCTAATCCTAGACCTAGCTCTAGCCCTAACACTAGCCCTAACACTAACCCTAACCCTAACCCTAGCCCTAGACCTAGCCCTAACCCTACTCCAAGTCATAGCCTTAGCCCTAACCCTAACCCTAACCCTAACCCCAACCCCAAACCCAAACCTAACGCTACCTCCAAACCCAACGCCACTGCAACCCCAAGGACAACCCCAACCCTAACCCTAAACCTAACCTGACACCGAACACGAACCCGAACCCTAACGCTAGCCCCAGCTCTAACCCTAAACCTAAACCTAATCAGAGACCTAGCCCTAACCCTATTCCAAACCCTAGCCCTAGCCCTAGCCCTAGCCCTGACCCAAGCCCTAGGCCTAGCCCTAATCCTAACTCTAATCCTAGAACTAGCCTTGGCACTAGCCCTAACCTAAACCCTAACCCTAACCCTAACCCTAGCCCTAGCCTTAGCCCTAAACAAAACCATAACCCTAGCCCTTGCACTAGCCCTATCCATAAACCAAACACTAATCCTAGCCCTAGCCCTGGCCCTAGACCTATACCTAACCCTAACCCAAACCCTAGACGTACCCTTAGCCCTAACCCTCACCCTAACCCTACCCCTAGCCCTACCCCTAACCCAAACCCTAACCCAAACCCTAAACCAAACACTAGCCCTAGCCCTAACCCTAAGCCTAAGCCTATCCCTAACCCTATCCCTATCCCTAGCCCTAGAACTACCCTAAAATTAACCCTAACCCTAGCCGTAGCTCTAATTCTAACCCTAACCTGAACCCTAACCATAGATCTAGCCCTAACCCTAATTGTAACCCGAACCCTATCCCTTGCCCTAGCCAGAGCCCTAGCCCTAAACCTAACCCTAGTCCTAACCCTACCCTAACCCTAATCCTAGCCCAGGCCTAGGCCTAGCCCTAAACCTAATCCTAATCCTAACCCTAGCCCTAGCCCTAACCCTAGCCCTAGCCCTAGTCCTAGCCCTAACACTAAACCTATCCCAAACCCTAGCCCTTGCCCTAGCCCTAGCCCTAGCCCTGCACCTAACCCTAACACTAACCCTAGCCCTAACCCTAAACCTAACCCTAACCCTAACCCTAACCCTAACCCGAACCAAAACCCGAACCCTAACCCTAACCCTATCCCTAACCCTAGCCCTAGCCCTAGCCCTAAACCTAACCCTAACACTAACCCCAACAACCCCAATCCTAACTCTAACTCCAACCCCAACACAACCCCAACCCCAACACAAAACCAACCCTAACCTTAACCCGAACCTGAACCCGAACCCTAACCCTAGCCCCAGCTCTAACCCTAACCCTAACCACAACCAGCGGCTTAGCACTAACCCTATTCCAAAACCTAGCCCTAGCCCTAGCCCTAACACTAACCGTAACCCTAGCCCTAACCCTAATCCAAACCCTAGACCTAGACCTAACCCTAGGCCTAGCTCTAACGCTAATCCTAACCCTAACCCAAACTCTAACACTCGCCCTAGCCTTAGCCCTAAATCTAACCCTAACCCTAACCCTAGCCCTAGCCCTATCCCTAAACCTAACTCTAATCCTAGACCTAGGGATGGCCCTAGCCCTAACCCTAAACCTAACTCAAATCCTAGCCTTAGCCTTAGCACTAACCCTAAACCTAACCCTAGCCCTAGCCCTAACCCTATACCAAACCCTAACCCAAACCCTAACCATAACCCTAGCCCTAGCCCTAGCCCTAACCCTACCCTATACCTAACACTAATCCTAACCCTAACCCTATCCCTAACCCTAGAGTTGGCCCGAAACCTAAACCTAAACCTAACCCTAAACCTAGCCCTAGCTATAACTCTAAAACTAACCCTAACCCTAACAATAGACCTAGCCCTAACCCTAATCGTAACCCTAACCCTATCCCTAGACCTAGCCTATCCACTAGCCATAACCCTAACCCTAACCCTAGCCCTAACGCGAACAGCAACCCTAACCCTATACCTAGCCCTAGCCTTAAACCTCACCCTAGACTCAGCATTAGGCCAAACCTATCCTAGCCATAGCCATAGACCTAAACCTAAAACTAACCCTAACCCTAAACCTAAACCTAACCCTAACCCCAGCTATAACCCTAACCCTAACCCTAGCCCTAGCCCTAGCCCTAACCCTAATCCTAACCCTAGCCCTACACCTAAACCTAACCCTAACCCTAGCCCTATCCCTAACACTAACCATAACCCTAAACCTATCCCTAGCCTTAGCCCTAACCCAAACCCTAGCACTAGCCCTAACCCTAACCCTAGCCCTACCCCAACCATAACCGTAACCCTATCCCTAACCCTAACGCTAACCCTAACCCTAACACTATCCCTAACCCTAGCCCTAGCCCTAAAGCTAACCCTAACCCTACCATAGCTCTAACCCTAACCCTAATGTTAACCAAAGATCTAGCCCTAACCTCACCGAAACCCTAACCCTAACCCTAGCCCTAGCCCTAGCCCTAGCCCTAGCCCTAACCCTAATCCTAAACCTAGCCCTAACCCTAACCCTAACCCTAACCCTAGCCTTAGCCCTAACCCTAGCCCTAACCCTATACCTAGCCCTAAACCTAAACCGAACACTAGTCCTAGCCCTAAGCCTAAAACTAACCCTAGCCATAGCCCTAGCCCTAGCCCTAACCCTAACCCTAACACTAACCCCAACAACAACCGCAACCCTAACTCTGACTCCAAACCCAACACAACCGCAACCCCAACGCACACCCCTCCCTAACCCAATCACGAACCCGAACCCGAAACCTAACCCTAGCCCCAGCTGTAACCCTAACCCTAAACCTAACCAGCGACTAAGCCCTAACCCTATTCCAAAACTTATCCCTAGCCCTAGCCCTAGCCCTAACCCTACCATTAACCGTAACACTAGCCCTAACGCTATTCCAAACAGTAGCCCTAGACCTAACCCTAGGCCTAGCTCTAACACTAATCCTAACCCTAACCCAAACCCTAACCCTAGCCCTAGCCTTAGCCATAAAAATAACCCTAACCCTAGCCCTAGCCCTAGCCCTGTCCCTAAACCTAACCCTAATCCTAGACCTAGCCATGGCCCTAGCCCTAACCCTAAACCTAACCCAAACCCTAGCCTTAGCCTGAACCCTAACCCTAACCCTAACCCTAGCCCTAGCCCTAACCCTAAACCAAACCATAACCCAAACCCTAACCCTAACACTAGGAATAGCCCTAGCCCTAAACCTAACCCTAACCCTAGCCCTACATCAACACTAACCGTAACCCTATCACTAATCCTAATGCTAACCCTAACCCTAACCCAATCCCTAAACCTAGCCCTAGACCTAACCCTAAAGCTAACCCTAAACATACACTAGCCCTAACCCTAACCCGAACCCTAGCCCTAGCCATAACCCTAAACTTAACCCTAACCCTAACCCTATCCCTAGCCCTAGCCCTAGCCCTAATCCTAACACTAACCGAAACCCTAAATCTAGACCTAGCCCTAGCCCTGGCCCGAACCATAACCCTAACCCTAGTCTTAGTCCTAGCCCAAACCCTAACCCTAACCCTAACCCTAACGCGAGCCATAGTCCTGGTCCTGGCCGTAAATTTAACCCTATCCCTCATACTAGCCCAGCCCTGAACCTAACAATAACCCTAACACTAACCCTAGCCTTAGCCCTAGCAATAACCTAACCCTAACCCTAAGACCTAACCCTAACCCTAACCCTAACCCTAGCCATGGCCCTGGACCTAGGCCTAATCCTAACCCTATCCCTAACCCTAGCCCTAGCCCTGTCCCTAAACCTAACCCTAATCCTAGACCTAGCCATGGCCCTAGCCCTAACCCTAAACCTAACCCAAACCTAGCCCTAGCCTTAGCCCTAACCCTAAACCTAACCCTAGGCCTAGCCCTAACCCTAACCCTAGCCCTAGCCCTAAACCTAAACCAAACCCTAACCCAAACCCTAACCCTAAACATAGGCCTAGCCCTAGCCCTAAACCTAACCCTAACCCTAGTCCTACATTAACCCTAAACGTAACCCTATCACTAATCCTAACACTAACCCTAACCCTAAACCAATCCCTAACACTAGCCCTAGAACTAACCCTAAAGCTAACCCTAAACATACCCTAGCTCTAACCCTAACCATAACCCTAGCCGTAACCCTAGCCCTAACCCTAACCCTAGCCCTAGCCCTAGCCCTAATCCTAACACTAACCGTAACCCTAAACCTAGACCTAGACCTAGCCCTAGCCCTGGGCCGAACTGTAACCCTAACCCTAGTCTTAGTCCTAGGCCAACCCTAACCCTAACCCTAACCCTAACCCTAACCCTAACCCTAACCCTAACCCTAACCCTAACGCTAGCCATAGTCCTGGTCCTGGCCATAAACCTAACCCTATCCCTCACCCTAGCCTAGCCCTGACCCTAACAATAACTCTAACACTAACCCTAGCCTTAGCCCTAGCAATAACCCTAACCCTAACCCTAAGACCTAGCCCTAACCCTAACCCTAACTCTAAACCTAGCCATGGCCCTGGCCCTAGGCCTAATCCTAACCCTATCCCTAACCCTAGCCCTAGCCCTAACCCTAACCCAAAACCTAGCCTTAAACCTAACCCTAAACCTAACCCTAACCATAGGCCTAGCCCTAACCCTAACCTTATCCCTAGCATAAGCCCTAACCCTAATCCTAACCCTAGCCCTAGCCCTAACCCTATCAATAAGCCTAAACCTATACCTAACCCTAACCCTAACACTAACCCTTACCCAAACCCTATCCCTAACCCTAATCCTAGCCCTAAACCTAAACCTAAACCTAACCCTAGCCCTAGCTGTAAACCTAAACCTAACCCTAACCATAGACCTAGCCCTAACCCTAACCGGTACCCTAACCCTAGACCTAGCCCTAGCCATAGCACTTGCTTTAACCCTTACCCTAACCCTAACGATAGTCGTTACCAAAACCCTAGCCATAACACTAATCGTAGCCCTAGCTCTAAACCTAACACTAATCCTAAACCTAATCCAATTCCTAACCCTAGCCCTAGCCCTAGTACTAGCCCTAAACTTAACCCTAAACATCCCAGCCCAAAACCTAACCATAACCATAGCCCTAGCCCTAATCCTAACCCTATCCTTAACCCTAACCCTAACCCTAACCCTAAACCAGTCCCTAACCCTAGCCCTAGCCCTAAACCTAAACCTAACCCTAACCCTAGACTTAGCTCTAACCCTAACCCTAATACTAGCACTAGCCCTAGCCCTAACCCTAAACGTAACCTTAAGCCTAGCACTAGCCATAGCCCTAGTCCTAACACTTACCCTAACCCTAACCCTATCCCTAACCAAAACCCTAGCGCTAACTCTAAACCTAACCCTAACCCTAGCCCTAGTTCTAACCCTAAACCTAACCCTAATCCTATCCCTAAACCTAAACATAGACCTAGGCCTAACTCAAAGCCTTACCCTAACCGTAGCCCTAACACTAAATCTAACCATAACCCTAACTCTAGCACTAGCTATTACCCTAACCCTAACCCTAACCCTAACCATAGCCCTAGCCTTAATGCAAACTCTAAACCTAACCCAAGCCCTAGCCCTACCCCTAACCCTAACACTAACCCAAGCCCTAGCCCTAGACCAAGCCCTAGCCCAAACCCTAACCCTAAACCTAGCCCTAGCACTAGCCCTAAACCTAACCCTAACTGTAACCCTAGACCTGGCCCTGGCACTAGCCCTAACCATAACCCTAACACTAACCTCAACCCTAACACTAACACTATAACAAACCCCAACCCCAACCCCAACGCCAACCGTAACTCTACCTCCAACCCCAACGCCACAAAAACCCCAACCCTAACCCGAACCCGAACCCAAACCCAAGCCAAATCTTAACCCTAGCCCTAGACCTAGCCCTAAACCTAACCTTAAACCTAGCCCTAGACCTAGTGCTAACCCTATCCCTAACCCTAACTATAGCCCTAGCCCTAACTCTATCCCTAGCCCTAGCCCTAGCCCTAACCCTAACCCTAACAATAACCCAACCCCAACCCAACCCAAACCCCAACCCTGACTCTAAACCAAACACGAACCCTAACCTGAAGCCGAACCCGGACCCGAACCCGAACCCTAACGCTAAACCTAACCCGAACCCGAACCCGAACCCTAAACCTAGCCCTAACCCTAGCCCTAACCCAAACCCTAACCCTAGCCCTAGCCTAGCCCTAAAGCTAACCCTAACCCTAATTGTATCCCTAACCCTAGCACTAGTCCTAACCCTAACCCTATCCCTAGTTCTATACCTAACCCTAACCCTAACCCTAGCCCTAGCTCTAACCCTAACCCTAACCCTAACCCTAACCCTAACCCGAACTCTAATGCTAACGCTGACACTGGCCCTAGCCCTAGCCCTAACCCTAACCATAATCCTAGCCCTAATCCTAACCCTAACCCTAGCTCTAACCCTAAACCTAACCCTAACCATAGACCTAGCCCTAACCCTAAACCTTAACCTAACCATAACCCTAACACTAAATCTAACCTTAAGCCCAACCCTAGCACTAGCTCTTACACTAGCCCTAAAAATAGCCCTAGCCCTAACTCAAACACTAAACCTAACACTAGCCAAAGTCCTAGCCCTAACCCGAACCCGAACCCTAGCCGTAGCCGTGGACCTAGACACAACCATAACCCTAGCTCTAAACCTAGCCCTAACCCTAACCTTAAATCTAAACCTAACACTAAACCTAGCCCTAGCTCTAACCCTAACCCTAACCCTAAACTTAACCCTAACACTAACCATAGACATACCCCTAACCCAAAACCTAACCCTAACCCTAGCCCTAGCCCTAGCAGTAAGCCTAACCAAAACACTAGCCCTGGCCCTGGCCCTAGCCCTTACTCTAAACCTAACCGTAACCCTAGCCCTAGCCCTAACCCTAACCCTAAACTTAACCCTATCTATACCCCTAGCCCTACCCCTAACCCTAACCCTAACATTAGCCCTACCACTAACCCTAACCCTAACTCTAACCCTAGCCCTATCCCTAGTCCTAGCCCTGCCCTGGCAATAAGCCTAACCATAATTCTAGCCCTAACCGTAACACTAACCCTAACCGTAAACCTAACCCCAACCCCAGGCCAACCCTAACTCTACATTAAACCACAACGCCACCACAACCCTACTCAAACCCCAACAATAAACCTAACCCTAGCCCAAACACGAACCCTAACCCTAACCCGAACCCGAACACAAACACTGACCCTAATCTTAACCCTATTCCGAAGGCGAACCCGAACCCTAACACTAACCTGAACCCAAACCCTAACCGTAGCCCTAGCCCTAGGCCTAACACTAACCCTAACTAGCCCTAACCTTAACACTAACCCTAACCCTAAACCTAGCCCTAGCTGTGGCCCTAGACAAAACCATTACCCTAGCTCTAACCCTAGCCCTACCCCTAACCTTAAACCTAACCCTAACCCAGCCCTAGATCTAACCCTAACCCTAACCCTAAACTTAACCCTAACACTAACCATAGACATAGCCCTAACCCAAAACCTAACCCTAACCATAGCCCTAGCCCTAGCACTATACCTAGCCCTAGCCCTAACCCTAAACATAACCCTAAACCTAGACCTAGCCCTATCCCTAATTTAACCCTAACCCTAGCCCTAGCACTGACCCTAAACCTGATACTAAACCTAGCCCCAAACCTAGACCTAATCCTAACTGTAACCCTAACCCTAGCCCTGGCCCTGGCCCTAGCCCTAACCCTAACCCTAACCCTAGCACTAGCTCTAAAAATAAGCCTAACCCTAAACATGGACCTAGCCCTAACCCTAAACCTAACCCTAGCCGTAGCCCTAACCCTAGCCCTAACCATAACCGAAACCCTAAACCTAACCCTACTCTAGCCCGAACCCTAACCCTAACCCTAACCCTGAACCTAACCCTAACGCAAACACTAACCCTAGCCCTGGCCCTAGCCCTAACCCTAACCTTAACCCTAACCCTAAACCTAACCCTAACGCTAGCCATAGTCCTGGTCCTGGCCGTAAATTTAACCCTATCCCTCATACTAGCCCAGCCCTGAACCTAACAATAACCCGAACACTAACCCTAGCCTTAGCCCTAGCAATAACCCTAACCCTAACCCTAAGACCTAGCCCTAACTCTAACCCTAGCCATGGCCCTGGACCTAGGCCTAATCCTAACCCTATCCCTAACCCTAACCCTAGCCCTAGCCCTGTCCCTAAACCTAACCCTAATCCTAGACCTAGCCATGGCCCTAGCCCTAACCCTAAACCTAACCCAAACCCTAGCCCTAGCCTTAGCCCTAACCCTAAACCTAACGCTAGCCCTAGCCCTAACCCTAACCCTAGCCCTAGCCCTAAACCCAACCCAAACCCTAACCCAAACCCTAACCCTAAACCTAGGCCTAGCCCTAGCCCTAAACCTAACCCTAACCCTAGCCCTACATTAACCCAAACCGTAACCCTATCACTAATCCTAACGCTAACCCTAACCCTAAACCTATCCCTAGCTTAGCCCTAACCCAAACCCTAACCTTAACCCTAACCCTAAACCTAACCCTAACCCTACCCCAACCATAACGGTAACAGTATCCCTAATCCTAACGCTAACCCTAACCCTAACACTATCCCTAACCCTAGCCCTAGCCCTAAAGCTAACCCTAACCCTACCAAAGCTCTAACCCTAACCCTAATGTTAACCAAAAATCTAGCCCTACCTACCCGAAACCCTAACGCTAACCCTAGCCATAGCCCTAGCCCTATCCCTAACCCTAACCCTAATCCTAAACCTAGTCCTAACCCTAACCCTAACCCTAACCCTAACCCTAACCCTAATCCTAGCCTTAGCCCTAACCCTAGCCCTAACCCTATACCTAGCCCTAAACCTAACCATTACCCTAGCCCTAGCCCTAGCCCTAACCCTAACCCTAACACTAACCCCAACAAAAACCGCAATCCTAACTCTAACTCCAACCTCAACACAACCCCAACGCCACCCTAACCCTATCACGAACCCGAAACCGAACCCTAACCCTAACCCTAACACTAGCCCTAACACTAGCCCTAGCTCTAGCCCCAACGCTAACCCTAACCCTAGCCCTAGCCCTAACCTTAACAATAAACTAGCCCTAGACCTAGACCTAACCCTAACCCTAAGTGTAACCCTAACTATAACCCTAACCCTAGCTCCCACACTAGCCCTAGATCTCGCCCTAGCCCTAAACCTAACCCCAGCCCTAGTCCCAGCCCTAACGCTGACATTAAACCTAACACTAGCCGTAGCCCTAGCCCTAACCCTAACCATAACCCTAAACCTAACACTAACCCTAGGCCTAGCCCTGGCATTAGCACTAAACCTAACCGTAAACCAAGACCTAAACCTAACCATAACACTAACCCTAGCCTTAGCCCTGCCCCTAAGCCTAACTCTAAGCCTAACCCTAGCCCTAGCCCTAACCCTAACCCTAAACCTAGCCCTAGCCCTGGCACTAGCACTAACACTAAAGCTAACCCTAACCCTAGCCGTAACCCTAATCCCTAAACCTAAACATAGCCCTAGCTATAACCCTAACCCTCACTCTAGCCCTAGCCCTAACTCTAACCCAAAACCAAAACCTAACACTAGCACAAGCCCTAACCCTAACACTAACCCTAAAACTAGACTTAGCCCTAGCCCTAACACTAACCCTAGCCCAAGCCCTAGTGCTAGCTCGAGCCTGAACTGTAAGCCTAACACAACCCTAGCCCTAGCTCTAGCCCAAGTCCTAACCCTAACCCTAAACCTAAACCTAGCCCTAGCCCTGACACTAGTACTGACCCTAAACCTAACCCTAATCCTAACCCTAAAACTAGCCCTTGCTCTAAACCTAACCCTAACACTAACCATAGCCCTAGCCCTAATACAAACCCAAACCAGGACCCCAGCACTAGCCCTAACCCTAACCCTAGCCCTAGCCCTAGCCCTAACCCTAACTATAGCCCAAGCCCTAGCCCTAACTCCAGCCCTTATTTTAAGCCTAGACCTAGCACTAGACCTAACCCTAACCATAGCCCAAGCCCTAGCCACAGCCCCAACCCTAATCCTAACCCTGAACCTAGCCCTAGCCCTAGGCCTAACACTAATCCTAAACCTAACTCTAGCCCTAGCCCTGGCACTAGCACTAACCCTAAACCTAGCACTAACCCTAAACCAAACCATAACCCTAACCCTAATTCTAGCCCTAGATCTAAACCTAACCCTAACCTAACCATAACCCTAGCCCAAGCCCTAACCCAAACCCAAATGATGACCCTAGCCCTAGCCCTAACCCTAACCCAAAACCTAACCCTAGCACTATCTCAAACCCTAACACTAACCCTAGCCCTAGCCCTAGCCCTAGCCCTAACAGTAATCATAGCCCAAACCCTAGACCTAGGTCTAGCCCTAAGTCTAACCCTAGCCCTAGCCCTAGCCCTAGCTCTAAACCTAACACTAACCCTAAACCGAACCCTAAACCAAACACTAGCCCTAACACTAACCCTAGCCCCAGCTCTAGCCCTAACCCTATTCCTAACCCTAAACCTAACCCTAACTCTAATCCTAACACTACAGCTAGACCTAGCCCTAACCCTAGTCCTAGCCCTAGCCCCAGCCCCAAACCTAACCCTAACCCTAACCACAACCCCAAGCCCAAACCTAACTCTACCTCCAAACCAAACGCCACTCCAACCCCCATGCATACCCCAAACCTAGCCCTATCCCTAACCCTAACACTAGCCCTAGACCTAGCCCTGAACATAACCCTAACCATAACCATAAACCTAACCCTAGCCAGAGTCCTGGCCCTAGCCCTAACCCTAACCCTATCGCTAACCCAAGCCATAGCCCTAACCCTAACCCTAATCCTAACCCTAACCCTAGCCCTAGACCTAGCCCTAACCCTAACCCTAGCCCTAGCCCTAGCCTAAAACCTAACCCTAACCCTAAACCGAGCCCTAGCCCTAGCCCAAACCTTAACCCTAATCCTAACCCTAAACCTAGCCCTAGCTCTGGCATCGCGCTAACCCTAACATTATCCCTAACCCAAGCCATAGCCCTAAACATAACCCTAACCCTAACCCTATCTCCAGCTCTAACCCTAACCCGAACCAGAGACCTAGCCATAAAGCTATTCCTAACCCTACCCGTAGCCATAGCCCTAGCCCTGGCAATAACATTAACCCTAACCCTAGCCCTAACCCTAACCCAAACCCAACCCTAACCTGGCCCAAACGCTAACCCTAACACTAACCCTAACCTAACCCAAAACCTAGCCCTAGGCCTAGTTCTAACGAGAAACTTAATCCTAACCGAAGACGTAGCCCTAAAACTAACCCTAACACTTACCCTAACCCTAACCATAACCATAGCCATAGCCCTAACCCTAACCCTAGCCCTAGCCCTAGTCCTATACCTAACCCGAAACCTAAACCTTACCCTAGCCCGAGCCCTGGCCCTAGCCATAACCCTAACCATTTCCTAACGCTAGCCCTAGCCCTAACCCTAACCCTAAACCTAAACCTAGCCCTAGCCCTAACCCTAACCCTAACCCTAATGCTAACCATAGCCCGAGCCCTGGCCCTAGCCCTAAACCTAACCATATCCTTAACCTAGCACTAGCCCTAACCCTAACACTAACCCTAACGCTAACCGTAGCCCTAGCCCTAAACCTAAACCTAACCGTAGCCCTAGCCCTAACCCTAACCCTAACCATAAACCGAGCCCTAGACCTAGCTCAAACAGTAAACCTAACCCTAACCCTAGCCCTAGACTTAGCACTAACCCTAACCCTAACACTAAACCAAGACCTAGCTCTGGCCCTAGACCTAAAACTAACCCTAAACCTAACCCTAGCCCTAGCCTTAGCGCTAAACCTAACCCTTAACACTAGCCTGAGCTCTAACCCTAACCATAACCATAACCCTAGCCCTAGCCCTATCCCTAACACTAAACCTAACACTAACCGAATCCCTAACGCTACACCTAACCCTAAACCTAACCCTATACCTAACCCTAACCCTAGCTCAAACCCTAAATCTAACCCTAACCCTAGCCCTAGCTCTAACACTAACACTAAACCTAAACATAGACCAAGCCCAAACCCTAATTGTAACCCTAATCCAAGCCCTAGCCCTAGCCCTAGTCCTAGGCCTAGTACTAACCCTAACACTAACCCTAACCCTAACCCTAGCCCTAGCCCTAACACTAACCCTAGCCCTAATGCTAAACCTAAACCTAACCCTATTCCTAGCCCTAGCTCTAACCCTAACCTTAAACCTAATGCCAAATCTATCCCTAACTCTAAACCTAAACCCAACCCCAACCCCAACCCTAACGCTACCTCCAACCCCACCCCACCTTAACCTAATCGTAACCCTAACACTAGCCATAGCCCTGGCCCAATCCCTAACCCTAAACCTATTCCTAACCCTAGCCCTAGTCCTAACCCTAACACTAACATTAACGCTAAAACTAACCATAACCCTAACCCTAAAACTAGCCCTAGCCCTAGCCCTAACCCTAACCCTAATCCTAACCCTAAGCCTGTCCCTAACCCTAAACCTAACCCTAACCCTAACACTAACCCTATCCCTAACCCTAGCCCTAGCCCTAACCCAAAACCTAACGCTAACACTAGCCCTAGCTCTTACCCTAACCCTAACTCTAAACCTAACCCTAGCCCTATCTCTAAATCTAACCCAAACCCTATTACTAACCCTATCCCTATCCCTAGGCCTATCCCTAGGCCTAGTCCTAACCCCAACCCAAACCGTAGCCCTAAACCTAAACCTAACGCTAGCCCTAGCCCTAACCCTAACACTAGCCCTAGCATTAGCCCTAAACCTAACCCTAACCTTAACCCTAACCCTTACCCTAACCCTGTCCATAAACCTAGCACTAGCACTAACCGTAAACCTAACCCTAACCCTAGCCCTTGCTCTAACCCTAACCCTAACACTAGCATTAGCCCTAGCCCTAACCCTAAACGTAACCTTAACCCTAACCCTAAAATAGCGATAGCCCTAGCCCTAACCCTTACCCTAACCCAAACCCTAACCCTAGTCCTAACCCTAACCCTAACCCTAATCCTAGCCCTAGCAATAGACCTAACCCTAAACCTAACGCTAATCCTAACCCTAGCCCGATCCCTAAACCTAGCCCTAGACCTAGCACTAACGCTAGGCCTAGACTTAGCGCTAAGCCTAACCCTAACACTCAACCTAGACCTAGCCCTGCCCCTAGCCCTAAAACTAACCCTAACACTAACCCTAGCCCTAGACTTAGCGCTAAACCTAAACATAACCCTAGCCCTAGCTCTAACCCTAACCATAACCATAACCCTAGCCCTAGCCCTATCCCTATCCCTATCCCTAACCCTAATCCTAACTCTAACCCTATCCCTAACCCTACACCTAACCCTAAACCTAACCCTATACCTAACCCTAACCCAAGCACAAACCCTAAACCTAACCCTAACCCTAGCCCTAGCTCTAACACTAACCCTAAACCTAACGATAGACCTAGCCAAAACCCTAATCGTAACCCTAAAACTAGCCCTAGACCTAGACCGAGCCCTAGTACTAACCCTAACCCTAACCCTAACCCTAACCCTAACCCTAGCCCTAGCCCTAAACCTAACCCTAACCCTAGCCCTAACGCTAAACCTAAACCTAAACCTAACCCTAGCCCTAGCTCTAACCCTAACCCTAAAGATAACCCTAACCCTAACCCTAATACAAGCCCTAGATCTAGCCCTAACCCTAACCCTAACACTATCCCTAACCGTAACCAAAACTCTAACCCTAACCCTATTCCTAACCCTAGCCCGAGCCGTAACGCTAAACCTAAACCTAACCCTAACCAGAGGCCTAGCACTATCACTAACCCTAAAACTAACCATAACCCTATCCCTACCCTAACCATAAACCCAACCGCAACCACAACCCAAACTCTACCTCAAACCCCACCGCCAGCCCAAATGAATTGTATCCCTAACTCTAGCCTTAGCCCTGGCCCTAGCCCTAACCCTAACCCTATCCCTAACCCTAGTCCCAGCCCTAAGCCTAAACCTAACCCTAACACTAGCTCAAACTCTAACCCCAACCATAATCCTAACCCTAAACCTAGTCCTATCTCTAACTCTAACCCTAACCCTATCCCTAACCCTATCCCTAGCCCTAGCCCTAGACCTAGCCCAAGCCTTAACCCCAACCCTAACCGTAGACCTAACCCTAAGCCTAACGCTAGCCCTAGCCCTAACCCTAACGCTAGCCCTAGCATTAGCCCTAACCCTAATCCTAACCCTAGTCATAGCCCTAACCCTAACCCAACCTAACCCTATCCCTAACCCTAACCCTAACCCTAACCCTATCCCTAACTGCAGCCCTAGCCCTAACCGAAAACCTAACCCAAAAGCTAGCCCTAGCTCTAACCCTAACCCTAACACTTGCTACTGCCCTAGCCCTAACCCTAAACGTAACCTTAACCCTAGCCCTAGAATAGCAATAGCCCTAGCCCTAACCCTTACCCTAACCCTAACCAAAGTCCTAACCATAACCCTAACCCTAATCCTAGCCCTAGGAATAGCCCTACCCCTAAACCTAACCCTAATCCTAACCCTAACCCTAGCCCTAAGCCTAGCCCTAGCCCTAGCACTAACCCTACCACTATCCCAAACCCTAGCCCTACCCTAGACATAAAACTAAAACTACCCGTAGCCCTAGCCTTAACCCTAACCCTAACACTAACCCTAGCCCTAACACTAACCCTAACCCTAGCCCTAACCCTAACCCTAAACCTAAACCTAGCGCTAGCCCTAGCCCTAGCACTAACACTAACCCAAACCCTAGCCATAGCCTTGACCCTAGCCCTAAAACTAACCCTATCCTTAACCCTACCCTAGCCCTAACCCTAACTCTAACCCAAACCCTAACCCTAACCCAAGCCCTAGACCTAGCACTAACACTAACCCTAACCCTAGGGCTAGCCCTAACCCTAACTATTGCCCTATTCCTATCCCTAGCCCTAGCCAAACCCTAACCCTAACCCTAACCCTAACCCTAAACCTAGCCCTAGCCCTCACCCTAAACCTAACCCTAATCCTAATCCTAGCCCTAGCCCTAAGCCTATCCCTAGCCCTAGCATTAACCCTACCACTATCCCAAACCCTAGCCCTACCCTAGACCTAACCCTAAACCTACCCATAGCCCTATCCCTAACCCTAACCCTAACCCTAACCCTAAACCTAAACCTAACCCTAAACCAAACACTAGCCCTAACACTAACCCTAGCCCTAGCTCTATCCCTAACCCTAACCCTAACCCTAACCCTAACCCTAACCCTAACCCTAATCCTAAACCTACAGCTACACCTAGCCCTAACCCTAGTCCTAGTCCTAGCCCTAGCCCCAACCCTGACCCTAACCCTAACCCTAACCACAAACCCAAGCCCAAACCTAACTCTACCTACAACCCAAACGCCACTCCAAACCCCATGCAAAATCCAAACCTAGCCCTAAACTTAAACCTAGGCCGAGCCTTTACCCTACCCAAAACCCTAAACGAAATCCTAGCCCTAACCCTAGACATAGCCCTAAACTTAAGCCTAACCCTAACCCTAACCGTATCCATAACCCTAACCCTAGCTCTAACTCTAACCCTACCGGACCCTAACCCAAATCCTAGCCCTAACCCTAGACCTAGCCCTAACCCTAAGCCCAACCCTAACCCTAACCCTATCCCTAACCCTAGCCATAGCTCTAACTCTAACCCTAATCCGAAACCTAAACATAGACCTAGCCCTAACCTTAATCATAACCCGAACCCTAGCCCTGACCCTAGACCTAGCACTAACCCTAACCGTAACCCTAGCCCTAAACCTAACTCTAACCCTATCCCTAACCCTAGCCCTAGCCCTAACCCTAGCCCTATCCCTAGCCCTAACCTTAACCCTAACCCTAACCCTAGCCCTAACCCTATCCATAACACTAACCCTAAACCTAATCCTACCCCTAGACCTAGCCATAGCCCTAAAAACAACCCTAATCCTAAACCTAACCCAATCCCTAACCCTTGCCCTAGGCCTAACCATAACACTATCCCTAACCCCAGCCATAGCCCTAGCCCAAGCCCCAACTCTAACCCTAACCGTAGCCCTAGCCCTAACCCTAAACCTAACCCTAAAGCAAACCCTAGCCCTAAACCAAACCCTAGGCCGAGCTCTAGTCCTAACCCTAGCCCTAACCCTAACCCTAACCCTAACCCTAGCCCTAGACCTAGCCCTAACCCTACTCCTAGTCCTAGTCCTGGCCCTACCCCTAATCCTAACCCTAACCAAACCCCAACCCCAAACCTAAATCTACCATGAAACCCAATGCCACCACAACCCCAACGCAAACCCCAACCCTAACCCAAACCCGAACCGAAATCAGAACCCTAACCCTAGACCCAGCCCTAAACCTAACCCTAAACCTAACCAGCGACCAAGCCCTAACCCTATTCCAAACCCTAGCCCAAGCCATAGCCCTAGCCCTAACACTAACCCTAACCCTAGCCCTAAACCTAACCATAAAGCTAAACCTAGCGCTAGCCCTACCCTAGCACTAACACTAACACTAACCTTAACCCTAGCCTTGGTCCCAGCCCAAAACCTAACCCTATCCCTAGCCATAGCCCTGGCCATAGCCCTAAAACTAACCCTATCCCTAACCCTAACCCTAGCCCTAACCCTAACTCTAACCCTAAACCTAACCCTAACCCTAACCTAAGCCCTATCCCTACCCCTAACCCTATCCCTAACCCTAGCCATAGCAGTAATCCTAAACCTAACCCTACCCCTAACCTTAACCCTAGCCCTAGGCCTAACCCTAACCATAAACCTAACCCCAGCCGAGACCAGGCTCTAGGCCTAACCCTAACACTATCCCTAACCCTAGCCATAGCCCTAACCTTAACCCTAACCCTAACTCTAACCCTAGCCTTAACCCTAACCCTAA
>CM027401.1:13940851-13959349 GCA_015711505.1 Sylvilagus bachmani | reverse complement strand
TGATTAGGGCTAGGGTTTGTATTATTGTTAAGGTTAGTGTTAGGGTTAGGTCTAGTGTTAGGATTAGGAATAGGGTAAGGTTCGGTTTTTTGTTATGTTTAGGGCTAGTGTTCAGGCTAGGTTTGGCTTATGGTTGGGGCTAGGTTTAGGGTTAGGTTAGGGCTAATGTTAGTATTAGTGTTAGGGATAGTGTTGGTTTCAATGTTAGGGTCTGGTAGGGTTAGTGTTAGCGTTATGGCTATGGTTAGGGATAGGCTTAGCACTAGGTTTAGGGTTAATTTATGGGTAGGGTTATAATTTGAGTTCGGGTTAGGGTTAGGGATAGTCTAGTGTTATGGTTAGGGCTAGGGTCAGGATTGGGGTTAGGGTTAGGTTTAAGGTTAGGGTTAGGGCTAAGGATAGGATTAGTTTAGGTTTAGGTGTATGTCTATGGCTAGGGTTTTATTAGGGCTAAGGCTAGTGCTGCGGCTAGTGATAGTTTTAGGGTTGGGGTTAGGATTGGTTTAGGGTTAGGGTTATGTCTAGTGTTAGGAGTAGTCTAGGTTTAGGGTTAGGGTTGGTGTTATGGTTAGGGCTAGGGTTAGGCATAGAGTTAGGGATAAGGCTAGTATTATTATTAGGCTAGGGTCAGGATTAGGTTTAGGTTTAGGGTTAGCTGTAGGATTAGGGTTAGGTTTAGGGTTAGGTCTATGTCTAAGGCTAAATTTATGATTAGGGCTAAGCCTAGTGCTAGGGCTAGTGATAGACTCAGGGTTGGTGTAAAGGTTGGTTTAGGGTAAGGGTTGGGGTTAAGGTTGGGTGTGGTTCAGGGTTAGTGGTGGGGTTAGGGCTAGTGCTGTGATTATGGCCAGGGTTAGCATCAGGGTTAGTGTTAATTTTAGTGTTAGGTTAGGTCTAGTATTAAGCGTAGGGCTAGTGTTAGTGTTAGGGCTGTGTTTAGGGTTAGGTTTAGGGCTAGGCTTAGGGTTATGGTTACGGCTATGATTAGGGTTAGTGTTAGTGCTAGGACTAGTGTTACGGATAAGGTTAGGTCTAGTGTATGGTTAGGGCTAAGTTTAGGGTTATGGTTAGGGTTAGGATTAGGATAAGGGTTAGGTCTCGTGTTAGGATTAAGGATAGTGTTACTATTAGGGTTTGTGTTAGGATTAGGGCTAATGTTAAGTTTATGTTTATGGCTGGGGTAGGTCTAAGATTGTGGTTAGGTTTTGGGCTAGTCCTAGGGCTAGGGCTAGGACTAGGTCTAGAGCTTTATTTAGAGTAGTGTTATGGTTGGGGTTAGGGCTAGTGTTGGGTTTATGGTTAGGGCTAGGGCTACATCTAAGGCTATGGTTATGGTTAGGTGTAGGACTAGGGCTAGGGTTATGGCTAGGGCTTGGATTTGGTTTTATGTTAGGCCTAGGGCTAGTGCTAGGGCTAGGCATTGTTTGGATTAGGTGTAGGGGTACGGTTAGGCTTAGGGCTAGTTTTAAAGTTAGGGTTAGGGTTAGAGCTAGGGATAGGTCTAGGTTTATAGTTAGGGTTAGGGTTAGCACTAGGGCTAATTCTAAGACTAGGGTTAGGTTTAGGGCCAAGACTAGGACTGGGGCTAGTGCCCCAGTATTAGTGTTAGTGTTAGTGCTAGGACTAGGGTTAGGAATAGGGTTAGGGTTAGAATTAGGGCTAGTTTTAAAGTTAGGGTTAGGGCTTGGACTAGGTTTAGGATTAGGACTAGGGAGAGGTCTAGGGTCAGGTTTAAGGTTAAGGCTTGGGTTCGGTTTAGGTTTAGGGCTAGGGTTAATGTTAGGGTTAGGGCTAGTCCTAGGGCTAGGCTTAGGGTTAGGGTGAGGTTTAGGGTTAGTGTTAGGGTTAGGTTTATGGTTAGCGCTAGTTATAGTGTTATGTTTATAGCTAGGGCTAGGTCTAAGGCTTGGTTAGGTTTAGGGCTAGGCCTAGGTCTAGGGTTAGGACTAGGTGTAGAGCTACCTTTAGGGTTGGGTTAAGGTTAAGGTTAGGGCTAGTGTTGTGTTAACAGTTAGGAATATGACGAAGTCTAAGGATATGGTTAAGGTTAGGTGTAGGATTAGGGTTACGTTTATGGTTCGGGTTCTGTTTTGGTAAGGGTTAGGGTTCTGAATCAGATTAGGTTTAGTGTTAGGGTTGGGATTGGGGTTGGGTTGTGGTGGGTTGGGATTGGGGTTAGAGTTAGGGTTGGGGCTGGGGTTGGGGTTAGAGTTAGGGTTGGGGCTGGGGTTGGGGTTGGGAATAGGGTTAGGGTTAGGTTTAGGGTTAGGGCTAGTGCCAGGGTTAGTTATAGGGTTAGGGTTAGGGCTAGGGCCAGGGCCAGGGCTATGGCTAGAGTTAGGGTTAGGGTTAGGGTTAGGGCTAGGGCTAGGTCTAGGGTTAGGGTTAGGGTTAGGGTTAGGGTTAGGGTTAGGTTACGGTTAGGTTTAGGGATAGGGCCAGGGCTAGGGCTAGGGTTAAGTATAGGGTTAGGGTTAGGACTAGGGCAGGCGCTAGGGTTAGGGTTAGGGTTAGGGTTAGGGCTAGGGCTAGGGCTAGGATTAGGATTAGGGTTAGGGCTAGGGTTAGGGTTAGTGTTAGGGCTAGGGCTAGTACTAGGGCTAGGGCTAGGTCTAGGGCTAGGGTGAGGGCTAGGGTTGGGTATAGGGTTAGGCCTAGGTCTATGGTTAGGGTTAGGGTTAGGGTTAGGGTTAGAACTAGAGCTAGGGTTAGGGTTAGGGTTAGGGTTAGGGTTAGGGCTACGGCTAGGGTTGGGATAGGGTTAGGGATAGGGCTTGGACCAGGGCTAGGACTAGGTTTAGAGTTAGGGTTAGGGTTAGGGTTAGGGTTAGGGCTAGCGTTAGGTTTATGGTTAGGGTTAGTGCTAGGGCGAGGGCTAGGGTTGGGGTTAGGGTTAGGGTTAGAGCTAGGACTAGGGCTAGGGCTAGGGTTAGGGTTCAGGTTCGGGTTTGGATTTGGGTTAAGGTAGGGTTAGGGTCGTGTTTGGCTTCAGGTTAGGGTTAGGTTTAGGGTTTGGGTTCGGGTTAGTGTTAGTGTTAGAGTTGGGGTTTGCGTTGGATTTGGGGTGGCGTTGGGGTTGGAGGTAGTTAGTGTTGGGGTTGGGGTTAGGGTTAGAGTTAGGGTTAGGGCTAGTGCTAGGACTAGGATTAGGGTTAGGGCTAGGGTTAGGTTTAGGGTTAGGGTTAGGGCTAGGGTTAGGGTTGGGTTACATCAAGGGCTAGGGCTAGGGCTAAGGTTAGGGATACGGTTAGGGTTAGGGCTAGGTCTATGGTTAGGGTTAGACTAGGGTTAGAGCTAAGTCTAAGGTTAAGGTTTGTTTTAGGGTTAGGGCTCTGGCTAGGGTTAGGGATAGGATTAGGCTAAGGTTAGGGATAGGGTTAGGGTTAGGGCTAGGGCTAGGGCTAGGATTTTGGTTAGGGCTAATGCTAGGGCTGGTTTTTGGGTTAGGGCTAGGGATAGGGTTAGTTTTAGGGTTAGGGTTAGGTTTAGGGCTAGGGCTAGGGCTAGGTCTAGGGGTAGGGATAAGGTTAGAGTTAGGATTAGGGTTAGGGTTAGGGTTAGGAATAGGGTTAGGGTTAGGGTTGTGGTTAGGGCTAGGGCTAGGGCTAGGGCGAGGGCTACGGTTAGGGTTAGGGTTGGGTTAGGTTTAGAGCTAGGGATAGGGTTAGGGTTAGCTTTAGGGTTAGGGCTAGGGCTAGGGTTAGGCTTAGGAATAGGGTTAGGGTTAGGGTTAGGTTTAGGGCTAGGGCTAGGGCTAGGGTTAGGGTTACAATTAGGGTTAGGGCTAGGTCTATTGTTAGGGGTAGGGTTAGGGTTAGATGTCGAGCTAGGGCTAGGGTTAGATTTAGGTTTAGTTTTAGGGCTAGTGCTAGGGTTAAGGATAGGGTTAGGGTTAGGGTGATGTTTAGGGTTAGGGCTTAGGCTTGCGCTAGATTTTGGGTTAGGGTTAGGGTTAGGGTTAGGGCTAGGGACAGGGCTAGGGCTAGGACTACGGTTAGGTTTAGGAATAGGGCTAGGGCTATGGCTAGGGTTAGGGTTAGGTTTAGGGCTAAGGCTAGGTCTATGGTTAGAGTTAGGTTTATGTTTATGTCTAGGGCCATTGCTAGGGCTAGGATTAGGGTTAGATTTAGGGTTAGGGCTAATGCTAGGGTCAGGGTTAGGGTTAGGGTTAGGGTTAGGGTTAGGGTTAGGGTATGGGCTAGGGCTTGGGCTAGAGTTAGGGTTAGGACTAGGGCTAGGTTTAGGGTTAGGGTTAGTGCTAGGGCTAGGAGTAGGATTATGGTTATGGATAGAGCTAGTGCTAGGCTTAGGGATAGGGTTTGGGTTAGGGCTAGAGCCAGGGCTATGGTTAGTGTTAGGGTTAGGGCTAGGTTACTGGTTAGGATTAGGGTTAGGGTTAGAGCTGGGTCTAGGGTTAGGGTTCGAATTCGGGTTATGGTTAGGGTTTTGTTAGGGCTAGGGCTAGAGCTAGGGCTAGAGTTAGGGTTATGGCTAAGGCTCGGTCTCGGGCTCGGGCTAGGGCTAGGGTTAGGGTTAGGGTTAGGTTTAGCGATAGGGATAGAGTTAGGGTTAGAGTTAGGTCTAGGGTTAGGTCTAAGGCTAGGGTTAGGTTTAGTGTTGGGGTTAGGGTTAGGGCTAGGGTTAGGTTTAGGGTAGGGTTAGGGGTAGGGCTGGGGCTAGGGCTAGGGCTAGGGCTATGGTTAGGGTTAGTGTTAGGTTAGCGCTAGGTCTATTGTTAGGAATAAGGTTAGGGTAAGAGCTAGGGTAGGGTTAGGTTTAGCTTTAGGTTTAGGGTTAGGGCCAGGGTTAGGTATAGTGTTAGGGTTAGGGTTAGGGTTATGGTTAGGGTTAGGGTTAGGAATAGGGTTAGGGTTAGGGTTAGGTTTAGGGCTAGGGCTAGGGCTAGGTTTAGGGTTAGGGCTAATGCCTGGGCTAGGGTTAGGGTTAGGGCTAGGGCTAAGTATAGGGTTATGGTTAGGTTTAGGTTTAGTGCTAGTGTTAGGGTTAGGGTTAGGGCTAGGGCTAGGGCTAGGTCTAGGCCTAGGGTTAGATTTACGATTAGTGTTAGGGCTAGGTCTATGGTTAGGCTTAGGGTTATGGCTAGGGCTAGGGCTAGGGCTAGTGTTAGATTTAGGTTTAGTTTTAGGGCTAGGGCTAGGGTTAAGGATAGGGTTAGGGTTAGGGTGAGGTTTAGTGTTAGGGCTAAGGCTAGTGCTAGATTTTGGATTAGGGTTAGGGTTAGAGCTAGGGCTAGGTTTAGTGATAGGTTTAGGGTTAGGGCTAGTACTAAGGTTAGGGATATGGTTAGGTTTAGGGTTAGGGTTAGGGATAGGGTTAGGGTTTGGGTTAGGGTTAGGGCTAGGGCTAGGGCTAGGATTAGGGTTAGGGCTAAGGCTAGGGCTAGGGTTAGGGTTAGGGTTAGGGTTATATTTTTGCTGGGGGGTGTTTGTGTTAAGTTTAGGGCTAGGGCTTGGGTTTGGGCTAGGGCTAGGGTTACGGATTGTGTTAGGGTTAGGAGTAAGGTTAGGTTTATGGCTAGGGCAGGGCTAGGACTAGGATTAGGGTTAGGGCTAGGGTTAGGTTTAGGTTTTGGGTTAGGCTTATGCTTAGGGTTAGGGCTAGGGCTAGGGCTAGGGCTAGGATTAGGGTTAGGGTTAGGGCTAGGGTTAGGGTTAGGGTTAGTTTTAGGGCTAAGGCCAGGGCTATGTTTAGGGCTATGGTAGGTTTATGTCTAGGGCCAGGGCTGGGGCTAGGATTAGGGTTAGATTTAGGGTTAGGGCTAAGGCTAGGGTTAGGGTTATTGTTAGACTAGGGCTAGGGCTAGGGCTAGGGCTACGGCTAGGGCTAGGGTTTGGAATAGGGTTAGGGCTTGGTCTCTGGTTCGGGTTAGGGTTAGTGTTAGAGCTGGGCCTAGGGTTAGTTTTCGGGTTCAGATTAGGGTTAGTGTTCGGGTTTGCGTTCAGGTTGGGGTTGCGTTGGGTTTGGAGGTATAGTTAGGTTTGGGTTGGGGTTGGGTTTAGGGTTAGGACTAGGGTTAGGGCAAGGGCTAGGACTAGGATTAGGGTTAGGGCTAGGGCTAGGGCTAGGGTTAGGTTTAGGGTATGGTTAGGGTTAGGGTTAGGGGTACAGCTAGGGTTAGGCTTAGGGTTAGGGTTAGGGTTAGAGCTAGGGCTAGGTTTAGTGATAGGTTTAGGGTTAGGGCTAGTACTAAGGTTAGGGATATGGTTAGGTTTAGGGTTAGGGTTAGGGATAGGGTTAGGGTTAGGGTTAGGGTTAGGGTTAGGGTTAGGGCTAGGGCTAGGATTAGGATTAGGGCTAGGGCTAGGGCTAGGGTTAGGGTTAGGGTTAGGGTTATATTTTTGCTGGGGGGTGTTTGTGTTAAGTTTAGGGCTAGGGCTTGGGTTTGGGCTAGGGCTAGGGTTACGGATTGTGTTAGGGTTAGGATTAAGGTTAGGTTTATGGCTAGGGCTAGGGCTAGGACTAGGATTAGGGTTAGGGCTAGGGTTAGGTTTAGGTTTAGGGTTAGGGTTAGGCTTAGGGTTAGGGCTAGGGCTAGGGCTAGGATTAGGGTTAGGGCTAGGGCTAGGGCTAGGGTTAGGGTTAGGGTTAGGGTTATATTTTTGCTGGGGGGCGTTTGTGTTAAGTTTAGGGCTAGGGCTAGGGCCTGGGTTAGGGCTAGAGTTACAGATTTGGTTGGGGTTATGTTTAAGGTTAGGTTTAGGGCTAGGGCTAGGGTTAGGACTAGGATTAGGGTTAGGGCTAGGATTAGGTTTAGGTTTAGTGTTACGGTTTGGGTTAGGGTTAGGGCTAGAGCTAGGGCTAGGGTAGGGTTAGGGTTAGGGTTAGGGTTAGGGTTAGGGTTAGGGTTAGGGTTATGTTTAGGGCCAGGGATAGGGTTAGTGTTAGAGTTGGGGTAGTGTTAGGGCTTAGACTAGGGTTTGGGTTTAGGTTAGGATTAGGGCTAGGGCTAGGGTTAAGGTTAAGGTTAAGGTTAAGGTTAGGGCTAAGGCTAGGGCTAGGGTTTGGTTTAGGGTTAGTGTTAGGGCTAGGGCCATGGCTAGGGCAAGGATTAGGGTTTGGTGTAGGGATAGTGCTAGGGCTAGGGCTAGGGTTAGGGCTAGGGTTAGGTTTAGGAATAAAGCTAATGCTAGGGTTATTGTTAGGTTTAGGTTTAGGGCTAAAGCTAGGGCTAGGGTTAGTGTTAGGGTTTGGGTTAGGGTTAGGATTAGTGTTAGAGCTAGGCCTAGAGTTAGGTCTAGGGCTGGGGTTTGAAATAGGGTTAGGGCAGGGTTATGGTTAGTGTTAGGGCTAGGGCTAGGGCTAGGGCTTGGTTTTGGAATAGGGTTAGTGCTAAGTCGCTGGTTAGGTTTAGGGTTAGGGTTATAGCTGGGCTAGGGTTAGGTTTCGGGTCGGGTTCGGGTTAATGTTAGTTTTAGGGTTGGGGTTTGCATTGGGGTTGCGGTGGCGTTTGGGTTGGAGGTAGAGTTAGGATTGGGTTTGTTGTTAGGGTTAGTGATAGGGATAGGGTTAGGGTTAGGGTTAGTGCTAGGGCTAGGGTTAGGGTTAGGTTTAGGGCTATGGCTAGGGTTAGGGTTAATGTTAGGGCTAGTGTTAGGCCTAAGGATAGGGTTAAGGTTAAATTGGGGTTAGGGTTAGGTTTAGGGTTAGGGTTAGGGTTAGGGTTAGGTTTAGTGTTAGGTTTAGTGCTAGGACTAGGGCTAGGATTAGGGTTAGGGCTAATGCCTGGGCTAGGGTTAGGTTTAGGGCTAAGGCTAGTGATAGGGTTATGGTTAGGTTTAGGGTTAGGGCTAGATTTAGGGTTATGGTTAGGGCTAGCGCTAGGGCTAAGGCTAGTCCTAGGGTTAGGGTTATGATTAGGGTTTTTTGCTAGGTCTATGGTTAGGGTTAATGTTAGGGTTAGAGCTAGGGCTAGGATTAGGTTTAGGTTTAGTTTTAGGGCTAGGGCTAGGGTTAGGGATAGGGTTAGGTTTAGGGTTAGGGTTAGGGATAGGGTTAGGGTTAGGGTTAGGCTTAGGGTTAGGTCTAGGACTAGGGTTACTGTTTGGGTTTGGGTTAGGGTTAGGGCTAGGGCTAGGTTTAGTGTAGGGTTAGGGCTAAGGCTAGGGCTAGGGTTTGGGTTAGGGTTAGGATAGGCTTAGGGCCAGGGCTAGGGCTAGGATTACGGTTAGGTTTAGGGCTAGTGCTAGGGCTATGGCTAGGGTTAGTGTTAGGTTTAAGGCTAAGGCTAGGGCTAGGGCTAGTTTTAAGCTTAGATTTAGGGTTTGGTCTAGGGTTAGGGTTATAGTTAGGGCTAGGGCTAGGGCTAGGGCTAGGTTTTGGAATAGGGTTAGGGCTAGGTCTCTGGTTAGAGTTAGAGTTAGGGTTAGAGCTCAGGCTAGGGTTAGGTTTCGGGTTCGGTTTCGTGTTAGGGTTGGCGTTTTTGTTGGGATTGGTGTTGCATTGAGTTTGGAGGTAAAGTTAGGTTTTGGGTGGGGTGGGATTTAGCGTTAGGATTAGGGTTAGTGCTAGGGCTAGGACTAGGATTAGGGCTAGGGCTAGGGCTAGGGCTAGTGCTAGGGTTAGGGTTAGGGTTATGGTTAGTGTTAGAGTTATGGCTAGAGCTAGAGTTAGTGTTAGGTTTAGGTTTAGGGTTAGAGCTATGGCTAGGTTTAGGGTTAGGGTTAGGGTTAGGGTTAGAGCTAGGGCTAGGGTTAGGGATATGATTAGGTTTAGTGTTAGTGTTAGGGATATGGTTAGGGATGGGTTAGGGTTAGGGTTAGGGTAAGGCTAGGGCTAGGATTAGAGTTAGGGATAAGGCTAGGGCTAGGGTTAGGGTTAGGGTTAGTGTTAGGGTTTGTGCTTGTGGGGTTAGTGTTAATTTTAGGGCTAGGGCTAGGGTTACGATTTGGTTAGGGTTAGGATTTGGGTTAGGTTTAGGGCTAGGGCTATTTCTAGGGCTAGGGCTAGGATTAGTGTTATGGTTAGGGTTAGGGTATGACTAGCATTAGGGTTAGGGTAATGCTTAGGGCTAGGGCTATGGCTAGGGCTAGGGCTAGGGTTAGGGTTACAGTTATGGTTAAGGCTAGGTCTATGGTTAGGGTTAGGGTTAGGGTTAGGGATAGAGCTAGGGCTAGGGTTAGGTTTAGGTTTAGTGTTAGGCTACGGTTAGGGTTAGGATTTGGGCTGGGTAGTTAGGGTTAAGTTTAGCGCTATGGCTAGGGCTAGGGCTAGTGTTAGGGATTGGGTTAGGGTTAGGATTAGGGTTAGGTTTATGGCTAGGGCTAGGGCTAGGATTAGTGTTATGGTTAGGGTTAGGGTTAGGACTAGCGTTAGGGTTAGGGTAAGTGTTAAGGCTAGGGCTATTGCTAGGGCTAGGTCTAGGGTGAGGGATAGGGTTAGGGTTAGGGTTAGGTTTAGGGCTAGCGCCAGGTCTATGGCTAGGCTCAGGTCTAATGCTAGGGCAAGGTTTAGGGTTAGGGCTAGGGCTAGGGCTAGGTTTAGGGTTAGGTTTAGGGTTAGGGCTATGGTTAGGATTAGGGCTAGGGCTAGGGCTAGGAGTAGGGTTAGGACTAGGTCTAGGGCTAGGGTTATGTTTAGGGTTAGGTCTATCGTTATGGTTAGTGTTAGCGTTAGAGTTACAGCTAGGGCTAGGGTTAGGGTTAGGGTTAGGTTCAGTGTTAAGGCTAGTGTTAGGGTTAGGGCTAGCGCTATGGCTAGGGCTAGGGTTAGTGTTAGGGTTAGGTTAGGGCTAGGTCTATGGTTAGGATTAGGATTAGGTTTATAGCTAGGGTAGGGTTAGGGTTAGCTTTAGGGTTAGGGCTAGGGCTAGGCTTAGGGATAGGGTTAGGATTAGGGTTAGTGTTAGGGATAGGGACAGGGTTAGGGTTAGGGTTAGGTTTAGGGCTAGGGCTAGCATTAGGTTTAGGGCTAATGGTAGGGCTAGGGTTAGGGTTAGGGCTAGTGCTAGGGATAGGGTTAGGGTTTTGGTTAGGGTTAGGCCTAGGGTTAGGGTTAAGGTTAGGGTTAGGCCTAGGGCTATGTATAGGGCTAGTCCTAGGTTTACAGTTATGATTAGGTTTAGGGCCAGGTCTATGGTTATGGTTAGGGTTAGGGTTAGGGCTAGGTTTAGGGTTAGGGTTAGGGCTAGGGCTAGGGCTGGGCCTAGGCCTAGGTTTAGGATCATGATTAGGATTAGTGCTAGTTCTATGGTTATGGTTAGGGATAGGGTTATAGTTAGAGCTAGTGCTAGTGTTAGGGTTAGGGTTAGGGTTAGGGTTAGGGCTAGGGCTAGGGCTAGGCTAGGTTTAGAGTTAGGGTTAGGTTAGGGCTAGGTCTATGGTTAGGATTAGGGTTAGGGTTAGAGCTAGGGTAGGGTTATTGTTACCTTTAGGGTTATGGCTAGGGCTAGGCTTAGGGATAATGTTAGGATTAGAGTTAGGGTTAGGGTTAGGGATAGGGTTAGGGTTAGGGTTAGGGTTAGTTTTAGGGCTAGGGCCAGGGCTAGGATTAGGGTTAGGGCTAATGCTAGGGCTAGGGTTAGGGTTAGGACTAGGGCTAGGGATAGGTTTCGGGTTTTGGTTAGGGTTAGGGCTAGGGTTAGGGTTAGGGTTAGGGTTAGGGCTAGGGCCAGGGCTAGGGCTAGGCCTAGTGTTAGGGTTAAAATTAGTTTTAGGGGTAGGTCATTGGTTAGGGTTAGGATTAGGGTTAGAGTTAGAGCTAGTGCTAGGGTTAGAGTTAGGTTTAGGTTTAGATATAGGGCTAGGTTTATGGATAGGGTTAGGTTTAGCGTTAGGTTTAGTGTTAGGGTTGGGTTAGTGTTAGTGTTAGGGTTAGGGTCAGGGCTAGGGCTAGGGCTAGGGCTAGGACTAGGGCTAGGGTTAGGGTTAGGGGTGGTTTAGTGCCAGGTCTATTGTTAGGATTAGGGTTAGAGTTAGAGCTAGGGTAGGGTTAGGGTTAGCTTTAGGGTTAGGGCTAGGGCTAGGCTTAGGGAAAGGGTTAGGATTAGGGTTAGGGTTAGGGTTAGGGTTAGGGTTAGGTTTAGGGTTAGCGTTAGGGTTAGGGCTAGGGCTAGGGCTAGGGCTTGGGCTAGAGTTTCGAATAGGGTTAGGGCTAGGTCTCTGGTTAGGGTTAGGATTATAGTTAGAGCCAGGGCTAGGGTTAGGTTTCGGGTTCGGGTTTAGGTTCGGGTTAGGGTTAGGTTTAGTGTTGGGGTTTGCATTGGGGTTGGAGTGGCATTGGGTTTGGAGGTAGAGTTAGTTTTGGATTTGGGGTTGGGTTTAGGGTTAGGGTTAGGGCTAGGGCTAGGACTAGGATTAGGCTTAGGGCTAGGGCTAGGGCTAGGGTTATGTTTATGGGTAGTGTTAAGTTTAGAGTTACGGTTAGGGTAAGGGTTAGGGTTAATGTTAGGTTTAGGGATAGGGTTAGGGTTAGGGTTAGGGTTAGGGTTAGGGTTAGGGTTAGCGCTATCCCTAGGGTTAGGATTAGGGTTAGGGCTCATGCTAGGGATAGGGTTAGTGTTAGAGCTAGGTCTAGGGTTAGGGTTAGGTTTAGGTTTAGGGTTAGGGCTAGGGTTTGAGTTAGGGCTAGGGCTAGGGCTAGGGCTAGGGCTAGGGCTAGGGTTCGGGATAGGGTTCGGATTAGGGCTATGCCAGGGCTAGGGCTAGGCTTAGGGTTAGGATTAGGATTGGGTTTAGGTTTAGGGTTAGGATTAGGGCTAGGGCTAGGGCTAGGGCTAGGGTTAGGTTAGGGCTAGGTCTATTGTTAGGATTAGGGTTAGGGTTATCTTTAGGGTAGGGCTATGGCTAGGCTTAGGTATAGGGTTAGGAAGAGGGTTAGGGTCAGGGTTTGGGATAGTGTTAGGGTAACGGTTAGGGCTAGGGCTAGGGCTAGGGCTAGGTCTAGATTTTGGAATACGGTTAGGGCTACGTCTCTGGTTAGGGTTAGTGTTAGAGTTACAGCTGGGGCTAGGGTTAGGTTATGGGTTCGGGTTCAGGTACGGGTTAGGGTTTGCGTTAGCATTGGGGTTTGCGTTGGGGTTGGGGTGGCATTGGATTTGTACGTAGAGTTAGATTTGGGTTTGGTGTTGTGGCTAGAATTAGGGTTAGGGTTAAGCTGGGGCTAGGCTTAGGGTTTGGGTTCAGGTTCGGGTTAGTGTTAATGTTAGGGTTGGGGTTTGCGTTGGGTTTGGGGTGGCGTTGGGGTTGGAGTTAGAGTTAGGTTTGGGGTTGTTGTTGGGGTTAGTGTTAGGGTTAGTGTTAGGGCTAGGCCTAGGGCTAGGTTTAGGGTTAGGGTTAGGGCAGGGATAGGGTTTGGGTTAGCGTTTGGGTTAGGGTTAGTGCTAGGTTTAGTGTTAGTGTGTGGGTTAAGGCTGGGGCTAGGGCTAGGGTGAGGTTAGGGTTAGGTTAGGGCTAGATCTATGATTTGGATTAGGGTTAGGGTTAGAGCTAGGGTAGGGTTAGTATTAGCTTTAGGGTTAGGGCTAGTGCTAGGGTTAGGGATAGGGTTAGGGTTAGGGTTAGCGTTAGGGTTAGGGATAGAGTTAGGGTTAGGGTTAGGTTTAGGGATAGGGCTAGGGCTAGGATTAGGGTTAGATCTAATGTTAGGGCTAGGGTTAGGGTTTGTGTTAGGGTTAGGGTTAGGGTTAGGGTTAGGGCTAGGGTTAGGGTTAGGGTTATGGCTAAACTAGGCCTAGGCCAAGGCCTAGGGTTAGGGTTACGATTAAGGTTAGGGCTAGGTCCATGTTTAGGGGTAGGGTTAGGGTTTGAGTTAGAGCTAGGGCTAGGTTTATGTTTAGGTTTAGGTTTAGGGCTAGGGCTAGGGATTGGGTTAGGGTTAGGGATAAGGCTAGGGCTAGGTTTTGGGTTAGATTTAGACTTAGGGCCCGGGCCATGGCTAGGGCTAGGATTAGGGTTAGGTTTAGGGATATTGCTAGGGCTAGGGCAAGGCCATGGCTAGTGTTAGGGTTAGGTTTAGGGTTAGGTTTAGGGCTAGGGCTAGGGCTAGGTTTAGGGTTAGTGTTAGGGTTAGGTTTAGGGTTAAAGCTAGGATTAGTGTTAGGATAGGGTTAGGGTTAGGGTTAGGGCTAAAGCTAGGGCTAGTTTTAGGGTTAGAGTTAGGGTTAGGATTATTGTTAGATCTAGGCCTAGGGCTAGGGCTAGGGCTAGGTTTTGGAATAGGGTTAGGGCTAAGTCGCTCGTTAGGGTTAGGGTTAGGGTTAGAGTTGGGGCTAGGGTTAGGGTTCGGGTTCGGGTTCGGGTTAGGGTTAGTGTTAGTGTGGGGTTTGCGTTGGGGTTCTGGTGGCGTTGGGTTGGTGGTAGTGTTATGATCAGGGTTCTTGTTGGGGTTAGTGTTACTGTTAGGGTTAGGGCTAGCTCTAGGGCTAAAGCTAGGCTTAGGGTTAGGGTTAGGGTTAGGGTTAGGGCTAGGAATATGGTTAGGTTTAGGGCTAGGGCTAGGGCTAGGGCTAGGATTAGGGTTAGGGCTAATGCTAGGGCTAGGTTTAGGGTAGGGCTAGGGATAGGGATAGGGTTAGGGTTAGGGTTAGGTTTAGGTTTAGGTTTAGATCTAGGGCTAGGGCTAGGGCTAGGGTGAGGTTATGGTTAGGTTAGGGCTAGATCTATGGTTAGGATTAGGTTTAGGGTTAGAGCTAGGGAAGGGTTAGTATTAGCTTTAGGGTTAGGGCTAGGGCTAGGGTTAGGGATAGGGTTAGGGATAGGGTTAGGGTTATATTAGGGTTAGGGATAAAGTTAGGGTTATGGTTAGGTTTAGGCCTAGGACTAGGGCTAGGATTAGGTTTCGATCTAATGCTAGGGCTAGGGTTAGGGTTAGGGCTAGGGCTAGGGATAGGGCTAGGGTTAGGGTTAGGGTTAGGGTTAGGTTTAGGGTTAGGGTTAGGGCTAAACTAGGGCTAGGCCTAGGCCTAGGGTTAGGGTTACGATTAGGGTTAGTTCTAGGTCCATGTTTAAGGGTAGGGGTAGGGTTAGAGTTAGAGCTAGGGCTAGGTTTATGGTTAGGTTTAGGTTTAGGGCTAGGGCTAGGGATAGGGCTAGGGTTAGGGATAAGGCTAGGGCTAGGGTTTGCGTTAGGTTTAGGCTTAGGGCCAGGGCCATGGCTAGGACTAGGTTTAGGGTTAGGTTTAGGGCTAGGGCTAGGGCTAGGGCTAGGGTTAGGGTTAGGTTTAGGGTTAGATTTAGGGCTAGGGCTAGGGCTATGGTTAGGGTTAGTGTTAGGGTTATGTTTAGGGCTAAAGCTAGGGTTAGGGTTAGGATAGGGTTAGGGTTAGGCTAAGGGTTAGGTTTAGGGCTAAAACTAGGGCTAGGTTTGGGGTTAGGTTTAGGGTTAGGATTAGTGTTAGAGCTAGGCCTAGGGCTAGGGCTAGGGCTTGGTTTTGGAATAGGGTTAGGGCTAAGTCGCTCGTTAGGGTTAGGGTTAGGGTTAGAGCTGGGGCTAGGGTTAGGTTTCGGGTTCGGGTTTGGGTTAGCGTTAGTGTTAGGGTGAGGTTTCGTTGGGGTTGGGGTGGCGTTGGGGTTGGTGGTAGAGTTAGGATTGGGGTTCTTGTTGGGGTTAGTGTTAGTGTTAGGGTTAGGGTTAGGGCTAGGGTTAGGGCTAGGGCTAGGGTTAGGGTTAGGGGTAGGGGTAGGTATAGGTTTAGGTTTAGGGCTAGGGCTAGGGCTAGGATTAGTGCTTGGGCTAATTCTAGGGCTAGGGTTAGGGTTAGGGCTAGGAATAGGGATAGGATTAGGGTTTTGATTAGGGTTAGGCTAGGGTTAGGGTTAGGGTTAGGGTTAGGGCTAGGGCTAGGGCTAGGCCTAGTGATAGGGTTACGAGTAGGTTTAGGGCTAGGTCTATGTTTAGGGTTAGGGTTATCGTTAGACTTAGAACTGGGGCTAGGGTTAGGGTTAGGTTTAGGTTTAGATCTAGGGCAAGGTTTAGGGATAGGGTTAGGTTTAGTGTTAGGTTTAGGGTTAGGGACAGGGTTTGTGTTAGGGTTAGGGTTAGGGTTAGGGCTAGGGCTAGAGCTAGGGCTAGGGCTAGGGTTAGGGTTTTGTTAGGGCTAGGTCTATGGTTAGGATTAGGGTTAGTTTTAGAGCTAGGTTAGGGTTAGGGTTAGCTCTAGGGTTACGGCTAGGGCTAGCCTTAGGGAAAGTGTGAGGATTAGGGTTAGGTTTAGGGTTAGGGTTAGGGTTAGCATTAGGGTTAGGGCTACGGCCTGGGCTAGGGTTAGGGTTAATATTAGGGTTTGGGTTAGGGTAGGGATAGGGTTAGGTTTAGGGCTAGGTCTAGGGCTAGGGCTAGGGTTAGGGCTAGTGTTAGGGTTAGGTTTAGGGCTAAAGCTAGGATTAGGGTTAGGATAGTGTTAGGGTTAGGGTTAGGGTTAGGTTTAGGGCTAAAGCTAGGGCTAGGTTTAGGGTTAGGGTTAGGGTTAGGATTAGTGTTAGAGCTAGGCCTATGATTAGGGCTAGGGCTAGGTTTTGGAATAGGGTTAGGGCTAAGTCGCTGGTTAGGGTTAGGGATTAGAGCTGGGGCTAGGGTTAGGGCTAGGATTAGGGCTAGGGCTAGACCTAGTGTTAGGGTTATGATTAGGTTTAGGGCAGGGTCTATGTTTAGGGTTAGGGTTAAGGTTAGACTTAGAACTAGGGCTAGTGTTAGGGTTAGGTTTAGGTTTAGATCTAGGGCTAGGTTTAGGGATAGGGTTAGGTTTAGTGTTAGGTTTAGGGTTATGGACAGGGTTAGTGTTAGGTTTAGGGTTAGGGTTAGGGCTAGGGCTAGGGCTAGGGTTATGTTTAGGGGTAGTGTTAGGGTTAGGGTTAGGGTTAGTGTTAGGGTTAGGATTAGGGTAAGGGTTAGGGTTAGTGTTAGGGTTAGGATTAGGGTAAGGGTTAGGGTTAGTGTTAGGGTTAGGGATAGGCTTAGTGTTAGGGTTAGGATTAGGGTAAGGGTTAGGGTTAGTGTTAGGGTTAGGGATAGGGTTAGGGTTAGGGTTAGGGTTAGGGTTAGCTCTATCCCTAGGGTTAGGATTAGGGTTAGGGCTCATGCTAGGGATAGGGTTAGTGATAGAGCTAGGGCTAGGTTTAGGGTTAGGTTTAGGGTAGGGTTAGGGCTAGGGTTTGGTTTAGAGTTAGGGCTAAGGCTCGGTTCGGGATAGGGTTCGGATTAGGGCTAGGTCTTGGTCTAGGGGTAGGGTTAGGTTAGGGCTAGGTCTATTGTTAGGGTTAGGGTTAGGGTTAGTGCTATGGTAGGGTTAGGGTTAGCTTTATGGTTAGGGCTATGGCTAGGCTTAGGGATAAGGTTAGGATTAGGGTTAGGGTCAGGTTTAGGGATGGGGTTATTGTAAGGGTTAGGGCTAGGGCTAGGGCTAGGGCTAGATTTTGGAATATGGTTAGGGCTTGGTCTCTGGTTAGGGTTAGTGTTAGAGTTAGTTCTGGGGCTAGGGTTTGGGTTTGGGTTCGGGTTCAGGTACGGGTTAGGGTTTGGGTTAGCATTGGGGTTTGCATTGGGTTTGGGGTGGTGTTGTGTTTGGAGGTAGAGTTAGATTTGGGTTTGGGGCTGGGGCTAGGATTAGGGTTCGGGTTAAGCTGGGGCTAGGCTTAGGGTTTGGGTTCAGGTTCAGGTTAGGGTTAGTGTTAGGGTTGGGTTTTGCGTTGGGGTTGGGTTGGCGTTGGGGTTGGAGTTAGAGTTAGGTTTGGGGTTGTTGTTGGTGTTAGTGTTAGGGTTAGCGTTTGGGTTAGGGTTAGTGCTAGGTTTAGGGTTAGTGTGTGGGTTAATGCTAGGGCTAGGGCTAGGGCTAGGGTGAGGTTAGGGTTAGGTTAGGGCTAGATCTATGGTTAGGATTAGGGTTAGGGTTAGAGCTAGGGTAGGGTTAGTATTAGCTTTAGGGTTAAGGCTAGTGCTAGGGTTTGGGATAGGGTTAGGGTTAGGGTTAGGTTTAGGGCTAGGGCTAGGATTAGATTTCGATCTAATGCTCGGGCTAGGGTTAGGGTTAGGGCTAGGGATATGGTTAGGGTTGGGGTTATGGTTAGGGTTAGGGTTAGGGTTAGGTTTAGGGCTAAACTAGGGCTAGGCCTAGGCCTAGGGTTAGGGTTATGATTAGGGTTAGGGCCAGGTCTATGTTTAGGAGTAGTGTTAGGGTTTGAGTTAGAGATAGGGCTAGGTTTATGGTTAGGTTTAGGTTTAGGGCTAGGGCTAGGGATAGGGTTAGCGTTAGGGATAATGCTAGGGCTAGTGTTTGCGTTAGGTTTAGGCATAGGGCCAGGGTCATGGCTAGGGCTAGGTTTAGGGTTAGGTTTAGGGCTAGGGCTATGGCTAGGACTAGGGTTAGGGTTAGGTTTAGGGTTAGATTTATGGCTAGGGCTAGCGCTAGGGTTAGGGTTAGTGTTAGGGTTAGGTTTAGGGCTAAAGCCAGGGTCAGGGTTAGGATAGGGTTAGGGTTAGGCTAAGGGTTAGGTTTAGGGCTAAAGCTAGGGCTAGGTTTAGGGTTAGGTTTAGGGTTAGGATTAGTGTTAGAGCTAGGCCTAGGGCTAGGGCTACGGCTAGGTTTTGGAATAGGGTTAGGGCTAAGTCGCTGGTTAGGGTTAGGGTTAGGGTGAGAGCAGGGGCTAGGGTTAGGGTTCGGATTCGGGTTCGGGTTAGGGCTAGGGATAGGTTTAGGTTTAGGGCTAGGGTTAGGGTTAGGGTTAGGGTTAGGTTTAGGGCTAAACTATGGCTAGGTCTAGGCCTAGGGTTAGGATTATGATTAGGGTTAGGGCTAGGTCTATGTTTAGGGTTAGGGTTAGGGTTAGAGTTAGAGCTAGGGCTAGGTTTAGGGTTAGGTTTAGGTTTAGGGCTAGGGCTAGGGTTAGGGTTAGGGATAAGGCTTGGGCTAGTGCTAGGGCTAGGGCTAGGCCTAGGGTTAGCGTTAGGTTAGGGCTAGGGATAGGGATAGGAATAGGGTTAGGGTTTTGGTTTTGGTTAGGGATAGGGTTAGGGTAAGTGTTAGGGCTAGGGCTAGGCCTAGGGCTAGAGTTTGGAATACGGTTACGGCTAGGTCTCGGGTTACGGTTTAGGTTAGAGTTAGAGCTGGGGCTAGGGTTAGGGTTTGGGTTCGGGTTCAGGTACGGGTTAGGGTTTGGGTTAGTGTTGGGGTTAGCGTTGGGGTTGGGGTGGCTTTGGGTTTGGAAGTAGAGTTAGGTTTGGGTTTGGGGTTGGGTTTGAATTAGGGTTCGGGTTAAGCTGGGGCTAGGCTTAGGGTTTGGGTTCGGGTTCGGGTTAGGGTTAGTGTTAGGGTTAGGGTTTGCATTGGGGTTGGGGTGGCATTGGGGTTGGAGTTAGAGTTAATGTTGGGGTTGATGTTGGGGTTAGTGTTAGGGTTAGAGTTAGGGCTAGTGCTAGGGCCAGGTTTAGGGTTAGGGTTAGGGCCATGGTTAGGGTTCGTTTTAGGGTTAGGGTTAGGGTTAGGGCTAGGTTTAGAGTTAGTGTGTGGGTTAGCCCTAGGGCTAGGGCTAGGGTTAGGTTAGGGTTAGG
>CM027401.1:13935814-13940351 GCA_015711505.1 Sylvilagus bachmani | reverse complement strand
GGTTTGGGGTTGGGTTTGAATTAGGGTTCGGGTTAAGCTGGGGCTAGGCTTAGGGTTTGGGTTCGGGTTCGGGTTAGGGTTAGTGTTAGGGTTGGGGTTTGCATTAGGGTTGGGATGGCGTTGGGGTTGGAGTTAGAGTTAGGTTTGGGGTTGTTGTTGGGGTTAGTGTTAGGGTTAGAGTTAGGGCTAGGGCTAGGGCTAGGGCTAGATTTAGGGTTAGGGTTAGGGCCATGGTTAGGGTTCGTTTTAGGGTTAGGGTTAGGTTTAGGGCTAGGTTTAGAGTTAGTGTGTTGGTTAGGGCTAGGGCTAGGGCTAGGGTTAGGTTAGGGTTAGGTTAGGGTTAGGGCTAGGTTTAGGATTAGGGTTAGGGTTAGAGCTAGGTTAGGGTTAGTATTAGCTTTAGGGTTAGGGTTAGGGCTAGGGTTAGGGATAGGGTTAGGGTTAGGGTTAGCATTAGGGTTAGGGCTAGAGTTAGGGTTAGGTTTAGGTTTAGGTCTAGGGCTAGAATTAGGGTTAGATCTAATGCTTGGGCTAGGGTTAGGGTTAGGGCTAGGGCTAGGGTTAGGGTTCGGGTTAGGGTTAGGGTTAGGGTTAGGGTTAGGGTTAGGGCTAAACTAGGGCTAGGCCTAGTCCTAGGGTTAGGGTTACGATTAGGGTTAGGGCTAGGTCTATGTTTAGGGGTAGGTTTAGGGTTAGAGTTAGAGCTAGGGCTAGGTTTATGGTTAGGTTTAGGTTTAGGGCTAGGTCTAGGGTTAGGGTCAGGGTTAGGGTTAGGGTCTGGTTTGGGATAAGGCTAGGGCTAGGTTTTGGGTTAGGTTTAGGCTTAGGGCCAAGGCCATGGCTAGGGCTAGGATTAGGGTTAGGTTTAGGGCTAGGGCTAGGGCTAGGGCTAGGGCTAGGGTTAGCATTAGGGTTAGGTTTAGGGTTAGGGTTAGGGTTAGGTTTAGGGCTAAAGCTAGGGCTAGGGTTAGGTTTATGGTAGGGTTAGTGTTAGGTTTATGACTAAAGCTAGGGCTAGGTTTAGGGTTAGAGTTAGGGTTAGGATTAGTGTTAGAGCTAGGCCTAGGGCTAGGGCTAGGGCTAGGTTTTGGAATAGGGTTATGGCTAGGGCTAGGGCTAGGGCTAGGCCTAGGGTTAGGGTTACGATTAGGGATAGGTTTAGGTCTATGTTTAGGGTTAGGTTTAGGGTTAGATTTAGAGCTTTTTCTATGGTTAGGGTTAGGTTTAGGTTTACGGCTAGGGCTAGGCTTTGGGATAGTGTTAGCGTTAGAGTTAGCTTTAGGATTAGGTTTAGGCTAGGGCTACAGTTAGGCTTAGGGTTTGGGTTAGGGTTAGGGATAGGGTTATGGTTAGCGTTAGGGTTAGGGTTACGGTTTGGGTTATGATTAGGGTTAGGGCTAATGCTAGGGCTAGGATTAGGTTTAGGGCTAGGGCTAGGGTTAGGGTTAGGTTTAGGTTTAGGTTTAGGGTTAGGTTTAGGGCTAGGGTTAGGGTTAGGTTTAGGGCTAGGGCTAGGCTTAGGGTTAGGGTTAGGATTAGGGCTAGGGCCAGGGCTATGGCTAGGGTTTTGTTTAGGGTTAGGTTTTGAGCTAGGTCTATCATTAGGGTTATGGTTAGGGTTAGAGCTAGGGCTAGGGTTAGGGTTATTTTTAGGGTTAGGGCTAGGTCTAGGTTTAGGGAAAGGGTTAGGGTAAGGGTTTGGATTAGGGTTAGGGTTAGGTATAGGTTTAGGGTTAGGGTTATGGTTAGTGTTAGGGCTTATGCCAGGGATAGTGTTAGGGTTATGGATAGGGATAGGGTAAAGTTTAGGGTTAGGGCTAGGGTTAGGGCTAGGGTTAGGGTTAGGGTTTGGGTTAGTGTTAGGGAAAGGGTTAGAGCTAGGGCTAGGGTTAGGGTTAGGGATAAGTGTAGGGGTAGAGTTAGGTTTAGGGTTAGCGTTTGGGCTAGGGTTGGACAAGGCTAGGGCTAGGGTTATGGTTAGGGTTAATGTTAGGGGTAGGGCTATGATTAGGGTCAGGTTTAGAGCTAGGGCTAGGGTTAGGGTTAGGGTTCGGGTTAGGGTTAGGGCTAGGGCCAGTATAGATCTAGGGTTAGGGTTAGGGTTAGGGTTAGGGTTTGGGCTAGGGCTAGGTCTAGGGCTATTGTTAGCGTTATGGTTAGGGTTAGGGTTAAGGTTAGGGCTGTTGCTAGGGCTAGGGTTAGGTTTAGAGTTAGGGTTAGTGCTAGGGCTAGGAGTAGGTTTTGGGTTAGGGTTAGGGTTAGGTTAAGGTCTAGGCCCAGAGCCAGGGCTAGGTTTACGGTTATGGTTAGGTTTAGGGCTAGGGCTAGGGCTAGGGCCAGGTTTAAGGATAGGTTTACGGCTAGGGCTAGGGCTATGGCTAGGGTTACAGTTAGGGTTAGGTTTAGGGCTAGGGCTAGGGCTAGCGTTAGGGTTAGGTTGAGGGCTAGGGCTAGGGCTATTGTTAGGTTTAGTGTTTGGTTTAGGTCTAGGGCTATATTTAGGGGTAGTGTTATAGCTAGTGTTAGGGTTAGGGTTAGGGTTAGATTTAGTGTTAGGACTATGGTTAGAGTAAGGCTTAGAGTTAGGGCTAGGTCTAGGGTTAGGGTTAGGTTTAGGGTTAGAGCTACTTCTAGTGTTAGGGTTAGGTTTAGGTTTAGGTCTAGGACTAGGGTGAGGGATAGGGTTTTTTTCAGGGCTAGGGCTAGGGCCAAGGTTAGCGTTAGGTTTAGGGTTAGGGTTAGGAATAGGGTTAGGGTTAGTGCTAGGTCTAGGTTTAGGGTTAGAGTTAGTGTGAGAGCTAGGGCTAGTGTTATGTTTAGGGTTAGGATTATGGCTAGGGCTAGGGTTAGGGTAGGGTTAGGGTTAGGGTTAGAGTTAGGGATAGGGCTAGGGTTAGTGTTAGTTTTAGGCTTAGTGCTAGGGTTAGGTTTAGGGCTAGGCTAGGGCTGGGTTTAAGTTTCGGGTTTGGGTTTGGTTTTGGGTTAGGTGTAGGGTTAGGGTTAGGACTAGGGCTAGGGCTTGGGTAGGGTTAATTTTAGGGCTATGGCTAGGGCTTGGTTTAGGGTTCTGATTCCGGTTAAGGTTAGGGTTAGGGTTCAGGTTAGGGTTAGGGTTGGGTTTTGGTTTGGGGTTGGGTGGCGTTGGGGTTGGAGGTAGAGTTAGGGTTGGGGTTTGCATTGGGTTTGAGTTGGCATTGTTGTTGGAGGTAGAGTTAGCGTTGGGGTTGGGGTTGGGGTTAGGGTTATGGTTAGGGCTAGGGCTAGGGCTAGGGCTAGGATTAGAGTTAGGGCTAGGGCTAGTTTTAGTGCTAGGGTTAGTGTTATGGCTAGGGTTAGGGCTAGGGCTAGGGCTACGGTTAGGGATAGGGTTAGGGTTAGGGTTGGGGCTAGGGCTAGTGCTAGGGCTAGGGTTAGGGTTAGGGTTAGGGCTAGGGCTACGTTTAAGGTTAGGGTTAGGCCTGGGTCTAGGGTGAAGGTTAGGATTATGGTTACTGCCAGGGCTAGGGCTAGGGTTAGGGATAGGGTTAGGTTTAGGGTTAGCGTTAGGGTTAGGGTTAGGGTTATGGCTAGGATTAGGATTAGTGTTCGGGGTAGGTTTAGGGTTATGTTTAGGGTTATGGCTGTAGGTAGGGCTAGGTATAGGGCTAGGGTTGTCGTTACGGTTAGGGTTTGGGCTAGGTCTATGATTAGGGTAGGGTTAGGGTTAGAGCTATTGCTAGGGTTAGCGTTAGTTTTAGGCTTAGTGCTAGGGATAGGGTTAGGGCTAGGGTTAGGGTTAGGGTTAGGTTTAGGGTTAGGGATAGCGTTAGGTTTAGGTTTAGGGTCAGGGCTAGGGCTAGGTTTTGTACTAGGTCTCGTTCTAGGTTTATGTTTAGGATTAGGGTTAGTGATAGGGCTATGGTTAGTGTTATTGTTAGGGCTAGGGCTAGGGCTAGTTTTAGGGTTAGGTTTAGGGTTCGGGTTAGGGCTAGGGCTAGAATTAGGGATAGGGCTATGGTTAGGGCCATGGCCAGGGCTTGTGCTCCGGCTAGGGCTAGGGTTAGGGTAGGGTTAGGGCTAGAGCTAGGGCTAGGCTTAGTGTTAGTGTTAGTGTTAGTGTTAGTGTTAGTGTTAGTGTTAGTGTTAGGGTTAAGGCTAGGGCTATGGCTAGGATTAGTGTTAGGGTTAGGATTAGGGCAGGGTTAGGGTTAGTGTTAGGGCCAGGGCTAGAGCTAGGGCTATTGCTAGGGCTACGGTTAGGGTAGTTTTAGGGGTAGGGCTAGAGCTTGGGTTAGGGTTAGAGTTAGGGTTAGGGCTAGGGCTAGGGCTAGTGCTAGGACTAGCGTTAGGTTAGGTTTAGAATTAGGGCTAGGTTTTGGGTTAGGGTTAGGGCTAGGGCTAGGGTTAGGGCTAGGTCTAGGGTTAGGATTAAGGTTAGGGTAGGTCTCTGATTAGGACTAGGTTTAGGGTTAGTTCTAGGGCTAGGGTTAGGGTTAGGGTTAGGGTTAGGGTTAGGGCTAGGGCTATGTTTAGGGATGGAGTTAGGTTTAGGGCTAGT
>CM027401.1:13923314-13930814 GCA_015711505.1 Sylvilagus bachmani | reverse complement strand
ATTAGGTCTACGGCAAGGGCTAGGTTAGTGTTCGGGTTAGGGCTAGGGCTAGGGCTAGGCTTAGGGTGAGTGTTAGATTTAGGGCTAGGGCTAGGTCTAGAGATAGGGTTAGGGTTAGGGCTAGGGCTAGGGTTAGGATTAGGGTTAGGGCTAGGTCTCTTGTTAGGGTTAGGGTTAGGGTTAGGGTTAGGGTTGGGTTTATTGTTGGGGTTTGGGTGGGGTTGGATGGCGTTGTGTTTGGAGGTAGAGTTATGGTTGCGGTTTGCGTTGGGTTTGAGGTGGCATTGGGGTTGGAGGTAGAGTTAGGTTTGTGGTTGCGTTGGGGTTATGGTTAGGGTTAGGTTTAGAGTTAGGGCTAGGTCTAGGGCTAGGGTTAGATTTACGGTTTGGGTTAGGGCTAGGTCTATGGTTAGATTTAGGGATGGGGTTAGAGCTAGGGCTAGGGTTAGTGTTAGGTTTAGGCTTAGGGCTATGGCTATGGTTAGGTATAGGTTACGGATATTGTTAGGCTTAGGGTTAGGTTTAGTGCTAGGGCAAGGGCTATGGTTAGGTTTAGGGTTAGGATTAGGGTTAGGGTTAGGGTTACGGTAAGGGTTTGTGTTACGGCTAGGGTTAGGGTTTGGATTGGGGCTATTGCTAGTACTAGGGTTAGGGTTAGGGTTAGGGTTAGGTGTAGGGCCAGGGCTAGGGCTAGGGTTAGGGTTAGTGTTAGGGTTAGGGCTAGGGCTAGGGCTAGGGTTAGGGTTAGGGTTAGGGTTAGGGCTAGGGCTAGTGCTAGGGTTAGGGTATAGGTTAGGGTTAGGGCTATGGCTATGGCTATGGTTAGTGTTAGTGTTAGTGTTAGGGCTAGGGTTAGGGTTAGGGTTAAGGCTAGGGCTAGGTTTAGGGCTAGGGCTAGCGTTAGGATTAGGGTTAGGGCTAGGTCTCTGGTTAGTAGTAGGTTTAGTGTTAGAGCTAGGGCTAGGGTTAGGCTTAGGGTTAGCATTAGGGCTAAGGCTAGGGTTAGGGATGTAGTTAGGGTTAGGGCTAGTGCCAGGGCTAGGGCTAGGGTTAGGGTTATGTTTATGGTTAGGTTTAGGGCTAGGGCTAGGGCTAGGGCTAGGTCTAGGGCTAGGGCTAGGGGTAGGTTTAGGGTTACGGTTAAGGTTAGCGTTAGCACTACTGCTACGGTTAGGGATGGAGTTAGGTTTAGAACTAGTACCAGGGCTAGGTCTAGGGTTAGGGTTAAGGTTAGGGTTAGGGTTAGAGCTAGGGCTAGGGTTAGGCTTACGGCTAGGTTTAGGGCTATGGTTAGGTTTAGGTTTAGCATTAGGGTTAGGATTACGGCTAGCTTTAGTGTTTGGGTTAGGGTTAGAGCTAGGGCTATGATTAGGGTTATGGTTTGGGTTAGGTCTAGTGCTACGGCTAGGTTTAGGGTTTGGGTTTGTGTTAGGGCTAGGTCTATGGTTCGGGTTGGGTTAGGGTTAGGGTTATAGCTAGTTCTAGTGTTACGGTTAAGCTCAGGGCTAAGGCAAGGGTTTGGAATAGGGTTAGGGTTAGGGCTAGGGCTAAGGCGAGGGCTAGAGTTAGGGTTAGGTTTATGGTTTGGGCCAGGGTTTGGATTAGGTCTAGGGCTAGGTCTACGGTTAGGGTAAGGGTTAGGGCTAGGGCTAGGGTTAGGGTTAGTGTTAAGGCTAGGACTAGAGCTAAGGATAGGGTTAGGGATATGTTTAGGGCTAGGGCCAGACTAAGGCTTTGGCTAGGGCTAGGGTTAGGTTTAGGGTTCTGGTTAACGCTAGGGCTAGGGTAGGGTTAGGGTTAGGGATAGGGTTACGGTTAGTGCTAGGTTTAGGGTTAGTGTTAGGGCTAGGGTTAGGTTTAGGGTTAGGGTTAGCTTTACAGATAGTGCTAGGTTTAGGGATAGCGTTAGGCTTAGGGCTAGGGCCAGGGTTAGGGCTTTGGTTAAGGTTAGGGTTTGCGCTAGGTCTAGGGCTAGGTTTAGGTTTAGGGTTACGGTTAGGGCTAGGTCTAGGGTTAGGTTAGGGTTAGGGCAGGGGCTAGGGCTAACCTTAGTGTTAGGGTTAGGGGTAGGGAGAGAGCTAGGGCCAGGGCCAGGGCTAGGGTTATGGGTAGGGTTAGAGTTATGGCTAGGACTAGGGCTAGGGTTAGGGTTAGGGTGAGGGCTATGGCTAGGGCTATGGTTATGTTTAGTGTTTGGGTTAGTGCTAGTGCTATATTTAGGGTAAGTGTAAGAGCTAGTGTTAGGGTTAGGGTTAGGGTTAGATTTAGTGTTAGGGCTATGGTTAGGGTAAGGTTTAGGGTTAGGGCTAGGTCTAGGGTTAGGTTTAGATTTACGGTTAGAGCTAGGGCTAGTAAAAGGGTTAGGTTAGGGTTAGGGCTAGGACTAGGGTTAGGGATAGTGTTAGGGTTAGGCCTAGGTCTAGAGCTAGTGTTAGCATAAGGTTTAGGGTTAGGGTTAAGTTTAGGGTTAGAGCTAGGGCTAGGGTTAGGGTTAGGGTTAGGGTTAGAGCTAGGGCTAGGATAGGGTTAGGGTTAGTGTTAGGGTTAGGGCTACGGTTTGGACTAGGTCTAGGGCTTGGTTTACGGTTAGGGTTAGGGTTAGGGCTAGGGCTAGGGTTAGGGTTAGTGTTAGATTTAGGGCTAGGGCTAGGTCTAGGTTTAGTGTTAGCGCTAGGGCTAGAGTTAGGTATAGGGTTAGGTTTAGGGCTAGGGCCAGGTCTAGGGCTCCGGCTACGGCTAGCGTTAGGGTAGCATTAGGGCTAGGGCTAGGACTAGGCTTAGGGTGATTGTTAGATTTAGGGCTAGGGCTAGGTCTAGAGTTAGGGTTAGGGTTAGGGCTAGGGCTAGGGTTAGGGTTAGTGTTAGGGCTAGAATTTTGGTTAGGGTTAGGTTTAGGGTTAGGGTTAGGGTTAGGGTTAGGGTTAAGGCCAGGCCTAGGGTAAGGGATAGGGTTAGGGTTAGGTGTAGGGCCCGGGCTAGGGCTAGGTTTAGGTTTAGTGTTAAGGTTAGGGCTAGGGTTAGGGCTAGGGCTAGGGCTAGGGCTAGGGTTAGGGTTAAGGTTAGGTTTAGGTCTAGGGCTGGGACTAGGGCTAGGGTTAGTGTTAGTGTTAGGGTTAGGGCTAGGGTTAGGGTTAGGGCTAGTGTTAGGGCTAGGGCTAGGTTTAGGTTTAAGATTAGGTCTAGGTCTCTGGTTAGGAGCAGTTTTAGGGTTAGAGCTAGGGCTAGTGTTAGGGTTAGGGTTAGCATTAGGGCTAGGGCAAGGTTAGGGATGGTGTTAGTTTTAGGGCTAGTGCCAGGGCTAGGGCTAGTGTTAGGGTTACGGTTAGGACAAGGGTTTGGGCTAGGGCTAGGGTTTAGGCTAGGCATAGGGCTAGGGTCAGGATTAGATTTAGGGCTAGGGCTAGGGCTATGTTTAGTGTTAGGGTTCGGGCTAGGGCTAGGTCTAGTGCTAGGCTTAAGGTTAGGGTTAGGGCTAGGGCTATTTTTAGGGGTAGTATTTGGGCTAGGGCTAGGGCTAGGGCTAGGGTTAGGGTTAGGGTTAGGGCTAGGGTTAGGGTTAGGTTTAGGATTTTGGTTAGGTTTAGGGCTATGGTTAGGTTAGGTTTAGGGTTAGGGCTGGGTGTATGTTTAGTGTTAGGATTAGGGTTATGGTTAGAGCCTGGGCTTGTTTAGGGTTAGGGTTAGGGTTAGGGCTAGGGCTAGGGCTAGGGTTAGGTTCTGGCTAGGTTTAAGAATAGAGTTAAGGATAGGTTTAGCGTTAGAGCTAGGGCTAGGGCTACGGTTAGGGGTAGGTTTAGGGCTAGGGCTAGTGCTAGGATTAGGGTTCGTGTTTCGGTTAGGGTTACGGTTCGCGTTTGGGTTCGGATTCGGTTAAGGTTAGGGTTAGGGTTCTGGTTCAGGTTCAGGTTAGGGTTAGGGTTAGGGTTAGGGTTAGGTTTCGTGTTCGGTTTAGTGTTAGGGATAGGGTTAGGTTTGGGTTTGGGTTTGGTTTGGGGTGGGGGTGGGGTTGGAGGTAGAGTTAGGGTTGGTGTTGAGGTTGAGGTTAGGGTTAGAGTTAGGGTTAGGGCTAGGGCTAAGGGCTAGGGTTAGAGCTAGCGCTAGGGCTATGGATAGGCTTAGGTTTAGAGTTAGGGCTAGGTCTAGGTTTATGATTAGGTTTAGGGTTAGGGCTAGGTTTAGGGTTCTTTTTTGGGTTCGGGTTAGGTTTAGGGTTCAGGTTCTGGTTCGGATTCGGGTTAAGATTCGTGTTCGGGTTTGGGTTCAGGTTTGGGTTAGCGCTAGGGCTTAAGCTAGGGTTAGGTTTAGGGTTTGGGTTGTGCTTAGGCTTAGGGTAAGGGCTAGGGTAAGGGCAAGGGTTTGGTTTACGGTTAGGTTTATGGTTAGGGCTAGGGTCAGGGCTAGGCTTAGGTTTAGGGTTAGGCTTAGGTTTAGGGCTAAGGCTAGTCTTAGGGTTAGGATTAGGGCTAGGGCTAGGGTTAGGGTTTGGGTTAAGTCTAGTGCTATGGTTAGTTTTAGGGTTAGATTTAGGGTTAGGGCTACGGTTATGGTAAGGGTTAGGGTTACGGCTAGGTCAATGGTTAGGGTTAGGGTTAGGGTTAGGGTCTAGAGCTAGGGCTAGGGTTAGGGTTAGGGTTAGGGCTAGGGCTAGGCTTAGGGTTAGGGTTAAGGTTAGGGTCAGGTCTAGGGTTAGTGTTAGGGTTAGGGTTAGGGCTAGATTTAGGGATAGGGTTAGGGTTAGTGCTCGGCCTAGGCTTAGGGATAGGGTTAGGGTTAGGGTTAGAGTTAGGGCTAAGGCTAGTGCTAGGGTTAGGGTTAGGGTTAGTGTTAGGGTTAGTGTTAGGTTTACGGTTACGGTTATGGCTAGGGTTAGGTTTAGTGTTAGAGCTATGGCTAGGACTAGGGCTAGTGCTAGGGCTAGGGTTAGGGTTAGGGTTAGGGCTAGGGCGAGGGCTAGGGCTAGGGTTAGGGTTAGGTTTAGGGTTAGTGCTAGGCTTAGGCTTAGGGATAGGGTTAGGGTTAGATCTAGGGCTAGGACTAGGGCTACGTTTAGGGTTAGTTTTAGGGTTAGGGCTAGGGCTAGGGCTAGGGCTAGGGTTAGGGTTAGGGTTAGGGCTAGGGCTAGGGGTTAGCGTTAGTGTTAGGGCTAGGGTTACTGTTAGTGTTAGGGCTAATGCTAGGGCCAAGGCTAGGGCTAGGGTTAGGATTAGGGTTTGGTCTAGGTCTCTGGTTAGGAGTAGGTTTAGGTTTAGAGCTAGGGCTAGGGTTAGGGTTAGGGTTAGAGTTAGGGCTAGGGCTATGTTTAAGGATGGAGTTATGTTTAGCGCTAGTTCCGGGGTTAGGTCTAGGCTTAGGTTAGGGTTAGGGTTAGGGCTAGGGCTAAGGTTAGGGTTAGGGTCAGGGTTAGGTTTAGGGCTACGGGTATGGTTAGGGGTAGGGTTAGGGTTAGTTCTAGGGCCAGAGTTAGGGCTAGGTTGAGGGTTAGCGTTCGGGTTAGGGCTAGGGCTATGATTAGGATTAGGATATGGATAGGGCTAGGGCTTGTGTTAGGGTTAGAGTTAGGGCTAGGGCTAGGACTAGGGTTAAGGTTAGGGTTTGAGTTAGGGCTAGGGCTAGGTATAGGGATAGGATTAGGGTTAGGGCTAGGCTAGGTCTAGGGTTAGGGTTAGGGTTAGGGCTAGGGCTAGGGTTAGGGATAGGGTTAGTGTTAGGATTAGGGTTGGGGTTAGGGCTACGGCTAGGTTTAGGGATAGGGTCAGGGATAGGTTTAAGGTTAGGGCTCGGGCTAGGGCTAGGGTTAGGGTTAGGGCTAGGGCTAGTGCTAGGATTAGGGTTCGGGGTAGGGTTAGGTTTCGGGTTCGGGTTCGGATTCGGGTTAATGTTAGGGTTAGGGTTAGTGTTCGGTTTCGGTGCAGGGTTAGGATTCGTGTTTGGGTTTGGATTCGGGTAAGGTTAGGGTTAGGGTTTGGGTTCGGGTTCGGGTTAGGTTTATGGTAAGGGTTCCTGTTCGGTTTAGGGTTAGGGTTAGAGTTAGGCTTGGGGTTTGGGTTGGGTTTGGGGTGGGGTTGGGCTTGGAGGTAGATTTAGGGTTGGGGTTGAGTTTGGGGTTAGGGTTAGGGCTTGGGCTAGGTCTAGGGTTAGGGTTTGTGTTAGGGCTAGTGCTAGGGCTATGGTTAGGGTTAGGGTTAGAGTTAGGGCTAGGTCTAGGTCTATGATTAGTTTTAGTGTAGGGCTAGGGCTAGATTTGGGTTCGGTTTTGGTATCAGGTTAGGTTTAGGGTTCGGGTTTTTGTTCGGATTCGGGTTAAGGTTAGGTTTCAGGTTCGGGTTAGGGTTAGGACTAGGGCAAGGGCCTGGGCTAGGTTTATGGTTAGGTTTAGTGTTAGGGCTACGGCTAGGTCTAGGGTTAGGGTTAGTGTTAGGGTTAGGGCTAGGGCTAGGGTTAGGGCTAGGGTTAGGGTTAGGAATAGGGCTAGGGCTAGGGCTAGGGCTAGGGTTAGGGTATGGTTTATGTTAAGGCTAGGGCTATGGTTAGAGTTAGGTTTAGCGTTAGGGTAATAGCTAGTGCTAGGGTTAGGTTAATGTTAGATTTAGCGTTAGGGCTACTGTTAGGGCAAGGGTTAGCGTGACGGCTAGGTCAAAGATTATGGTTAGGGTTAGGGTTACGATTAGATCTAGGGCTAGGGTTACGGTTATGTTTAGAGTTAGGGTTAGGGTTAGTGCTACGGTTAGGGTTCGGGTTAGAGTTAAGGACAAGGCTAGGGTTAGTGTTAGGGTTGGGGTTTGGGCTAGCTTTAGGGTTATGGTTAGGGATGGGGCTAGGGCTAGGGATAAGGATAGGGCTAGGTTTAGGGTTAGGGTTTGGGTTAGGGCTAGGTCTATGGTTCGGGTTCGGGTTAGGGTTAGGGTTATGTTTAGAGCTAGGGCTAGGGTTAGGTTTAGGGTTAGGTTTAGCTTTACGGATAGTGCTAGGGCTAGGGCTTCGGTTAATGTTAGGGTTTGGGCTAGGGCTAGTGTTAGGTTTAGGGTTACGGTTAGGGCTAGGGCTAGGGTTAGGGTTAGGGTTACGGTTAGGGCTAGGGCTAGGGTTAGATTAGGGTTAGGGCTGGGGCTAGGGCTAAGGTTAGGGTTAGGGTTAGGGGTAGGGAAAGAGCTAGGGCCAGGGCCAGGGCTAGGGTTATGGTTAGGGTTAGGGTTATGGCTAGGGATATGGTTATGTTTAGTGTTTGGGTTAGGGCTAGTGCTATATTTAGGGTAAGTGTAAGAGCTAGTGTTAGGGTTAGGGTTAGGGTTAGATTTAGTATTAGGGCTACGGTTAGGGCAAGGTTTAGGGTTATGGCTAGGTCTAGGGTTAGGGTTAGGATTAGGGTATGAGCTAGGGCTAGTGTTAGGGTTAGGTTAGGGTTAGGGCTAGGACTAGGGTTAGGGGTAGGGTAAGGGTTAGGGCTAGGGTTAGGGCCAGTGTTAGTGTCAGGTTTAGGGTTAGGGTTAAGATTAGGGTTAT
>CM027401.1:13901365-13923214 GCA_015711505.1 Sylvilagus bachmani | reverse complement strand
TAGGTCTTGGGCTAGTGCTAGGGTTAGGGTTAGGTTTTCGTTCGGGTTAGCGCTAGGGCTAGAGTTAGGGATAGGGTTAGGTTTAGGGCTAGGGCCAGTTCTAGTTCTCCGGCTAGGGCTAGGGTTAGGGTAGCGTTAGGGCTAGGGCTAGGGCTAGTCTTAGGGTGAGTGTTAGGGTTAGCGCTCGGGCTAGGTCTATGGTTAGGGTTAGGTTTAGGGTTAGGGTTAGGGTTAGGGTTAGGTTTAGGGCTAGGGTTACTGTTAGTGTTAGGGCTAGGGCTAGGGCTAGGACTAGGGCTAGGGTTATGTCTAGGTTTAGGGCTAGGGCTAGGGCTAGGTTTAGGGTTAAGATTATTGTTAGGGCTAGGGCTAGGGCTAGGGTTAGGGTTAGGGTTAGGGCTAGGGCTAGGGGTTAGGGTTCGGGTTAGAGTTAAGGACAGGGCTAGGGTTAGTGTTAGGGTTAGGGTTTGGGCTAGCTTTAGGGTTATGGTTAGGGATGGGGCTAGGGCTAGGGATAAGGATAGGGCTAGGGATAGGTTTAGGGTTAGGGTTTGGGTTAGGGCTAGTTCTATGGTTCGGGTTCGGGTTAGGGTTAGGGTTATGTTTAGAGCTAGGGCTAGGGTTAGGGTTAGGGTTAGGGTTAGGGTTAGGGCTAGGGATAGCTTTACTGTTAGGGCTAGGGCTAGGGCTAGGGTTAGCGTTAGGGTTAGGGTTATGGTTAGGTTCAGGTTTAGGGCAAGGCTAGGGTTAGTGTTAGGGTTAGGGTTAGGGCTAGGTCTAGGTCTATGATTCATTTTAGGGGTAGGGCTAGGGCTAGGGCTAGGGTTAGGGTTCAGGGTGGGGCTAGGGCTTGGTTAGGGTTCAGTTTAGTGTTAGGGTTAGGGTAAGGGTTAGATCTAGGGCTAGGTTTAGGGTTAGGGTTAGGGCTAAGGCTAGGGCAGAGGTTGGTGTTTGTGTTAGAGCAAGGGCTAGGGCTAGGGTTATGGTTAGGTTTACGGTTAGGGTTAAGGCTAGGGCTAGATTTAGGGATAGTGTTAGGGTTAGGGCTAGTGCCAGGGTTAGGGCTCCGGCTAGCGCTAGGGTTAGGTTAGGGATAGGCCTAGGGCTAGGGCTAGGGTTAGGGTTAGGTTTAGGGCTAGGGTTAGGGCTAGGGCTAGTTTTAGGTTTAGGATTTGGGCTAGGGCTAGGGCTAGGGTTAGGGTTAGGTTTTGGTTTAAGGCTAGGGCTATGGTTAGGGTTAGGGTTAGGGTTAGGGTAAGAGGCATTGCTAGAGTTAGGTTTAGGATTAGATTTTGCGTTAGGGCTACTGTTAGGGTAAGGTTTAGGGTTACGGCTAGGTCAATGGTTATGGTTAGGTTAGGGTTAGGGTTAGAGCTAGGGCTAGGGTTAGGGTTAGGGTTAGAGTTAGGGTTAGGGTTAGCGTCAGGGTTAGGGTTTGAGTTAGGTTTAGGGTCAGGTTTAGGGTTAGGGTTAGGGTTAGGGTTAGGGCTAGCTTTAGGTTTAGGTTTAGGGATAGGCCTAGTTCTAGGGCTAGGGCTAGGGCTAGTGCTAGGTTTAGGGTTAGGGTTTGGGTTAGGGCTAGGTCTATGGTTCGGTTTCGGGTTAGGGTTAGGGTTTGAGCTAGGGCTAGGGTCAGGGTTAAGCTTATGGCTAAGGCTAGTTTTAGGGATCGGTTTAGGGTTATTGCTAGGTCTATGGTTCATATTAGGGTTAGGGTTTGGGTAATGCTTTGGCTAGAGTTAGGGTTAAGCTTAGGGCTAAGGCTAGGGTTAGGGTTAGGGTTAGGGTTAATGCTAGGGCTAGGGCTAGGGCTAGGGCTAGGGTTAGGGTTAGGTTAATGGTTAGGGCTAGGGTTAGGTTTAGTTTTAGGGCTAGTGCTAGGGCTCGGGCTAAGGTTAGGGTAAGGTTACGGCTAGGTCTCTTGTTAGGGTTAGGTTTAGGTTTACAGGTAGGGCTAGGGTTAGGGTAAGTGTTAGGATTAGGGCTAGTGTTAAGGTTAGGTTTAGGGTTAGGGTTACGGCTAGGGGTGATTAGGGATAGTGTTAGGTTAGTGCTAGGGCCAGGGCTAGGGCTCCGGCTAGCGCTAGGTTTAGGGTAGTGTTAGGGCTCGGGCTAGGGCTAGGCTTAGGGTTAGGGCTAGGGTTAGGTTTAGGGTTAGGGTTAGGGTTTGGGTTAGGGTTAAGGCTAGGGTTACGGTTAATGTTAGGGGTAGGGCTAGGGCTCGGGCTAAGTTTAGGATTAGGGTTATGGCTAGGTCTCTTGTTAAGGTTAGGTTTAGGTTTAGAGCTAGGTCTTGGGTTAGGATTAGTGTTAGGATTGGGGCTAGGGCTAGGGTTAGTGATGGCGTTAGGGTTAGGGCTATGGCCAGGGCTAGGTCTAGCATTAGGTTTAGGGTTAGGTTTAGGGTTAGGCCTAGGGCTAGTTTTAGGGTTAGGTTTAGGTTCTGGCCTAGGGTTAGGGTTTGGGTTAGGGCTAGGTTTAGGAATAGGGTTAGGATTAGAGCTAGGGCTATCATTAGGGTTAGGGTTAGGGTTAGGTCTAGTGCTACGGCTAGGGTTAGGGTTAGGGTTAATCCTAGGTCTAGGGCTATGGTTTGGGTTCGGGTTCGGGTTAAGGTGAGGTTCAGGTTCGCCTTCGGATTCGGGTTAAGGTTAGGGTCAGGGTTCGTGTTCGGGTTAGGGTTAGGGTTCGTTTTCGGGTTTGGGTTAGGGTTAGGGTTGGGGTTTGGATAGGGTTGGGGTGGCGTTGGGGTTGGAGGTAGAGTTAGGGTTGGGGTTTGGGTTGGGGTTAGGTTTAAGGTTAGGGTTAGGATAAGGGTTAGGGTTGGAGTTAGAATTAGGTTTAGGCTTAATCCAGGGCAGGACTAGGGCTAGGGCTAGGGCTCGGGTCAGGTTTGGGGTTAGGGCTAGGGCTAAGGTTATGGTTAGGGTTAGGGTTAGGGCTAGGGGTCGGTTTAGGGTTAGGGTTAGGGTTTGGGCTATGGTAGGGTTAGGGTTAGGGTTAGGGTTAGGGTTAGGGCTAAGGCTAGGGCTAGTTTTAGTGTTAGCTTTAGGGTTAGGACTAGGGTTTGGACTAGGTCTAGGGCTAGGTTTACAGTTAGGGTTAGGGTTAGGACTAGGGCTAGTGTAGGGTTACTGTCAGGGCTAGGGCCAGGGCTTAGGCTACGGCTAGTACTAGGGTGTGGGTTAGGGTTTGGCTAGGGTTAGGGCTAGGGCTATTCTTAGGGTTAGGGTTAGGTTTGGGGCTAGGGCTGGGTTAGAGTTAGGGTTGGTCTAGGTCTATGATTAATTTTAGGGTAGGGCTAGGGCTAGGGCTAGTGTTAGGGTTTGGGGTAGGGCTAGGTCTTGGTTAGGGTTAGGTTTAGGGTTAGGGTTAGGGTAAGGGTTTGAGCTAGGGCTAGTGTTAGTGTCAGGGTTAGGGTTAAGGCTAAGGATAGGTTTAGGGTTAGTGTTAGGGCAAGGTCTAGGTCTAGGGTTAGGGTTAGGTTTAGGATTAGGTTTAGGGCTAGGGCTAGAGTTATGGATAGTGTTAGGGTTAGGTTTAGGGCCAGGGCTAGGGCTCCGGCTATGGCTAGGGTTAGGGTAGGTTTAGGGCTAGGGCTAGGGCTAGGCTTAGGGTTAGTTTTAGGGTTAGGTCTAGTTTTAGGGCTAGGGTTAGAGTTAGGGCTATGGTTAGGTTTACTGTTAGGGCAAGGGCTAGGGGTAGGGCTAGGGCTAGTGCTAGGGTTAGGGTTAGGGCTAGGGTTAGGTTTACTGTTAGGGCTAGGGCTAGGGGTAGGGCTAGGGCTAGGGTTAGGGTTAGGATTAGGGCTAGGGCTAGGGCTAGGGCTAGGGTTAGGGTTAGGGCTAGGGATAGGTTTACTGTTAGGGCAAGGGCTAGGGGTAGGGCTAGGGCTAGGGTTAGGGTTAGGATTAGGGCTAGGGCTAGAGCTAGGGTTAGGGTTAGGGTGATGGCTAGGGCTAAGGCTAGGGTTAATGTTAGCGTTAGTGCTAGGGCTAGGTTTAGGGATAGCGTTAGGGTTAGGGCTAGGGTCAGGGCTAGGGCTAGGTTTGGGGTAAGGTTCGGGTTAGGGCTAGGGCTACAGCTATGGTGAGTGTTAGGGTTAGGGTTAGGGTTAGGGCTAGGACTAGGGCTCGGGTTAAGGTTAGCGTTTGGGTTAGGGCTACAGCTAGGGCTAGGGTTAGGGTTAGGGTTAGATCTAGGGCTAGTGTTATGGTTAGGTTTAGGGCTAGGGTTAGGGTTAGTGTTAGGGCTAGGGCTAGGGCTAGGGCTAGGGCTAGGTCTAGGGTGAAGTTTAGGGTTAGGGATATGTCTCTGGTTAGGATTAGGTTTAGGGATAGAGCTAGGGCTAGGGTTAGGGTTAGCGTTAGTGTTAGGGCTTTGGCTAGGGTTAGTGATGGCGTTAGTTTTAGGGCTAGGGCCAGGGCTAGGGCTTGAGTTAGGGTTAGGGTTATGGTTAGGGCTAGGGCTACGGCTAGGGCTAGGGTTAGGGTTAGGTTTAGGGTTAGGGTTAGTGTTAGGGCTAGGGTTAGGTTTACTGTTAGTGCTAGGGCTAGGGTTAGCGTTAGGGTTAGGCCTATGGCTAAGGCTAGGGTTAGGGTTAGTGTAAGGCTAGGTCTAGGGCTAGGGTTAGGATTAGGGTTAAGGTTAGGATTAGGTTTAGGGCTAGGGCTGGGTTATAGTTAGGGTTGGTCTAGGTCTATGATTAATTTTAGGTGTCGGGCTAGTGCTAGGGTTAGGGTTAGGGTTAGTGTTAGGGTAGGGTTAGGGTTAGGGATATGTTTAGGGTAGCACTAGGGCCAGGGCTAGGGCTAGGGTTAGGGTTAGGGTTAGGGTTATGGTTAGGGCCAGGGCTATGGTTAGTGTTAGGGTTAGGGTTAGGGTTAGGGTTAGGGTTAGGGCTAGGGCTAGGGTTAGGGCTAGGGTTAGGGTAAGGGTTAGGGTTATGGTTAGGGCCAGGGCTATGATTAGTGTTAGGGTTAGGGTTAGGGTTAGGGTTAGGGCTAGCGCTAGGGTTAGGGTTAGGGTTAGGGTTAGGGTAGGGCTACAGCTAAGGCTAGGGTTAGGGTTAGGTTTAGGTTTAGGGCTAGGTTTAGGGTTATTGTTAGGGGCAGGGCTAGGGCTAGGGCTAGGGCTACGGCTAGGGCTAGGGTGAGGTTCAGGTTTAGGGCTAGGTCTCTGGGTAGGGTTAGGTTTAGGGATAGAGCTAGGGCTAGGTTTAGGGTTAGGGTTATGGTTATGGTTAAGGTTAGTTTTAGTTTAGGGTTAGGGCTAGTGCCAGGGTTATGGCTCCGGCTAGGGCTAGGGTTAGGGTAGGATTAGGGCTAGGGCTAGGGCTAGGGCTAGGCTTAGGGTTAGTTTTAGGGTTAGTGCTAGGTCTAGGGCTATGGTTAGGGTTAGGGTTAGGCTTAGGGCTAAGGCTAGGGCTAGTGTTATGGTTAGGTTTAGGGTTAGGGCTAGAGTTAGGGATAGGGATGGGGATTGGGTTAGGGCTAGGGCCAGGGCTTAGGCTAGGGCTAGGGCTAGGGTGAGGGTTAGGGTAAAGGATAGGGCTAGGTCTAGGGCTAGGCTTAGGGTTAGGGTTAGGCTTTGGGCTAGGGCTAGGGTTAGAGTTAGGGCTAGGTCTAGGTCTATGATTAATTTTAGGGGTAGGGCTAGGGTTAGGGTTCGGGGTGGGGCTAGGGCTTGGTTAGGGTCAGGTTTAGCGTTTGGGTTAGGGTAAGGGTTAGAGCTAGGGTTAGGGTTAGGGTTAGGGATAGGGCTAAGGTTAGGGCTGAAGTTAGTGTTAGTGTTAGAGCAAGGGCTAGGGCTAGGGTTAGTGTTATGTTTAGCGTTAGTGTTAGGACTAGGGCTAGATTTAGGGATAGTGTTAGGGTTAGGGCTAGTGCCAGGGTTAGGGCTCCGGCTAGGGCTAGGGTTAGGGTAGGGTTAGGGCTAGGACTAGCGCTAGGCTTAGGGTTAGTTTTAGGGTTAGTGCTAGGTCTAGGGTTAGGGTTAGGGTTAGGCTTAGGCTTAGGGTTAAGGCTAGGGCTAGGGTTAGGTTTAGGTTTAGGGTTAGGGCTAGAGTTAGGGATAGGGATAGGGATAGGTTTAGGGCTAGGGCCAGGACTGAGGTTACGGCTAGGGCTAGGGTGAGGGTTAGGGTAAAAGAGGGCTAGGGCTAGGGCTAGGCTTAGGGTTAGGGTTAGGCTTAGGGCTAGGGCTAGGGTTAGAGTTAGTGCTAGGTCTAGGTCTATGATTAATTTAGGGTTAGGGCTAGGGCTAGGGTTAGGGTTCGGGGTAGGGCTAGGGCTTCATTAGGGTTAGGTTTAGGGTTAGGGTTAGGGTTAGGGTAAGGGTTAGAGCTAGGGCTAGGGTTAGGGTTAGGGTTAGGGCTAAGGCTAGGGCTGAGGTTAGGGTTAGTGTTAGAGCAAGGGCTAGGGCTAGGGCTAGGGTGAGGTTTAGGGTTAGGGCTAGGGCTAGATTTAGGGATAGTGTTAGGGTTATGGCTAGTGCCAGGGTTTGGGCTCTGGCTAGGACTAGGGTTAGGGTTAGGGTTAGATCAAGGGCTAGTATTAGGGTTAGGTTTAGGGCTAGGGTTAGGGTTAGTGTTAGGGCTAGGGCTAGGGCTAGGGCTAGTGCTAGGGTGAGGTTTAGGGTTAGGGCTATGTCTCTGTTTAGGGTTATGTTTAGGGATATAGCTAGGGCTAGGGTTAGGGTTAGCGTTAGTGTTAGGGCTTCGCCTAGGTTTAGGGATGGCGTTAGGGTTAGGGCTAGGGCCAGGGCTAGGGCTTGGGATAGGGTTAGGGTTATGGTTAGGGCTGGGGCTACGGCCAGGGCTAGGGTTAGATTTAGGGTTAGGATTAGGGTTAGGGTTATAGCTAGGTTTAGTTTTACTGTTAGGGCTAGGGCTAGGGCTAGTGCTAAGTTTAGCGTTAGGGTTAAGGCTAGGGGTAAGGCTAGGGTTAGGGTTAGTATTAGGGCTAGGCTAGGGTTAGGGATAGGGTTAGGCCTAAGGCTAGGGCTAGGGTTAGTGTTAGGTTTAGGGCTAGGGCTAGGGCTAGGGTTAGGGTTAGGGTTAGGGCTATGGTGAGGTTTAGGGTTAGGGCTAGGTCTCTGGGTAGGTTTAGGTTTAGGGATAGAGCTTGGGCTAGGGTTAGGGTTAGGGTTAGGGTTGGGGTTAGGGTTAGGGTTATGGTTAGGGTTAATGTTAGTTTAGGGTTAGGGCTAGTGCCAGGGTTAGGGCTCTGGCTTGGGCTAGCGTTAAGGTAGCTTTAGGGCTAGGGCTAGGGCTTGGCTTGGGTTAGTTTTAGGGTTAGTGCTAGGTCTAGGGCTATGGTTAGGGTTAGGTTTAGGGTTAGTCTTAGGGCTAAGGCTAGGGCTAGGGTTAGGGTTAGGTTTAGGTTTAGGGCTAGAGTAGGGATAGGGATAGGGATAGGGTTAGGGCTAGGGCCATGGCTTAGGCTATGGCTAGGGCTAGGGTGAGGATTAGGGTAAAGGATAGGGCTAGTGCTAGGGCTAGGCTTAGGTTTAGGGTTAGGCTTAGGGCTAGGGCTAGGGTTAGAGTTAGGGCTAGGTCTAGGTCTATGATTAATTTTAGGGGTAGGTGTAGGGCTAGGGCTAGGGTTAGGGTTTGGGGTAGGGCTAGGGCTTCGTTAGGGTTAGGTTTAGGGTTAGGGTTAGGGTAAGGGTTAGAGCTAGGGCTAGGGTTAGTGTTAGGGTTAGGGCTAAGGCTAGGGCTGAGGTTAGGGTTAGTGTTAGAGCAAGGCCTAGGGTTAGGGTTAGGTTCAGGTTTAGGGTTAGGGTTAGGGCTAGGGCTAGATTTAGGGATAGTCTTAGGGTTAGGGCTAGTGCCAGCGTTAGGTCTCTGGCTAGGGCTAGGGTTAGGGTAGGTTTAGGGCTAGGGCTAGGGCTAGGGCTAGGGTTAGGGTTAGGTTTAGAGTTAGGGGTGAGGTTAGGGTTAGAGTTAGGGTTAATGTTAGGTTAGGGTTAGTGCTAGGGCCAGGGCTAGGGTTAGGGTTAGGGTTAGGGCTAGGTTTAGGGTTAGGGTTAGGGCTAGGTTTAGGGTTAGGGTTAGGGTTACGGCTAGTGCTAGGGCTAGGGCTAGGTTTAGGGTTAGGGTTAGGTTTAGGGCTAGGGTTAGGACTAGGTTTATGGTTAGGTTTAGGTTTAGATCTAGGGCTAGGGTTAGGGTTAGGTTTAGGGCTAGGGTTAGGGTTAGTGTTAGGGCTAGGTCTAGGGCTAGGGCTAGGCCTGGGGCTAGGGTGAGGTTTAGTGTTAGGGCTAAGTCTCTGGTTAGGGTTAGGTTTAGGGATAGAGGTAGGGCTAGGTTTAGGGTTAGCGTTAGGTTTAGGGCTATGGCTTGGGTTAAGAATGGCCTAGGGTTAGGTCTAGGGCTAGGGTTATCGTTTTGGTTAGGGTTAGGGCTCGGGCTACGGCTAGGGCTAGGGTTAGGGTTAGGGTTAGGGTTAGGGTTAGGGCTAGGGCAGGGTTAGGGTTAGGGTTAGGGCTAGGACTAGAGCCAGGGTTAGTGTTAGTGTTAGGGTTAGGGTTAGAGCTAGGTCTAGTGTTAGGGTTAGAGTTAGGGTTAGGACTAGGGCTCGGGTTAGGGATAGGGTTATGGTTAGGGCCAAGGCCAGGCTATGTGTATGGTTAGGTCTAATTTTAGGTTTTGTGCTAGAGCTAGGGCTAGGGCTAGCTCTAGGGCTAGGGCTAGGTATAGGGTGAGGTTTAGGGTTAGGGCTATGTCTCTGGTTTGGGTTAGGTTTAGGGATACTGCTAGGGCTAGGGTTAGGGTTAGCGTTAGTGTTAGGGCTTCGCCTAGGGTTAGGGATAGCGTTAGGGTTAGGGCTAGGGCCAGGGCTAGGGCTTGGGATAGGGTTAGGGTTATGGTTAGGGCTAGGGCTATGACTAGGGCTAGGGTTAGGGTTAGGGTTAGGGTTAGGGTTAGGGTTAGGGTTAGTTTTACTGTTAGGGCTAGGGCTAGGGCTAGTGCTAGGGTTAGCGTTAGGGTTAGGGCTAGGGCTAAGGCTAGGGTTAGGGTTAGTGTTAGGGCTAGGGCTAGGGTTAGGGATAGGGTTAGGGCTAGGGCTAGGTTTAGGGTTAGGGTTAGGGCTAGGGCTAGGGTTAGGGATAGGGTTAAGGCTAGGGCTAGGGCTAGGGTTAGTGTTAGGGTTAGGGTTAGGTTTTGCGTTAGGTTTAGGGCTAAGGCTGGGTTAGTGTTAGGGTTGGTCTAGGTCTATGATTAATTTCAGGGGTAGGGCTAGGACTATGGTTAGGGTTAGGGTTAGTGTTAGGGTTAGGGCTAGGGTTAGGGATAGGTTTAGTGTAGGGTTAGGGCCAGGGCTAGGGCTAGGGTTAGGGTTAGGGTTAGGGTTAGTGCTAGCGCTAGGGTTAGTGTTAGTTTTAGGGTTAGGGCTAGGGCTAGGGTTAGGGTTAGGGTTAGATCTAGGGCTAGGGTTAGGGTTAGGTTTTGGCTAGGGTTAGGGTTAGTGTTGGGGCTAGGGCTACGGCTAGGGTGAGGTTTAGGGTTAGGGCTATGTCTCTGGATAGGGTTAGGTTTAGGGATATAGCTAGGGCTAGGGTTAGTGTTAGGGTGAGGGTTAAGTCTAGGGCTAGAGCCAGGGTTAGTGTTAGGGTTAGGGTTACGGTTAGGGTTAGGGTTAGAGCTAGGGCTAGTGTTAGGGGTAGATGTTTGGGTTATGGCTAGGGCTCGGGTTAGGGAAAGGGTTATGGTTAGGGCCAAGGCCAGGTATAGGGCTATGTTTATGGTTAGGTCTAAGGTTAGGTTTTGTGCTATAGCTAGTGCTAGGGCTAGCTCTAGGGCTAGGGCTAGGGCTAGGGCTAGGGTTAGGTTTAGGGTTAGATCAAGGGCTAGGGTTAGGGTTAGGTTTAGGGGTAGGGTTAGGGTTAGTGTTAGGGCTAGGGCTAGGGCTAGGTCTAGGTCTAGGGCTAGGTCTAGGGTGAGGTTTAGGGTTAGGGCTATGTCTCTGGTTAGGGTTAGGTTTAGGGATACTGCTAGGGCTAGGGTTAGGGTTAGCGTTAGTGTTAGGGCTTCGCCTAGGGTTAGGGATAGCGTTAGGGTCGGGCTAGGGCCAGGGCTAGGGCTTGGGATAGGGTTAGGTTTATGGTTAGGGCTAGGGCTACGACTAGGGCTAGGGTTAGTGTTACGATTAGTGTTAGGGTTAGGGTTAGGGTTAGGGTTAGTTTTACTGTTAGGGCTAGGGCTAGGGCTAGTGCTAGGTTTAGCGTTAGGGTTAGGGCTAGGGCTAAGGCTAGGGTTAGGGTTAGTGTGAGGGCTAGGGCGAGGGTTAGGGCTAGGGCTAGGGCTAGGTTTAGGGTTAGGGTTAGGGCTAGGGCTAGGGCTAGGGCTAGGTTTAGGGTTAGGGTTAGGGCTAGGGCTAGGGCTAGGGTTAGTGTTAGGATTAGGCCTAGGGCTAAGGCTAGGTTTAGGGTTAGTGTTAGGGCTAGGGCTAGGGTTAGGGATAGGGTTATGGCTAGGGCTAGGGCTAGGTTTAGGTTTAGGGTTAGGGCTAGGGCTAGGGCTAGGTTTAGGGTTAGGGTTAGGAATAGGGCTAGGGCTAGGGTTAGTGTTAGGGTTAGGGCTAGGGCTAGGGTTAGGGATAGGGTTAGGTCTAGGGCTAGGGCTAGGGTTAGTGTTAGGGTTAGGGTTATGTTTCGGGTTAGGTTTAGGGCTAGGGCTTGGTTAGTGTTAGGGTTGGTCTAGGTCTATGATTAATTTCAGGGGTAGGCCTAGGGCTAGGGTTAGGGTTAGGGTTAGGGCTAGGGCTAGGGTTAGGTTTAGTGTTAGGGCTAGGGTTAGTGCTAGGGCTAGGGCTGGGGCTAGGGTTAGTGTTAGGGTTAGGTTTAGGGTTAGGGTTAGGGCTACAGCTAGGGCTAGGGTTATGTTTAGGGTTAGGTTTAGGGCTAAGGTTAGGGTTATTATTAGGGCTAGGGCCTGGGCTAGGACTAGGGCTAGGGCTAGGGCTAGGGCTAGGGTGAGGTTTAGGGTTAGGGCTATGTCTCTGGTTAGGGTTAGGTTTAGGGATACTGCTAGAGCTAGGGTTAGGGTTAGCGTTAGTGTTAGGGCTTCGCCTAGGGTTAGGGATAGCATTATGGTTAGGGCTCGGGCCATGGTTATGGCTTGGGATAGGGTTAGGGTTATGGTTAGCGCTAGGGCTATGACTAGGGCTAGGGTTAGTGTTAGGATTAGCGTTAGGGTTAGGGATAGGGTTAGGGCTAGGGCTAGGGCTAGGGCTAGGTTTAGGGTTAGGGTTAGGGCTAGGGCTAGGGTTAGGGATAGGGTCAGGTCTAGGGCTAGGGCTAGGTTTAGGGTTAGGGTTAGGGCTAGGGCTAGGGCTAGGGTTAGTGTTAGGGTTAGTGTTAGGGTTAGGGTTCGGTTTAGGTTTAGGGCTAGGGCTGGGTTAGTGTTAGGGTTGGTCTAGGTCTATGATTAATTTCAGGGGTATGGCTAGGGCTATGGTTAGGTTTAGGGTTAGTGCTAGGTCTAGGGCTATGGTTAGGGTTAGGGTTAGGCTTAGGGCTAATGCTAGGGCTAGGGTTAGGGTTAGGTTTAGGTTTAGGGCTAGAGTTAGGGATAGGGATAGGAATAGGGTTAGGGCTAGGTCCAGGGCTTAGGCTATGGCTTGGCTACGGTGAGGATTAGGTTAAAGGATAGGGCTAGGGCTAGGGCTTGGCTTAGGGTTAGGTTTAGGCTTAGGGCTAGGGCTAGAGTTAGAGTTAGGGCTAGGTCTAGGTCTATGATTAATTTTAGGTGTAGGTCTAGGGCTAGGGCTAGGGTAAGGGTTCGGGGTGGGCTAGGGCTTGGTTAGAGTTAGGTTTAGGGTTAGGGTTAGGGTAAGGGTTAGAGCTAGGGCTAGGGTTAGGGTTAGGGTTAGGGTTAGGTCTAGGCTAGTGCTGAGGTTAGTGTTCGTGTTAGAGCAAGCCTAGAGCTAGGGTTAGGGTTAGGTTTAGGGTTAGGGTTAGGGCTAGTGCTAGATTTAGGGATAGTGTTAGGGTTAGGGCTAGTGCCAGCGTTAGGTCTCCGGCTAGGGCTAGGGTTAGGGTAGGGTTAGGGCTAGGGCTAGGGCTAGGGCTAGGCTTAGGGTTAGTTTTAGTGTTAGTGCTACATCTAGGGCTATGGTTAGGGTTAAGGTTAGGGTTAGGGTTAGGCCTAGGGCTAGGTTTAGGTTTACTGTTAGGGCTCGGGCTAGGGATAGGGATAGGGCTAGGGCTTGGGTTAGGGTTAGGGTTAGGGCTAGGGCTGGGGCTAGTGTTAGTGTTAGGGTTAGGGCTAGGGCTCAGGCTAGGTTTAGTGTTAGTGTTAGGGCTAGGGCTAGGGTAGGGATAGGGTTAGGGTTAGGGCTAGGGCCAGTCTAGGGCTAGGGTTATGGTTAGGGTTAGTGTTAATTTAGGATTAGGGCTAGTGCCAGGGTTAGGGCTCCGGCTAGGGCTAGCATTAGGGTAGCTTTATGGCCAGGGCTAGGGCTAGGCTTAGGGTTAGTTTTAGGGTTAGTGCTAGGTCTAGGGCTATGGTTAGGGTTAGGGTTAGGCTTAGGGCTAAGGCTAGGGCTAGGGTTAGGGTTAGGTTTAGGTTTAGGGCTAGAGTAGGGATAGGGATAGGGATAGGGTTAGGGCTAGGGCCATGGCTTAGGCTATGGCTAGGGCTAGGGTGAGGATTAGGGTAAAGGATAGGGCTAGGGCTAGGGCTTGGCTTAGGGTTAGGGTTAGGCTTAGGGCTAGGGCTAGAGTTAGAGTTAGGGCTAGGTCTAGGTCTATGATTAATTTTAGGTGTAGGTCTAGGGCTAGGGCTAGGGTTAGGGTTTGGGGTGGGCTAGGGCTTGGTAAGGTTTAGGTTTAGGGTTAGGGTTAGGCTTAGGGCTAGGGCTAGAGTTAGATTTAGGGCTAGGTCTAGGTCTATGATTAATTTTACGGGTAGGTCTAGGGCTAGGGCTAGGGTTAGGGTTCGGGGTGGGGTAGGGCTTGGTTAGGGTTAGGTTTAGGGTTAGGGTTAGGGTAAGGGTTAGAGCTAGGGCTAGGGTTAGGGTTAGGGTTAGGGCTAGGCTAGTCCTGAGGTTAGTGTTTTTGTTAGAGCAAGGCCTAGGGCTAGTGTTAGGGTTAGGTTTAGGGTTAGGGTTAGGGCTAGGGCTAGATTTAGGGATAGTGTTAGGGTTAGGGCTAGTGCCAGCATTAGGTCTCTGGCTAGGGCTAGGGTTAGGGTAGGGTTAGAGCTAGGGCTAGGGCTAGGCTTAGGGTTAGTTTTAGTGTTAGTGCTACGTCTAGGGCTATGGTTAGGGTTAAGGTTAGGCTTAGGGTTAGGCCTAGGGCTAGGTTTATGTTTACTGTTAGGGCTCGGGCTAGGGATAGGGATTGGGCTAGGGCTTGGGTTAGGGTTAGGGTTAGGGTTAGGGCTAGGGCTGGGGCTAGTGTTAGTGTTAGGGTTAGGGCTAGGGCTCAGGCTAGGTTAGTGTTAGTGTTAGGGCTAGGGCTAGGGTTAGGGATGGGTTAGGGTTAGGGCTAGGGCTAGGTTTATGTTTAGGTTTAGCATTAGGGCTAGGGCTAGGGCTAGGTCTAGGCCTATGGTTTGTGTTAAGGTTAGGGTTAGTGTCAGGGCTAGGGCTAGGGATAGGGTTAGGTTTAGTGTTAGGGTTACGGCTAGGGCTACGGTGAGGGTTAGGGTAAAAGATAGGGCTAGGGCTAGTGCTAGGCTTAGGGTTAGGGTTAGGCTTAGGGCTAGGGCTAGAGTTAGAGTTAGGACTAGGTCTAGGTCTATGATTAATTTTAGGGGTAGGTCTAGGGCTAGGGCTAGGGTTAGGGTTCGGGGTGGCGTAGGGCTTGGTTAGTGTTAGGTTTAGGGTTAGGGTTAGGGTAAGGGTTAGAGCTAGGGCTAGGGTTAGGGTTAGGGTTAGGGCTAGGCTAGTGCTGAGGTTAGTGTTTGTGTTAGAGCAAGGCCTAGGGCTAGTGTTAGGGTTAGGTTTAGGGTTAGGGTTAGGGCTAGGGCTAGATTTAGGGATAGTGTTAGGGTTAGGGCTAGTGCCAGCGTTAGGTCTCCGGCTAGGGCTAGGGTTAGGGTAGGGTTAGGGCTAGGGCTAGGGCTAGGCTTAGGGTTAGTTTTAGTGTTAGTGCTACGTCTAGGGCTATGGTTAGGGTTAAGGTTAGGCTTAGGGTTAGGCCTAGGGCTAGGTTTAGGTTTACTGTTAGGGATAGGGCTAGGGCTTGGGTTAGGGTTAGGGTTAGGGTTAGGGTTAGGGTTAGGGTTAGGGTTAGGGCTAGGGCTGGGGCTAGTGTTAGTGTTAGGGTTAGGGCTAGGGCTCAGGCTAGGTTTAGTGTTAGTGTTAGGGCTAGGGCTAGGGTTAGGGATAGGGTTAGGGTTAGGGCTAGGGCTAGGTTTATGTTTAGGTTTAGCGTTAGGGCTAGGGCTAGGGCTAGGTCTAGGCCTAGGGTTTGTGTTAAGGTTAGGGTTAGTGTCAGGGCTAGGGCTAGGGATAGGGTTAGGTTTAGTGTTAGGGTTAGGGCTAGGGCTAAGGCTAGGGTTAGGGTTAGTGTTAGGGCTAGGGCTAGGGCTAGGGCTAGGGTTAGGGTTAGGGTTAGATTTGGGTTAGGGCTAGAGTTAGGGTTAGTGTTAGGGCTAGGGTTAGGGCTAGGTCTAGGACTAGGGCTAGGGCTCGGGTTAGGATTAGGGTTAGGGTTAGGTCCCTTGTTAGGGTTATGTTTAGGGTTAGAGCTAGGGCTAGGGTTAGTGTTAGTGTTAGGTTTAGGGCTAATGGTAGGGCTAATGTTAGGGATTGCATTAGGGTTAGGGCTAGGGCCAGGGCTAGGGCTAGGGTTTGGATTAGGGTTTGGGTTAGAACTAGGGCTAGGGCTAGGGTTACGTTTACTGTTAGGGCTAGGGCTAGGGCTAGGGCTAGGCCTAGGGTTAGGATTAGGGCTAGGGCTAGGGCTAAGGCTAGTGTTAGAGTTATTGTTAGGGCTAGGGGTAGGGTTAGGGATAGGGTTAGGGTTAGAGCTAGGGCCAGGGCTAGGGCTAGGTTTAGGTTTAGGGTTAGGGTTAAGGCTAGGGATAGGGCTAGGGTGAGGTTTAGGGTTATGGTTAGGTCTCTGGGTAGGGTTAGGTTTAGGGATAGAGCTAGGTTTTGGGTTAATGTTAGCATTATGGTTAGGGCTAGGGCTAGGGTTAGGGATGGCATTAGGTTTAGGGCTAGGGTCAGGGCTAGGGTTAGGGTTAGATTTAGGATTACGGTTAGGGCTAGGGGTACAGCTAGGGCTAGGGTTAGGGTTATGGTTAGTGTTAGGCTTAGGGTTTGGGCTGGGGCAGGGTTAGGGTTAGGGTTAGGGCTAGGGCTAAGGCCAGGGTTAGTGTTAGGGTTACGGTTAGGGTGAGAGATTAGGCTAGTGTAAGGGTTAGAGTTAGCATTAGGGCTAGGGCTAGGGTTAGGGATAGGGTTATGGTTATGGCCAGGGCCAGGGATAGGGCTATGGTTAGTGTTAGGGTTCGGGCTAGGGCTAGGCCTAGGGTTATGGAAGGGTTAGGGTCAGGTCTAGGGCCAGGGCTAGGGCTAGGTTTAGGGTTGGTGTTAGGATTAGAGCTAGGTTTAGGGTTAGGGTTAGGGTTAGTGCTAGGGCTAGGGCTAGGGTTAGGGTTAGATTTGGGTTAGGGCTAGAGTTAGGGTTAGTGTTAGGGCTAGGGCTAGGGCTAGGGCTAGGGCTGTGGCTCGGGTTTGGATTAGGGTTAGGGCTAGGTCCCTTGTTAGCGTTATGTTTAGGGTTAGAGCTAGGGCTAGGGTTAGGTTAGTGTTTGGTTTAGGGCTAATGCTAGGGCTAAGGTTAGGGATTGCTTTAGGGTTAGGGCTAGGGCCAGGGCTATTGCTAGAGTTAGGGTTAGGGTTAGGGTTAGAACTAGGGCTAGGGCTGGGGTTAGGGTTAGGGTTAGGTTTAGGCCTACGGTTAGGGTTAGGGTTAGGTTTAGGGTTAGGTTTAGGGCTATGGCTATGGTTAGGGATAGGGTTAGGGTTAGATCTAGGGCTATGATTAGGTTTATGGTTAGGGTTAGGGTTAGGGTTATGTCTAGTGCTACGGCTAGGGTTAAGGTTAGGGTTAGGCCTAGGGCTAGGGCTACGTTTAGGGTTCGGGTTCGAGTTAGGGTTAGGGTTCGTGTTTGCCTTCGGATTCGGGTTAACGTTAGGGTAATGGTTCGGGTTCGGGTTAGTGTTAGGGTTCGTGTTCGTGTTAAGGTTAGGGTTAGTGTTGGGGTTTGGGTAGGGTTGCGGTGGCGTTGGGGTTGGAGTTAGAGTTTGGGTTGTGGTTGGTGTTGGGGTTAGGTTTAAGGTTAGGGTTAGGGCAAGGGTTAGGGTTGGAGTTTGAATTAGCGTTAGGCTTAAGGCTAGGGCAGGGCTATGGCTAGGGAAAGGCCTAGGGCTAGGGCTAGGGTTAGGTTTAGGGTTAGGGCTAAGGCTACGTTTAGGGTTAGGGTTAGCGTTAGGCTTAGGGCTAGGGGTAGGGTTAGGTTTAAGGTTAGTGTTAGGGTTAGGGCTAGGGTAGGTTAGGTTAGGTTAGGGTAGGGTTAGGGTTAGGTTTAGGGTTAGGGTTAGGGTAAGGTTTAGAGCTAGGGGTAAGGTTAGTGTAAGGGTTAGGGCTAAGGCTAGTGCTAGAGTTATGGTTAGGTTTAGGGTTAGGTCTAGGCTTTGGACTAGGTCTACGCCTAGGTTTACGGTTACCGTTAGGGTTAGGACTAGGGCAAGTGTTAGGGTTAGTGTTAGGGCTAGTGCTAGGTCTAAGGCTAGCATTAGTGATAGTGTTAGGTTTAGGACTAGGGCTAGAGTTAGGGATAGGGATAGGGTTAGGCTTAGGGCCAGTGCTTAGGCTATGGCTAGGGCTAGAGTTAAGGTTAGGGTTAGGTCTAGGGCTAGGGCTAGGGCTAGGCTTAGGGTGAGTGTTAGGGTTACGGCTAGGGCTAGGACTAGGGTAAGGGTTAGGGTTAGGACTAGGTTTAGGGTTAGTGTTAGGGCTAGGGTTAGGGCTAGGGCTAGAACAAGGGTTACGATTAGGGTTAGGGCTAGGTGTCTGGTTAGGGTTAGGTTTAGGGTTAGATCTAGGGCTAGATTTAGGGTTAGGTTTAGGTCTAGGTTTAGGGTTAGGGCTAGGGCTACGGCTAGGGCTAGGTGTAGGGCTAGGGCTAGTGCTAGGGCTGGGGCTACGGTTAGTGTTAGTGTTAGGACTAGGGATATGTTTAGGGTTAGGGTTAGGGCTGGGTTAGGGCTAGGGCTAGTGTTAGGGTTAGGGATAGTGCTAGGGCTAGGGCTAGGGTTAGGGTTAGTGTTTGGGTTAGGGCTAGGGCTATTGTTAGGGTTAAATTTAGGGCTAGGGCTAGGGCTAAGGCTAGGGTTAGGGATAGGGTTAGGGTTAGGGATAGGGCTAGAGTTAGGGATATGCATAGTGTTAGGGCTAGGGCCAGAGCTTAGGCTACGGCTAGGGCGAGGGTAGGGTTAGGGTTAGGATTAGGGTTAGGGTTAGGGTTAGGGTTAGGTTTAGGGCTAGTGCTATGGTTAGGGATAGCGTTAGGGTTAGGACTAGGGCCTGGTTTAGGGTTATGGCTAGGGTTCGGGCTAGGGGTAGGTTTAGGAATTTTGTTAGGGATAGATTTATGGTTAGCGCTAGGGCTAGGGCTAGGGTTTGGGTTAGGGTTAGTGTTAGGGCTAGTGCTAGCGCTAGGATTAGGGTTTGGTTTTGGTTTCTGGTTAGGGTTAGGGTTCAGGTTTGGGTTGTAATTCCGGTTAAGGTTAGGGTTAGGGTTTGGGTTTGAGTTATGTTTAGGTTTAGGGTTCGTGTTCGGTTTACTGTTAGTGTTAGGGTTAGGGTTGGGGTTTGGGTTGGGTTTGGGGTGGGGTTGGGGTTGGAAGTTGAGTTAGGGTTGGGGTTTGGGTCGGGGTTATGGTTAGGGTTGGGGTTAGGGCTAGGGCTAGGGCTGTGGTTAGGGTTAGGGTTAGAGTTAGGGCGAGGTCTAGGTCTATGATTAATTTGAGGGGTAGGGCTAGGGCTAGGGCTAGGTTTATGGTTCGGGTTCGTGTTCAGAATCGGGTTAAGGTTAGGGTTCGTTTTCAGGTTCTGGTTCGCATTTGGGTTCGGGTTAGGGTTAGGTTAGGGTTAGGGTTAGGGCTAGGGCTAAGGCTAGGGTTAGGGTCATGGTTTGGGCTAGACTTAGGATAGGGTTTAGGGCAAGGGCCAGGGCTTCGTTTACGGTTAGGTTTAGGGTTATGACTAGGGCCATGGCTATTGTTAGGGTTAGGGTTACAGCTAGGGATAGGGCTATGGCTAGTGTTAGGGTTAGGATTTGGGCTAGGGCTAGGGCTTGGTTAGGCTTAGGCATTTTTTTAAGACTAGGGCTATGGTTAGGGTTAGGGTTAGTGTTAGGGTAAGAGCCAGTGCTAGGGTTAGGTTTATGATTAGATTTCTCGTTAGGGCTATGTTTTGGGTAAGGTTTAGGGTTACGGCTAGGTCAATGGTTATGGTTAGGGTTAGTGTTAGAGCTAGGGTTAGGGTTAGTTTTAGGGTTAGGGTTGGAGTTCGGGTTAGGGTTAGGGCTAGGGTTAGGGTTAGGGCTAGGTTCAGGGCCAGGGCTAGGGTTAGGGTTAGGGCTAGCTTTAGGGTTAGGGTTAGGGTTAGGGATAGGCCTAGGGCTAGGGCTAGGGCTAGGTCTAGGTTTAGGGTTAGGGTTTGGGTTAGGGCTAGGTCTATGGTTCGGGTTAGGGTTAGGTTAGGGTTAGAACTAGGGCTAGGGTTAGGATTAAGCTTAGGGCTAAGGCTAGGGTTAGGGATAGGGATAGCGTTAGTGCTAGGTCTATGGTTCGTATTAGGGTTAGGGTTAGGGTTAATGCTAGGACTAGGGTTAGGGTTAAGCTTAGGGCTAAGGCTTGGTTAGGGATAGGGTTAGGGTTAGTGCTAGGTCTATGGTTAGGGTTAGAGTTAGTGTTAGGTTTAGAGTTAGGGCTAAGGTTAGGGTTATTGTTGGGGTTAAGGCTAGGGTTAGGGTCAGTGTTAGGGCTAGGGCGAGGGCTAGGGATAGGTCTAGGTTTAGGGTTAGGGTTAGGGCTAGGTCTATGGTTTGTTAGTGTTAGAACTAGGGCTATGGTTAGGGTTAGATTTGGGGTTAGGGCTAGGGTTATGTTTAGGGTTAGGGCTAGGTTTAGGGTTAGGGTTAGAGTTAGGTTTAGGGTTAGGTCTAGGGCTAGGACTAGGGTTAGGGTTAGGGTTAGGTTTAGGGCTAGGGTTAGGGTTAGTGTTAGCATTAGGGCTAGGGCTAGCGCTAGGGTTATGGTTATGGTTAGGGTTAGGGTTAGGGTTAGGGATATGGTTAGGTTTAGGTTTAGGGTAGGCTAGTGCTAGGTCTAGTGTTAGGGTTAGGGTTAGGTCTATCACTAGGGCTAGGTTTAGGGTTCGGGTTCGGGTTAGGGTTAGGTTTAGGGTTCAGTTTCGGTTTCGGATTCGGGTTAAGGTTAGGGTTAGTGTTCAGGTTCGGATTTGGGTTCTTGTTAGGGTTCGTGTTCGGGTTTGGGTTTGTGTTGGGGTTGGGGTGGCATTGGGGTTGGAGGTAGAGTTGTGGTTGGTGTTGTGGTTGGGGTTGGGGTTAGGGTTAGGGTCAGTGTTAGGGCTAGGGCTAGGGTTAGGTTTAGGGCTAGGGCTATGGTTAGGGTTAGGGTTAGGTTTAGTGCTATTGCTAGAGCTAGTGTTAGGGTTAGGTTTAGGGCTAGGCCTATGGCTAATGTTAGGGTTCGGGTTTGGGTCTGGTTTTGGGTTACATTTGGGTTTTGAGTGGCGTTGGTCTTGGAGGTAGAGTTAGGGTTGGGCTTGGGGTTGGGGTTAAGGTTAGGGTTAGTGTTAGTGTTAGGGTTAGGGTTAGTGTTAGTGTTAGGTTTAGGGTTAGGGCTAGGGCCAGGGCCAAGGCTAGCGTTACGGTTAGTTTTAGGGTTAGGGCTAGGGCTATGGCTAGGGTTAGGATTAGTGTTAGGGCTAGGGCTAGGTATAGAGCTAAGGTTAGGTTTAGGGCTAGGGCTAGTGCTATGGTTTGGGTTAGGCTTTGGGTTAAGTCTAGGGCTATGGTTAGGGTTAGGGTTAGGTTTAGGGTTAGGGCTAGGGCTAGGACTATGGCTAGGGCTAGGGTTAGGGTTAGGGTTAGATTTAGAAGCACCGTCCGGAAGTTCTGTACCCTTCGTGTAAGAGATGCAGATTACATAGCTTCTGTACCCTGAGTGTAGATGATGCAGCTTAGGGGAAATCTGTCACCTGGATGTAGTGAGAAGCAGTATAGCGGAGTTCTGTATCCTTAGTTTAGATGCACATTTCAGGGCTTCTGTTGCCTGTGTGTTGGAGCCGCAACTTACAGGAGTTCAGTAGCCTGAGTACAGCAGATGTAGCTTACGGGACATTTGTACCTTGGTTCTAGTGAGAAGCAGTATATGGGCATTCTGTTGCCTTAGTGTAGGAGAGGCAGAATACAGGGATTCTGTAGCCTGAGTGTAGCAGACACTACTTAGTGCAGTTCAGTAGCCTGAGTGTAGCAGACACAGCTTAAGGGATATCTATCACCTGGATGTAAGGAGAAGCATTATACTGGAGTCCTGTAACCTTCGTGTAGGAGATGAAATTTACAGGGCTTCTGTAGCTTGAGTGTAGGAGACCCTACTTACAGGAGTTCAGTATCCTGAGTGTAGCAGATGCAGCTTATGGGATATATGTAATCTGGGTTTAGCGACAACTAGTATAGGGGGGTTTTGTAGGAGATGCAGTTTCCAGTGCTTCTGTAGCCTGAGTGTAGCAGACGAGGCTTAGGGAATATCCGTAACCTGGGTATAGCAAGAAACAGTGTACGGGAGTTCTGTAGCCTTAGTGTAGGAGATGTAGTATAAAGGGATTATGTAGCCTGAGTGCAGGAGATGCAACTTCCCAGATTTCGGTAGCAGACAAGGCTTATGGGATATCTGTCACCTGGTTGTAACGAGAAGCACTATACGGGACTTATGTTGCTGTAGTGTAGGAGATGCAATTTACAAGGCTTCTGTAGCCTGAGTGTGGGAGATGAAACCTCATGGAGTTTGGTAGCCTGAGTGTAGCAGACGCAGCTTTGAGGAGTTCAGTAATATGTGTGTAGAGAGAAGCAGTATACGGGAGTTCTGTTGCCTTAGCGGAGGAGATGCAGTTTACAGGGCTTCTACAGCTTGAGTGTAGCAGACGCTACTTAATGCAGTTCAGTTGCCTCAGAGTAGCAGACACAGCTTCCCGGATGTTGGTCAGCTGGATGTAATGAGAAGTATTATACGGGAGTTCTGTAGCCTTAGTGTAAGTGAAGCAGTTTAGAGGGCCTCTCTAGCCAAGTGAAGGCGAAGCAACTTCCTGGAGTTTGGTAGCCCTAGTGTAGCAGATGCAATTTAGGGGAGTTGTGTAACCTGGGTGTAGCAAGAAGCTGTATAAGGGCATTCAGTAGCCTTAGTGTAGGAGACGCAGTTTACATAACTTCTGTAACCTGAGTGTAAGAGACGCCACTTAAGGAATATCTGTAACATGGGTGTATCAAGAAACAGTATCTGGGAGTTCTGTAGCCTTACTGTAAGAGACATAGTATACAAGGCTTCTGTAGCCTGAGTGTAGGAGACGCAACTTCCCAGAGTTCGGTAGCCTGAGTGTAGCAGACAAAGCATCGGGGAGTTCTGTAATATGTGTGTAGCGAGAAGCAGTATAGGGGAGTTCTGTATCCTTAATGTAGAGGCACAGTTTTCAGGGCTTCTGTTGCCTGTGTGTAGGAGATGCAACTTACCAAAATTTGGTAGCCTGAGTACAGCAGATGTAGCTTACAGGACATCTGTACCTTGGTTCTAGTGAGAA
>CM027401.1:13838335-13900865 GCA_015711505.1 Sylvilagus bachmani | reverse complement strand
TCTAGGGCCAGGGCTAGGTCTAGGTTTAGGGTTCGTGTTAGGGTTAGGACTAGGTCTATGGCTATGGCTATGGCTAGGGCTAGTGTTAGTGCTAGTGCTAGGGCTAGGGCAAGGGCTAGGGTTAGATATAGGTTTAGGGCTAGGTGTCTTGTTAGGGTTAGGGTTTGTGTTAGAGCTGGGGCTAGGATTAGGCTTAGGGTTGGGTTTAGGGCTATGGCTAGGATTAGAAATAGGTTTAGGGCTAGGTGTCTTGTTAGGGTTAGGGTTAGTGTTAGAGATGGGGCTAGGCTTAGGGTTAGGGTTGGGTTTAGGGCTATTACTAGGGTTATGGATAGCGTTAGGTTTAGAGTTAGTGCTAGGGTTAGGGTTTGATTTAGGATTAGCGCTAGGGCTAGGGCTAGGGATAGTTTTAGGTTAGGGTTAGGGTTAGGGTTAGGGTTAGGGTTATGGCCACTCTAGGGCTAGGGTTAGGGTTAGGGGTTGGGTTATGTTTAGGTTTAGGGTTAGGGTTAGGGTTAGGGTTAGGGTTAGGGTTAGGGTTAGGGCTAGGGTTAGGCATAGGTTTATGTTTAGGGTTAGGGCTTGGGCTAGAGTTAGGGATAGGGTTAGGGTTAGTGTTAGGGTTAGGGTTATGAATAGGGTTAGGGTTAGGGTTAGGTTTCGGGCTAGGGTTAGGGTTAGGTTTAGTGATAGGGTTAGGGTTTGGGTTATTTTTAGGGTTAAGTATAGGGTTACGGTTAGGGTTAGGGTTAGGGCAATGGCAAATACTAAGGTTATGGTTATGGTTACGATTAGGGATAGGGCTAGGGTCAGGGTTAGGGTTAGCACTAATGCTAGGGCTAGGTTTAGGTTTAGGGTTAGGCCTTTGCCAGGGCTAGTTCTAGGTTTATGGTTATTGTTAGGGTTAGGGTTAGGGTTAGGGTTAGGGCTGGGCTAGGTCTAGGGCTAGGGTTAGGGTTAGTGCTAGTGCTAGTGCTAGGGCAAGGGCTAGGGTTAGGAATAGGGTTAGTGCTAGGTGTCTTGTTCGGGTAGGGTTAGAGCTGGGGCTAGGATTAGGGTTAGGGTTAGGTTTAGGGCTATGGCTAGGGTTAGTGATAGCGTTAGTGTTAGGGCTAGGGTCAGGGCTAGGGCTAGGGTTAGGATTATGGTTAGGGCTAGGGTTAGGTATGGGGTTTGGGTTAGGGTTAGGGTTAGGGTTAGGTCTAGGGTTAGGTTTAAGGTTAGGACTAGGGCTAGGCCTAGTGCTAGGGCTAGGGATAGGGTTAGTGCTAGTGCTAGGGCTAGGGCAAGGGCTTGGGTTAAAAATAGGTAGGGCTAGGTGTCTTTTTAGGGTTAGGGTTAGTGTTAGAGCTGGGCTAGGCTTAGGGTTAGGATTGTGTTTAGGGCTATGACTAGGGTTAGCGATAGCGTTAGGGTTAGAGCTAGGGCTAGGGTTATGGTTAGGGCTAGGGTTAGGGTTAGGGCTAGGGCTAGGGCTAGGGCTAGGGCTAGGGATATGGTTAGGGTTAGGGTTAGGGTTAGGGTTAGGGTTAGGGTTAGGGTTAGGGTTAGGGTTAGGGTTATGGCCAGGGCTAGGGCTAGGGTTAGGGTAGGAATTGGGTTAAGTTTAGGGTTAGGGTTAGGGTTAGGGCTAGGGTTAGGTATAGGTTTAGGTTTAGGGTTAAGGCTTGGGCTAGAGTTAGGGATAGGGTTAGGGTTAGTGTTAGGAATAGGGTTATGGATAGAGTTAGGGATAGGTTTAGGGTTTGAGTTAGGGTTAGAGTAATGGCTAGGGTTAGGTTTCGTGTTAGGGTTAGCGTTAGAGCTAGTGCTAGAGTAGGTTTAGGATTAGTGTTAGGGCTAGGGTTAGGGTTAGGGTTAGGGTTTGGGTTAGGTTTCGGGCTAGGGTTAGGTTTAGGGTTACGATTATGGTTAGGGCTAGGGCTAGTGTTAGTGATAGGGTTGGGTTAGGGTTATGTTTAGGGTTAGGGATAGGGTTACAGTTAGGGTTAGGGTTAGGGCAATGGCAAATACTAGGGTTATGGTTATGGTTAGTGTTAGGGCTAGGGCTTGGGTCAGGGTTAGGAATAGCGCTTAGACTAGGGCTAGGTTTAGGGTTAGGGTTAGGGCTAGAGCCAGGGCTAGTTCTAGGTTTATGGTTAGGGTTAGGGTTAGGGTTAGGGCTAAGGGTAGGGCTAGGGCTAGGTTTAGGGTTAGTGCTAGTGCTAGGGCTAGGGCAACGGCTAGGGTTAGGAATAGGGTTAGGGCTAGGTGTCTTGTTAGGGTTAGGGTTAGAGCTGGGTCTAGGATTAGGTTAGGGTTAGGTTTAGGGCTATGGCTAGGGTTAGTGATAGCGTTAGTGTTAGGGCTAGGGCCAGGGCTAGGGCTAGGTTTAGGATTATGTTTAGGGCTAGGGTTAGGGATAGGGTTAGGGTTAGATTAGGGTTAGGGTTAGGGTTATTTTTAGGTTTAGGTCTAGGGTTAGGGTTAAGGTTAGGACTAGGGCTTGGCCTAGGGCCAGGGCTAGGGATAGGGTTAGTGTTAGGGTTAGGGCTAGGGTTAGTGTTAGGGCCAGGGCTAGTGCTAGGATTAGTGTTAGGGTTAGGGTTAGTTTTAGGGTTCGGGTTAGGGCTATGGTTAGGTTTAGGGTTAGTGTTAGGGTTAGGGTTAGGGCTAGGGCTTCAGTTAGGGTTAGGTTTAGGGCTAGGGCTAGGTCTAGGTCTAGGTCTAGGGTTAGTGATAGGGTTATTGTTAGGGTTACAGCTAGGGGTACGTTTAGGCTTAGGGTTAGGGTTAGGTTTAGATCTAGTGCTAGGGTTAAGGTTTGGTTTAGGATTGGGTCGGGGCTAGGGCTAGGGATACGTTTAGGGTTAGGGTTAGGGTTAGGGATAGGGTTAGGGTTAGGGTTATGGCTAGGGCTAGGTTTAGGGATAGGATTAGTGTTAGGATTAGGGTTAGGGTTAGGGCTAGGGTTAGGTATACGTTTAGGTTTAGGTTTAGGGCTAGGGTTAGAGTTAAGGATAGGCTTAGGTTAGGGTTAGGGTTGGGGTTACAGTTCGGGCTATGGTTCGTGTTAGGGTTAGGGTTACGAATAGGGTTAGGGCTAGGGTTAGGGTTAAGGCTAGGGCTATGTCTATGGTTAGGGTTATGGCTAGGGTTAGGGCTAGGGATAGGTTTAGATTTAGGGTTAGTTTTAGGTTAAGAGATAGGGTTAGGGTTAGGGTTAAGGTTAGGGTTAGGGTTAGGTTTAGGGTTAGGGCTAGGGCTAGGGTTAGGGTTAGGGTTGGGGTTTGCGTTGGGGTTAGGGTGGCCTTGTGTTTGGAGGTCAAGTTAGGTTTGGTGTTGGTGTTGGGGTTAGGGTAGGGTTAGGGCTAGCGCTAGTACTAGGACTAGGGTTAGGGCTAGGGCTAGGGCTAAGGTTAGGGTCAGAGCTATGGCTAGGGTTAGGCTTCATGTTAGGGTTAGGGTTAGAGCTAGGGCTAGAGTAGGGTTAGGATTATTGTTAGGGCTAGGTATAGGGTTTGGGAATGGGTTAGGGTTAGGGTTAGGTAAAGGGATAGGGTTAGGGTTAGGGTTAGGGTTAGGGCTAAGGCTAGCGATACGGTTAGGGTTTGGGTTAGGGTTGGGGTTTGCATTGGGGTTAGGGTGGAGTTGGGTTTGGAGTAGAGTTAGGTTTGTGGTTTGGTTTGGGGTTAGGGTTAGGGTTAGGTTTAGGGTTAGTGTTTGGGCTAGGGTTAGGGTTAGGGTTATGGTTAGGGTTAGGGTTAGGTTTAGTGCTAGGGTTAGGGTTAGTGTTGGGATTAGGGCTAGGCCTAGGGCTAGGGTTAGTGTTAGCGTTAGGGTTAGGGCTAGGGCTAGGGTTAGTGTCAGGGTTAGTGTTAGGGTTAGGGTAAGCTTTAGGGCTAGGTCTAGGACTAGGATTAGGTTAGGGTTAGGGTTAGGGCTAGGGTTAATATTAGTGTTAGTGCTAGGGCTAGGGTTAGGGCAAGGGATAGGGATAGGAATAGGGTTAGGGCTAGGTCTCTGGTTAGGTTTAGGATTAGGGTTAAGGCTAGGGCTAGGTCTATGTTTAGGGTTAGTGCTAGGGTTAGTGCTAAGGTTAGAGTTAGGATTAGGGTTAAAGTTCGGGCTATGGCTAGGGTTGGGATAGGGTTAGGGATAGGGTTAGGGTCAGGCCTCGGGCTAGGTTTAAGTTCAGGTTTATGGTTAGGGTTATGGCTAGGGCTAGTGCTAGGGCTAGGATTGGGGTTAGGGTTAGGGTTAGGGTTAGGGTTAGAGTTAGGGTTAGGGTGAGTGTTAGTTTAGGGCTAGGGATAGGGCTAGTTCTAGGGCTAGGGTTAGGATTAGGGTTAGGGCTAGGTCTCTTCTTAGGGTTAGGGTTAGGTTTAGATCTAGGGCTAGGGTTAATGTTAGGGTTAGGGTTAGGCTTAGGGCTTGGGCTAGGGTTAGGGATAGCTTTAGGTTTAGTGCAAGGCCCAGGCTAGGGTTAGGGTTAAGGTTAGGGTTAGGGCTAGGACTAGGGCTAGGGTTAGGTTTAGGGTTAGGGTTGGGTTAGGGCTAAGGTTAGGATTAGTGTTAGTGCTAGGCCTAGAGCCAGGGTTAGGGCTAGGGCTAGAGCCAGTGTTAGGGTTAGGGTTATTGTTAGGGTTAGAGCTAGGTCTAGGTTTGAGGTTAGGGTTAGGGTTAGGGCTAGGTCCAGGGCTAGGCCTATGGTTAGGGTTCGGGTTCGGGTTAGGGTTTGGGTTCGGGTTCAGATTCGGGTTGTGGTTAGGGTTAGGACTTGAGTTTGGGTTCAGGTTTGGGTTAGGGTTAGGGTTGTAGTTTGCGTTGGGGTTGATGTGGCGTTCGGGGTGGAGGTAGATTTAGGGTTGGGGTTGGGGTTGTTGTTATGGTTAGGGTTAGGGTTAGGGCTAGGGCTAGGGCTAGGCCTAGGGCTAGGTTTAGGGTTACGATTAGGGTTAGGGCTAGGTCTATGTTTAGTGTTAGGGTTACGGTTAGGGTTTGGGCTAGTGCTAGGGATAGGGATAGGGCAAGAATTAGGGTTAGGGTTAGGGCTAGAGCTACGGTTGGGGTTTGGGTTTGTGCTAGGGCTAGGGCTAGGGCTAGGGTTAGGGTTAGGGTTAGGGTTAGGATTAGGGTTAGGGATAGGGTTAAGGTTAGGGCTATGGCTAAGGCTACGGTTATGATTGTGGTTAGGTTTATGCCTAGGGCTAGGGTTCGGGTTAGGTTTAGCGCTAAGGCTAGGGCTAGGGTTAGGGTTAGGGCTAGGGCCTGGGCTAGGTCTAGGTTTAGGGTTAGGGTTAGTGTTAGGGCTAGGGCTAGGGCTAGGGCTAGGATTAGGGTTAGTGCTAGTAGTAGGGTAGGGAAAGGGGTATGGTTAGGAACAGGGTTAGGGCTAGGTGTCTTGTTAGGGTTAGGGTTAGGGTTAGAGATGGGGCTAGGATTAGGGTTAGGTTTAGGTTTAGGGCTATGGCTAGGGTTAGGGATAGCGTTAGGGTTAGGGCTAGGGTTAGGGTTCGGGTTAGGGTTAGGATTATGGTTAGTGCTAGGTCTCTGTTTAGGATTTGGGTTAGGGTTAGAGCTAGGTGTACGGTTAGGGTTAGGGTTAGGTTTAGTGATAGGGTTAGGGTTAGGTTTTGGGTTATGCCTAGGGCTAGGTTTATGGCTAGGGTTAGGGCTAGGGTTAGGGTTAGGGTTAGGGTTAGGGCTAGGACTAGGCCTAGGGTTAGATTTGGGGTTATTGTTAGGGCTAGGGCTAGGGTTAGGGTGTGGTTTAGGGTTAGGGCTAGGGCTCGGGCTAGGGTTACGTATATGGTTAGGGTTAGGTTTAGGTTTAGGTTTAGGGATAGGGTTAATGTTAGTGTTAGTCTTAGGTTTAGTGTTAGGGCTAGGGTTAGGGTTAGGGTTTGGGATAGGACTAAGGCTAGGGTTAGGGTTAGGGTTAGGGCTAGGGTTTTCTTTAGGGCTAGGTTCAGGGTTAGTGTTAGGGCTTGCGCTAGGGCTAGGGCTAGGATTTGGAATAGGGTTAGGTCTTGGTCGCTGGTTAGATTTCGGTTAGCATTAGAGCTGTCGCTAGGGTTAATGTTCGGTTCAGGTTCATGTTAGGGTTAGTGTTAGGGTTGGGGTTTTCTTTGGGGTTCGGATGGCGTTGGGGTTGGAGGTAGAGTTAGGGTTGTGGTTGTTGTTGGGGTTAGTGTTAGGGTTAGGATTAGGGCTAGGGCTAGGGCTATGGTTAGGTTTAGTGTTAGGTTTAGGGCTAGGGATAGGGTAAGTGTTAGGGTTAGGGTTAGGGCTAGGGTTAGGGCTAGGGTTAGTGTTAGGGTTAGGGCTAGGGTTAGGGTTAGGGTTAGGGTTAGGGCTAGAGCTAGGCCTAGGGCTAGGGTTCGGGTTAGTGTTATGGTTAGGTTAGGGCTACGTCTATGGTTAGTATTAGGGTTAGGTTTAGAGCTAGGGTAGGGTTAGGGTTAGCTTTAGGGTTAAGGCTAGGGCTAGGGTTAGAGTGAGGGTTAGGGTTAGGTTTAGGGCTATGGCTAGGCGTAGTGATAGCGTTAGTGTTAGGGCTAGGGCTAGGGCTAGGGCTAAAGCTAGGATTAGGTTTAGGGTTAGGGCTAGGGTTAGGGTCAGGGTTAGGAATAGGGCTAGGCCTAGGGCTAGGGTTAGGGTTAGGTCTAGGGCCAGGGCTAATCTAGGTTTAGGGTTAGGGTTAGGGTTAGGGTTAGGACTAGGGCTAGGCCTAGGGCTAGGGCTAGGGCTAGGGTTAGTGCTAGTGCTAGGGCTAGGGCAAGGCTAGGGTTAGATATAGGTTTAGGGCTAGGTGTCTTGTTAGGGTTAGGGTTAGTGTTAGAGCTGGGGCTAGGATTAGCCTTAGGGTTGGGTTTAGGGCTATGGCTAGGATTAGGGATAGCGTTAGGGTTACAGCTAGGGCTAGGGTTAGGGTTTGTTTTAGGATTAGGGCTAGGGCTAGGGCTAGGGATATGGTTAGGGTTAGGGTTAGGGTTAGGGCTAGGGTTAGGTATAGGTTTATGGTTAGGGCTTGGGCTAGAGTTATGGATAGGGTTTGGGTTAGTGTTAGGGTTAGGGTTATGGATAGGTTTAGGGTTTTTGTTAGGGTTAGGGTTATGGATAGGGTTAGGTTTCGGGTTAGGGTTAGGGTTATGGATAGGGTTAGGTTTAGGTTTAGGGTTAGGGCTAGGGCTAGGGCTAGGGTTAGGGTTAGGGCTAGGATTAGGGTTAGGGCTAGCGGTAGGGCTAGGTTTAGGGTTAGGGCTAGGGCTAGGGTTAGGGTTAGGGTTAGGGTTAGGTTTCGGGCTAGGGTTAGGGTTAGGGTTAGGGTTACGATTAGGGCTAGGGCTTGGGTTAGGGTTAGGGTTAGGGTTATGGTTATGATTAGGTTTAGGGCTTGGGTTAGGTTTAGTGATAGGGTTAGGGTTAGGATTAGGTTTAGGGTTAGGGATAGGGTTACAGTTAGGGTTAGGGTTAGGGCTCTCACAAGGATTAGTGTTATGGTTATGGTTAGTGTTAGGGCTAGGGCTTGGGTCAGGGTTAGGGTTAGCGCTAAGGCTAGGGCTAGGTTTAGGGTGAGGGTTAGGGCTAGGGCCATGATTAGTTCTAGGTTCATGGTTAGGTTTAGGTTTTGGGTTAGGTCTAGGGGTATGGCTAGGGCTAGGGTTAGGGTTAGTGCTAGTGCTAGGGCTAGGAAAAGTGCTAGGTTTAGGAATAGGGTCAGGACTAGGTGTCTGTTAGGGTTAGGGTTAGATGTGGGGCTAGTATTAGGGTTAGGGTTAGGTTTAGGTTTAGGGCTATGGATAGGTTTAGGGATAGCGTTAGTGTTAGGGCTAGGGCCAGGGCTAGGGCTAGGTTTAGGATTATGGTTAGGGCTAGGGTTAGGGTTAGGGTTAGGTTTAGGTCTAGGGTTCGGGTTAAGGTGAGGACTAGGGCTAGGCCTAGGGGTAGGGCTAGGGTTAGGGTTAGTGCTAGTGCTAGGGCTAGGTCAATGGCTTGGTTTAGAAATAGGTTTAGGGCTAGGTGTCTTGTTAGGGTTAGGGTTAGTGTTAGAGCTGGGACTAGGCTTATGGTTAGTGTTGGGTTTAGGGCTATGACTAGGGTTAGGGATAGCATTAGGGTTAGAGTTAGGGCTAGGGTTAGGGTTTGATTTAGGATTAGGGCTAAGGCTAGGGCTAGGAATATGGTTAGGGTTAGGGTTAGGGTTAGAGTTAGGGTTAGGGTTAGGGTTAGGGTTAGGGTTATGGCCACTCCAGGGCTAGGGTTAGGGTTAGGGGTTGGGTTAAGTTTAGGTATAGGGTTAGGGTTAGGGCTAGGGTTAGGTATAGGTTTAGGTTTAGGGTTAGGGCTTGGGCTAGAGTTAGGGATAGGATTAGGGTAAGTGTTACGGTTAGGGTTATGGATAGGGTTAGAGTTAGCGTTTGGGTTAGGGTTGGGGTTTGCATTGGGGTTAGTGGCGTTGGGTTTGGAGGTAGAGTTAGGTTTGTGGTTGGGGTTGGGGTTAGGGTTAGGGTTAGGGCTAGGGCTAGGACTAGGATTAGGTTAGGGCTAGGGCTAGGGTTAGGGTTAGGGTTAGGGTTAGGTTTAGGGCTAGGGCTAGGTTTAGTGTTAGTGTTAGGGTTAGGGTTAGGGTTCGTGTTGTGAGTAGGGCTAGGCATAGGGCTAGGGTTAGAAATAGGGTTAGGGTTAGAGCTAGGGTTTGGGATAGGGTTACGGTTACGGTTAGAGCTAGGGCTAGGGTTAGGCTTAGCGTTAGGCTTAGGGTTATGGCTAGGGTTAGGGATAGGGTTAGGATTATGGTTAGTGCTAGGTCTCTGTTTAGGGTTTGGGTTAGGGTTAGAACTATGTGTAGGGCTAGGGTTAGGGTTATGGTTAGGGTTAGCGTTAGGTTAGAGCTATGGCTTGGGTTAGGGTTAGGGTTAGGTTTAGGTTTAGGGCTTGGGCTAGGGCTAAGGCTAGGGGTAGTGTTAGGGTTAGGATTAGGGTTAGTGATAGGGTTAGGGGTAGGGTTCGGGTTATGGCTAGGGCTAGGGCTAGGGCTAGGCCTAGGGCTAAGGTTAGGGTTAGGGTTAAGGTTAGGCTTAGGGCTAGGTTTAGGTTTAGTGTTAGGGCTTGCGCTAGGGCTAGGGCTAGGATTTGGAATAGGGTTAGGTCTTGGTCGCTGGTTAGATTTGGGTTAGGATTAGAGCTGGAGCAAGGGTTAATGTTCGGTTCAGGTTCATGTTAGGGTTAGTGTTAGGGTTGGGGTTTTCTTTGGGGTTTGGATGGCGTTGGGGTTGGAGGTAGAGTTAGAGTTTTGGTTGTTGTTGGGGATAGTGTTAGGGTTAGGATTAGGGCTAGGGCTAGGGCTAGTGCTAGGTTTAGGGTTAGGTTTAGGGCTAGGGATAGGGTAAGGGTTAGGGTTAGTTTTAGGGCTAGGCTTAGGGCTAGGGTTAGTGTTAGGGTTAGGGCTAGGGTTAGGGTTAGGGTTAGGGTTAGGGCTAGAGCTAGGGCTTGGGCTAGGGCTAGGGTTAGAGTTACGGTTAGTTTAGGGCTACGTCTATGGTTAGTATTAGGGTTAGGGTTAAAGCTAGGGTAGGGTTAGGGTTAGCTTTAGGTTTAGGGCTAGGGCTAGGGTTAGAGTGAGGGTTAGGGTTAGGGTTAGGTTTAGGGTTAGGTTTAGGGCTAGCGTTAGGGTTAGGTTTTGGGCTAGGGCTAGGGTTAGATAGAGTTAGGATTAGGTCTAGGGCCAGGGCAATGGCTAGGATTAGGGCTAGGGTTAGGTTTATGGCTAGGACTAGGGCTAGGGTTAGGGTTAGGGTTCGGGTTATGTTTAGGGTTAGGGATAGGGTTAATGTTAGGGTTATTGTTAGGTCTAGTGCCAGAGCATGTGTTAGGGTTGAGGTAGGATTAGGACTAAGGCTAGGGCTAGGTCTAGGGCTAGGATTAGAGTTAGGGTTAGGGTTAGGGCTAGGGTTAGGGTTAGTGTTACTTTTAGGGTTAGGGCTAGGACTAGGGCTAGTGCTAGGGATAGGGATAGGATTAGGGTTAGTGCTAGGTCTCTGGTTAGGGTTATGGTTAGGGGTAGAGCTAGGGCTAGGGTTTGTGTTAGGGTTAGGGTCAGGGTTAGGGCTTGGGCTAGGGTTAGGGGTAGTATTAGGTTTAGGGCAAGGCCCAGGCTAGGGTTAGGGTTAGGGTTAGGGTTACATATATGGGCTAGCGCAAGTGTTAGGGTTAGGATTAGGGTGAGGTTTAGGGTCATGGTAGGGCTATGGCTAGAGCCAGGGTTAGGGCTAGGGCTAGTGTTACGTATAGGGTTAGGGCTAGGGTTACGGTTAGGGTTAGGACTAGGGCTAGGGCTAGGGTTTGGGCTAGGGTTAGGGTTACGATTAGGGTTAGGCCTAGGTCTATGGTTAGGGTTAGGTTTAGGGTTAGAGCTAGGGCTAGGATTACGGTTAGGTTTAGGGTTAGGGCTAGGGTTAGGTTTAGGGATAGTGTTAGGTTTAGGGTTAGATTTAGGGTTAGGGCTAAGGATATGGTTAGGTTTAGGGCTAGGGCCAGGGCTAGGACTATGTTTAGGGTTAGGGTTAGTGTTAGGGTTTGGGCTAGGGCTAGGGCTAGGTTTAGGGTTAGGGTTAGGGTAAGGTTTAGGGCTAGGACTGGGGCTAGGGTTGGGTTAGGGTTAGGGTTAGGGCTAGGGTTAATATTAGTGTTAGTGCTAGGGCTAGGGTTTGGGCAAGGTCTAGGGTTAGGAAAAGGGTTTGGGCTAGGTCTCTGGTTAGGGTTAGGATTAGGGTTAAGGCTAGGGCTAGGTCTATGTTTAGGGTTAGGGCTAGGGCTACATATAGGGTTAGTGTTAGTGTTAGGGCTAGGGCTAGTGCTAGGGCTAGGGCTTGTTCTAGGGCTAGGTTTAGGATTAGGGTTAGGGCTAGGTCTCTTCTTAGGGTTAGGGTTAGGTTTAGAGCTAGGGCTTGGGTTAGTGTTAGGGTTAGGGTTATGTTTAGGGCTTGGGCTAGGGTTAGGGATAGCTTTAGGGTTAGGGCAAGGCCCAGGCTAGGGTTAGGGTTAGGGTTAGGGTTAGGGTTAGGGTTAGGGTTAGGGTTAGGGCTAGGGCTAGGGTTAGGGTTAGGGTTAGGTTTAGGGTTAGGGTTAGGGCTAGGGCTAGAGCCAGGGTTAGGGTTAGGGTTAGGGTTAGGGTTAGGGCTAGGGCTAGGGTTAGGGTTAGGGTTAGGTTTAGGGTTAGGGTTAGGGCTAGGGCTACAGCCAGTGTTAGGGCTAGGGCTAGAGCCAGTGTTAGGGTTAGGGTTATTGTTAGGGTTAGAGCTAGTTTTAGTTTTGGGTTTAGTGTTAGTGTTAGGGCTAGGGCCAGGGCCAGGCCTATTGTTAGGGTTAGGGTTAGGGTTCATGTTAGGGTTAGGTTTAGGGTTAGGGTTCGGATTTGTGTTATGGTTCGGGTTAGGACTCGAGTTTGGGTTCAGGTTTGGGTTAGGGTAAGGGTTGTAGTTTGTGTTGGGGTTGATGTGGCGTTCGGGTTGGAGGTAGATTTAGGGTTGGGGTTGGGGTTGTTGTTATGGTTAGGGTTAGGGTTAGGGCTAGGGCTAGGGCAAGGCCTAGGGCTAGGTTTAGGGTTACGATTAGGGTTAGGGCTAGGTCTATGGTTAGGGTTAGGGTTACGGTCAGGGTTTGGGCTAGTGCTAGGGATAGGGATAGGGCAAGAATTAGGGTTAGGGTTAGGGCTAGAGCTAGGGTTAGGGTTTGGGTTTGTGCTAGGACTAGGGCTAGGGCTAGGGTTAGGGTTAGGTTTAGGGTTAGGGACAAGGTTAGTGTTAGGGTTAGGATTAGGGCTATGGCTAAGGCTACGGTTATGATTGTGGTTAGGGTTATGCCTAGGGCTAGGGTTCAGGTTAGGTTTAGCGCTAAGGCTAGGGCTAGGGTTAGCGTTAGGGCTAGGGCCTGGGCTAGGTCTAGGTTTAGGGTTAGGGTTAGGGTTAGCGTTAGGGCTAGGGCTAGGGCTAGGGCTAGAGCTAGGGTTAGGGTTAGTGCTAGTGCTAGGGTAGGGCAAGGGGTATGGTTAGGAATAGGGTTAGGGCTAGGTGTCTTGTTAGGGTTAGGGTTAGGGTTAGAGATGGGGCTAGGATTAAGGTTAGGGTTAGGTTTAGGGCTATGGCTAGGGTTAGGGATAGCATTAGGGTTAGGGCTAGGGTTAGGGTTCGGGTTAGGGTTAGGATTATGGTTAGTGCTAGGTCTCTGTTTAGGATTTGGGTTAGGGTTAGAGCTAGGTGTAGGGTTAGGGTTAGGGTTAGGTTTAGGGTTAGGGATAGGGTTAATGTTAGTGTTAGTGTTAAGTTTAGGGTTAGGGCTAGGGTTAGGGTTAGGGTTTGGGCTAGGACTAAGGCTAGGGTTAGGTTTAGGGCTAGGGCTAGGGCTAGGGTTAGGTTTAGGGTTAAGGTTAGGTTTAGGGCTAATTTAGGGTTAGTGTTAGGGCTTGCGCTAGGGCTACGGCTAGCATTCGAAATAGTGTTAGGGCTTGGTCGCTGGTTAGATTTGGGTTAGCATTAGAGCTGTCGCTAGGGTTAATGTTCGGTTCAGGTTCATGTTAATGTTAGTGTTAGGGTTGGGGTTTTCTTTGGGGTTCGGCGTTGGGGTTGGAGGTAGAGTTAGGGTTGTGGTTGTTGTTGGGGATAGTGTTAGGGTTAGGATTAGGGCTAGGGCTAGGGCTAGTGCTAGGTTTAGGGTTAGGTTTAGGGCTAGGGATAGGGTAAGTGTTAGGGTTAGGGTTAGCGCTAGGGCTAGGTCTAGGGTTAGGTTTAGGGTTAGGGTTAGGGTTAGGCTTAGGGCTAGGGTTAGGGTTAGGGTTAGGGCTAGAGCTAGGGCTTGGGCTAGGGTTAGAGTTAGGGTTATGGTTAGTTTATGGCTACGTCTATGGTTAGGATTAGGGTTAGGTTTAGAGCTATGATAGGGTTACGGTTAGCTTTAGGTTTAGTGCTAGGGCTAGGGCTAGGATTAGGGTTTGGGCTAATGCTAGGGCTAGGTTTATTGTTAGGGCTAGGGCTAGGGCTAGGGCTAGGGTTAGGGTTAGGGTTATGTTTAGGGTTAGGGCTAGGGTTAGGGTTTGGTCTAGGGCTAGGGCTAGGGCTAGGGCTAGGCTAGTATTAGGTCTAGGGTTAGGGTTGCAATTAGGATTAGGACTAGGTCTATGGTTACTGTTATGGCTAGGTCTATGATTAGCGTTAGGGTTAGCATTAGAGCTAGTGCCAGGTTTAGGTTTAGGGTTAGGGCATGGGCTAGGGTTAGGAATGGGTTTAGGGTAAGGGTTAGGGTTAGGGTTAGGGATAGGGTTATGGTTTGTGTTAGCTTTAGGTCTAAGGTGAGGGTTAGGATTAGGGTTAGGGGTAATGCTAGGGCTAGGGTTAAGGTTAGGGCTTGGGCTAGTGTTAGGGTTAGGGTTAGGTTTAGGGTTAGATTTAGGGCTAGTGTTAGGGTTCGGTTTAGGTTTTGGGCTAATGCTAGGGCTAGGGTTATGTTTAGGGCTGGGCTAGGGTTAGGGTTAGGTTTAGGGTTAGGTTTAGGGCTAGGGTTAGGGTTAGGTTTTGGGCTAGGGCTAGGGTTAGATAGCGTTAGGATTAGGGCTAGGGCCAGGGTAATGGCTAGGATTAGGGTTAGGGTTACGTTTATGGCTAGGACTAGGGCTCTGGTTAGGGTTAGGGTTCGGGTTATGTTTAGGGTTAGGGATAGGGTTAATGTTAGGGTTAGTATTAGGTCTAGGGCTAGAGCAAGGGTTATGGTTGGGGTAGGATTAGGACTAAGACTAGGGCTAGGGCTAGGTCTAGGGTTAGGATTAGGGTTAGGGTTAGGGTTAGTGCTAGGGATAGGGTTAGTGTTACTGTTAGGGCTAGGGCTAGGGCTAGTTCTAGGGCTAGGGATAGGATTAGGTTTAGCGCTGAGGCTAGGACTAGGGTTAGGGATAGGTTTAGGGTTAGGGCTTGGGTTAGGGTTAGGGATAGCGTTAGGGTTAGGGTAAGGTCCAGGCTAGGGTTAGGGTTAGTGTTAGGGTTAGGATTAGGGATATGGGCTAGTGCTAGTGTTAGGGTTAGGGTTAGGTTTAGGGTTAGCGTTAAGGATATGGTTAGGTTTAGGGCTAGGGCCAGGGCTAGGGCTATGTTTAGGGTTAGGGTTAGCGTTAGGGTTAGGGCTAGGGCTAGGTTTAGGGTTAGGGTTAGGGTAAGGTTTAGGGATAGGTCTAGGGCTAGGGTTGGGTTAGGGTTAGGGTTAGGGCTAGGGTTAATATTAGTGCTAGGGCTAGGGTTAGGGCAAGGTCTAGGGTTAGGAATAGGGTTAGGGCTAGGTCTCTGGTTAGGGTTAGGATTAGGGTTAAGGCTAGGGCTAGGTCTATGTTTAGGGTTAGGGCTAGGGCTAGGTATAGGGTTAGAGTTAGGGTTAGGGTTAAAATTAGGTCTATGTCTAGGGTTAGGATAGGGTTAGGGTTAGAGTTAGGGTCAGGCCTCAGGCTAGGGTTAGGTTTAGGGTTATGGTTAGGGTTATGGCTAGGGCTAGGGCTAGGGCTATGGTTTGGTTTAGGGTTAGGTTTAAGGTTAGGGTTAGTGTTAGGGTTAGTGTTAGGGCTAGGGCTAGTGCTAGGGCTAGGGCTTGTTCTAGGGCTAGGGTTAGGATTAGGATTAGGGCTAGGTCTCTTCTTAGGGTTAGGGTTAGGTTTAGAGCTAGGGCTAGGTTTACTGTTAGGATTAGGGTTAGGTTTAGGGCTTGGGCTAGGGTTAGGGATAGCTTTAGGGTTCGGGCAAGGCTCAGGCTAGGGTTAGGGTTAGGGTTAGGGCTAAGGCTAGGGCTAGAGCCAGGGTTAGGGCTAGGGCTAGAGCCAGTGTTAGTGTTAGGGTTATTGTTAGGGTTAGAGCTAGGTCTAGGTTTGGGGTTAGGGTTAGGGTTAGGGTTAGGGTTAGGGTTAGGGTTAGGTTTAGGGTTAGGGTTAGGGCTAGGGCCAGGGCTAGGCCTATGGTTAGGGTTAGGGTTAGGGTTTAGTTTAGGGTTAGGGTTTGGGTTCGGGTTCGGATTCGGGTTATGGTTAGGGTTAGGACTCGAGTTTGGGTTCAGGTTTGGGTTAGGGTTAGGGTTGTAGTTTGCGATGGGGCTGATGTGGCGTTCAGGGTGGAGGTAGATTTAGGGTTGGGGTTGGAGTTGTTGTTATGGTTAGGGTTAGGGTTAGGGCTAGGGTTAGGGCTAGGCCTAGGGCTAGGTTTAGGGTTACGATTAGGGTTAGGGCTAGGTCTATGGTTAGGGTTAGGGTTACGGTTAGGGTTTGGGCTAGTGCTAGGGATAGAAATAGGGCAAGAATTAGGGTTAGGGTTAGGGCTAGTGCTACGGTTGGGGTTTGGGTTTGTGCTAGGCCTAGGGCTAGGGTTAGGGTTAGGTTTACGGTTAGGGATAGGGTTAGTGTTAGGGTTAGGGCTATGGCTAAGTCTAGGGTTCTGGTTGTGGTTAGGGTTATGCCTAGGGCTAGGGTTCGGGTTAGGTTTAGCGCTAAGGCTAGGGCTAGGATTAGGGTTATTTTTAGGGTTAAGGTTAGGGCTAGGATTAGGGTTAGTGTTACTGTTAGGGCTAGGGCTAGGGCTAGTGCTAGGGCTAGGGATAGGATTAGGGTTAGGTGTAGGTCTCTGGTTAGGGTTAGGGTTAGGGTTAGAGATAGGTCTTGGTGTCTTGTTAGGGTTACGGTTAGGTTTAGGGCTTGGGCTCGGGTTAGGGATAGCGTTAGGTTTAGGGCAAGGCCCAGGCTAGGGTTAGGGTTAGTGTTAGTGTTAGGGATAGGGTTAGGTTTATGTTTATGTTTAGGGCTATGGCTATAGCCAGGGTTAGGGCTCGGGCTAGGGTTACGTATAGGGTTAGGGCTAGGGTTACAGTTAGGGTTAGGACTAGGGCTAGGGCTTGTGCTAGGGCTAGGGCTAGGGTTAGGGTTACGATTAGGGTTAGGCCTAGGTCTATGGTTATGGTTAGGTTTAGGGTTAGGGCCAGGGCTTGGGCTATGTTTAGGGTTAGGGTTAGTGTTAGGGTTAGGGCTAGGGCTAGGGCTAGGTTTAGGGTTAGGGTTAGGGTAAGGTTTAGGGCTAGGTCTAGGGCTAGGGTTGGGTTAGGGTTAGGGTTAGGGCTAGGGTTAATATTAGTGTTAGTGCTTGGGCTAGGGTTAGGGCAAGGTCTAGGGTTAGGAATAGGGTTAGGGCTAGGTCTCTGGTTAGGGTTAGGATTAGGTTTAAGGCTAGGGCTAGGTCTATGTTTAGGGTTAGGGCTAGGGCTAGGTATAGGGTTAGAGTTAGGTTTAGGTTTAAAGTTAGGTCTATGTCTAGGGTTAGGATAGGGTTAGGGTTAGAGTTAGGGTCAGGCCTCAGGCTAGGGTTAGGTTTAGGGTTATGGTTAGGGTTATGGCTAGGGCTAGGGCTAGGGCTAGGATTAGGTTTAAGGTTAGAGCTAGGGCTAGGATTACGGTTAGGTTTAGGGTTATTGTAGGGTTAGGGTTAGGGATAGTGTTAGGGTTAGGGTTAGGTGTAGGGTTAACGTTAAGGGTATGGTTAGGTTTAGGGCTAGGGCCAGGGCTAGGGCTATGTTTAGGGTTAGGGTTAGTGTTAGGGTTAGGGCTAGGGCTAGGTTTACGGTAAGGGTTAGGGTAATGTTTAGGGCTAGGTCTAGTGCTAGGGTTGGGTTAGGGTTAGGGTTAGGGCTAGGGTTAATATTAGTGTTTGTGCTAGCACTAGGGTTAGGGCAAGGGCTAGGGTTAGGAATAGGGTTAGGGCTAGGTCTCTGGTTAGGGTTAGGATTAGGGTTAAGGCTAGGGCTAGGTCTATGTTTAGGGTTAGGGCTAGGGCTAGGTATAGGGTTAGAGTTAGGTTTAGGGTTAAAGTTATGGCTATGGCTAGGGTTAGGATAGGGTTAGTGGTAGAGTTAGGGTCAGGCCTCGGGCTAGGGTTAGGTTTAGGGTTATGGTTATGGTTATGGCTAGGTGTAGGGCTAGGGCTAGGGTTAGGGTTAGGGTTAGGGTTAGGATTAGGGTTAGTGTTAGTGTTAGGGCTAGGTCTAGGGCTAGTTCTAGGGCTAGGGTTAGGATTAAGGTTAGGTTTAGGGCTAGGTCTCTTCGTAGGGTTAGGGTTAGGTTTAGAGCTAGGTCTAGGGTTAGTGTTAGGGTTAGGGTTAGGTTTAGGGCTTGGGCTAGGTTTAGGGATCGTTTTGGGTTAGGGCAAGGCCCAGGCTAGGGTTAGGATTAGGGTTAGGGTAAGGGTTAGGGTTAGTGCTAGGTCTAGGGCTAGGGTTAGGTTTAGGGTTAGGGTTAGGGCTAGGGCTAGGGTTAGGGTTAGGTTTAGGGCTAGGGCTAGAGCCAGGTTTAGTCTAGGGCTAGGTCTAGGGTTAGGGATAGGGTTAGGGTTAGGTGTAGGGCTAGGGCTATGGTTAGGGGTAGGGTTAGGTTTAGGGCTAGGGCCAGGGCTATGGGGGGGTTAGGTTTAGGGTTTGGGCTAGCACTAAAGCTAGGGTTAGGGTTAGGGTTTTTGCTAGGGATAGGGCTAGGGTTACGGTTAGGGTTAGGGTTAGGTTTAGGGCTAGGATTAGGGTTTGCATTAGGGCTAGGGCTAGGGCTAGGGCTAGAATTTGGAATAGGGTTAGGGCTAGGTGTCTTGTTAGAGTTAGGGTCAGGGTTAGAGATGGGGCTAGGGTTAGGGTTAGGGTTAGGGTTAGAGCTAGGGCTAGGGTGGGGTTTTGCAATGGGTTTGGGGTGGCGTTTGGTTAGAGTTAGGGTTAGGGTTAGGGCCAGGGCTAGGGATAGGATTAGTTTTAGTATTAGGGCTAGGGCTAGGGCTAGGGCTAGGGTCAGGGCTAGGGCTAGGGTCAGGGCTAGGGCTAGGGCTAGGTCTAGGACTAGGGTTTGAAATTGTTTAGGGCTATGTTTCAGATTAGGTTTAGGGTTAGGTTTAGACCTGGGGCTAGGACTAGGAGTAAGGTTAGGGCTAGGTCTAGGGCTGGGTGTAGGGTTAGGTTAAGGGTTAGGGCTAGGGTTAGGGTTAGGGCTAGAGCTAGGTCTAGGGTAGGGTTAGGGTTAGGCTTTGCTTTAGGTTTAGGTTTAGGGTTAGGTTGGGTTAGGGCTAGGGCTGCGGTTAGGGTTAGAGTTAGGGCTAGTGCTAGGGTTAGGGCTAGGTTTAGGGATAGGGTTATGGTTAGGGCTAGGGCAAGGGTTAGGGATTGGGTTAGGGTTATGATTAGGATTATGTTTAGGGCTATGGCTAGGTCTAGGGCTACTATTAGGGTTAGGGTTAGGGTTCGGGTTAGGGTTTGGGTTAGGGTTAGGGCTAGGGTTAGGATTTCGGTTAGGGTTTTGGTTAGGTTTAGGGCTATGGCTAGGATTAGGGTTAGGTTTAGAGGTAGAGTAGGGTTAGGGCTAGGTCTAGGGCTGGGTTTAGGGTTAGGGTTAGGGTTAGGGCTAGGGTTAGGTCTAGGGTAGGGTTAGGGCTAGGGTTTGCTTTAGTTTTAGGTTTCGTGTTATGTTTAGTGTTAGGGTTGGGGTTTGCGTTGGGGTTGGGGTGGCGTTGGGTTTGGAAGTAGAGTTTGGTTTAGGTTTGGGGTTGGTGTTAGGGTTAGGGTTAGGGTTAGGGCTAGGGCTAGGACTAGGAGTAGGGTTAGGGCTAGGATTAGGGTTAGGGTTTGGGGTAGGACCAGGGTTAGGGCTAGAGCTAGGTCTAAGGTTAGGGTTAAGGCTAGGGTTTGCTTTAGGGTTAGGTTTAGGGTTAAGTTTGGGGTTAGTGCTAGGGCTACGGTAAGGGTTAGAGTTAGTGCTAGGGCTAGGGCTAGGGCTAGGGTTAGGGATAGGGTTATGGTTAGGGTTAGGGCAAGGTTTACGGATTGGGTTAGGGTTAGGATTAGGGTTATGTGTAGGGCTATGGCTAGGTCTAGGTTTAGGGTTAGGATTAGGGCTAGGGCTAGGGCTAGGGCTAGTTCTAGGGCTAGGGTTAGGATTAGGGTTAGGGCTAGGTCTCTTCTTAGGGTTAGGGTTAGGTTTAGATCTAGGGCTAGGGTTAGTGTTAGGGTTAGGTTTATGTTTAGGGCATGGGCTCTTGTTAGGGATATCTTTAGGTTTAGGGCAAGGCCCAGGCTAGGGTTAGGGTTAGGGTTAGGTTAGGACTAGGGCTAGGGTTAGGTTTAGGGTTAGTGTTAGGGCTAGGGCTAGGGTTAGGGTTAGGGTAGGGTTAGGGCTAGGGCTTGGGCTAGAGCCATGGTTAGGGCTAGGTCTAGAGTCAGTGTTAGTGTTAGGGTTATTGTTAGGGTTTGAGCTAGGTCTAGGTTTGGGGTTAGGGTTAGGGTTAGGGCTAGGGTCAGGGCTAGGTCTATGGTTAGGGTTCGGGTTAGGGTGCAGGTTAGGGTTACGGTTTATGTTCGGGTTCGGATTTGGGTTATGGTTAGGGTTAGGACTTGAGTTTGGGTTCAGGTTTGGTTAGGGTTAGGGTTGTAGTTTGCGTTGGGGCTGATGTGGCGTTCGGGGTGGAGGTAGATTTAGGGTTGGGGTTGGGGTTGTTGTTATGGTTAGGGTTAGGGTTAGGGCTAGGGCTAGGGCTAGGGCTAGGCCTAGGGCTAGTTTTAGGGTTACAATTAGGGTTAGGGCTATGTCTATGGTTATGGTTAGGGTTACGGTTAGGGTTTGGGCTAGTGCTAGGGATAGGGATAGGGCAAAAATTAGGGTTAGGGTTAGGGCTAGAGCTAGGGTTAGGGTTTGGGTTTGTGCTAGGGTTAGGGCTAGTGTTAGGTGTAGGGCTAGGGCTAGGGTTAGGGATAGGGTTAGGTTTAGGGCTAGGGCTAGGGCTGGGGCTAGAATTTGGTTTAGGGTTAGGGCTAGGTGTCTTGTTAGGGTTAGTGTTAAGGTTAGGATTAGAAATGGGGCTAGGGTTAGGGTTAGGATTAGGGTTCGAGCTATGGCTAGGGTGGGGTTTGGCAATGGGGTTGGGGTGGCGTTGGTTTAGGGTTAGGATTAGGGTTAGGGCCAGGGCTAGTGCTAGGATTAGGGTTAGGGTTAGGGCTAGGACTAGGGCTAGGGCTAGGGTCAGGGCTAGGGCTAGGGTCAGGGCTAGGGCTAGGGCTAGGGCTAGGGTTTGGAAGAGGGTTAGGGCTGGGTTTCTGATTAGGTTTAGGGTTAGGGTTAGAGCTGAGGCTAGGGTTAGGGTTCGGGTTCGTGTTCGGTTTCGTGTTACGTTTAGGGTTAGGGTTGGGGTTTGCATTGGGGTTGGGGTGGCGTTGGGTTTGGAAGTAGAGTTTGGTTTAGGTTTGGGGTTGGTGTTAGGGTTAGGTTTAGGGTTATGGCTAGGGCTAGGATTAGGAGTAGGTTTAGTGCTAGGTCTAGGGCTAGGGTTAAGGTTAGGGTTAGGACTAGGGTTAGGGCTAGAGCTAGGTCTAGGGTTAGGGTTAGGGCTAGGGTTTGCTTTAGGGTTAAGTTTAGGGTTAGATTTAGGGTTAGGGCTAGGGCTACGGTAAGGGTTAGAGTTAGGGCTAGGGCTAGGGCTAGGGCTAGGGTTAGGGATAGGGTTATTGTTAGGGTTAGGGCAAGGGTTAGGGATTGGGTTAGGGTTAGGATTAGGGTTATGTTTAGGGCTATGGCTAGGGCTAGGGTTAGGGTTAGGGTTAAGGGTAGCGCTAGGGTTTCGGTTATGGTTTGGGTTAGGTTTAGGGCTAGCCCTAGAGTTAGGGTTAGGTTTAGGGCTAAGGCTAGGGCTAGGGTTGGTTTTAGTGTTAGGGTTAGGGCTAGGGCCAGGGATATGGCTAGGATTAGGGTTAGGTTTAGGGCTCAAGCTAGGGCTACGTTTAGGGTTAGGGTTAAGGTTAGGGCTAGGGCCAGGGCTAGGATTAGGGTTAGGGTTAGGGTTAGAGCTAGGGCTAGGTTTAGAGTTAGGGTTAGGGTTAGGGTTAGGGATAGGGCTAGGGTGAAGAATACGGTTAGGGTAATGGTTAGGGTTAGGGTTAGGGTTACGGCTAGCATTAGGGTTTGGGTTAGGGCTAGGGCTAGGGTTAGGGCTAGGGTTACGGTTAGGTTTAGGGTTAGGGCTAGGGCTAGGGCTAGGGCTAGGTTTAGGGATAGGGTTAGGGTTAGGGTTAGTGTTAGAGCTAGGGCTAGGTTTAGTGTTATGGTTAGGGTTAGAGCTAGTGGAAGGGTTAGGGTTAGGTTTAGGGTTAGGGCTAGGGTTAGAGTTAGGTTTAGGGTTAGTGCTAGGGTTAGGGATAGGGTTAGGGTTAGGGTTCCGGTTAGGTTTAGGGCTAGGGCTAGGGCTAGGATTAGGGTTAGGGCTTGGAGTAGGAATAGGGTTAGGGTTAGGGTTAGGTGCAGGTTTGGGGTTTGCATGGGGGTTGGAGTGGTGTTGGGTTTCGAGGTAGAGTTAGGTTTGGGCTTGGGGTTGGGGTTAGGGTTAGGGTTAGGGCAAGTGTTTGGTTTAGGTTTAGGTTTAGGGATAGGGTTAGGTTTAGGGCTAGGGTTAGTGTTAGGTTTAGGGCTAGGGCTAGGGCTAGGGCTAGGGCTAGGGCTTGGTTTTGGGATAGAGTTAGGGTTATGGCTAGGGCAAGAGCTAGGTTTATGGCTATGGCTAGGGTTAGGAATAGGTTTATGTTTAATGCTAGGGCATGGGCTAGGGCTAGGAATAGGGTTAGGGTTAGGGTTAGGGTTAGGATTACTGTTAGGATTACGGTAAGGGTTACGGCTAGGGCTATGGGTAGGGCAAGGGCTAGGGTTACGGTTACGTTTAGGATTAGGGCTAGGGCTAGTGCTGCTGTTAGGGTTAGGGTTAGAGCTAGGGCTAGGGTTAGGGTTAGGTTTAGGGCTAGGGCTAGGGTTAGGGATAGGGTTAGGTTAAGTGTTAGCGTTAGGGTTAGTGTTAGGGATAGATTTAGGGTTAGGGTTAGGTCTAGGGCTAGGGTTAGGAATAGGGTTAGGGCTAATGCTAACGCTAGGGTTAGGGTTAGGGTTATTGCTAGCGTTAGGTTTAGGGTTAAGGCTAGGTCTAGGGCTAGGGCTAGGGCTAGGGTTAGGGCTAGGGTTAGGGTTAGTTTTAGGGTTAGTTCTAGGTCTAGGGATAGGGATAAGTTTAAATTTAGGCTTAGGCTTAGGGTTAGGGCTAGGGCTAGGGTTACTGTTTTGTTTAGGGTTTGTGTTAGGGTTAGATTAGGCCAAGTGTTAGGGTTAGGTTTAGGGCCAAGGCTACAGCTAGGGTTTGTGATAGGGTTAGGTATAGGTCTAGGGCCAGGGCTAGGGCTTGGATTTTGGTTAGGTTTAGGGATAGGGCTAGTGCTAGGGTTAGGGTTAGGGTTATGTTTAGGGCTAGGGTTGGGCTAGGATTAGGGTTAGGGTCAGGGCTAGGGCTAGGGCCAGGCCTAGGGTTTGGAATAGGGTTAGGGCTAGGTCTCTGATTAGGTTTAGGGTTAGGGTTAGAGCTGGGGCTAGGATTAGGGTTCGGGTTCGTGTTCGGTTTTGGGCCAGGTTTCAGGTTAGGTTTGGGGTTTGCGTTTGGTTTTGGGTTCGTTGTGTTTGGAGGTAGAGTTAGGTTTGGGGTTTGGGTTGGGGTTAGGGTTAGGGTTAGTGTTTGGGCTATGGCTAGGACTAGGTGTAGGGTTAGGGCTAGGTCTAGGGCTAGGGTTAGGGTCAGGGTTATGGTTAGGGCTAGTGTTAGGGCTAGAGCTAGGTCTAGGTTTCGGGTTAGGGCTAGGGTTTGCCTTAGGTTTAGGGTTAGGGCTAGGGCTACGGTTAGGGTTGGAGTTATTCTTGGGCTAGGGCTATGGCTAGGGTTAGGTAAAGGGTATGGTTAGGGCTAGGGCAAGGGTAAGGGATTGGGTTACGGTTAGGATTATGGTTATGTTTAGGGCTATGGCTAGGTCTGGGGCTAGGTTTAGGTTTAGGGTTAGGGTTAGGGCTAGGGTTAGGATTTGTGTTACGGTTGGGTCTAGGGCTAGGTCTAGTGTTAGGGTTAGGGTTAAGGCTAGGGCTAGGGCTAGTGTTAGGGTTAGGGTTAGGCCTAGGGCTAGGGCTATGGCTAGGTTTAAGGTTAGGTTTAGAACTCTTGTAGGGTTAGGGTTAGTTTTAGGCTTAGGGCTAGGCCTTGGGTTAGGGATATGGTTAGGGTTAGGGTTAGCGTTAGGCTTAGGGTTAAGGCTAGGTCTAGGGTTAGGGCTAGGGTTTCGGTTATGGTTTGGGTTAGGTTTAGGGCTAGCCCTAGAGTTAGGGTTTGGTTTAGGGCTAAGGCTAGGGCTAGGGTTGGTTTTAGTGTTAGGGTTAGGGCTAGGGCCAGGGATATGGCTAGGATTGGGGTTCAGTTTAGGGCTCAAGTTTGGGCTAAGGTTAGGGTTAGGGTTAAGGTTAGGGCTAGGGCCAGGGCTAGGGCTAGGATTAGGGTTAGGGTTAGGGTTAGAGCTAGGGCTAGGTTTAGAATTAGGTTTTAGGGTCAGGGTTAGGGATAGGGCTAGGGTGAAGGATACGGTTAGGGTAAGGGTTAGGGTTAGGGTTAGGGTTACGGCTAGCGTTAGTGTTGTGGTTAGGGCTAGGGCTATGGTTAGATTTAGTGTTAGGGCTAGGGCTAGGGCTAGGGCTAGGGCTAGTTTTAGCGATAGGGTTAGGGTTATTGTTAGGGTTAGAGCTAGGTCAAGGTTTGGTTTTAGGGATAGGGTTAGGGTTAGTGCTAGGGGTAGGGTTAGGGTTAGGTTTAGGGTTAGAGCTAGGGCTAGGTTTAGGTATACGGTTAGGGTTAGGGTTAGAGCTAGGGGTTGGGTTAGGGACAGGTTTAGGGTTAGAGCTAGGGCTAGGTTTAGGTATAGGCTTAGGTTTAGGGATAGGGTTAGGGTTAGGCTTAGTATTAGAGCTAGGGCTAGTTTTAGGGTTAGGGTTAGGGTTAGAGTTTGATTTAGGGTTAGGGCTAGGGTTAGGTAGGGTTAGGGTTAGGGTTACAGTTAGGTTTAGGGCTAGGGCTAGGACTAGGATTAGCGTTCGGGCTTGGAATAGGGCTAGGGTTAGGGTTAGGTTTAGGGCTCGGTTTGGGATTGCATCGGGTTTGGAGTGGTGTTGGGTTTGGAGTTAGAGTTAGGTTTGTGCTTGGGGTTGGGGTTACGGTTAGGGTTAGGGTTAGGTCTAGAGCTAGGGCTAGGATTAGGGTTAGGGCAAGTGTTTGGTTTAGGGTTAGGTTTAGGATTAAGGTTAGTTTTAGGCGTAGGGCTAGGGTTAGAGTTAGGTTTAGGGCTAGGGCTAGGGCTAGGGCTAGGGCTAGGGCTAGGGCTAAGGCTAGTGTTTGGGATAGGGTTAGGTTTACGGCTAGGGCTAGGGCAAGGTTAAGGCTAGGGCTAGGGTTAGGTTAGGGTTAGGTTTAGGGCTAGGGCTTGGGCTAGGGCTAGGAATATGGTTAGGGCTAGGGCTAGTGTTAGGATTAGGGTGGGCTAGGGTTAGTGTTGGGGTTAGGGCTAGGGCTAGGCCTAGGGCTAGTGTTAGGGTTTATGGTTAGGGTTAGAGTTAGAGATATGACTAGGTTTAGGGTTAGGGTTATGGTTAGGGTTAGGATTAGGGTTTGGTCTAGAGCTAGGGTTAGGGTTAGGGTTAGGGCTTGTGTTTGGTATAGCGTTAGGTTTAGGGTTAGGGTTAGGGTTAGGGCTAGGTTTAGGGTTAGGGTTAGGGCTAGGGCTAGGGCTAGGGCTATGGTTAGGTTTAGGGGTAGGTTAGGGCTTGGTCTACGGTTAGGATTAGGGTTAGGGTTAGGGCTAGGGTAGGGTTAGGGTTAGTTTTAGGGTTAGGGCTAGGGCTAGTGTTAGGGATAGTGTTAGGGTTAGGGTTAAGTTTATGGTTAGGGATAGCATTAGGATTAGGGTTAGTGTTAGGGCTAGGGCTAGGGCTAGCATTAGGGTTAGGGCTAATGCTAGGGATAGGGTTAGTGTTATGGATAGGGCTAGGGTGGGGTTTTGCGTTGGGATTGGGGTGGCGTTGGGTTTGGAGGTAGAGTTAGGGTTGGGGTTGTTTTTGTGGTTAGTGTTAGGGTTAGGGTTACCGCTAGGGCTAGGGCTAGGATTCGGGTAGGGTTAGGGCTAGGGCTAGTACTAGGGTTAAGTTTAGGGTTAGGACTAGGGATAGGGTTAGGGTTAGGGTTAGGGTTAGGGTTAGGGTTAGGGCTAAGGCTAAGGTTAGGGTTAGGGTTAGGGTTTAGGACTAGGGTTAGGATTAGGTTCAGGGTTAGGGCCAGGGCTTGGCCTAGGGCTAGGGCTAGGGCTAGGGTTAGGTTTAGGGGTAATGTAGGGCTAGGTCTACGTTTAGGATTATGATTCAGTTTAGAACTAGGGTAGGGTTACGGTTAGTTTTAGGGTTAGGCCTAGGGCTAGCGTTAGGGATAGGGTTAGGTTTAGGGTTATGTTTAGGGTTAGGGATGGGGTTAGGTTTAGGTTTAGAGCTAGAGCTAGGATTAGGGTTACGGCTAATGCTAGGGCTAGGGTTAGGGTTAGGGCTAGGGCTAGTGATAGGTTAGGGCTAGGGCTAGGCCTAGGTTTAGGGTTATGATTAGGTTTAGGGCTAGGTCTATGATTAGGGTTAGGTCTAGGTCTATGATTAGGGTTAGGGTTAGGGTTAGAGTTAGAGCTAGGGCTAGGTTTAGGATTAGGTTTAGGGTTAGTTCTAGGGATAGGGATAGGGATAAGTTTAGGTTTAGGCTTATGCTTAGGGTTAGGCTTAGTGTTTTGTTTAGGGTTTGTGTTAGGGTTAGATTAGGGCTAGGGTTAGGGTTAGGGTTAGGGTTAGGGTTAGGGCTAAGGCTACAGCTAGGGTTAGGTTTAGTGTTAGGTATAGGGCTAGGGCCATGGATAGTCTAGGGTTTGGGTTAGGTTTAGGGATAGTGCTAGTGCTAGGGCTTGGGTTAGGGTTATGTTTGGCTAAGGCTAGGGCTAGGGTTAGGGTTAGGGTTAAGATTAGGGCAAGGGCCAGGTCTAGTTCTAGGATTAGGGTTAGGGTTAGGGCTAGTGCTAGGGCTAGGGCTAGGGTCAGAGCTAGGGCTACGGCTAGGGCTAGGGTTTGGAAAAGGGTTAGGGCTAGGTCTCTGATTAGGTTTAGGTTTAGGGTTAGAACTGTGGCTAAAGTTAGGGTTCGGGTTCGTGTTCGGTTTCGGGTTAGGTTTAGGGTTAGGTTTGGGGTTTGTGTTGGAGTTGGGGTGGCGTTGGGTTTGGAGGTAGAGTTAGTTTTGGGGTTTGGGTTGGGGTTAGGGTTAGGGTTAGGTTTAGGTCTATGGCTAGGAGTAGGGTTGGGCTAGGTCTAGGGCTAGGGTTAGGGTTAGGGTTAGGGTTAGGGCTAGTGTTAGAGCTAGAGCTAGGTCAAGGTTTAGGGTTAGGGCTATGATAGGTTTAGGGTTAGGTTTAGGGTTAGGGCTAGGGCTACGGTTAGCGTTAGAGTTAGGGCTAGGTCTAGGGCTAGGGCATGGGTTAGGGATAGATTTATGGTTAGGGCTAGGGCAAGGTTTAGGGATTCTGTTAGGGTTAGGAATAGGGTTATGTTTAGGGCTATGGCTAGGTCTAGGACTAGGATTAGATTTAGGACTAGGGCTACGGTTAGGGTTAGATTTAGGGCTAGGGCTAGGGCTAGGGCCAGGGTTAGGGATAGGGTTAAGGTTAGGGCTAGGGTAAGGGTTAGCGATTGGGTTAGGTTTAGGATTAGGGTTATGTTTAGGGCTATGGCTAGGTCTAGGGCTACGATTAGGGTTAGGGATAGGGTTAGGGTTAGGACTAGGGCTAGGGTTAGGGTTAGGTTTAGGATTAGTGTTAGGGTTAGGGCTAGGGCTAGGGTTAGTTTTAGGGTTAGGGTTAGTACTAGGGCTAGGGATATGGCTAGAGCTAGGGCTAGGGTTAGGGTTACAATTAGGGTTTGGGCTAGGTCTCTGTTTAGGGTTATGGTTAGCTTTAGAGCTAGGGCTAGGGTTTGGGTTAGGTTTAGGATTTGGCTAGGGTTAGGGTTAGGGTTAGGGCTAGGTTTGTGGTTTGCATGGGTGTTGGAGTGGCGTTGGGTTTGGAGGTAGAGTTAGTTTTGGGCTTGGGGTTAGGGTTATTGTTATGTTTAGGGTTAGGGTTGGGGCTAGGGCTAGGAGTAGGACTAGGGTTATGGCTAGGTCTAGCTCTAGGGTTAGGATTAGGGTTAGGGTTGTTGTTAGGGTTAGGTCTAGAGCTAGGGCTAGTGTTAGAGTTAGGGATACTGTTTGGTTCAGGGTTAGGTTTAGGGTTAGGGTTATGGTTAGGTGTAGTGCCAGGTCTAGGGTTAGGGCTAGGGCTAGGGTTAGGATTAGGGTTAGGTTTAGGGCTAGGGCTAGGACTAGGGCTAGAGCTAGTGTTAGGGTTAGGGTTAGGGTTAGGGTTAGGGTTAGGACTAGGGTTAGGATTAGGGTAAGTGTTAAGGCTAGGGCTATGACTCGGGCTAGGGCTAGTGCTAGTGTTAGGGTTAGGGTTAGAGCTGGGGCTATGGATAGGGTTAGGTTAAGGTTTAGGGTTAGGGATAGGGCTAGTGTTAGGGATAGGTTTAGGGTAAGGGTTAGGGTTAGGGTTAGGGTTAGGGATAGGGTTAGGGCTAGGGTTAGTTATATGGTTAGGGTTAGGGTTAGGGCTAGGGCTAGGGCTAGGGTTAGGATTAGGGTTAGGACTAATTCTAAGGCTAGGGTTAGGGTTAGGGCTAGGGGTAGCGTTAGGTTTAGGGTTAGTGCTACGGTTAGTGTTGGGGTTAGGGCTAGGGCTAGGGCTAGGGCTAGGGGTAGGGCTAGGGATAGGGTTAGGGTTAGAGTTAGAGATAGGGCTAGGGTTAGAGTTAGGTTTAGGGTTAGGGTTAGAGCTAGGGCTAGGGTTAGGGTTAGGTTTATGATTAGGGCTAGGGCTAGGGTTAGGGATAGGGTTAGGGTTAGAGTTAGAGATAGGGCTAGGGTTAGTGTTAGGTTTAGGGTTAGGGTTAGAGCTAGGGCTAGGGTCCTGGTTAGGTTCATGATTAGGGCTAGGCCTAGGGTTAGGGATAGTGTTAGGGTTAGGGTTAGGGCTAGGGCAATGTTTGGGGTTGGGGTTAGGGTTAGGGTTATTTTTAGGTTTTGGGCTAGGTCTAGGGTTACTGTTAGGTTTAGGGCTAGGGTTAGGTTTAGCATTAATATTAGGGTTAGGGTTAGTGCTAGGGCAAGGTTTTCCGATAGGGTTAGGTTTAGGGCTAGGGCCAGGGCTATGGCTAGGGTTAGGGTTACGATTAGGTTGGGGTGGCGGTGGGGTTGGAGGTAGAGTTAGGGTTGGGGTTTGGGTTGGGTTTAGGGTTAGGGTTAGGGATAGGGTTATGGTTAGGTTTAGGATTAGGGTTAGATCTAGGGCTAGGGTTAGGTTTAGGTTTAGGTTTAGCATTAGGGCTAGGGCTAGGGTTTGGTGATAGGGTTAGGTTTAGAATTTGGTTAGGGTTAGGGATAGGGTTAGCGTTAAGGTTAGGGTTAGGTTTATGTCTAGGGCTAGGGTTATGGTTAGGTCTAGGGCTAGGGTTAGGGTTAGGGCTAGGGTTAGGTTTAGGTTTAGGGTTAGTACTTGGGCTAGTTCTAGGGCTATAGCTAGGGCTATGGATAGGGTTACGATTAGGGTTTGGGCTAGGTCTCTGGTTAGGTTTAGGGTTAGGGTTAGAGCTACGGCTAGGGTTATGGTTAGGTTTAGGGCTTGGGCTAGGATTAGGGTTAGGGTTAAGGTTAGGTTTACTGTTAGGGATAGAGTTAGGGTTAGATTTAGGGTTAGGTCTAGGGCTAGGGCTAGGGCTAGGGTTATGGTTATGGTTAGGGTTAGGGCTAGAGCAGGGTTAGGGTTAGGGTTAGCGCTAATTCTAGGGATAGGGTTATGGTTAGGGTTAGGTTTAGGGCTAGGGCCAGGGCTAGGTCTAGGTTTAGGGCTAGGGTTAGTGTTAGCACTTGGTCTAGGGCTAGGGTTAGGGTTAGGGTTACTGTTTGGTCTAGGGCTAGGGCTAGGTTTAGGTTTAGGATTAGGGTTAGGGCTAGTGCTACGGTTAAGAATATGGTTAGGTTGAGGGCTACTGCCAGGGCTAGGGCTATGGTTAGGGTTAGGGTTAGGGTTAGGGTTAGGGTTACGGCTAGGGCTAGTCTTAAGTTTAGTGTTAGGGTTAGTGTTAGGGCTAGCGTCAGGTCTATGGTTGGGTTTGGGTTAGGGTTAGGGCTAGGGTTAGCGTTAGTGTTAGTGCCAGGTCTAGGGCTAGTGCTACGGCTAGGGTTAGGAATAAATTTAGGGCTAGGTCTCTGTTTCACGTTAGGTTTAGAGCTGGAGATAGGGTTAGGTTTAGGGTTATGTTTAAGGATAAGGCTAGGGTTAGGGATAGCGTTAGGGTTTGGCAAAGCCAGGGCTAGGGCTAGGTTTAGGGTTAGGGTTAGAGTTAGAGATAGGGCTAGGGTTAGTTTTAGGGTGAGGGTTAGTGTTAGGGTTAGGGTTAGGGTTAGGGCTAGAGCTAGGTCTAGGTTTAGGTTTAGGGCTAGGGCTAGGTCTATGGCTAGGGCTAGGTTTAGGGTTAGGGTTAGCGTTAGGGTTAGGGTTACGACTAGGGTTAGGGTTAGGGTAAGGGATAGGGCTAGGGCTATGACTCGGGCTAGGGCTAGGGTTAAGGTTACGTTTAGGGTTAGGGCTAGGGTTAGTGCTAGTGTTAGGGTTAGGTTTAGAGCAGGGGCTAGGGATAGGGTTAGGTTAAGGTTTAGGTTTAGGTCTAGGGCTAGTGTTAGGGATAGGGTTAGGGTAAGGGTTAGGGTTAGGGTTAGGGTTAGGGATAAGGTTAGGGCTAATGCTAGGTTAAGTTTAGGATTAGGGCTAGGGCTAGGGTTAGTTATAGGGTTAGGGTTAGGGTTAGGTTTAGGGCTATGGCTAGGGCTAGGTTAGGATTAGGGTTAGGGCTAATGCTAAGGCTAGCATTAGGGTTAGGGCTAGGGCTAGAGTTAGGTTTAGGGTTAGTGCTAGGTTTAGTGTTGGGGTTAGGGCTAGGGCTAGGGCTAGGGTTAGGGATAGGGTTAGGGTTAGAGTTAGAGATAGGGCTAGGGTTAGGTTTAGGATTAGTGTTAGGGTTAAGCTAGGGCTAGGGTTAGGGATAGGGTTAGGTATTGGATTAGGGTTAGTGCTAGGGCAAGGGTTGGGGCTGGGGTTAGGGTTAGGGTTAGGGTTAGGTTTAGGGCTAGGTCCAGGGTTACTGTTTGGTTTAGGGCTAGGGTTAGTTTTAGCGTTAATATTAGGGTTAGGGTTAGGGCTATGGCTAGGTTTACCGATAGGGTTAGGTTTAGGGCTAGGGCCAGGGCTATGGCTAGGGTTAGGGTTACGATTAGGTTGGGGTGGCAGTGGGGTTGGAGGTAGAGTTAGGGTTGGGGTTTGGGTTGGGGTTAGGGTTAGGGTTAGGGATAGGGTTATGGTTAGGTTTAGGATTAGGGTTAGATCTAGGGCTAGGGTTAGGTTTAGGTTTAGGCTTAGCATTAGGGCTAGGGCTAGGGTTGGGGATAGAGTTAGGTTTAGAATTTGGTTAGGGTTAGGGATAGGGTTAGCGTTAGGGTTAGGGTTAGGGTTAGGTCTAGGGCTAGGGTTATGTTTAGGGCTAGGGCTAGGGTTAGGGTTAGGTTTAGGGTTAGGGTTAGGGCTAGGGTTAGGGTTATGTTTAGGGTTAGTACTTGGGCTAGTTCTAGGGCTAGAGCTAGGTCTATGGTTAGGGTTACGATTAGGGTTTGGGCTAGGTCTCTGGTTAGGTTTAGGGTTAGGGTTAGAGCTAGGGTTAGGGTTACGGTTAGGTTTAGGGCTTGGGCTAGAATTAGGGTTATGGATAGTGTTAGGGTTAAAGTTAGGTTTACGGTTAGGGATAGAGTTAGGGTTAGATTTAGGGTTAGGTCTAGGGCTAGGGCTAGGGCTAGGGTTATTGTTAGGGTTAGGGTTAGGGCTAGGGCTTGGGTTAGGGTTAGGGTTAGCGCTAAGGCTAGGGCTAGGGTTAGGTTTAGGGTTAGGTTTAGGACTAGGGCCAGGGCTAGGTCTAGGTTTAGGGTTAGGTTTAGTGTTAGCGCTATGTCTAGGTCTAGGGTTAGGGTTAGGGTTACTGTTTGGGCTAGGTCTAGGGCTAGGGCTAGGGCTAGGGTTAGGTTTAGGGGTAGGTTGTGCTAGGTCTATGGCTAGGATTAGGGTTCGGTTTAGAACTAGGGTATGGTTAGGGTTAGTTTTAGGCTAGGGCTAGTTGTAGGGTTAGGGATAGGGTTAGTTTTAGGCTTTTTGCTAGGGCTAGGGTTAGGGATAGGGTTAGGGCTAGGGCTAGGATTCGGGTTACGATTAGGGTTATGGCTAGGTCTATGATTTGGTTTCGGGTTAGGGTTAGAGTTAGAGCTAGGGCTAGGGTTAGGGATAGGGTTAGTGTTATGTTTAGGCTTAGGCTTAGGCTTAGGGTTAGTTGTAGGGCTAGGGTTAGTGCTATGATTTGGGTTAGGGTTTGGGTTAGGATTAGGGCTAGGCCTAGGGTTAAGGTTAGGGCTAGGGCTAAGGCTAGGGCTAGGGTTTTTTTTAGGGTTAGGGTTAGGGCTAGGGCTAGGGCTATGGCTAGGATTAGGGTTAGATTTAGGGCTCAAGCTAGGGCTAGTATTTGGGTTAGGGTTAAGATTAGGGCTAGGGTCAGGGCTAAGTCTTGGATTAGGGTTAGGTTTAGAGCTAGGGTTAGGGTTAGGGTTAGGTTTAGGTTTAGGAATAAGGTTAGGGTTGGGGATAGGGTTAGGGTAAAGGTTAGGGTTAGGGTTAGGGTTAGGGTTAGGGTTACCCCTAGTGTTAGGGTTGGGATTAGGGCTAGTGCTAGGGTTAGGGCTATGGCTACGGTTATGTTTAGGGTTAGGGCTAGGGCTAGGGCTAAGGCTAGGGCTAGGGCTAGGGCTAGGGCTAACGGTAGGGTTAGGGATAGGGTTAGGGTTAGGGTTAGTGTTAGAGCTAGCGCTAGGGTTAGGTTTAGGGTTAGGGTTAGGGTTAGAGCTAGGGGTAGGGTTAGCGTTAGGTTTAGGGTTAGGGCTAGGGCTAGGGTAGAGATAGGGTTAGGGTTAGGGTTAAGGTTGGGGTTAGGGATAGTGTTAGAGTTAGTGTTACGGTTAGGGTTAGGGCTATGGCTAGGGCTAGGATTAGGGTTAGGGCTAGGAATAGGGCTAGGGTTAGGGATTGGGTTAGGGTTAGGTTTAGGGCTAAGTTTGCTGTTTGCATGGGGGTTGGAGGGGTGTTGGGTTTGGAGTAGAGTTAGGTTTGGGCTTGGGGTTGAGGTTAGGGTTAGGGTTATGGTTGGGGCTAGGGATAGGACTAGGACTAGGGTTAGGGACAGGTCTAGGACTAGGGTTAGGATTAGGGTTAGGGTTAGATTTGGGTTAGGGTTAGGGTTAGGGCTAGAGCTAGTGCTAGGAGTAGGGTTAGGGCTAGTGTTTGTATTAGAGTTAGGTTTAGGGTTAGGGTTAGTGTTAGGCCTAGGGCTACGGTTAGTGTTATGTTTAGGGCTAGGGCTAGGGCTAGGGCTAGCGTTAGGTTTAGGGTTAGGGATAGGGTTAGGTTTAGGGCTGCCTAGGGCTAGGGCTAGGATTAGGGTTAGGGTTAGGTTTAGGACTAGGGTTAGGGTTAGGGTAAGGGTTATGGCTAGGGCTATGGCTAGGGCTAGGGCTAGGGTTAAGGTTACGTTTAGGTTTAGGGCTAGGGCTAGTGCTTGTGTTAGGGTTAGAGTTAGTGTTAGGGCTAGGGTTTGGTTAGGAGTAGGGTTAGGGCTAGGGTAAGTTTAGGGATTTGGTTAGGGTAAGGGTAAGGGTTAGGGTTAGGGTTAGGGTTAGGGATAGGGTTAGTGTTAGGGTTAGGGTTAGCGCTAGGGCTAGGTTTAGGTTTAGGGCTAATGCTAGGGCTAGGGTTAGTGTTAGGGTTAGGGCTAGTGCTAGAAATAGGGTTAGGGTTAGGGTTAGTGTTGCAGCTGGGGTTACGGTTAGGGTTAGGGCTAGGGCTAGGGCTAGGGCTAGGTTTCGGGTTACGATTAGGGTTATGGCTAGGTCTATGATTAGGGTTCGGGTGAGGGTTAGAGTTAGTCCTAGGACTAGGATTAGGGTTAGGTTTAGGTTTAGTTCTAATGCTAGGAATAAGGATAGCGGTATGGTAAGGCTTAGGTTAGGGTTAGGGCTAGGGTTAGGGTTACGGTTAGGATTTGGTTTAGGGTTTGGGTTAGGGTTAGGGCTAGGGCTAGGGCTAGGGCTGGGGCTAGGGTTCGGGTTATGATTAGGGTTAGGGATAGGTCTATGGTTAGGGTTCGGGATATGGTTAGAGTTAGACCTAGTGCTAGGTTTAGGGTTAGTTCTAGGGCTAGGGCTAGGGATAGGGTTAGGGTTAGGCTTAGGCTTAGGCTTAGGCTTAGGCTTAGGGTTAGGGATAAGGTTTGGGTTAGGGTTTGCGTTAGAGTTAGGTCTAGGACTAGGGTTAGGGTTAGGGTTAGGGCTAAGGCTACAGCTAGGGTTTGGATTAGGGTTAGGTATAGGGCTAGGGCCAGGGATTTTGCTAGGTTTAGGGTTATGATTTGGTTGGAGTGGCGGTGGGGTTGGAGGTAGAGTTAGGGTTTGGGTTGGAGTTGGGGTTAGGGTTAGGGTTAGGGATAGGGTTAGGGTTAGGTTTAGGGTTACGGCTAGAGCTGGGGTTAGGGTTAGGTTTAGGTTTAGGTTTAGCGTTAGGGCTAGGGCTAGGGTTGGGGATAGGGTTAGGTTTAGAGTTTTGTTTAGGGTTAGGGATAGGGTTAGCGTTAGGGTTAGGATTAGGGCTAGGGTTAGGGTTAAGTTTAGGGTTAGGGTTAGGGCTAGTGTAAGGGTTAGGGTTAGGGTTAATACTAGGGCTAGTTCTAGGGCTAGAGCTAGGGCTAGGGTTAGGGTTACGATTAGGTTTTGGGCTAGGTCTCTGGTTAGGTTTAGTGTTAGGGTTAGAGCTAGGGCTAGGGTTAGGGTGAGGGTTAGGTTTAGGGTTAGGCATAGAGTTAGGGTTAGAATTAGGGTTAGGGCTAGGGCTAGGTCTAGGGTTAGGGTTCTGGTTATTGTTTGGGCTAGGGCTAGGGCTAGGTTAGGGTTAGGATTAGGGTTATGGCCAGTGCCAGGGTTAAGGATATGGTTTTGTTTAGGGCTAAGGCCAGGGCTAGGGCTATGGTTAGGGTTAGGGTTAGGGTTAGGGTTACGGCTAGGGCTAGTCTTAGGTTTAGGGTTAGGGTTAGAGTTTGCGCTATGGTTAGGTCTAGGGTTGGGTTTGGGTTAGGGTTAGGGCTAGGGTTAGCGTTAGTGTTAGTGCCAGGGCTAGGGCTAGTGCTACGGCTAGGCTTAATAATAGCTTTAGGGCTAGGTCTCTTGTTCGGGTTAGGTTTAGAGATGGGGATAGGGTTAGGGTTAGGTTTATGTTTAGGGTTATGGCTAGGGTTAGGGATAGCGTTAGGTTTAGGGCAATGCCAGGGCTAAGGCTAGGGTTAGGGTTAGGGTTAGAGTTACAGACAGGGCTAGGGTTAGGGTTAGGTTTAGGGTAGTTTAAGGTTAATGTTAGTGCTAGAGCTAGGGCTAGGTTTAGGGTTAGGGTTAGTGTTTGGTTTAGGGTTAGTTTTAGGGTTAGGGTTAGGGTTAGGGCTAGGATTAGGGTTAGGGTTAGGGCTAGGCCTAGGGCTATGGCTAGGGTTAGGTTTAGGTGTAGGTTGGGCTAGGTCTATGGTTAGGATTAGGGTTAGGTTTAGAGCTAGGATAGGGTTAGGGTTAGTTTTAGGGTTAGGTCTATGGCTAGGGTTAGGGCTAGGGTGAGGGTTAGTTTTAGGCTAGGGGTAGGGGTAGCATTAGGGTTAGGGCTAATGCTAGGGCTAGGGTTAGGCTTAGGGCTAGGGCTAGGCTAGGGCTGTGGCTAGGGTTCAGGTTACGATTAGGGTTAGGGCTAGGTCTATGGTTAGGGTTCGGGTTAGGGTTAGAGTTAGACCTAGGGCTAGGGTTAGGGTTAGGTTTAGGTTTAGTTTTAGGGCTAGGGATAGGGATAGGTTTAGGGTTAGGCTTAGGCTTAGTCTTAGGTTTAGGGTTAGGCCTAGGATTGGGGTTACAGTTTGGGTTAGGGTTTTGGTTAGGGTTAAGGTAAGGGCTAGTGTTAGTGTTAGGGTTAGGGCTAAGGCTATGGCTAGGGTTTGGGTTAGGGTTAGGTATAGGTCTAGGGCCAGGGCTAGGGCTAGGATTAGTGTTAGGTTTAGGGATAGGGCCAGTGCTAGGGCTAGAGTTATGTTTAGGTCTAGGGCTAGGGCTAGTGTTAGGGTTACGGTTAAGGTTATGGCTAGGGCCAGCGCTCTGGCTAGGATTAGGTTTATGGTTAGGGCTAGGTCTAGGACTAGGGTTTGGATAGGGTTAGGGCTAGGTCTCTGATTAGGTTCAGGGTTAGGTTTAGAGCTGGGGCTTGGGTTAGGGTTCGGGTTCGTGTTCGGTTTCGGGTTTGTTTTAGGGTTAGGTTTGGGGTTTGCTTAGGGGTTGGGGTGGCATATGATTTGGAGGTAGAGTTAGGTTTGGTGTTGGGGTTGGGGTTAGGGTTAGGGTTAGGGTTAGAGCTACAGCTAGGTCTAGGAGTAGGGTTAGGGTTAGGGTTAGGTTTAGGGTTTGGGTGAGGGTTAGGTTTAGGGTTAGGGCTAGAGCTAGGTCTAGGGTTAGGGTTTGGGCTAGTGTTTGCTTTAGGGTTAGGTTTAGGGTTAGGTTTAGGGTTAGGGCTAGGACTACGGTTAGGGTTAGAGTTAGGGCTAGGGCTAGGGCTAGGGCCAGGATTAGGGATAGGGTTTAGTTTAGGGCTAGGGACAGGGCTAGGTCTAGGTTTAGGGTTAGGGCTAGTGTTTGGTTTAGGGATAGGTTTAGGTTTAGTGTTAGGTTTAGGGTTAGGGGTAGTGAGAGTTCTAGGGTTAGGGCTAGGGCTAGGGTAGGATTAGGGCTAGGTTTAGGGTTAGGGCTAGGACTAGGGTTAGGGTTAGGTTTAGTGTTAGGGCTAGGGCTAGGGATAGGGTTAGTGTTAGAGATAGGGTTAGGATTAGGGTTAGGGCTATGGCTAGGGCTATGTTCAGGGTCAGTTTTAGGGTTAGGGCTAGGGCTAGGTTCACCGATAGGGTTAGGGTTAGGGCTAGGGCCAGGGCTATGGCTAGGGTTAGGGTTACGATTAGTTTGGGGTGGCAGTGGGGTTGGAGGTAGACTTAGGGTTGGGGTTGGGGTTGGGGTTTGGGTCAGGGTTAGGGTTAAGGATAGGGTTAGCGGTAGGTTTAGGGTTAGGTTTAGAGCTATGGCTATGTTTATGTTTAGCATTAGGGCTTGGGATTGGGTTGGGGATAGGGTTAGGGTTAGAGTTTTGGTTAGGGTTAGGGATAGGGTTAGTGTTTGGGTTAGGGTTAGGGCTAGGGCTAGGGCTAGGATTAGGTTTAGGGCTAGCGTTAGGGATAGGGTTAGGGTTAGGACTAGGACTAGGGTTAGGCTTAGATTTAGGATTAGGGTTAGGGTTAGGGCTAGGGCTAGGGTTAGGGTTTGGGTTAGGGTTAGTACTAGGGCTATGGCTAGGGCTAGAGCTAGGGCTAGGGTTAGGGTTACGATTAGGGTTTGGGCTAGGTCTCTGTTTAGGTTTATGGTTAGCTTTAGAGCTAGGGCTAGGGTTAGGGTTAGGTTTAGGGTTTGGGCTAGGGTTAGGGTTAGGGATAGGGTTAGTTTTAGGGTTAGGTTTAGGGTTAGGGATAGAGTTAGGGTAGGATTAGGGTTAGGGCTAGGGCTAAGGCTAGGGTTATGGTTATGGTTAGGGTTAGAGCTAGGGCTAGGGTTAGTGTTAGGGTTATGGTAAGGTTTAGGGCTAGGGCCAGGGCTAGGTCTAGGGTTAGGGCTAGGGTTAGTGTTAGCACTAGGTCTAGGGCTAGGGTTAGGTTTAGGGTTAATGTTTGGGCTAGGGCTAGGGCTAGGTTTAGGTTTAGGGTTAGGGTTAAGGCTAGGGCTACGGTTAGGGTAAGGTTTAGGGCTAGGGCTTGGTTTAGGGTTAGGGTTAGGGATAGTGTTAGGGTTAGGGCTAGTGCTAAGGTTAAGGATATGTTTGTGTTGGTCTATGGTTAGTGTTCGGGTTAGGGTTAGAGTTAGCCCTAGGGCTAGGGTTAGGGTTATGTTTAGGTTTAGTTCTAGGGCTAGGGATAAGGATAGGGTTAGTGTTAGGCTTAGGCTTAGGGTTAGGGCTAGGGCTAGGGTTACGGTTAGGATTTGCGTTAGGGTTTGGGTTAGGGTTAGGGTTAGGGCTCGGGCTGGGGCTAGGGTTCGGGTTATGATTAGGGTTTGTGTAGGTCTATGGTTAGGGATCGGGTTAGGGTTAGAGTTAGACCTAGGGCTAGGTTTAGGGTTAGGTTTAGGGTTAGTTCTAGGGCTAGGGCTAGGGATAGGGCTAGGGTTAGGATTTGGGTTAGGTTTTGGGTTAGGGTTAGGGCTAGGGTTTGCTTTAGGTTTAGGTTTAGGGTTAGGGTTAGGGTTAGGGCTAGGGCTACGGTTAGGGTTAGATTTAGGGCTAGGGCTAGGGCTAGGGCCAGGGTTAGGGATAGGGTTAAGTTTAGGGCTAGGGTAAGGGTTAGCGATTGGGTTAGGTTTAGGATTAGGGTTATGTTTAGGGCTATGGCTAGGTCTAGGGCTACGATTAGGGTTAGGGATAGGGTTAGGGTTAGGACTAGGGCTAGGGTTAGGGTTAGGTTTAGGATTAGTGTTAGGGTTAGGGCTAGGGCTAGGGTTAGTATTAGGGTTAGGGTTAGTACTAGGGCTAGGGATATGGCTAGAGCTAGGGCTAGGGTTAGGGTTACAATTAGGGTTTGGGCTAGGTCTCTGTTTAGGGTTATGGTTAGCTTTAGAGCTAGGGCTAGGGTTAGGGTTAGGTTTAGGGTTTGGCTAGGGTTAGGGTTAGGGATAGGGCTAGGGTTAGGGATAGGGTTAGGGTTAGGGTTTGGACTAGGGTTAAGGTTAGGGTTAGGGTTGGGGTTTGGTTTAGGTCTAGGGTTAGGGTTAGGGTAAGGGTTAGGGCTAGGGCTATGGCTGGGGCTAGGGCTAGGATTAAGGTTACGTTTAGGGTTAGGGCTAGGGCTAGTGCTGGTGTTAGGGTTAGTGTTAGAGCTAGTGCTAGGGTTAGGGTTAGGTTTAGGTTTAGGTTTATGGCTACGGCTAGGGTTAGGGATAGCTTTAGGGGAAGGGTTAGGGTTAGGGTTGGGGTTAGGGCTAGGGCTAGGGCTAGAACTAGGGCTAGTGCTAGGTTTAGGGATAGGGTTAGTGTTAGAGTTAGAGATAGGGCTAGGGTTAGGTTTAGGTTTATGATTAGGGCTAGGGCTAGGGTTAGGGATATGGTTAGGGTTAGGGTTAGGGTTAGGGTTAGGTTTAAGGATAGGGATAGGGTTAGGTTTAGTTTAGGACTAGGGTTAGTCCGCGGGTTAGGGTTAGGTTTAGGGCTAGAGCCATTGCTAGAGTTAGGGTTAGCGTTAGGGCTTGCGCTAGGGCTAGGGATAGTGCTAGTGTTAGGGTTAGGGTCAGGGTTAGTGTTTGGGTTAGTGCTAGGATAAGGTTTGGGGCTAGGGTTAGGGCTAGTGATAGAGCTAGAATTAGCGCGAGGGTTAGGGTTAGGTTTATGTCTAGGGCTAGGGTTAGGGCTAGACTAGAGTTAGGGTTAGTTTTAGGGCTAGCTTATGCTTAGAGTTAAGGCTCGGGCTAGGGATAGGTATAGCTTTATGGTTAAGGTTAGGGCTAGGGCTAGGGTTAGGGCAAGGGCTACGGCTAGGTTTAGGGCCTGGCTCGGGCTTGGGCTAGGGCTAGGTTTAGGGTTATGTTTAGGGCTATGGTTAGGGCTAGGGCTTGGGCTATGTCTAGGGCTAGGGTTAGGGTTAGGGTTAGTGTTAGGGCTAGGGCTAGGGATAGGGTTAGGTTCAGTTTTAGCTTTAGGTCTAGGGCTATGGATGGGGTAGGGTTAGGGTTAGGGTTAGGGTTAGGGTTAGGGTTAGGGTTAGGATTTGGGTTAGGTTTTGGGTTAGGGTTAGGGCTAGGGTTTGCATTAGGTTTAGGTTTAGGTTTAGGGTTAGGTTTAGGGTTAGGGCTAGGGCTACGGTTAGGGTTAGATTTAGGGCTAGGGCTAGGGCTAGGGCCAGGGTTAGGGATAGGGTTAAGGTTAGGGCTAGGGCAAGGGTTAGCGATTGGGTTAGGTTTAGCATTAGGGTTATGTTTAGGGCTATGGCTAGTTCTAGGGCTACGATTAGGGTTAGGGTATGGTTAGGGTTAGGGTTAGGGTTAGGGTTAGGGTTAGGGTTAGGGTTAGCGTTAGGGCTAGGGTTAGGGTTCAGGTTAGGGTTAGGGATAGGGATAGGGCTAGGGTTAGGATTTGGGTTAGGCTTTGGGTTAATGTTAGGGCTATGCCTTGTGTTAGGGTTAGGGCTAGGGCTAAGGCTAGGACTAGGGTTTGTTTCAGGGTTAGGGTTAGGGCTAGGGCCAGGGCTATGGCTAGGATTAGGGTTAGGTTTAGAGCTAGTGTAGGGTTAGCGTCAGTTTTAGGCTTAGGGCTAGGGCTAGGGTTAGGGATAGGGTTAGGGTTTGGGTTTGGACTAGGGTTAGGTTTAGGGTTATGGTTAGGTTTGGGGCTAGGCCTGGGCTAGGGTTCGAATTAGGGTTAGGGCTCAGGCTATCGTCAGGGTTTGTTTTAGGGTTAGGGTTAGGGTTACGACCAGGCTATGGCTTCGATTAGGGTTAGGTTTAGAGCTAGTGTAGGGTTAGTGTTATGTTTAGCGTTAGGGCTAGGACTAGGGTTAGGGATAGGGTTAGTTTTAGGCTTAGGGCTAGGGCTAGGGTTAGGGATAGGGTTAGGGCTAGGTCTGGGGTTCGGGTTACGATTAGGGTTAGGGCTAGGTCTATGATTAGGTTTCTTGTTAGGGGTCGAGTTAGAGCTAGGGCTAGGGTTAGGGATAGGGATAGGGTTAGGGTTAGGATTAGGCTTAGGGTTAGGGCTAGGGCTAGTGTTAGGGCTAGGATTTGGGTTAGGGTTTGGGTTAGGGTTAGGGCTAGGCCTAGGGTTAGTGTTAGGGTTAGGGCTAAACTAGGGCTAGATTTGTTTTAGGCTTAGGGTTAGGGATAGGGCTAGTGCTAGGGCTAGGGTTAGGGTTATGTTTAGGGCTAAGGCTAGGGATACGGTTAGGGTTAGGTTTAGGGTTAAGGTTAGGGCTAGGGCCAGGGATTGGGCTAGGATTAGGGTTAGGGTTGGAGGTTAGGGTTTAGGTTTAGGGCTAGGTTTAGAGTTAGGTTTAGGGTTAGGGATAGGGCTAGGGTTAGGTAAGTGTTAGGGTTAGGGTTAGGGTTAGTGGTAGGGTTAGGGTTAGGGTTAGCGCTAGCATTAGTTTTGGGGTTAGGGCTAGGGCTAGGGTTAGGGTTAGGGCTATGGCTATGGTTAGGTTTAGGGTTAGGGCTAGGTCTATTGCTAGGGCTAGGGATAGGGTTAGGGATACTGCTAGGGTTAGGGTTAGGTTTAGGCTTAGTGTTAGGGTTAGGGTTAGAGCTAGGCGTAGGGTTGGGGTTAGGTTTAGTGCTAGGGCTAGGGCTAGGGTCAGGGATAGGGTTAGGGTTAGGGTTATGGTTAGGGATAGGTTTAGGTATAGGGGTAGGGATAGATTTAGGGTTAGGGTTACGTTTAGGGTTATGGCTAGGGCTTGGGCTAGGATTAGGGTTAGGGCTAGGAATAGGCCTAGGTTTAGGGTTAGGGTTAGGACTAGCTTTGGGGTTTGCATGGTGGTTGGAGTGGCGTTGGGTTTGGAGGTAGAGTTAGGTTTCGGCTTCGGGTTGTGGTTATGGTTAGTTTTAGGGTTGGGGCTAGGGCTAGGACTAGGACTAGTGTTAGTGTTAGGTCTAGCTCTAGGGTTACGATTAGGGTTAGGGTTAGGGTTAGGGTTACGGTTAGGGCTAGGGGTACCGCTAGAGTTAGGGTTAGGGCAAGGCTAGGGTAAGGGCTAGGCTTAGGGTTAGGGTTATGGTTAGGTCTAGAGTTAAGGTTAGGGTTAGCTCTAGGGTTAGGTTTATGGCTATGGTTAGGGTTAGGGTTAGAGTTAGCATTAGGTCTAGGGCTAGGGCTAGGTCTAGGGCTATGGTTAGGGTTAGATTAGGGCTAGGGCTAGGGCTAGGGCTAGGGCTAAGGTTAGGTTTAGGGTTAGGGTTAGGGTTAGGGTTAGGGTTAGGGTTAGGGTTAGGGTTAGGGTTATTGCCAGGATAAGTGTTAGTGCTAGGGATAGAGCTAGAGTTAGAGCTAGGGTTAGGGTTAGGGCTAGGGCTAGGACTAGGGCTAGGGTTAGGGCTAGGGCTAGGTTTAGGGTTAGGGTTAGGGCTAGCTTTATGGTTAGAGTTAGGGTTCGGGCTAGGCATAGGGTTACGGTTAAGGTTAGGGCTAGGGCTACATTTAGGGCAAGTGCTATGGCTAGGTTTAGGGCTAGGCTCGGACTAGGTCTAGGGATAAGGTTAGGGTTAGGTTTAGGGCTAGGGTTAGGGCTAGGGCTAGGGTTAGGGTTAGGGTTAGGGTTAAATCTAGGGCTAGGGCTAGGGCTGGGTTAGGGTTAGGGTTAGACATAAGGCTAGGGTTAGTGTTAGTGTCAGGGCTAGGGTTAGGGTTAGGGTTAGGGTTAGGGCTAGGCCTTGGACTGGTGCTAGGGCTACGGTTAGGGTTAAGGTAGGGCTAGGCCTAGGGCTAGTGTTAGCCTTAGGTTTAGGCTTAGGGATAGGGCTAGGTTTAGGGTTAGGTTCAGGGCTAGGGTTAGGGGTAGGGTTATGGTTAGGGATAGGGCTAGGTCTAAGGCTACGTCTAGGTTTAGGGCTAGGGCTAGCGTAGGACTAGGGCTTTGTTCAGGTCTAGTTCTAGATTTAGGGCTAGGGCTAGGGTTAGCGTTAGGTTTAGGGTTAGCGTTAGTGATAGGGTAAGCATTAGGATTAGGATTAGGGCTAGGGCTAGGGCTAGGGCTAGGTTTAGGGCTATGGTTAAGGTTAGGGCTAGGGCTAGGGCTAGGAGTAGGGCTAGGGTTAGGGCTAGGGCTAGGATTAGGGTTTGGTTTAGAGCTAGGGTTAGGGTTAGGTTTAGGGCTAGGTTTAGGGTTAGGGTTAGGGTTTGGGCTAGTCCTAGAGGTAGGGCTAGGGCCAGTGCTAGGGTTAGGTTTACTGTTAAGGTTAGGGCTTTGGCCAGTGTTAGGGTTAGGGCTAGGGCTAGTACTAGGGCTAGGGATAGGGCTAGGGTAAGTCTAGGGCTAGGGCTAAGGATATTGATAGAGCAAGTGTTAGGGTTAGGGTTAGGGTTAGGTTTATAGTTAGGGTTAGGGTTATGCCTAGGGTTAGTGTTAGGGTTAGGGCTAGGTTTAGAGTTAGGGCAAGGGTTATGGCTAGGGCTAGGGCTAGCGTTAGGGTTAGGGTTAGTGATAGGTCCATGGTTAGGTTTAGGTTTAGGGCTACCGTTAGGTTTAGAGTTAGGGCTAGGGCTAGGGCTAGGGCTAGGGTTAGGGTTAGGTCTAGGGTTAGGGTTAGGATTAATGCTATGTTTAGGTTTACGTTTAGGTTTAGGTCTAGTGCTAGGCCTAGCGTTAGGTCATGGTTAGGGTTTGGGCTAGTTTTAGGGTTAGGGCTAGAGTTAGGGTTAGGTTTAGTGTTAGCATTAAGTGTATGTCTAGGGCTCTGGCTCGGGCTAGGGTTAGGTTTACGGTCAGGGCTATGGCTACGGCTAGAGTTAGGGCTAGGGCTAGGGTTAAGTTGAGGTCTAGCCTTAGGGTTAGGGTTAGGGTGAGGTCTAGAGTTAGGGTTAGGGTTATGGTTAGGGCTAGGGTTAGGGTTACAGTTAGAGTTAGTGTTAGGTCTAGGGCTAGGGCTAGGTCTAGGGCTATTGTTAGGGTAGGGTTAGGGTTATGTTTAGGGCTAAGGCTAGTGCTAGGGTTAGGGTTTGGGTTAGGGTTAATGTTAGGGCTAGGGCCAGCGCTAGGTCTAGGATTAGGGTTAGGGCTAGGGCTAGGGCTAGGGCTAGGGTTTGGAATAGGGTTAGGGCTAGGTCTCTGATTAGGTTTAGGGTTAGGGTTAGAGCTGGGGCTAGGGTTAGGGTTCGGATTCGTGTTCCGTTTCGGGTTAGGTTTAGGGTTAGTGTTGGGGTTTGCGTTGGGGTTGGGGTGGCGTTGGGTTTAGGTAAAGTTAGGTTTGTGGTTGTGTTGGGGTTAGGGTTTGGTTTAGGGCTAGGGCTAGTACTAGGAGTAGGGTTTTGTCTAGGTCTAGGGCTAGGGTTAGGGTTAGGGTTAGTGTTAGGGCTAGGGTTAGGGCTAGAGCTAGATATAGGTTTAGGGTTAGGGCTAGGGTTGCTTTATGGTTATGTTTAGGTTTAGGTTTAGGGTTAGGACTAGGGCTACGGTTAGGGTTAGAGTCAGGGCTAGGGCTAGGGTTAGGAATAGGGTTATGGTTAGGGCTAGGGCTACACTTAGCCAAAACCCTATACCTAACCCTAGCCCTGCCTCCGAACCACCCTAACCTAACCCTAACCCTAACCATAGACATAGCCCTAACCCGAACCCTAACCCAAACCCTAGCCCTAGCCCTAGACATATACCTAGCCCTAGCTCTAACCCTAACACTAAAGCTAGCACTAACCCTAACCCTAACCCTAGCCCTAGCACTAGCCCTAAAGCTAACCCTAAACCTAGTCCTATCACTGACCCTAAAACTAACCCTAACCCTAGCCCCAAACTTAGCACTAACCCTAACCCTAACACTAGCCCTAGCCCTAACACTAAACCTAACCCTAACCCTAACCCTAGCCCTAGCCCTAGACCTAACCCTAACCCTAACACTAGCCCTAGCCCTAGCCCTAACACTAAACCTAACCCTAAACCTAGCCCTAGCCCTAAACCTAACCCTGAACCTAGCCCTAGGCCTAGTTCTAACCCGAAACCTAACCCTTACTGTAGACCTAGCCCTAACCCTAACCCTTACCCTAACCAAAACCCTAACACTAAATCTAATCCTAACCTTAAATCTAGCACTAGCTCTTACCCGAATACTAAAAATAGCCCTAGCCCAACCAGAAACCCTAAACCTAAACCTAGCCCTAGCCCTAACCCTAAACCTAGCCCTAGCCCTAGCCCTAAACCTAACCCTAACCCTAGCCCAAGCCCTAGCCCTAGCCCTAAACCTAACCCTAACCCGAACCCTAGCCCTAGCTCTAACAATAAGCCGAACCCTAAACATAGACCTAGCCCTAACCCTAAACCTAACCCTAACTCTTTTCCGAACCCTAACCCTAACCCTAACCCTAACCCTAACCCTAACCCTAATGCTAACCCTAGCCCTGGCCCTAATCTTAACCCTAACCCTAACCCTAAACCTAACGCTAACCCTAGCCCTGTCCCTAGCCTTAACCCTAGCCTTAGCCCTAACCCTAAGCCTTACCCTAGCCCTGGTTCTAACCCTAACCCTAACCTAACCCTAACCCTAACCATAGACATACCCCTAACACAAACACTAACCCTAATCCTAGCCCTAGCCCTAGCACTATACCTAGCGCTTACCCTAACCCTAACCCTAAAGCTAGCCCTTACCCTAACCTTAACCCTAAACCTAACCCTAACCCTAGCGCTAGACTGACCCTAACCCTAACCCTAACCCTAGTCCAAACCCTAGCCCTAACGCTAACTCTAACAATAACCCAAGCCCTAGCCCTGGCCCTAGCCCTAACCCTAACCCTCTCCCTAACACTATTCCTATTCTAACCCTAACCCTAACCCTAAATCTAACCATAGACCTAGCTCTAAACCTAACCCTAAACATAGACCTAGCCCTAACCCTAAGCCTTACCCTAACCGTAGCCCTAATACTAAATCTAAACCTAACCCTAACTCTAGCACTAGCTCTTAACCTAACCAGAACCCTTACCCTAACCATAGCCCTAGCCTCAACCCAAACCCTAATTCTAGCCATAGCCCTAGCCCTACCCCAACCCTAATCCTAACCCTAGCCCTAGCCTTAACATTAAACCAAACCCTAACCCTAGCCCTAGCTCTAAACCTGAACCTAACCCTAACACTAACCCTAGACCTAGCTCTAACCCTAACCCTAGCCGTATCCCAAAACCTAAACATAGTCCTAGACCTGACCCTAAGCCTTACCCTAACTGTAGACCTAACACTAAATCTAACCATAACCCTAACTCTAGCACTAGCTCTTACCCTAACCCCAACCCTAGCCCTATACCTAGCACTAGCCGTAGCCCTAATCCTAACTCTAACCCTAGCCCTAGCTCTACCCCTAACCATAACCCTAACACTAGGAATAGCCATACCCCTAGACCAAACCCTAAACTTAAACCTAGCCCTAGCAGTAGCCCTAACCGTAACCTTAACCGTAACCCTAGCCCTGGCCCTGGCACTAGGCCTAACCCTAACCCTAACACTAACACTAACCCTAGCCCTAATCCAAACCCTAACACTAACCCTAACCCTAAACATAACCCCAACCCCAACGCCAACCGTAACTCTACCTCCAACCCCAACGCCACAAAAAATGCAACCCTAACCCTAACCCTAAAACTAACCCTAAACCCAGCCCTAGCTCTAACCCTAACCCTAATCCTAACCCTAAGCATAGACCTAGCACAAACCCTAATCGTAACCCTAACCCTAGCAGTAGCCCTAACCCTAGCTCTGGCCCTAGTACTAACCCTATCCCTAAACCTAAAACTAACCCTAACCCTAGCCCTAACCCTAACCCTAAACCTAACGCTAACCCTAGCACTAGCCCTAACACTAACCCTAGCCCTAGTGCTAGCCCTAACCCTAAATCTAGTACTATCCGGAGCCCTAACCCTAACCCTAACCCTATCCCTAACCCTAGTCCTAGCCCAAACGCTAACCCTAACACTAACCCTAACCTGACCTGATACCTAGCCCTAGGACTAGCTCTAACCCGAAACTTAACACTAACCGAAGACCAAGCCTTAACCTAACACTTGCCCTAAACTTAACCATAAACATAGCCATAGCCTTAACCCTAACCCTAGACCTAGCCTGATCCCTGGCCCTTGCTCTAACCCTAACACTATCCCTAACCCTAGCCATAGCCCTAACACTAACCCTAAACCTAACCCTGACCTAGCCCTAGACCTAGCCCTAACCCTAACCCTAGCCCGAGCCCTAGCCTAAACCCTAACCCTAAACCTAACCCTAGCCCTCGCCCTAGCCCAAACCCTAACACTAACCCTAACCCTAGCCCTGGCATTGCCCTAACCCTAACGCTATGCCTAACCCTAGCCATAGCCCTAAAATAACCCTAACCCTAACACTATACCCAGCTCTAACCCTAACCTGAACCAGAGACCTATCCCTAAAGCTAATCCTAACCCTAGCCATAGCCCTAGCCCTAGCCCTCGCACTAACACTAACCCTTACCCTAGCCCTAACACTAAACAAAACCCAACCCTAGACTTAACCCTAGCCCTAACACTAACCCTATCCCTAAATCTAACCCTAGCCCTAGTCATAACCATAACCCTAAACCTAACCCTAACCCTAAACTTAGCCCTAGCCCTGGCCCTAGCCATAGCCCTAGCCCTAACCCTTACCCTAACCCTAACCCTAGTCCTAACCCTAACGCTAACCCTAACCCTAAACCTAGCCTAGCCATAGACCTAGCCCTAGCCCTAAACCTAACCCTAATCCTATCCCTACCTCTAGCCCTAACACTAGCCCTAGCCCTAGCCCTAAACCTAACCCTAACCGTATCCCTAAACCATAGCCCTAAACCTAGCCCTTGGCCTAAACCTAACCCTAAACGTAGCCCTAGCCCTAACCCTAACCCTAACACAAAACCTAACCCTAAACCAAACACTAGCACTAACCCTAATCCTAGCCCTAGTTCTAGCCCTAACGCTAAACCTAATCCTAACCCTAAACCTAACCCTAGAGCTAGACCGAGCCCTAACCCTAGTCCTATTCCTAGCCCTAGTCCCAACCCTAACCCTAACCCTAACCCCAACCCCAAGCCGAAACCTAACTCTACCTCCAAACCCAAAGCCCCTCCAACCCCCATGCAAGCCGAAAACCTAGCCCTAAACCTAACCCTAACCCTAGCCCTATTCTGATCCCTAACTGTAATCCTAGCCCTAGCCCAAACCCAAACCGTAAACCTAAACCTAGCCCTATCCCTAAGCCTAACAATAACCCTAACCCTAAACCTATCCCTAACCCTAGCCCTAGCCCTAAACCTAAACCTAGCCCTAACCCTACCCCTGCTCTAACCCTAACCCTAACCCTAACACATATCCTAGCCCTAGCTCTAACCCTAACCCTAACCCTAACCCTAACCCTATCCCTTAACCTAGCCCTAGCCCTAACCCTAGCCCTAGCCCTAACCCTAGCTCTAACCATAGCCCTAACACTAGCCCTAGCTCTAACAATAAGCCTAATCCTAAACATAGACCTAGCCCTAACCCTAAACCTAACCCTAACCCTAGCCCTAGCACTGACTCTAACCCTAACACATATCCTAGCCCTAGCTCTAACCCTAGCCCTAACTCTAACCCTATCCCTAACCCTAACACTATCCCTAACCCTAGCCTAGTCATAACCCTAGCCCTAACCCTAACCCTAACACTAGCCCAAGCTCTAACAATAAGCCTAACCCTAAACACAGACCTAGCCCTAACCCTAAACCTAACCCTAACCCTAGCCCTAGCTCTAACCCTAACTCTAACCCTATCCCTAACCCTAACGCAAACGAATGCCCTAGCTCTAACTCTAACCCTAACCCGAAACCTGATCATAGACCTAGCCCTAACCCTAACCGTAACACGAACCCTAGCCCTAGCACTAACCTTATCCCTAACCCTACCCCAGCCCTAAGCATAAAACTAACCCTAAAACTACACTAGCTCTAAACCTAATCCTAATCCTAGCCATAGCCCTGTCCCTAGCCCTAACCCTAACCTTAAAACAAACCCTAGCCCTAGCCTTAGGCCTAACCCTAACCCTAACCCTAACCCTAGGACTAGCCCTAACCCTAACCCAAACCCTAACCCAAATCCTAACGCTAGCCCTATACCTAGTCCTAACCCTAACCCTAACCGTAACCTTGGCCCTAACCCTAATCCTAACCATAACCTTAACCCTAATGCTAGCCCTAGACCTAGCCTAGCCTTAAACATAACCCTAATCCTAACCCTAACCCAATGCTTAACGCTTGCCCTAGCCCTAAAAATAACCCTATCCCTAACCCTAGACCTAGCCCTAGACCTAGCCCTAGCCCTAACCCTAACTCTAACCCTAACCGTAGCCTAGCCCTAACCCTAAACCTAACCCTAAAGAAAACCCTAGCCCTAACTCTAACCCTAGACCTAGCTCTAGCCCTAACCCTAGACCTAACCCTAAACCTAACCCTAAGCCTAAAGCTAACCCTAAACCCAACCCCAACCCCAACACTAAATCTACCTCCAACCCCAACGCCACCCCAAACCGAACCCAAATCCCAACACTAACCCTAACCCTAACCGAACCTGAACCCGAAACCTAATCCTAAACCTTAAACTAAACGTAGCCCTAGCCCTAAACCTAACCCTAACCCTAAACCTAGCCCTAGCCCTAGCACACACAGTAACCCTAACCCTAACTCTAGCCCTGGACCTAGCGCTAACCCTAACCGTAAAACTAAACCTAGACCTAGCCCTGGACCTAGCCCTAAACCTAACCCTAACCCTAACCCTAGTCCTAGGCCTAGCCCTAAACACAACCATAACACTAGCCCTAGCCCTAGCCCTAAACCTAAACCTAACGCTAAACCTATATCTAACCCTAAACCTAACCCTAACCCTATCCCTAAAGCTAACCCTAGCCCAAACCCTAAACCTAACCCTAACCCTAGCCCTAGCTCTAACCCTAACCCTAACCCTAACCATAGACCTAGCCCAAACCCTTTTTGTAACCCTAACCTTAGCCCTAGCCCTAGCCCAAGTACTAACCCTAACCCTAACCCAAACCCAAACCCAGCCATAACCCAAAACCTAAACCTCACCCTAACCCTAGCCCTAGCCCTAAGCCTAACCCTAGCCCAAGCGCTAGCCCTAACCCCAATCCTAGACCTAGACCTAGCGATAACCCTAACCCTAAACCTATCCCTAACCCTAACCAAAACACTAACCCTAACCCCATCCCCAACCCTAGCCCTAGCCCTAAAGCCAAACCTAAACCTAACCGTAACCCTAGCCCTAGCTCTAACCCTAACCCTAAACCTAACCCTAACCCTATCCCTAACCCTAACCTTAACCCTAACCCCAATCCCAAACCCAACCCTAACTCTACCTCCAACCCCACCGCCACGCCAACCTAATTGTAACCCTAACCCCAGCCATAGCTCTGGACCTAGCCCTACCCTAACCCTATCGGTAAACCTAGCCCTAGCCCTAACCCTAACCCTAACTTTAACGATAAACCTAACCCTAGCCCTAAACCTAACCCTAACCCTAACACTAACGCTAACCCTATCCCTAACCCTAGGCCTAGCCTTAATCATAAACATAACCCTAACCCTAGCCCTAGCTCTAACCCTAACCCTAATCCTAAACCTAACACTAGCCCTATCTCTAACTCTAACCTTAACCCTATCCCTAACCCTAGCCATAGCCCTAGCCCTAGCCCTAGCCCTAGCCCTAACCCCAACCCTAACCCTGGCCCTAACCCTAAACCTAACGCTAGCCCTAGCCCTAACCCTAACCCTTGCCCTAGCATTAGCCCTAACCCTAATCCTAAAACTATCCCTAACCCTAACCCTAACCCTAACTCTTACCCTAACCCTATCCCTAACCCTAGCCCTAGCACTAACCATAACCCTAACACTAGCACTAGCACTAGCCCTAACCGTAAACGTAACCTTAACCCTAGCCCTAGCCCTAGCCATAACCCTAGCCCTAACCCTTCCCCTAAACCTAACCCTAGTCCTAACCCTAACCCTAACCCTATCCCTAACTACAGCCCTAGCCCTAACCCTAATCCTAGCCCTAGCCCTAGACCTAACCGTAATCGTAACCATAACCCTAACCCTATCCCTAACCCTAACCCTAACCCTAATCCTAGCCCTATCCCGAACCACAGCCCTAGCCCTAAACCTAAACCTAACCCTAACCCTACCCCTAGCTCTAACCCTAACTCTAACCCTATCCCTAACCCTAACACAAATGATAGCCCTAGCTCTAACTGTAACCCTAACCCAAAACCTGATCATAGACCTAGCCCTAACCCTAACCGTAACACGAACCCTAGCCCTAGCACTAACCTTATCCCTAACCCTACCCCTGCCCTAAGCCTAAAACTAACCCTAAAACTACACTAGTTCTAAACCTAATCCCAATCCTAGCCATAGCCCTGTCCCTAGCCCTAACCCTAACCCTAAAACAAACCCTAGCCCTAGCCTTAGGCCTAACCCTAACCCTAACCCTAACCCTAACCCTAGGACTAGCCCTAACCCTAACCCAAACCCTAACCCAAATCCTAACGCTAGCCCTATCCCTAGTCCTAACCCTAACCCTAACCCTAACCATAACCTTGGCCTAAACCCTAATCCTAACCATAACCGTAACCCTAATGCTAGCCCTAGACCTAGCCTAGCCTTAAACATAACCCTAATCCTAAACCTAACCCAATGCTTAACGCTTGCCCTAGCCCTAAAAATAACACTATCACTAACCCTAGCCCTAGCCCTAGCCCTTGCCCTAACTCTAACCCTAACTGTAGCCCTAGCCCTAACCCTAAACCTAACCCTAAAGAAAACCCTAGCCCTAACGCTAACCCTAGACCTAGCTCTAGCCCTAACCCTAGACCTAACCCTAACCCTAACCCTAACCCTAACCCTAGACCTAGACCTAGCCTAACCCTACACCTAGTCCTAGCCCTAGCCCTAACCCTAACCCTAACCCTAACCCAAACCCCAACCCCAAACCTAACTCTACCTCCAAACCCTATGCCACCACAAACCCAATGCAAACCCCAACCCTAACCCTAAACCGAACCCGAAACCGAACACGAAACCAAATCCTAACACAAGCCCCAACTCTTACCCTAACCCTAAACCTAATCAGAGACCTAACCCTAACCCTATTCCAAACCCTAGCCCTAGCCCTATCCCTAGCCCTAGTCCTAACCCTAGCCCTAGCCCAAGCCCTAACCCTAACCCTAACCGTAATCCTATCCCTAGCCCTGGCCCAAGCCCTAACCTTAACCCTAACCCTAAACCTAGCCCTAGCCTTAGCCCTAAACCTAACCCTAACCATAGCCCTAGCCCTAACTCTAATCCTAAGCCTAACCCTAACCCTAACCCTATCCCTATCCCTAGCCCTAGAACTAACCCTAAACCTAACCCTAAACCTAGCTCTTGGTCAAACTCTAACCCTAACCCGAACCCTAACCATAGACCTAGCCCTAACCCTAATCATAACCCGAACCCTAGCCCCAGTCCTAGCCCTAGCCCTAACACTAAACCAAACCCTATCCCAAATCCTAACTGTAACCCTAGCCCTAGCCCTAACCCAAAGCCTAACACTAACCCTATACTTATTCCTATCCCTAGACTAACCCTAAACCTAACCCTAACCCTAGGCCTAGCTCTAACTCTAACCCTACCCGAACCCTAACCATAGACCTAGACCTAACCCTAATCGTAACCCAAACCCTAGCCCTAAACCCTAGCCCTAGCCCTAACCCTAAACCTAAACCTAGCTGTAAACCTAACCCTAAAGCTAGCCCTAGCGCTAGCCCTAACCCTAACGCTAACCCTATCTCTAACCCTAACCTTAACCCTAACCCTAACCCTATCCCTAACCCTAACCCTAGCCCTAACCCTAAACTAACCCTAACCCTACACTAGCTTTAACCCTAACCCTAATCCTAACCGTAGACATAGCCCTAACCTGCACCTAAACCTAACCCTAGCCCTAGCGCTAGCGCTAGTCCTAGCCCTAGCCATAACGCTAGCCCTAAACCTAACCCTAGCACTAACCCTAACCCTAAACCTAACCCTAACACTAGCCCTAGACCTAAACCTAACCCTAGCCCTAGCGCTAGCCCTAGCCCTAACCCTAAACCTAGCCCTAGCCTTATACCGAACCCTAAACCTAAACCCTAAACCTATCCCCAACCCTAGCCCAAGCCCTAACGCTAAACCTGAACCTAACCCTAACCCTAGCCCTAGCTCTAACCCTAACCCTAAACATAACCCTAACATTAACCTTATCCCTAAACCTAACCCAAACCCCAACCCCAACCCCAACCCTAACTCTACCTCCAAACCCACTGCCACCCCTACCTAATTGTTACCATAACCCTAGCCATAGCCCTGGCCCTAGCCCTAACCCTAACCCTATCGGTAAACCTAGCCCTAGCCGTAACCCTAACACTAACATTAATGCTAAACCTAACCCTAGCCCTAAACCTAACCCTAACCCAAATCCTAGCCCTAGTCCTAGCCCTAACCCTAACCCTAATCCTAACCCTAAGCCTATCCCTAAACCTAACCCTAACCCTAACCTTAACCCTAAACCTATCCCTAACCCTTGCCCTAGCCCTAATCATAAACCTGACCATAACCCTAGCCCTAGCTCTAACCCTAAACCTAACCCTAACCATAACCCTAGCCCTATCTCTAATTCTAACCCTAAACCTATCCCTAACCCTAGCCCAGCCCTAGCACTAGCCCTAGCCCTAACCCTTACCCTAACCCTAAACCTAGTCCTAACCCTAACGCTAACCCTAACCATAACCCTAACCCTAACCCTAACCCAAAACTTAGCCCTAGCCATAGACCTAGCCCTAGCCCTAAACCTAACCCTAATCCTATCCCCACCTCTAGCCCTAACCCTAGCCCTAGCCCTAGCCCTAAACCTAACCCTAACCCTATCACAAACCATAGCCCTAGCCCTAGCCCTTGCCATAAACCTAACCCTAAACGTACCCCTGGTCTAACCCTAACGCTAAAACTAACCCTAAACCAAACACTAGCCCTAACCCTAACTCTAGCCCTACCTCTAACCCTAACCCTAATCCTAGCCCTAGCCCTGGCCCTAGCCCTAACCCTAGCCATAGCTTGAGCCCTAAACCTAACCCTAATCCTAGCCATACCCCTGACCCTAGTCCCTAATCCTAACCCCAAAACAAACTTTAGACCTAGCTTAGCCCTAACCCTAGGCCTAGCCCTAACCCTAACTCAAACCCAAACCCAAAACCTAGCCCTAACCCTAGCCCTAGCCCTAACCCAAAGCCTAATCCTAACTCTAACCGTAACCCTATCCCAAACCCTAGCCCTAGCTCTACCTCTAACCCTAACCCGAAACCTGATCATAGACCTAGCCCTAACCCTAATCGTAACGTGAACCCTAGCCCTAGACCTAACCCTATCCCTCACCCTAGCCCTAGCCCTAAGCCTAAAACCAACCCTATCCCTATCCCTAGCCCTATCCATAAACAAACAACTAACCCTAACCCTACACTAGCTCTAAAACTAACCCTAATCCTAACATAGCCTTGGCCCTAGCCCAAACACTAACCCTAAAACAACCCTAGCCCAAGCCTTAGTCATAACCCTAACCCGAACCCTACCCCTAAACCTAGTCCTAGCCCTAGCCCTAACCTTAACACTAACCCTAGCCCTAACACTATCCCTAACCCTAGCCCTAACCATAGCGCAAGCCCTAAGCCTAAAAGTAACCCTAACCCTACACTACCTCTAAACCTAACCCTAATCCTAGCCATAGCCCTGGCCCTAGCCCTAACCCTAACCCTAAAACAAACCCTAGCCCTAGCCTTAGCCCTAACCCTAACCCTAAACCTAACCCTAACCCTCGAGTTAGCCCTAACCCTAACCCAAACCCTAACCCAAATCCTAACCGTAGCCCTATCCCTAGCCCTAAACCTAACCCTAACCCTCGGCATAGCCCTAACCCTAACTCAAACCCTAAACCAAACCCTTACTCTAACCCTAATCCTAGCCCTAAGGCTAGCAATAGCCGTAAACATAACCCTAATTCTAATACTAACCCAATCCCTAATTCTTGCCCTAACACTGAACCTAACCCTAACACTAAACCTAGCCCCAACCCTGGCCCTAGCCCTAACTCTAACCATAACCGTAGCCCTAGCCCTAACCCTAAACCTAACCCTAAACCTAAACCTAAGGCAAACCCCAGCCCTAACCCTAACCCTAGACCTAGCCCTGACCCTACTCCTAGTCCTAGCCCTAGCCCTAGCCCTAACCCTAACCCTACCCCTAACCCTATCCCTAGACCTAGACCTAACCCTAACCCTAGACCTAACCATATCCCTAACCTTAACCCTAAACCTAACCCTTACCCTAACCCTATCCCTAACCCTAGCCCTAGCCCTAAAATTAAACCTAACCCTAACCCTAACCCTGGCTCTAACCTTAACACTAACACTGGCACTAGCCATAGCCCTAACCCTAAATTTAATCTTAACCTTAGCCCTTGCCCTAGCCCTAGCCCTAGCCCTAGCCCTAACCCTTACCCTTACCCTAACCCTAACCCTAATCCTAACCCTAAACCTAACCCAAATCCTAGTACTAACCCTAGCCCTAGCCCTAACCCTAGCCCTAAACCTAATCCTAATCCTAACCCTAGACCTAGCCCTAACCCTAGCCCTTACCCTAACCCTAACACAAACCCTAACCAAAATCCTAACCCTAGCACTAGCCCTAGCCATAAACCTAACCCTAACCGTAACCCTAGCCCTAACCCTAACCCTAACCCTTACCCTAACCCTTACCCTAACCCTAACCCTAACCCTAACACTAACCCTAACACTAACCCTAATCCTAATCTTAACCCTAGTGCTAGACCTAGCCCTAACCCTAATCTTAACCCTAGTGCTAGACCTAGCCCTAACCCTAGTCCTAGTCCTAGCCCTAGGCCCATCCCTAACCCTAACCCTAACCACAACCCCAAGCCCAAACCTAACTCTACCTCCAAACCCAACACCACTCCAACCCCCATGCAAACCCCAAACCTAGCCCTAACCCTAACCCTAACCCTAGCCATAGCCCTAGCGCTAACCCTATCCCTAAACCTAACTATAGCCCTAGCCCTAACCCTAACCCTAGCCCTAGCCCTAACCCTAACCCTAACAATAACCCCAACCCCAACCCCAACCCCAACCCTAAGTCTACCTCCAACCACACCGCCACCCCAACTCCAACCCAAACCCAAACCCTGACTCTAAACCTAACACAAACCCTAACCGGAAGCCGAAGCCGAACCCGAACCCTAACCCTAACCTTAACCCGAATAGAACCTGAACCCAAACCCTAACGCTAACCCTGAACCAAATCCGAACCCTAAACCTAGGCCGAATGCTAGCCCAAACCCAAACCCTAACCCTAGCCCTAGCCTAGCCCTAAAGCTAACCCTAACCCTAACTCTATCCCTAACCCTAGGCCTAGCCCTAAGCCTAACGCTAACCATAACCCTATCCCTAGCTCTAAACCTAACGCTAACCCTAACCCTAACCCTAACCCTAGACCTAGCTCTAACCCTAACCCTAATCCTAACCCTAACGCTGACACTGGCCCTAGCCCTAGACCTAACCCTAACCATAGTCCTAGCTCTAACCCTAACCCTAGCCCTAGATCTAACCCTAACCCGAAACCTAACCCTAGACCTAGCCCTAACCCTAAACCTTACCTTAACCATAACCCTAACACTAAATCTAACCCTAACCCCAACCCTAGCACTAGCTCTTACACTAGCCCTAAAAATAGCCCTAGCCGTAACCCAAACACTAAACCCTACACTTAGCCCTAGCCCTAGCACTAGCCCTAAAACGAACCCTAATGCTAGACCTAGCCCTACCCTAGCCCTAGCCCTAGCCCTAGCCCTAGCCCCAGCCCTAAGCCTAACCATAACCCAGCCCTGGCCCTGGCCCTAGCCCTTACATTAAACCTAACCCTAACCCAGCCCTAGCCCTAACCCTAACCCTAAACTTAACCCTATCTCTACGGCTAGCCCTACCCCTAACCCTAACCCTAACCCTAACCATAGCCCTAGACCTATCCCTAGTCCTAGCCCTATCCCTAGTCCTAGCCCTGCCCTGGCCCTAAGCCTAACCCTAATTCTAGCCCTAACCGTAACCCTAACCCCAACCCTAAACCTAACCCTAACACGAACACAAACCCCTACCCTAACCCGAACGTGAACCCAAACCCAGACCCTAAACTTAACCCTAATAAGAAGGCGAACCCGAACCCTAACACTAACCCGAACCCGAAGCGCAGCCCTAGCCCTAGGCCTCACTCTAACCCTAACACAAGCCCTAGCCATAGTACTAGCACTAAACCTAACCACAACCCTATCCGTAGACCTAGCCCTAACCCTAACCCTAGCCCTAACCCTAACCCTAGCCCTAACCCTAGCCCTAACACTAACCCTAACCCTAAACCTAGCCCTACCCATGACCCTAGACACAACCCTAACCCTAGCCCTAACCCTAACCTTAAACCTAAACCTAACCCTAACCATAGCCCTAGCTCTAACCGTAAACCTAACCCTAAACTTAACACTAACCCAAACCATAGACATAGCCCTAACACAAAACCTAACCATAACCATAGCCCTAGCCCTAGCCCTATACCTAGCCCTAGCCCTAACCCTAACCCTAACCCTAGCCCTAACCCTAAACATAACCCTAAATCTAGACCTAGCCCTAGCCCTAACCGTAAACCTAACACTAGCCCTAGCACTAACCCTAACCCTAACACTAAACCTAGCCCCAACCATAGCCCTAATCCAAACTGTAACCCTAACCCTAGCCCTGGCCCTGGCCCTAGCCCTAACCCTAACCCTATCCCTAACCCTAGCCCTAGCTCTAACCCTAACACTAACATTAACTCTAACGCTAACCCTAAGCCTAGCCCCAGCTCTAACCCTAACCCTAACCCTAAACATAGACCTAGGCCAAACCCTAAACCTAGGCCTAGCCGAAGCCCTAGCCATAGACCTAAACATAACCCTAGCCCTAATCCAAACCCTAACCTAGCCCTAACCCTAACCCAAACCCTAACCCTAAACCTAACCCTAGCCCTGGCCCTAGCCCTAACCCAAACCCTATCCTCAACCCTACCCTTAGCCCTAACCCTAACCCTAACCCTAGCCCTAACACTAAACCTAACGCTAGCCCTAGGACCAACCCTAACCCTAGCCCTAGCATTAGACCTAACCCTAATCCTAACCCTAGCTCTAGCCCTAACCCTAACCCTAACCCTAACCCTAACCATATACCTAACCCTAACCCTAACCCCTACCCTAACCCTATCCCTAACCCTAGCACTAGCCCTAATGCTAAACCTAAACCTAACCCTAGCCCTAGCTCTAACCCTAACCCTAACACTAGCACTAGCCCTAGCCCTAACTCTAAACGTAACCTTAACCCTAGCCCTAGCCTTAGCCCTTGCCCTAGCCATAGCCCTAGCCCTAACCCTAACCCTAGTCTTAACCCTAACGCTAACCCTAACCCTAAACCTAGCCCTAGCCATAGACCTAGCCCTAGCCCTAAACCTAACACTAATCCTATCCCTACCTCTAGCCCTAACACTAGCCCTAGCCCTAGCCCTAAACCTAACCCTAACCCTATCCCAAACATAGCCCTAGCCCTAGCCCTTGCCCTAAACCTAAACCTAAATGTAGCCCTAGCTCTAACCCTAACCCTAAACCTAACCCTAAACCAAACACTAGCACTAACCCTAATCCTAGCCCTAGCTCTAGCCCTAATGCTAAACCTAACCCTAACCCCAAACCTAACCCTAGAGCTAGACCGAGCCCTAACCCTAGTCCTATTCCTAGCCCTAGTCCCAACCCTAACCCTAACCCTAAACCCAACCCCAAGCCAAAACCTAACTCTACCTCCAAACCCAAAGCCCCTCTAAACCCCATACAAACCCAAAACCTAGCCCTAAACCTAACCCTAGCCCTAGCCCTATTCTGATCCCTAACTGTAATCCTAGCCCTAGCCCTAACCCTAACCTTAACCCTAACCCTAAACCTATCCCTAAGCCTAACACTAACACTAGCCCTCGCCCTAGCCCAAACCGTAGCCCTAGCCCTAAACCTAAGCATAACCCTAACTCTACCCATAGCTCTAACCCTAAACCTAGCCCTAACCCTAACCCTAACCCTAACATATAACCTAGCCCTAGCTCTAACCCAAACCCATACCCTAACCATATCCCTTACCCTAGCCCTAGCCCTAGCCCTAACACTAGCCCTAGCTCTAACAATAAGCCTAACCCTAAACATAGACCTAGCCCTAACCCTAAACCTAACCCTAATCCTAGCCCTAGCACTGACCCTAACCCTAACGCTAACCCTAAACCTAACCCTAACTCTAGCCTGAACCCTAACCCTAACCCTAACCCTAACGCTAACCCTGGCCCTGGCCCTAGCCCTAACCCTAGCCCTAGCCCTAGCCCTGGCCCTAAAACAAAACCTAACCGTAGCCCTAGCCCTAACCCTAGCCCTAGCACTTACCCCAACCCTAACGGTAGCCATAATCCTAAAACTAACCCTAACCTTAACCCTAACCCTTACCCTAAACCTTTCTCTAACCCTAGCCCTATCCCTAACCCTAAACCTAACCCTAACCCTAACCCAAGCCCTAGCTCTAACCCTAACCCTAATCCTAGCACTAGCCCTGGCACTAGCCCTACCCTTAACCCTAACCCTATCCCTAGCCCTAGCTTGAGCCCTAAACCTAACACTAATCCTAGCCATAGCCCTGGCCCTATCCCTAACCCTAACCCTGAAACAAACCCTAGCCCTAGCTTAGCCCTAACCCTAACCCTAAACCTAGGCCTGGCCCTAACCCTAACACAAACCCTAACCCAAATCCTAGCCCTAACCCTAGCCCTAGCCCTAACCCTAAGCCTAAGCCTAACCTTACCCCTAACCCTAGCCCTAACCCTAGCCCTAGCTCCACCTCTAACCCTAACCCGAAAACTGATCATAGACCTAGCCCTAACCCTAATCATAACGCGAACCCTAGCCCTAGACCTAACCCTATCCCTATCCCTCGGCAAAACCCTAACCCAAAAACTAACACTAACCCTACACTAGCTCTAAACATAACCCTAATCCTAGACATAGCCCTGGCCCTAGCCCTAACCCTAACCCTAAAACAACCCTAGCCTTAGCCCTAACCCTAACCCTAACCCTAACCCTACTCCTAGCCCTAGCCATAGCCCTAGCATTAACCCTAACACTAACACTAGCCCTAACCCTGTCACTAACCCTATCCCTAACCATAGCCATAGCCATAAGCCTAAAAATAACCCTAACCCTACACTACCTCTAAACCTAACCCTAATCCTAAAATAGTCCTGGCCCTAGACCTATCCCTAACCCTAAAACAAACCCTAGCCCTAGCTTAGACCTAACCCTAATCCTAACCCTAGGCTTAGACCTAACCCTAACCCTAACCCTAACCCTCGGCCTAGCCCTAACCCTAACTCAAACCCTAAACCAAATCCTAACCCTAGCCCAATCCCTAGCCCTAAACCTAACCCTAACCATAACCCTGGCCCTAACCCTAAACCTAACCCTTACCCTAACCCTAATCCTACCCCTAAACATAACCCTAATCCTAACACTAAGCCAATCCCTAACGCTTGCCCTAGCACTGACCCTAACCCTAACACTAAACCTAGCCCCAAACCGAGCCCTAGCCCTAAATCTAACCCTAACCGTAGCCCTAGCCCTAACCCTAAACCTAACACTAAACATGAAACTAAAGCAAACCATAGCCCTAACCCTAACCCTAGACCTAGCTGTAGCGCTAACCCTAACCATAACCTTAGCCCTAGCCCTAGCCCTAACCCTACTCCTTGTCCTAGCCCTAGCACTAACCCTAACCCTAACAAAACCCTAACCCAAAACCTAAGCGTAAACCTAGCCCTAGCCCTGACCCTAAGCCTAAGCCTAACCCTAACGCTATCCTTATTCCTAACCCTAGAACTAACCCTAAACCAAACACTAACCCTAGCCCTAGCTCTAACTCTAACCCTAACCCGAACCGTAACCCTAGCCCTAGCCCTAACCCTAACCCCAGCTATAAACCTAACCCTAACCCTAAACCTATACCTAGCCCTAGCCCTAACCCTAACCCTAGCCCTATCCCTAACACTAGCCCTAACCCTATCCCTAACCCTAGCCCTAGCCCTAAAACTAAAGCTAACCCTAACCCTAGCCCTAGCTCTAACCTTAACCCTAAGACTAGCACTAGCCATAGCCCTAACCCTAAACTTAACCTTAACCCTAGCCCTTGCCCTAGCCATAGCCCTAGCCCTAACACAAAACCTAAGCGTAACCCTAGCCCTAGCCCTGACCCTAAGCCTAAGCCTAACCCTAACGCTATCCTTATTCCTAACCCTAGAACTAACCCTAACCCTAACCCTAACCCTAGCTCTAGCTCTAACTATAACCCTAACCCGAACCCTAGACCTAGCCCTAGCCCTAGGCCTAGCCCTAACCCTAACCCCAGCTGTGACCCTAACCCTAACCCTAACCCTATCCATAGACATAGCCCTAACCCTAAACCTAGCCCTAACCCTAACCCTAACCCTTTCCCTAACCCTATCCCTAACCTTAGCCCTAAAACTAAACCTAACCCTAACCCTAACCCTGGCACTAACCTTAACCCTAACACTAGCACTAGCCATAGCCCTAACCCTAAACTTAACCTTAACCCTAGCCCTTGCCCTAGCCATAGCCCTAGCCCTGACCCTTACCCTAACCCTAACCCTAGTCCTAACCCTAAACCTAACCCAAATCCTAGCACTAACCCTAGCCCTAGCCCTAAACCTAATCCTAATCCTAACCCTAGTCCTAGCCCTAACACTAGCCCTAGCCCTAGCCCTAACCCTAACCCTGTCCCAAACCCTAGCCCTAGCCCTAGCCCTAGCCCTAAACCTAACCCTAACCGTAACCCTAGACCTAACCCTAACCCTAACCCTAACCCTAACCCTAACCCTAACCCTTACCCTAACCCTAAACCAAACACTAGCCCTAACCCTAGCCCTAGCCCTAACCCTAACCCTAACCCTAACCCTAACCCTAATCCTAGAGCTAGACCTAGCCCTAACGCTAGTCCTTGTCCTTGCCGTAGCCCCAACCCTAACCCTAACCCTAACCACAACCCCAAGCCCAAACCTAACACTACCTCCAAACCCAACGCCACTCCAACCACCATGCAAACCCCAAACCTAGCCCTAACCCTAACCCTAACCCTAGCCATAGCCATAGCGCTAACCCTATCCCTAACCCTAACTATAGCGCTAGCCCTAACCCTAACCCTAGCCCTAGCCCTAACTCTAACCCTAACAAAAACCCCAACCCCAACCCCAACCCTAACTCTACCTCCAACCACACCGCCACCCCAACCACAACCCAAAACCAAACCCTGACTCTAAACCGAACACAAACCCTAACCTGAAGCCGAACCCGAACTCGAACCCTAACCCTAACCTTACCCACATCCGAACCCGAACCTGAACCCTAACGCTAACCCTAACCCGAATCCGAACCCTAAACCTAGACCTAGCCCTAGCCCTAGCCCTAACCCAAACCCTAACCCTAGCCCTCGCCTAGCCCTAAAGCAAACCCTACCTCTAACTCTATGCCTAACCCTAGCCCTAGCCCTAACCCTAACCATAACCATAACACTATCCCTAGCACTAAACCTAACCCTAACCCTAACCCTAGCCCTAGCTCTAACCCTAATCCGAAACCTAACCCTAGACCTAGCCCTAACCCTAAACCTTACCCTAACCATAGCCCTAACACTAAATCTAACCCTAATCCCAACCCTAGCACTAGCTCTTACACTAGCCCTAAAAATAGCCCTAGCCGTAACCCAAACACTAAACCTAACCCTAGCCCTAGCCCTAGCCCTAAGCCGAACCCTAACGCTAGACCTAGCCCTAGCCCTAGCCCTAAGCCTAACCATAACCCTAGCCATGGACCTGGCCCTAGCCCTTACCCTAACCCTAACCCTAACCCTAACCCTAACCCTAGACCTAACCCTAACCTTAAACTTAACCCTATCTCTATGGCTAGCCCTACCCCTAACCCTAACCCTAACCCTAACCATAGCCCTAGCCCTATCCCAAGTCCTAGCCCTAACCATAGCTCTATCCCTAGTCCTAGCCCTGCCCTGGCCCTAAGCCTAACCCTAATTCTAGCCCTAACCGTAACCCTAACCCCAACCCTAAACCTAACCCTAACACGAACACAAACCCCTACCCTAACCCGAACCTGAACCCAAACCCTGACCCTAAACTTAACCATAATCCGAAGGCGAACCTGAACCATAACACTAACCCGAACCCGAACACTAACCGTAGCCCTAGCCCTAGGCCTAACCCTAAACCTAACACTAGCCCTAGCCATAGTACTAGCACTAAACCTAACCACAACCCTAACCGTAGTCCTAGCCCTAACCCTAACCCTAGCCCTAACACTAACCCTAACCCTAAAC